>CAMTDV010000025.1:37696183-38896183 GCA_947069175.1 Scalesia atractyloides
TAGATTTTAAAACAAAACAAAGAATCCGCAAACGAAGATTCAACTAATAAAACTGGTGAATCTTCAAACAAATTTGAACGGACAAATTCTAAATTCTACACAAAAACAACTTTGAAAAATCTAACGTGGGTGATAAAGAAAAAAAATCTTCTGAAGAGATTAAAACATTTGTTTCAACAGTGATTGATGAAAAGGTTGAACATGTCACCCCTCAATTTCCACTTGCGGGGTTTTACCGCGAGGCGTGTGAACAATCTGAGACACTAGTAATATCGAACGACTCTATATGATTTATTTAAAACGTTTTCCAAAAACATTTGTTTACCCATTCATAATTATTTCAATTTGTCTTAGTTTATTTTCAAAGTTTAGCGGAAGCATTAGTTTCTAAGTTGTGGAAGCGTTAAAGTAAAGTAAAGTAAAGTAACGGGGCGCCAACATAAACGCCAAAAACCCCCGAACAATATTCGTAAATGAGACTCGATAAAAATATGTCTTGGTCAATGCAAGTGAGTGCACCTAGCTCTCCTAGCGTCCTGAGAAACATGTAAAGAAACAAGTGTCAACATTAAAGAAGAGTGAGTTCACAGGTTTTTATAAGTTTATTAGTTCGGTTAAAAGTTTGTTTCCCCCGTTATCCCTAACCCGGGATAACGATTTAGTTCCATTATTCCTAATCTGGAATAATAATGATGGTTCCATTATTCTTAAACCGGAATAATAATTATTCCTAACCCGGAATAATAATGATGTCGGTTCGTAATTAAGTTCAATGTTAACATGTAGGTAGCGAGCCTAAAGTTATGTCACATAAGTGTTCGCGATCGAAGTTGACTGTTGTGCCTCCGTGTTGCCAGGCCTATCACTGACCATGGCGAAAGTTAGGCTAAATTATTCACCCGTTGACCATACCCGGTCGGCTAGCGCGACTAGCTCGGGTGGGGCTTGTCGGGCCCAGTAGTACTACTTATAATTTCCCCGCTATCTAACCCAATACTAACGATCCGAGAGTTTGTCGAGGACTTCCGTGATATAGCTGCTTAGTGACCATAACGTACATTAACATTAACTTAGTTACCGAGTAGTTTAACGACGTAGTTTCGCATAACGTAAAAAGATAGAGTTATAGAGTGTATACATGTTTCTCCCCCTGTTGTTTAAAACCGGATAAAATAGGGGCCGTGAACTCACCTTTAATTGCTCGGTTAGTGTAACACAGAAGTAGCAAATGATGGGACCGCTAATTGCGTCCTAACATGTCAATCGATTTAAAGTTAGTGTGTGAACACACTGATACAAACCCTACGCATAACTAACACACAATGCGGCACACATAATAACAAATTCGAAAACACAATCGTGCTGCAAAGTATTATCATACCAAAATAGTGATAAACCAACTTGTCATAAGCACAAATCAACTCATACAACACTTTGGTACACACATTCGCAAGTTATCAAGTTTCAGCTTGTACGCTCATAACTAGGCTATTTTCGAGGATTTTTATAAAATAGTTCCAACGTTCTAAAAATTCCAATTTTTTTACAGAAACTAAACTGTATAATTTTATGTAAAATTTTCAAGTCCTAAACTTTACCAATTATTCATAAACATTTATATACTAGGCTGCAGTCAGATTCGTCGCTTTCTAACTGCAGTCCACGGAGAAATTATTTAAAAATCATCGTTCATCCAATTAACAAAATTCCAGTGGTAGTTTCCCGTAAATTCCTGTCTCCAGTTGCTGTACAAATTTCGTGACCCAACCCTCTATAGATTATGAGATCCGACTCGATAAACAACTAACAAATTTTCAGAATTTACACAGCTTCAGTTACTGCACTTAAATGACCACTTAAAAATATCAAACGACCTCAGAAAAATATGAATCTAGCGCCACTAGAAGCGTTTTGCAAAAATACACGTTTTAGGCTTCAGAAAATCCACTTTTCGATGAATAATGACCAGGTTACAGCCAATTGAAGTTGGCTGTAAATACCATTCAGCAACCTGTTTTCGACTTTCATCGCAATAGAACACGCTTAAACGATCAAGACTCTAATTAACAATGATCAAGAACATGTTTATTTGTCATATATCATTATGTACATCAATACCCATGCAAACCCTAATCATATGATATGATTTTTATCACAAAAACGCAGCCTATGATTTTTGTATTCATCCAAGCATCACAATTGCAAAAACTCGCACAATCAACCGAACTAAACATAAATCATAACACTTTTCATAACAATGATTCAAACAATACATACAATCATGATCAGATTTCATAAACCCTAATGTGCTTTTCAAAACAATTAAAATCCTAACCTTGATATGATGAAGATTAAGCGAACCGTGAACGAGATTGGAATCAATCCGGGTTGAAGGCTTGTGCGATCGAGAGAGAGGGGGGGGGGCTGCCGTCGGTTTCCTTGAGCTAGGGTTTGTGTTTGTTTGTTTTTTTTTAAACATAACACATGCATGCCTCATTTATATAAAACAAAGGAAAGAAAAAGAAAGGGGGGTGGGGGTGGGCTTGCGGCCGCAGGGGGGGGGGGGTTGGGGTCATTAACTTGGGCCTCAAGTTTAAGTTAGTTACTTGGGCCACAAGGAAGTGAGGTCGACACGTTTCGCGGCTCGGTTCGGTTCGGCTATTTATTTAATATATATATTTTTTTATAAACTAATAATCGCGAAATCAAAACATGATATAATAACTCACAAAACTTATAAACGTCTAATAACACATAGCACGTAATTCACTCGATGAGTTCACAAAGTTAGCATAGTTATTGCAGGCGTGTAATTTAAATTCTCCGAATCAAATTAGTGCAGGAATGAATAACCGTGAAATAGTGCGTTTAAGATACCTGAAAAACCGGGATGTCACATTATCCTCATGTTGAAAGAATTTTCGTCCCGAAAATTGAGTAAACGCGGTTTAGAATGCAACACACAAAGATTCAGTTTGTTAGCAATGGTACAAGAAATTCCCAGGCTGTCACATCATCCCCATGTTGAAAGAATTTTCGTCCCGAAAATTTAGTTGGTGGTAACGTTAGCTTGTGCTCAGCTGCAAAAAGGTGTGGATATTTACTTTTCATTTGGTCCTCTCTTTCCCACGTGAACTCCGGTCCACGCTTAGAATCCCAACGAACCTTGACGATCGGTATCTTGCTGTGCCTTCGAGTCTTGATCTCACGATCCATGATCTCGATAGGTTGTTCGACAAAGTGCAGTTGTTCATCCACTTGAATCTCATCTAATGGAATGACTAGGGTCTCATCTGATAGACACTTCTTCAGATTTGACACGTGAAAAACGTTGTGAACTCCACTGAGTTCGACAGGAAGGTCTAATTGATAAGCTACGGGCCCGATACGTTTCAAGATCATAAATGGGCCTACGAACCATGGGTTTAGTTTGCCTCGTTTCCCAAAACGGATTACACCCTTCCAGGGTGACACCTTTAGTAGGACGCGGTCGCCTACTTGAAATTCGAGCGGTTTGCGTCGTTGATTAGCGTAGCTTTTCTGTCGATCTCGTGCCACTGCCATGCGGTTTCTGATTTGCACAATCTTTTCAGTAGCCTCAAGTATCAACTCAGGACCTGTGAGTTGACTATCACCGACTTCTGCCCAATAGACCGGTGATCTACATTTGCGACCGTATAATGCTTCAAACGGTGCCGCTTGAATACTGTATGGTAACTGTTGTTATACGAGAATTCCACTAAAGGCAGATGGATTTCCCAACTGTTCCCGAAGTCTACCACACATGCCCTAAGCATGTCTTCCAAGGTCTGAATGGTCCTTTCACTTTGACCATCTGTCTGAGGGTGATAAGCTGTGCTCATATCTAAGCGTGTGCCCAACGCTTTCTGAAGTGTCTGCCAAAAGTTGGACGTGAAACGAGCATCTCTGTCTGAGATGATGGACGTTGGCACTCCGTGTTGAGAAACTACTTCCTTAATGTAGATGCGAGTCAACTTATCCATCTTATCTGTCTCTTTGATCGCTAGGAGTGTGCGGACTTAGTTAAACGATCCACGATTACCCAGATGGTATCGCAACCACCCGGAGTTCGCGGGAGTTTAGTGATAAAGTCCATCGAGATCTGATCCCATTTCCACACTAGGATCTCAGGTTGTTGAAGTAGCCCTGATGGCTTTTGGTATTCCACTTGACTTTCGCACAAGTCAAACACTTGCTCACGTAGGTGGCTATATCCGCTTTCATGTTGGGCCACCAGTACGCGGCTTTAAGGTCTTGATACATATTATTTGAACCAGGATGGACAGAGTATCGGGATTTGTGAGCTTCGTCCATAACTAGCTTTCTGAGGTCCCCGTAGAGAGGTACCCATATACGATTCATGAAATACCGGGCACCACTGGGTTTTACTTCCCAATCGCGTTCCATCTTTCCCACAGATTTGGCCTTAATGTTTTCTTCCTTAACTGCTTCTAGCTGCACATCGCGTATCTGTTCGGGTAACCCGAATGAATGGTGAATTGTAATGCTCGTACCCGATGAGGTTTCATGTGCTCCTTCCTAGTAAGGGCATCAGCTACCACGTTAGCCTTACCTGGTGATACCGAATGGCACATTCATAATCATTCAGGAGTTCGACCCGCGACGTGTCGCATGTTCAACTCCTTCTGGTCAAAGATATGCTGGAGGCTCTTGTGATCCGTGTAGATTGTGCACTTTGTTCCATATAGGTAGTGTCTCCAAATCTTAAGCGCAAACACCACTGCTCCCAATTCCAGGTCATGTGTTGTTTAGTTTTTCTCGTGAACCTTCAATTGTCGGGACGCATATGCGATGAACTTATCACGTTGCATGAGTACGCATCCCAATCCCTGAATGGAAGCGTCACAATATACCACAAAATCATCAGTCCCTTCCGGCAAGGACAGAATGGGTGCACTGCAAAGTTTCTGCTTCAGCAATTGAAATGCTGCTTCCTGCTTGTCACTCCAAGCATACTTAGTGCCTTTCTGGGTGAGAGTGGTAAGCGGTTGCGCGATCTTTGAAAATCCCTCGATGAAACGTCTGTAGTAACCAGCCAAACCCAAAAATTGGCGGATCTCTGTCAGTGTCCTGGGTGCTTCCCAGTTCTTGATAGCATCGATCTTGGCGGGATCAACGTGGATACCCTTTTCATTCACGATATGCCCGAGGAACTGAACTTCCCGAATCCAGAAATCACACTTTGAAACTTGGCATATAGTTTCTCCTGTAGAAGTAATTCCAGCAATAATCGTAGATGCTCAGCTGTTCTTCTTCACCCTTAGAGTAGATGAGTATATCATCGATGAACACGATGACAAACTTGTCGAGATACAGCTTACACACGCGGTTCATGTGGTCCATGAACACCGCGGGTGCGTTGGTGAGACCGAAGGGCATGACCAAGAACTCATAATGGCCATACCGAGTACGAAATGCCGTCTTAGAGATGTCCTCCTCCCTGACGCGTAACTGGTGATAACCGGACCGTAGATCAATCTTGGAGTAGTAGCTTGACCCTTGAAGTTGGTCGAAGAGATCGTCGATGCGAGGTAATGGGTATCGGTTCTTGACGGTAACCTTATTGAGTTCCCTGTAGTCGATGCACATGCGGAAGGTCCCGTCCTTCTTCTTGACAAAAAGGACCGGAGCTCCCCACGGCGAAGTACTGGGTCGGATAAATCCTTTTTCTAACAATTCGTGAAGTTGGGTAGACAGCTCTTGCAGCTCTGCTGGAGCCAGGCGGTACGGGGCCTTGGCGATAGGAGTTGCATGGTTTGCCAATTCGATTTCAAACTCCACTTGTCGATGTGGTGAAAGACCAGGTAACTCCTCTGGAAATACACCGGAAAAATCACGGACGACGGGGATATCTTCTATACGCTTCTCGTCCTTAGGCTGCTCGGTGACCAGTGCGAGCAAAGCGAAGGAGTTCTTCCTTCGAAGATACTTCTGAGCTTGCATGTAAGAGATGATGTTTGTGACGGCGCTTGCCTTTTCGCCTTGCACCATCAAGACTTCATCGTTAGAGAGCGGAATACGGATAGATTTCTCGAAGCAGAGAACTTCAGCTCGGACGTCGGATAGCCAGTCCATTCCGGCTACCACGTCAAAACTACCCAGGGTAGTTGTCATCAGATTAATGGTAAAGGTGTGACCCGCGAGTTTAAGTTGGAAGCCGGTTACTAAATGGGTCACATCTACAGATTTAACATCAGCTAGTTCTATGACGTAAGGGGTCTCTAGGGGTTTAGGTGTGAGATTTAGGTTCTTCCTAAAAGACTCAGATATAAAACTCCAATCCGCACCCGTATCAAAAAGTACAGTAGCAAAATGTTCGTTAAGGGGGAACTTACCGGTGACCACGTTCGAGTCGTTTCTGGCCTCTCCGTGGCCTAGTGTGAATGCACGACCTTTGGCACCTCCTGTGCCACCGTTTCCATTGTTGTTGTTGTTGTTGTTGTTGTGGTTGTGGTTGTGGTTGTTGTTGTTCCCACCATTGTTGTTGTTGTTGCGAAGTTGCGGGCAGTCTCGCTTGAAATGGGTAGTGCTACCGCACTGATAGCACCCCCGGTTAATACCTTGTTGAATCTGGTGCTGATTTTGATTTTGTCGAGACACGATTTCCCCGCGACAATCCCTTGCCGCATGTCCCGTTTTGCCACATCGTTGGCAGTGATTTCCGGCACAAGGGCCGTGATGATGGAGGTTACAACGATTACATTGCGGCTTTCGACCCACATAGCCGCTGGTGTTCTGGGTGTTGTGGGCGGACTAATTATTGTGACCCCGATTGCTGTTGAAATTATTGAACCGTTTCTGGTTTCCTTGTTGTGGCTGGGCTGACGAAGACTGTCGAGCAGGCGAGTCTTCAAATTTTCTTTTATTATCAGGGACAACTTCAGTTGCACCCCGAGATGGCAACTTCTTTTGTTCCACCGCCTTATCGGTGAGTTTGTGCGCCAACCTGATCGCTTGATGTTCCGTCGCAGGGTTACTAGACATTACCATGCCCTGGATCTCAGGAACCAGACCCCCAAGATAAACTCAAGTCGTTTTTCAACGGTGTTAGCCAGATCGGGACATAGGAACACCAGATCGTGATGTTTCGCCGTGTACGCTTCAATTTCAGATCCTACCATCTTATGGTTCCATAGCGCTTGCTCCAACTGCTGAACTCTGTCCCTGTAACATTTGTCGAAAAACGGGTTTTTCAAACCCGCTTCGTTTATTAATCGAATAATCAGTTTTAATTTTTGTTGCTCATTTAATGCTTATTTTAATTTTAAACAATACATAACTAATAAACATTTTAGGTTATGGAAATTAAAATTGTAAAAAAAAAATTAAAACAATTAAAAATAAAAAAAGGGCTGCCGGGTTTCGAACCCGGGTCAGCCGGAAACTTTAATAATCAAACATATAACCACTCCGCCACTAGCTGACTTTGTGAAATCTAGGAAGCAATTAAAACATAAGTTCAACTGTGAATCAACCTGTTTGCGCCAAACTGAAACCGATATCGGCTTCCAAACGTCCAGGACGTTTGAGTGATCGCGGATTCCTGAAAATAACCGATAAACCGACATTCTTAATCAATTCAGTCTTGAATGAACTTGAATTAAGGTGATGTTCGGTTTTTATAACCGAAAACATTCACTTCCTGAATTACTTCAACAAAATCATCATCTCGCGACTCAATAACATTCACAGACCCTCTAATTTCACTTTTACTCTAATTTCTGATCGTCGGAATCGCTTTTTGAACTCGCCGGACTTTCGCCGGAAAACCGTGTCTTTCATCAAAACGGTAAGTTTCTCAATTCTTTCATCTTCTATCAGTTGTTAGGACTTTACTAACTCAAACCCTTCAATCAGAATCAGTTCCAGGCGACGATATCGGATAATCAGCACTCGCCGGAAAACTTCTGAAAATTCCTAGATTTCGCTGTGAAACGGTATAAACTTTTAAACCTTCTGATAACTCTTGTTTAGTACTTCAATTCCACAACTCACTAATCAAAACTGTTAATTGGTCCGCTCAGACGAAGTTCATAAAAACAGAGCCGACGACTTCGCCAGAGTTCTGAGAAAGATCATCTTCCGGTATGTTCATTCCTAAAACTTTTCCTATCCGTTACATTTTAATCACTCATACGCCTGTTAACTAAATTGAACAAGTTCAGTCGAAAACCAGTTGACTATGTTTTTGAACGAAGAAGATGAAGTCGAATTAATGTATAAGTATAATTAAAACAAGATATATAACCGGGTTAGACACACAGTCCAGTGATGGACTGTGTGCAAACAACTATCACACGTCTCGAGTTCGATCCCTGACCCAACCTCACTCTCTGAAATAAAAATGCCCTTTTTAAAACCGAACGGAGTTAACGCACATAAAGATGTTAAATATAATAAAAACCAGAATATTAACCAGGTTAGACACACAGTCCAGCGGTGGACTGTGTGCAACGTTAATCCACAGGTCCGGGTTTGAGACCTGTTACGCACGCCGGTTCGATGATTAAAATCCTTTTTAAAAATAAATGAATTTTGAATAAATTAAAACAGTATATAAATTTAATTAAAAACAGAAATATTTCGGGTTAGACACGTAGCTCAGTTGGTAGAGCTGCTTGCACGCATACGGGAGGTCACAAGTTCGAACCTCACTCAGTGCAAACAATATAAACGACCGAACCGGTCAACAAGTCAAAGTCAAAAAGTCAACGGTCAACCCAAAAAGTCAACATATTTTTTATGTTTTTATTTATTTATTTAATTCAAAAATCAATTAAAAATACTTAAAAAATAATGTTTTTAAAGATAGAAAATAGCCTTAAACTCACAAAAATATATCTAAAAATCCTATTAAAATTATTAATAAAATCCACTCATTTACCATACCTTTCGTTATTATTTAGGTTAGTTAATCCTCGTCGATCAACCCTCTAAACTCGTGCGCATTCATCATCTTCAACCGAACGCACCCAATGTGAGTAAATCTCTACAAATTCCCCGTTTTAATCACGTTTTTGGGGTGTATCATGTGTCTTATTATTTATTACAGTTAAACAATTGTGCATCCATCATATTCATGATCAAATGTGTATTCAATATGTATCAACTGTTTGTCTGGTTATTGTTTAGATTAAATTTATAATTTTCAGTACATACATTATCATAGGCCGCCGCTCCCCATTACCTATGAGCGTTGAGCTGTTCCCCATTACCTATGAGCATGAACGAGGCGTTGCCAACATACGATCGGCTCCGTTTGATTGAGCCTTGATCGCACATACATTTATCATAGGTCGTCCGTTCCCCATTACCTATGAGCGTGAACGTGACGTTGCCAACATATACAGTGTCATTCATGTTATATATTCATGCAAGGTTGTTTGTTATCGTTATTGTTATTGTTATTATTATTGTATGTTTATTTACGTTTGCTCACATATGATTATTGCACAATTTTCCATAATAAATATAACAAGAAATCAATAATAAATGTTTTCTAACAAGGTTCACTCGCCAACTTATGTTGACCCAAAAACCCCCATTTTTACACATGATACAGGTGATCTAGCTGCGGCAATAAACATATAGGATGGCTTAGAAGAATAAACCGGTTTAGACTTTGGAATGTTTAGTTGACTATCTTTCTTTGTAATTGTATGAACATGTTTGGAATATTGAGGATGTAATTTTGAATTTAATAAATATGAAACATATTAGTAAATATCATGAGCTTTGGTGATAACCCAATTATGCCCTGACTCTTATTCCGCTGCGGGTCGGGGTGTGACAGATTGGTATCAGAGCCATGACTATAGGGATATAGGATAGGTTATTTGACCCTTAGAGCCTATACTATAGTTGATTAGAATTTTTTAAAAAAAAATTTGTGTGTTACATGCAAAATTCATGATGTTTATATGTTTTATGTTTAATGTCACATTCAATGTTATGCAAGCATGTTCATAAGTACATATTATTATACAATGCCTATCATAAATCATATTCTCATAACATATCATATCCATGAGAGCACACACCACATCACTTCCATGATCTTTTTTGCAATGATTTTTGTATTTTCAAATCACATCAAAGTGAGTTCTCATGATGGGCATGTAGTAACTGGAAGGGTACAAGTACCGGTAGTCGGAACATCCTGTCTAGGCTTGGCATTCGTATAAATCCAAAATAAAGGACCAGTTTGCCTACCTGGGGACTAACGATGAGAGTACGAAGGACCTATTAGGCCAAAGCATGCTATACCAAACGTCGTGTGAGCTAACCCCACTTTGAGTTGTCATTGTGTCTACACCTGGACACCTTCCGACCATACATCTCGTAAACATATTTCATGGTTTTCATTCGGGTGATGCGAGTGTTAAACCGCCAATACCAATGTGAATCCTACTAAGCCAATAGTCATGGGGGCCCACATGACTATACACGTGAAGGTATGAGGGACATTTGAGGCCCAACATGAGCAAACCCAAGACATCCTATGGATGTAGTTGCATTATTGATGTTTATGTTATTTTTTTTAAAGACACATGACACCTAAAAAGACTCCTTAAACTCACAATCTTCTTATGTATATTCCTGTAGATGTCGGCTAGGCAACAACGAGGGGGTAGAAGATCAGGAAGGTCAAATGAACGCTTGGCCACCCAAATCGCAAAGCAAACGGCCGCGGTGCTTCCTGACATTGTAGTTCAAGTCCAACAAGCTCTCGCCGCAAAACCCATCAATCCTCCCCAGCAAGAAGACCAGAACATCGGCAACCCTTCTTCCAAAAAGTGCTCATATAAACATTTCAAGTCTTGCGATCCTCCAAAATTTGAAGGGACCGAAGGTGTCACTGCTCTCCTCCACTGGTTTGAGGAAATGGAAAACACCTTCCTCAACTGCGATTGTCCCGAGGATCGCAATGTACGTTACGCAACCGGGAGGCTATTTGGGGTAGCTCTTACCTGGTGGAATACTGAAAAGGATAAGAGGGGAATCGAAGATGCAATGGCCTTAACGTGGGAGGAGTTAAGGGAAATCATGACGAGACATTTCTGTCCTAGAAGTGAGATAAAAAAGTTAGAGGATGAATTTCATTCGTTGACGCAAAAGGAGGGAGATCATACTTCCTACAACAAGAGGTTTTTAGAGTTGAACCAAATGGTCCCTAACTTGTTCACCCTAGTTTACCGCTTAGTCGAAACATTATATTCGGGGCCTTCCCTCGAAAATTCAAGACTCAGTTCTCAGCACTTCGCCTGCAACACTTGAAGCTGCTATGGAACTTGCTACCGAGCTTACCGAGAATCGAATTCATAACGGTAAATTTAAAGATGAGAAAAAGAAAGCCCCCGTTGAGGGCCAAACTTCAAACCATTCCACCTCCTCCTCAAAGTTTGCTAACAAGAGGAAATGTAACACCAGAAACTTTGCTGTCACACAAACAAATTTCCCCATCCCTGCTGCACCCATTACCCAAGTTGCCCCCTCACCCGCACCATATAAAAGTCCATACTCCGGCCCATACCCAAAATGCAACCGTTGGCAATACCATCATTTTCCTGATCATCCCTGCCAACATTGCACCGGCTGTGGTCGCGCAGGTCACACCATTCAAACCTGTCGTGTACCTCAGCAAACGAACCGCCACCAGCCCTCAACCCAAACCCACCATCAGATAGTGGGTCAAGCCCAACAACCTCTACTACTACCACCTACCCAACATATAGCCCAATCCTACTACCAACCAACTATCCCATGGTGCAACCTATGTGGGCTTGTTACAATTGTGGAGACCCAAACCACTTTAGAAACACTTGTCCACGCTTGGTGAACAGTATACATGCTCAAGCTCAAGAAAATCCGGTGAATCAGGCTAACCAAGCTCCTCCACCTGCAAGAGGAAGAGCTTTCAACATCAACGCTAACCAAGCTAGGGCTGACAACAATGTGGTTAACGGTACGTTTCTCATCAATGGTAGTTATGCATCCATGTTATTTGATACTGGTGCGGATAAAAGTTTTGTGTCCTTAGAATTTGAACCCATCCTCAACCAAACTCGTGATAAACTCATGGAATCATAACGGTAGAAGTTGCTGATGGAAAACCGGTCTCATTAAACTCTATTATACGCAATTGTACTCTCACCTTAAACGAGACACGATTTTCCAGTTGACCTCATACCTATGAAGTTGGGAAGCTTTGACATTATAATTAGTATGGACTGGCTCAGCCATCATCATGCTGAAGTTGTATGCCGCAAAAAGTTTATACGCATTCCACTTACAAACGGCCAGACTCTACGAATCTTTGGAGAAACCCCTTGAAAGGGATCAAATTAATGTCCTGTCTTCAAGCCCAAAAATACCTCCGCAAGAATTATGTCGCATTTCTAACTCATGTCGTCAAAAAGGGAACCAAGGAGAAGAAACTTGAAGACATCCCAGTAGTAAAAGATTTTCCGCAAGTTTTTCCTGACGACATTTCAGGACTTCCTCCCGTGAGAGAAGTCGAATTCCGCATTGATCTTATACCTGGAGCTACGCCAGTTGCAAAATCTCCTTATAGGTTAGCCCCATCCGAAATGCAAGAGCTAGCCAGTCAATTACAAGAGCTGACTGACAAAGGATTCATACGTCCTAGCTCCTCGCCCTGGGGTGCACCTGTCCTTTTTGTGAAGAAGAAAGATGGAACGTTTCGCATGTGCATCGACTACAGAGAACTCAACAAGTTAACGGTCAAGAACCGCTACCCATTACCTCGTATCGATGATCTTCTTGACCAACTTCAAGGTGCCAGCTGTTTTTCAAAAATCGACCTTCGTTCTGGTTATCATCAGCTCAGAGTACATGAAGAAGACGTCCCAAAGACCGCCTTCCGAACTCGTTATGGTCATTATGAATTCATGGTCATGCCATTTGGTCTAACCAACGCTCCAGCTGTCTTCATGGATCTAATGAACAGAGTCTGCAAACCCTATCTCGATCGCTTTGTTATAGTCTTCATCGACGACATCCTCATTTACTCAAAGTCTAAGTCTGATCATGAACGACACCTTCGACTCATCCTTACACTCTTAGAGAATGAAAAGCTCTACGCCAAATTCTCCAAATGCGAATTCTGGTTAAAAGAGGTACAATTCCTTGGACATGTCTCAACGACAAGGGAATACATGTCGACCCCTCAAAGATTAAAGTAGTACAGGAATGGCAAGCGCCACGTACACCTACTGAAGTAAGATCGTTTCTTGGTTTGGCTGGTTATTATCGCCGTTTCATTGCAAATTTCTCTCGTATTGCTGTACCACTCACGACTTTAACTCATAAAGGAAAACCCTTCAGATGGGGACCCAAACAAGAAGAAGCCTTCCAAACCCTTAAACAAAAACTCTGTGACGCACCTATCCTCACTCTTCCTGAAGGTTGTGATGACTTCGTGGTTTATTGCGACGCGTCAGGGCAAGGACTAGGCTGTGTTCTAATGCAAAGAGGAAAGGTGATAGCTTATGCTTCTAGACAACTCAAAACTCATGAGAAGAACTACACCACCCACGACCTAGAACTTGGAGCCGTTGTGTTCGCTCTTAAGATATGGAGACATTATCTCTACGGTACTAAGTGTGAAATATACACTGACCACAAGAGTCTTCAACATATCTTCAACCAAAAGGAGTTAAACATGAGGCAACGAAGATGGGTCGAACTTCTTAATGACTACGACTGTGAAATTCGGTATCATCCTGGCAAGGCAAATGTGGTGACCGATGCACTCAGTCGAAAGGGTTATGCGAACTCCATTCGTCTTCTATGTTCGCAAATCATAACCGACATTAAAGATCAAATTCGAGAAGGCCAACTGTTTCAGTAACGGAAGACGACGTACGAAATGAGCTGTCCTGTGGAGCTGAACTTAAAATTGAAACTAAATCCGACGGTATTCTGTACTATCTAGATCGCATATGGATTCCTGACCACAACAACCTTCGTGAATTCCTTATGAATGAGGCACACAAAACACGATACTCTATACACCCAGGAGCCGACAAGATGTATCAAGACCTTCGATACACCTACTGGTGGCGTGGAATGAAAAAGGATATTGCTGTCTTTGTTTCCAAGTGCCTTACATGTTCCAAGGTAAAAGCTGAACATCAAAGACCCTTAGGACTTCTGGTCCAACCTGAAATACCTGTATGGAAGTGGGAAAACATAACCATGGACTTCATTACCGGGTTACCTCGCACTTCTGGTGGGTATGACACTATATGGGTAATCATTGATCGTCTTACAAAATCAGCTCACTTTATTCCGATCCGCGAAGATTTCAAGAACGAGAAGTTAGCTCGTATCTACATCAGCGAAATCGTAAGCCGTCATGGTGTACCGTTAAGCATTATTTCAGATCGTGATGGTCGTTTCACTTCACGAACATGGCAAGCCGTACAAGCCGCTTTGGGTACACGATTAGACCTTAGTACCGCTTATCATCCTCAAACTGATGGACAATCTGAACGCACCATTCAAACTCTTGAAGATATGCTTTGAGCATGTGTCATAGACTTCAAGGGAAATTGGGACGCTCATCTACCATTAGTTGAATTTTCGTACAACAACAGCTATCATTCAAGTATCGGCATGGCACCTTTCGAAGCTTTATATGGTCGTAAGTGCCGATCTCCAGTATGTTGGCACGATATTGGAGAAGCTCAAATCACCGGTCCGGAATTGATTCAAGAAACAACAGACAAGATCCATCAAATTCGAAACAATCTTCTAGCGGCACAAAGTCGTCAAAAGAGTTATGCAGATAAACGACGAAAGCCTTTGGAGTTTAACATTGGTGATCATGTACTTCTAAAAGTATCACCGTGGAAGGGAGTAGTTCGTTTTGGCCAGAAGGGCAAGCTAGCACCACGCTACGTAGGACCTTTCAAGATACTCGAAAAAGTAGGACCTGTAGCATACAAGCTTGATCTACAAGAAGAACTCAACAGAATTCACCCCACATTCCACGTATCAAACTTGAAGAAGTGCCTTGCTGATGAAAACCTCCATATTCCCTGGAAGATATTCAGATCGATGAATCTATGCATTTCATTGAAAGACCAGTAGAGATCATGGACTTTGGAGAAAAACATTTAAGACGGAGTCGTATTCCAATTGTAAAGGTACGCTGGGAGTCGAAACGGGGACCTGAGTTTACTTGGAAACGTGAAGACTCAATGCGGGAAAAATACCCGCATCTTTTTCCTGTTACCACTACTACTTAAATCTCGGGACGAAATTTCTAAAAGTAGGGGATACTGTAACATTTGTCGAAAAACGGGTTTTTCAAACCCGCTTCGTTTATTAATCGAATAATCAGTTTTAATTTTTGTTGCTCATTTAATGCTTATTTTAATTTTAAACAATACATAACTAATAAACATTTTAGGTTATGGAAATTAAAATTGTAATATAATAAAATTAAAACAATTAAAAATAAAAAAAGGGCTGCCGGGTTTCGAACCCGGGTCAGCCGGAAACTTTAATAATCAAATATATAACCACTCCGCCACTAGCTGAATTTGTGAAATCTAGGAAGCAATTAAAACATAAGTTCAACTGTGAATCAACCTGTTTGTGCCAAACTGAAACCGATATCGGCTTCCAAACGTCCAGGACGTTTGAGTGATCGCGGATTCCTGAAAATAACCGATAAACCGACTTCTTAATCAATTTAGTCGTGAATGAACTTGAATTCAGGTGATGTTCGGTTTTTATAACCGAAAACATTCACTTCCTGAATTACTTCAACAAAATCATCATCTCGCGACTCAATAACATTCACAGACCCTCTAATTTCACTTTTACTCTAATTTCTGATCGTCGGAATCGCTTTTTGAACTCGCTGGACTTTCGCCGGAAAACCGTGTCTTTCATCAAAACGGTAAGTTTCTCATTTCTTTCATCTTCTATCAGTTGTTAGCCCTTTACTAACTCAAACCCTTCAATCAGAATCAGTTCCAGGCGACGATATCGGATAATCAGCACTCGCCATAAAACTTCTGAAAAATCCTAGATTTCGCTGTGAAACGGTATAAACTTTTAAACCTTCTGACAACTCTTGTTTAGTACTTCAATTCCCCAACTCGCTAATCAAAACTGTTAATTGGTCCGCTCAGAGGAAGTTCATAAAAACAGAGCCGACGACTTCGCCGGAGTTCTGAGAAAGATCATTTTCCTGTATATTCATTCCCAAAACTTTTCCTATCCGTTACATTTTAATCACTCATACGCCTGTTAACTAAATTGAACAAGTTCAGTCGAAAACCAGTTGACTGTGTTTTTGAACGAAGAAGATGAAGTCGAATTAATGTATAAGTATAATTAAAACAAGATATATAACCGGGTTAGACACACAGTCCAGCGGTGGAATGTGTGCAAACAACTATAACACGTCTCGAGTTCGATCCCTGACCCAACTTCACTCTGTGAAATAAAAATGCTCTTTTTAAAACCGAACCGGGTTAACGCACAGAAAGATGTTAAATATAATAAAAACCAGAATATTAACCAGGTTAGACACACAGTCCAGCGGTGGACTGTGTGCAACGTTAATCCACAGGTCCCGGGTTCGAGACCTGTTACGCACGCCGGTTCGATGATTAAAATCCTTTTTAAAAAATAAATGAATTTTGAATAAATTAAAACAGTATATAAATATAATTAAAAACAAAAATATTTCGGGTTAGACACGTAGCTCAGTTGGTAGAGCTGCGTGCACGCGTACGGGAGGTCACAAGTTCGAACCTCACTCAGTGCAAACAATATAAACGACCGAACCGGTCAAAAAGTCAACGGTCAACCCAAAAAGTCAACATATTTTTTTATGTTTTTATTTATTTATTTAATTAAAAAATCAATTAAAAATACTTAAAAAATAATGTTTTTAAAGATAGAAAATAGCCTTAAACTCACAAAAATATATCTAAAAATCCTATTAAAATTATTTATAAAATCCACTCATTTACCATACCTTTCGTTATTATTTAGGTTAGTTAATACTCGTCGATCAACCCTCTAAACTCGTGCACATTCATCATCTTCAACCGAACGCACCCAATGTGAGTGAATCTTTACAAATTCCCCGTTTTATCACGTTTTTGGGGTGTATCATGTGTCTTATTATTTATTACATTTAAAAAATTGTGCATCCATCATATCCATGATCAAATGTGTATTCAATATGTATCAACTGTTTTGTGGTTATTGTTTAGATTAAATTTATCATTTTCAGTACATACATTATCATAGGCCGCCGCTCCCCATTACCTATGAGCGTTGAGCTGTTCCCATTACCTATGAGCATGAACGAGCGTTGCCAACATATGATCGGTTCCGTTTGATTGAGCCTTGATCGCACATACATTTATCATAGGCCGTCCGTTCCCCATTACCTATGAGCGTGAACGTGACGTTGCCAACATATACAGTGTCATTCATGTTATATATTCATGCAAGGTTGTTTGTTATCGTTATTGTTATTGTTATTGTTATTGTATGTTTATTTACGTTTGCTCACATATGATTATTGCACAATTTTCCATAATAAATATAACAAGAAATCAATAATAAATGTTTTCTAACAAGGTTCACTCGCCAACTTATGTTGACCCAAAAACCCTCATTTTTACACATGATACAGGTGATCCAGCTGCTGCAAGAAACATATAGGATGGCTTAGAAGAATAAACCGTTTAGACTTTGGAATGTTTAGTTGATTATCTTTCTTTGTAATTGTATGAACATGTTTGGAATATTGAGGATGTAATTTTGAATTTAATAAATATGAAACATATTAGTAAATATCATGAGCTTTGGTGATAACCCAATTATGCCCCGACTCTTATTCCGCTGCGGGTCGGGGTGTGACAGTCCCGCGGACAGTACTCCTCTTTGATTAGGGCCTTAAACTCGGCCCATGCCATTGCGTTCGCAGCAATAAGTCCAAGCGTTTGGACTTGTGCGTTCCACCAGGTTAATGCCCCATCTTCCAGCGTTGAGGCAGCATACTTGACCTTATTGTCCTCAAGGTAATTGCACATCTCGAACACCGACTCAGACTTTTCAATCCAACGGACCAGTCCTATGGGTCCTTCTGCACCTGTGAATTTGTTCGGTTTCGCATCGAGGAACATTTTGTAGGGGTTAAGACCCCCTCCTGCTGACAGAGGATAGGTAGTCAGCGAGAAAGTCTACTAGCCCAACTATTAGATTTTCCCATGAAAATATAATAATGGTTACCTGCTGGTGGGTTTTGAACACCTGCCAGAGCAGCATTCACGTGTTCTTGGATCATTGCGGCCATTCTTCGGGTGTCATGTTGAGGTTTCTGCGACGTCCAGTTGCCATTTTAGATCTTCGCAAGACAACATAAACACACACCGATAAGTATATATATATCCAATATAGTTATCATACTCCAAACTTCAATCATCCCTCAAGTTATGTCAACCCATTTAATTAAACAATCAAATAGGAACATTCGATTAAATAAATTGCAATGTCTCACAAAATGCCAACCAAACATATCAGTTTAATTATAAAATTTCAAGTTCAAACATAAGTAGAAAATAAATAGACTAAAGGAAACAAAAGGGGGGGTTGACGAGACGAGTCAGTCTTCTACGTCTCCATCTCCCAAGTCGCTATCGTTGCCGTCATCCTCCGGGCGTTTCCAGCTTCTACAGTCGGTCTTCCTGGTCTTCCTCTGGATCCTCCTCTTCTTCCTCTACCGGCGCTGGAGGGGCCGGTGCTAGTGCGGGTAATGGTACAGGTGCCTGATTCTGCTCTAGTTCTTGAATCCTCCAACTGGACTCAAGAACTCTGTATTCGAGCTAGTCAGCCCTCAGCTGCTCAGCACGAAGATCTTTAGCTAAAATGTTGCGAGCTATCTTATTCTCATATTGCTCTTCCTCGAGCTCTCCAGTCTTACCAGTTAGTTGACGTATCATCCATCCCTGTGCTTTGATAGTTTCCTGCATTCTCTCTAGTTGTTCCTGTTGTTATCTTAACATATCCCTAAGTAGGTCGTTCCCTACTTCTAACGAGTTAACTGGTTCGACCGGCATAGCGGTGGTCGGACGGGAGGACGACTCCTCCCCTAGAGCGAGTCTTTTCCTAGCAGCTGAGCGTGTCTCCATGCCATGAGGTGGTGAGGGTTCGACCATAGGTGCCTTCCCCGGCGCCCTTGGTTGTAGAGGTTTGTCGGATGATGATGGTGACATTGCCTGTTGGGTTGTGTAGTTAGTTACGAGTTGTGTTCATCACAATATACATTTATATCTTACATAACACAGTTGTAGTACAACACATAACAAGATATCACAGTTCAGTGCCAACTAAGTCTAGTGTCATGTAATCACCTATAGTTTAGGTCTACTTTTAATGCAAACCTGGTTCTCTATAGCTAGAGGCTCTGATACCAATCTGTCACACCCTCAATTTCCACTTGCGGGGTTTTACCGCGAGGCGTGTGAACAAACCAGAATCTGAGACACTTGTAATATCGAACGACTCTATATGATTTATTTAAAACGTTTTCCAAAAACATTTGTTTACCCATTCATAATTATTTTCAATTTGCCTTAGTTTAGTTTCAAAGTTTAGCGGAAGCATTAGTTTCTAAGTTGTGCGGAAGCGTTAAAGTAAAGTAAAGTAACAGGCGCCAACATAAACGCCAAAAACCAAAAATCACAAACAATATTCGTAAATGAGACTCGATAAAAATATGTCTTGGTCAATGCAAGTGAGTGCACCTAGCTCTCCTAGTGTCCTGAGAAACATGTAAAGAAACAAGTGTCAACATTAAAGAAGGTGAGTTTACAGGTTTTTATAAGTTCATTAGTTCGGTTAAAAGTTTGTTTCCCCCGTTATCCCTAACCCGGGATAACGATTTAGTTCCATTATTCCTAACCCGGAAAAATAATGATGGTTCCATTATTCCTAACCCGGAATAACAATGATGTTCCATTATTCCTAACCCGGAATAATAATGATGTCGGTTCGTAATTAAGTTCAATGTTAACATGTAGGTAGCGAGCCTAAAGTTATGTCACATAAGTGTTCGCGATCGAAGCTGATTGTTGTGCCTCCGTGTTGCCAGGCCTATCACTGACCATGGCGAAAGTTAGGCTAAATTATTCACCCGTTGACCATACCCGGTCGGCTAGCGCGACTAGCTCGGGTGGGGCTTGTCGGGCCCAGTAGTACTACTTATAATTTCCCAGCTATCTAACCCAATACTAACGATCCGAGAGTTTGTCAAGGACTTCCGTGATATAGCTGCTTAGTGACCATAACGTACATTAACATTAACTTAGTTACCGAGTAGTTTAACGACGTTAATTTCGCATAACGTAAAAAGATAGAGTTATAGAGTGTATACATGTTTCTCCCCCTATTGTTTAAAACCAGATAAAATAGGGGCCGTGAGCTCACCTTTAATTGCTCGGTTAGTGTAACACAGAAGTAGCAAATGATGGGACCGCTAATTGCGTCCTAACATGTCAATCGATTTAAAGTTAGTGTGTGAACACACTGATACAAACCCTACGCATAACTAACACACAATGCGGCGCACATAATAACAAATTCGAAAACACAATCATGCATGCAAAGTATTATCATACCAAAATAGTGATTAAACCAACTTGTGATAAACACAAATCAACTCATACAACACTTTGGTAAACACATTCGCAAGTTATCAAGTTTCAGCTTTTACGCTCATAACTAGGCTGTTTTCGAGGATTTTTACAAAATAGTTCCAATGTTCTAAAAATTCCAATTTTTTACAGAAGATGTCAACTAAACTATAGAATTTTATGTAAATTTTTCAAGTCATAACACTTTACCAATTATTCATAAACATTTATATACTAGGCTGCAGTCAGATTCGTCGCTTTCTGACTGCAGTCCACGGGAGAAATTATTTAAAAATCATCGTTCATCCAATTAACAAAATTCCAGTGGGAGTTTCCCGGAAATTCCTGTCTCCAGTTGCTGTACAAATTTCGTGACCCAACCCTCTACAGATTATGAGATCCGACTCAATAAACAACTAACAAATTTTCAGAATTTGCACAGCTTCAGTTACTGCACTTAAATGACCACTTAAAAATATCAAACGACCTCAGAAAAATATGAATCCAGCGCCACTAGAAGCGTTTTGCAAAAATACACGTTTTAGGCTTCAGAAAATCCACTTTTCGATGAATACTGACCAGGGTACAGCCAAATGAAGTTGGCTGTAAATACCATTCAGCAACCTATTTCCACTTTCATCGCAATAGAACACGCTTAAACGATCAAGACTCTAATTAACAATGATCAAGAACAAGTTTATTTGTCATATATCATTATGTACATCAATACCCATGCAAACCCTAATCATATGATATGATTTTTATCACAAAAACGCAGCCTATGATTTTTGTATTCATCCAAGCATCACAATCGCAAAAACTCGCACAATCAACCGACCTAAACATAAATCATAACACTTTTCATAACAATGGTTCAAACAATACATACAATCATGATCAAGATTTCATAAACCCTAATGTGCTTTGCAAAACAATTAAAATCCTAACCTTGATACGATGAAGATTAGCGAACCGGGAACGAGATTGGAATCAATCCGGGTTGAAGGCTTGTGCAATCGAGAGAGGGGGGGGGGGCTGCCGTCGGTTTCCTTGAGCTAGGGTTTGTGTTTGTTGTTTTTTTTTTTTTTGAAACATAACACATGCATGCCTCATTTATATAAAACAAAGGAAAGAAAAAGAAAGGGGGTGGGGGTGGGCTTGCCGCCGCAAAGGCGGGGGGGGGGGGGGGGGGGGTTTGGGTCATTAACTTGGGCCTCAAGTTTAAGTTAGTTACTTGGGCCACAAGGAAGTGAGGTCGACATGTTTCGCGGCTCGGTTCGGTTCGGCTATTTATTAAATATATATTTTTTTTATAAACTAATAATCGCGAAATCAAAACATGATATAATAATTCACAAAACTTATAAACGTCTAATAACACATAGCACGTAATTCACTCGATGAGTTCACAAAGTTAGCGTAGTTATTGCGGGCGTGTAATTTAAATTCTCCGAATCAAATTAGCGCAGGAATGAATAACCGTGAAGTAGTGCGTTTAAGATACCTGAAAAACCGGGATGTCACAGAACAGAAAGTTGAACAAAAGAGTGATAGTGTGTGTGAACCAAAATTTGTAAACCCACCCAAGACCGGTAAGGCTTGGGTCTCGCTCTTCAAGTAATTGTTTGAGTGAATGTGCAGGGACTCCCGAGATCCGTCATTTCAAAGTGGATCACATATAGCGGAGCATCCGACACATGACGGGGATGTTGGCTCTCCTATATGACGTCAAATCTATTACAGGAGGCTACGTCGGGTTTGAAGGAAACCAGGGAGGTAGAATTGTTGGTGAAGGATATTAACCAACGATGTGGTGTCATGCGACAAGGTCAACTACCTAGCAGAATTGGAGAACAACTTACTTAGTATTTCTCAGACCTGTGTTAACAAGTTCACCACGCACTTCACCGATGACGAGTGTTTAATTCTGAAGCAAGGGTTCAAGATACCGGAAGAGTGGATCTTAATCTGCACTCCCCCGTGAAAGCGATTTTGTGACAACTGTGAAAAATCCTGGTAAACTTTGATTGGTACAAGTCCGTGGTAACCGAACGTAATATGTATATCATGATATTTGTTGTGATTATGTGTAATGATACGAATTCTGGAACATGTGACACCGACTATAATGGGAGTATATGCACAGTAATTACCAAAAAATTACATTGACGCTATGCGTCACCTACATGGCAAGACAAAGTCGTGAATGGATTGACGACTCTAGGAACAATCATGGTTGGCATGACACTATTAAGGGCCAATGATGTGAGGTTGGTGTCCTTAGCCTTTAACAACGTGTTAAATGGGGACTTGACGTTAACATCGCATTAAACCTTCAATCATGATTATTAGGCCAACGGTAGGGCCCTTTAAGATTCTGAGTTCACGAAACATCTTAGCTACGAGCCATATGCTATGACATAAGATTAGAAACAAATCGGAGCTCGGGAACGCAAAACGAGGTAGTCCCGGTTAGGGAAACGCCTTTGCGGTAGGAGCAATGAAAGACAAACCAAACATGCAAGGAACGGTCAATCAAGCCTAGAAAAACTTAAACTAACCTAATATGAGTCTTTTATAATTAAAATGTAACCGGGCTCGATTTCGAGACAGATATGCTCGATTTTAAAAGCGAGTCTATAACACTAAGAACGCGAAAAACGGAGTCCGTTTCGCAAATCGAAGACGCGTCTTAGACCCGAAAAAGAACCTAAATGCGTCACCGAAGATAAATATCATATTTTAACATGAAACGACGAAGCATGACAAAGCGTGGGTGGGGTAGGGGCACCCCACCATTGCCGCCCCTTTTATATATATATATATTTTTTCTTTTTTTCACTATTTTCTTCAAAACTTCTTCTTCTTCCACGGAAAATCTGCTCAAGTTCTTCTTCTGCATAGCTGATTTCAACTTAATCTCAACCAAATCAAAGGTATTTGGCAAGTTTCTAATGGTTTTGATGATTATTTCTTGATTAAACATGTATTATAACCGAAAACCCTTTTTAATCCATGTTTATGGATGATTTAACAAGGGTTCTTGGCTGAATAAGAACACCTTTTGAATTCACTGGTGTTCTATGGCAGCCATGATCAGAAATCTTTGGGTTTTGATACCCTAATCAACACCTATACGACCAAAATCACATAACTATTCGGTTAACCGAAAAACTATGAAACAAGGCTTGATTGACATGGGTTATGGCATGCTTGGATTGTTCTTGGTATATAGGTACTAAATATGGCTCACACCCACTTCTGGACTCAAGAAAAACACTCGCAATCGAAGGAATCGCTAGGTATATCACCCGAAACTCGAATCTAGAATGGCAGAATATTGTTTGGACCATAACTTGGTCCGCGGGTATTGGATTGAGCTGAAATTTGGTATGGTAATGTAGGGTATTGACAGGGAGGTCCACATGAAAGTTTAGAATTTTTGGAATTGTCTACTATTTTTGGTGAACTTTTTACTATTTTACCAAATGAAATTTGGAAAAAAATATCAAACAAAATCAATAAATCACCAAAATTTACATGAACACTAAGGAACATATGGGAAAGGTACTGGAAAGTTTCGGAGTCCATTGGTTGAGTTTTGATTCGGATTAAAAATCCGTGTTTTTTTGAGTTTTCGGTAGCCGGAAACGCACTGAAACGAAATCGGAAAAATCAAAATTTTTACAGGGAGTTTCTGGGCAGGTAAGCAAGTTCCTGGAATATTTTGGTAATTTTTGGACATCGGATGATAAACAAAGTGAACTATTCGGGTAAAAGCTGTTTTACAAATGATTTATTGAGAAGTTAAAATAGCTTTATAAATTCTTAAAATAATTTATTGGAATCTAAATAGTTTTACTGAGTTCTACAAAAATGGGATTTTTCGACTTTTAAAACGCTTATTTTAACTAAATTCGGCAATTTACCGGACAACAAACCTGCCAAAACTGGGAACAGACCAAAACATATTTTGACTATAATTGGAACACCGGGAGTATTTTGGGAGGTTCCAGGGTAAGTGGAACACTCTGGGTGTGTTCCAACACCGTTCGGGAGAATCCCTGACGGTGAGAATGGAAACTCAAATTTGAGCAACCTAAACTCCCTAAGCACCCAAACTCTCTTAATGAAAAGTTCATATTTCTTAAATCACAACAAATTGGCACTATTGGTATTCCCGAACCATTATCCGAACGTTTCAAAAAACCGACTTTAGTTGGCACGCGAACCGGTGCCCGGGAGCCAAATGTGAAACTAATCATACCCTAACATCCATCACCACACCAGGATACTATATGTACAATATGAACTTAAAATACCCACTTGGACCCGAGTTATAGGCATTACCGACCTAGCGATTGATATTAGTAATTACTTGCATGAGTACTGTTAAAGCCGAACCAGCTTACATATACTCCTATTGCTACCTGTGATGCTACTATCCTGTGAGTTTTCACTTCCCCACTTTTAATTTATTTTCCTGTTTTCTGGGGACTTGCATGTTAAAAACTGTGTTGATTACACCAATGTGGGAGTGAGTTTTCACTTCCCCACTTTTAATTTGTTTTACTGTTTTCAGGAGTGATTTGCATGTTACAAACTGTGATAATTGCACCAACTTATGATGATGTGAATTATCTAACACACGAACCACATCTCCACTACAAGTGATTAACGTAAGCCTATGGACAGTGGATAGTACTATCGGTTTGACCAACCCAGTGCCGCGACTGACGGTGTGTCGGCACTAGGCTACTACACTCGTCTTAATTTTGTTGTGTTGTTAGGCATAACTATATATGGGGTGTTGAACTGCACGTGACGCAGTCAAGGTTTCACTTGTATACTCGTGTAATTCCGTCTGTGACCAAGACTGTGACCAGTGCAATTAAACTTGTGAATCCATATTGTTACACAACAACTAAACCAGCGGAACTCACACAATGTTTAACTGACCATTTTTTAAAACTAACATGCATTTCAGGTAACTTGAGACTGATGTGATCCATGTATGTTATTCACGTGTTTGTAGGCGAATCCTAATAGATTAGAAGACTTATGTGGTTCATGGGAACACGCAGTTGTAACATACATGTAGTATGTAATCAACATTTTGTAAGTAATAAAATGTAGTGTCTTTATAAATAATGTGCTTGTACCAGAGGTGTCTGTTGCATCCCGTATTTTTCTTCCACTGCAGGTTGGGGTGTGACAGAAGATGGTATCAGAGCCATTGGTTATAGAGAATTAGGTGCCTATAAGGAAACCTAGACTATAACTACAGGCTCGGACTTTAGTGGACATCATTGGAAAAATTAACCTCTACTCAAGGTCGTTAGTGAACACTGTAAAGTATCCTATTTGCAAGTACCAGGATGGCCTTGTGGGGCAAGTGGGCTATTATGGTCTGGAACGTAATAACAAACTTGCTCATACGAGGCAGTGTTGGGAAAGACGCGGTAATAAACACACTTAAATACGTGGAATGATACATACGTGCACCAAGGTGATAGTGTGGGAATGTTTGTGCGTGAATTGATACATGAATTGGGATTGGTGGATAATGCATTACTACATATGCCTACGGGATAGGAAGAACACTGGTATTACAGTCCATTCCACATTCCTACTGACCACATGTTTAATATACACTAGAGTTGGATTCATATCACGCCCACAGTTGTTACTTATACTTTATGATGTGAGAACCCAAGCTTTTGGTGCGATACGATCACATTAACTCTATTCTTATAGCTACTATAACGACGATTATGTACCAAACTGAGACTTCGATAAGAACATAGATACCCAAAGTACGATCTGTCATTCTAATAGACTGGGAGGATGTGTACGGATCCTTATTCCATTTCTCGTTGCTTCATATTCGATTGTTATACAATCACAGAGTTCAAACATTTTGATGAAACTTTTCATCTTGACCCCACGTTTCATTTGATTGTCCGTTGGATTCCTCTTTTGCTTATAATATTGGCTTTAGCTTTCATGTCATGTGATACTATGATGCTCAGTGGTATTCCGTAGCACATGTTTGATATATGTTATACCTGAATATGACGATCTCTAGGTCATGAAGATGGCGTGGAGTGCGTGAATAAGTTACCCTTCCCGCTGTCATTCGATTCCATGGGATATAAGGTTTGTGATGGTACAGATTCCTTTGAAATGCTTTGCGTTGTGGAACATCGTTTCGTGTGACCATCGGGTACATTATGTCCTATTACGATTATTGATTGTTTTGGATTTCAGTTGGCTAGTCACGAAAAGCAATATTAGGCCGAATATCTTGGTGAATGGAACATTGATCAGGTATATGGTGGATACGCTGCGGTACTTCCTATATATAAACACCCGGCTACATGATCAGGGTACCGTTACTCAGGGTAGACGGGCTTCATGCTGCGATTCATTCAGTGATGTTTTGGGCAATGTTGTGTTGGGACTTTGACCCTGTTTGATGCGATAGATGATGCCATAATTATCATAACCACAATATCTATATATGTTCGCAGTGATTTTAAATGAATGGTAGTTTGGGTCAACATATAACGAGCCTTGGGGTTAATCCTGGGAAGATCCTTCTTAGAATATGTGGTCCGACTTTCTAGGGGTACCACTGTCACACCCTCAATTTTCCACATGCGGAGTTTTACCGCCAGGCGTGTGATCAAACCAGAATCTGAGACACTAGTAATATCGAACAACTCTATATGATTTATTTAAACGTTTTCCAAAAACATTTGTTTAACCATTCTTAGTTATTTTCAAGTTGTCTTAGTTTAGTTTCAAAGTTTAGCGGAAGCATTAGTTTCAAAGTTGAGCGGAAGCGTTAAATTAAAGTAAAGTAAAGTAAAGTAACGGGCGCCAACATAAATGCCAAACCAAAAATCCCAAAAAATATTCGTAAATGAGACTCGATAAAAATATGTCTTGGTCAATGCTAGTGAGTGCACCTAGCGCTCCTAGCGTACTGAGAAACATGTAAAGAAACAAGTGTCAACATTAAAGAAGAGTGAGTTCACAGGTTTTTATAAGTTCACAAGTTCGGTTAAAAGTTTGTTTCCCCCGTTATCCCTAACCCGGGATAACGATTTAGTTCCATTATTCCTAACCCGGAATAATAATGTTGGTTCCATTATTCCTAACCCGGAATAATAATAATGTTGGTTCGTAATTAAGTTCAATGTTAACATGTAGCTAGCGAGCCTAAAGTTACGTCACATAAGAGTTCGCGATCGAAGCTGACTGTTGTGCCTCCGTGTTGCCAGGCCTATCACTGACCATGGCGAAAGTTAGGCCAAATTAATCACCCGTTGACCATACCCGGTCGGCTAGCGCGACTAGCTCGGGTGGGGCTTGTCGGGCCCAGTAGTACTACTTATAATTTCCCCGCTATCTAACCCAATACTAACGATCCGAGAGTTTGTCGAGGACTTCCGTGATATAGCTGCTTAGTGACCATAACGTACATTAACATTAACTTAGTTACCGAGTAGTTTAACGACGTTAATTTCGCATAACGTAAAAAGATAGAGTTATAGAGTGTATACATGTTACTCCCCCTGTTGTTTAAAACCAGATAAAATAGGGGCCGTGAACTCACCTTTAATTGCTCGGTTAGTGTAACACAGAAGTAGCAAAATGTGGACCACTAATTGCGTCCTAACATGTGAATCGATTTAAAGTTAGTGTGTGAACACACTGATACAAACCCTACGCATAACTAACACACAATGCGGCACACATGATAACAAATTCGAAAACACAATCATGCATGCAAAGTATCATCATACCAAAATAGTGATCAAACCAACTTGTCATAAACACAGATCAACTCATACAACACTTTGGTACACACAAACGCAAGTTATCATGTTTCAGCTTGTACGCTCATAACTAGGCTGTTTTCGAGGATTTTTATAAAATAGTTCCAACCTTCCAAAAATTCCAATTTTTTTACAGGAGGTGTCAACTAAAATGAAGAATTTTATGTAAACTTTTCAAGTCCTAACACTTTACCAATTATTTATAAACATTTATATACTAGGCTGCAGTCAGATTCGTCGCTTTCTGACTGCAGTCCACGGGAAAAATTATTTAAAAATCATCGTTCATCCAATTAACAAAATTCTAGTGGAAGTTTTCCGGAAATTCCAGTCTCCAGTTATTGTACAAATTTCGTGACCCAACCCTCTACAGATTATGAGATCCGACTCGATAAACAACTAGCAAATTTTCAGAATTTACGTAGCTTCAGCTGCTATACTTAAATGACTGCTTAAAAATAGCAAACGACCTCAGAAAAATAAGAATCCGGTGCCATTAGAAGCGTTTTTCAAAAATACACGTTTTAGGCTTCAGAAAATCCACTTTCGATAAATAATGATCAGGTTACAGCCAATTGAAGTTGGCTGTAAATGCCATTCAGCAATCTGTTTTCGACTTTTATCGCAATAGAACACGCTTAAGCGATCAAGACGCTAAATAATAATGATCAAGAACAGGTTTATATTATCACATATCATCATGTATATCAATATTATTGCAAACCCTAATCATATAATATGATTTTTATCGCTAAAACGCAGCCTATGATTTTTGTATTCATCCTAAGATCACAATCGCAAAAACTCGCACAATTAACCGAACTAATCATAAATCATAACACTTTTATACCAATGATCCTAACAATACATATAATCATGATCAAGATTTCACAAACCCTAATGTGATTTGTAAAACAATTAAAACCCTAACCTTGAAACGATGAAGATTAGCGAATCGGGACAAGATTGGAAATCAATCCGGGGTTGGAGGCTTGTGCGATCGAGAGAGGAGGGGGGGGGGGGGCTGCCGTCGGCTTTCTTGGAGCTAGGGTTCCTTGTTGTTGTTTTTTTTAAAAACCTAACTCATGCATACATGTATATATAGCACAAGGGAAAAAAAGAAGGAGAAAGGGGGTGGGGGGGGGGGGGGGCGTGCGACCGCAAGGGGGGGGGGGGTTTGGGTCATTAGCTTGGGCCTCAAGTTTAGGTTAGTTCCTTTGGCCACAAGGAGGTGAGGTCGACACGTTTCGCAGCTCGGTTCGGTTCGGCTATTTACTTATTATTTATTTTTATTTTAATAACTAATAATCGCGAAATCAAAACGTGATATAATAATTCTATAAACGTTTAATAACACATAGCACGTAATTCACCCAATGAACTCACAAAGTTAGCGTAGTTATTGCGAGCGTGTAATTTAATTCTCCGAATTAAATTAGCGTAGGAATGAATAACCGTGAAGTAGCGCGTTTAAGATACCTGAAAAGCCGGGATGTCATAACCACCTCAGTAGTACTCTGCACTGCACCATTTGGGTATAGCCGGTGATAGTTTACCCACATCGATTACCCAATGATTAATTCGGGATAAGTAACAATGTTCTGTCTTTGGTAAGACAATTCAACATAATTTATTTCTTTTGGCGGGATTTGCTAGAACATATATCCATTTATTCGAAATCATTACGTTGCGACGAACCAATTATACTTATGTCACCGACCGTCGTCTAGGAAGTTATTCGGTTGAAGCGTATATTTCCTTTACTAGCTGTTGTTCGCTAGTAATACAATCTCTAATTCTTACTAAGGACGCGTAATTAGCGTCGGTGTTGATAACCCAAGGGGATTTAAGGGTAACACATAAATGGAGAAACTTATTGGATGTAATCAAAGTTCGACAGGGAGTTGTGTGGGTGCGGATCGGATGATAATAAGACTTGTGGAGGCGAGAACGATTTTGTCCATATCCCTCGTATCCGTTAATACTTCATATTCGACGAACACTCATATGAATACATTTATTTATAAACATACAACATTAACCGCGATCCAATCCAAGTGTCATTTTGGTAAATTTCAGTTGAGGGTGACGTAACCCCGGTGCGAAGTAGGAAAACTATAATCATGCAGTAATACGACTCACTGCTTCAAATCAATTCAATTCTCCTTGCTAACACTATTGGAAAGTGTTAAGTTCCGGTACATATAAATTACTAATTTGATACGCCCTATCGGTTTAGTTCAAACTAATACAAAATAAATCCCTAGTAACTCGATGTAGTAATAATTGAGCGGTGCGAAGGACTCGTAACGAAGTTACCTCTTAATGGATATTTAGTAAACAAAGTGACACAAAGCAAATTTTTCGTCAGACGATTATTTTATTTATAAATACATATATCTAATTCGAAGGACAGTATTTAAAAGAATCATATAAAATTTTTATGTATCAAAAGATCCCTTGTTTTCAGCCTCGCATAACTTAGTGAAAATATGTTCTAAAGAAAGACGAGATCGCCTTCGAGTAGTATTCGAGTACCGTAATATGATGATTAACCTATGTGACAACTCTTATTTACATCTTCAAACTCTAGACTACATGGGGTCCTGACCGGAATTCCTTCGGTAACCCTGAGATACTAAGTCTTGAATCAAAATCACCCGTATGAGGGGGATGCATTCGTTCTAGAAATCGCATAAGAGGATACATGGTTCTTTGATTCCTTTCGGTTAAGGCTTTCGCGCCACGACACCTACGACGATCGTGTGAGTGGTCCTGGGTAGGGAGCAACTCTGATATTTATACGTCTATAAACGTATATACTCCCCAACTCTACGATAATAATAATACCTGGGGAACACCATATGTCTCCTCCTCTTCCTTGAAACATTTGAGGAGTCCAAATATTTATACACGATGTTATTCACAATTCCTAAGGGATGATTGAAATTCCCTTCGGAACTTTGTAAAGGTGTTATTTGGTAACGGTCTCCTACATGTGTAGGAGGATGATACATGGGATACAAAGTGAACGATACCCTACTCTTGTGAGTAACCTAAATTTATTCGGTAGACGGTGTTGCTAGTCCTCGTAAGTATACGAGGACTAAATTCTCTAGATCAGTGGAATATTGTTAAAACACCCCTCATCTTCGTTCAACTAGTTTGTACCTTCAATTGATTTTCAGTTTGATCGATTTAAGTAAGTATTTGTAAAATACGATGCTACCAAGAAACTCGATTCCTCGTTATTTCGAGTGACGAAAATTCTTGTGTTACCGATAGAAATAAGAACGGGAGAAATCTGAAGTATAATACTGTATATATACATATATACCTGGGTATTCGTACCACGAGTGAAATTCACGATCGTGGGATGATTGTCGAAAGCTGTGCGCTATCAATTGCGTGATTTCCGCCTTGGTCATTTGTGGTGAGCGTTTCGGGTCCATTCTAGTATAAATAATACTTATATACATGTATCAATGTCACATATTCAATCATCCCATATCATACAATTCGTCGCACGCATGAGTCCACAACATGTATAACCAACATCATTATCATGTATATAATAATATCCGTCATCATGCAACTGTTAAAATTTGCACTTAGACTGAACCCAAAAGGGCCAGTGCTTAAATGCGCGGTCAGATCATGTCACCAGGGTGACGTACATATGCCATACTACGAAAAGCACGAACTACCCTGCATGAAGGAACACGGTCAAAACTTAACTCTCTTTGAAATGGAGTAGTCATGAGTCGTCTGAATATCGTAATTGGTGTCTTTTGTGTGCCGAACCCACCTGGGGAAAGCTAACCCATAAATCTAGTAGTCCCGATCATTCCAGATGAAGGGACTAGTGAATCTTCCGAATACGTCCCTCCGATATCATGTCCATCCAGAGGGAAATTCCGTTAGTAAGCACGTCTATATACTTAAAAGAGGAATAAGACTTTGACGCGATAACTAATTCTCTTCAAATTTGGAGAGTTACTTAACACACCTACGAATTGTAAATACCTCGATGTGCGATACTAAGTCAAACTAAATGACCAAAGTGTAGATCGGTGCTTGGTTGGATGCACCAACTGGATGTGAAATGGCATTCATAATCTTTACTCGTATCCTAGTCGTCAAAGTGCTAGACTTATCTCGATTGATTACGACTTTCATTCAGCGTTTCTTAAAGTTACTTTTGTAATTTCAAGAGGTTGTCGAGCGATTGTGGATCTATGTTACTACATTTCCAGCATACGTATTCCTTTCGTGCCCTATTGGGAAACAGAACTGACTAATCCTATGACAAAGGGTCGAGAAACTCAACGACCCTAGTCTCGACCAACCCGGGGGCCGGGTCTTCATTTCTTGTTTACATTATTAGGAATATGAGAATAATGGGAAAAATCAGATTCAGTGGTCAACTGTCCCTATCGGAACTAGGGTGACTATGGATTCGGCCTTTAGCCCATGGGTTCATAAAATCACACGAATTTCTCAATCAAAACCAAGATGGTTTGGCATGAACGAACTCGACGAAACCCTTATGTTTAATCGGTGATTCAAAAGGCGGAGTGACAAGATGGGAAAGAATTATATCTTTCTATACTCATATACAGTTCAGATCATACCAATGTCCGAATTTGACTAGAAAAACCACGAGACCGAGACGGTTAAGTGGTGATTAACCACCTTGTGACTAGTATGGGTTATATTCGCCTATGCATTAGGTAATCTTTCGAGAACATGATGGGAAATTATTACTTCTCATTGTCTCCATTAACGACATCCTTATGAAACGTTAGACCAGCGTTGCTATGTTCCTACCCTACGAGAGGTACTCCGTTGATGGGGAATCTTGATTTGATAACTCGTTACTTAGTCATCTTTTACAAAATTACTTGTACTCTACAATTAAATCTGGTCCCACGTGTAGGGGCATCATGGTGATACTTGTGGTCACTAGACACTCGTCATACCTCAGATATGTCTACGTAAGAGTAGTGTTCTTGAGGTGGTGTTACTTGAATGAAAACCGCATTGGGTACACACTCTACGTCAACCTGGAAGTATTACTATAGAAATTTCATATCCTTATGACGTAATCCGACTACTGGTGAGTTGTGCGAGCACACCACTGATGTAAGTATGCAGATTCGTTATTACCCGTGTACATGCTCGCCTTATGGCAGCCTTAGGCTCTTAAAAGCCTTTCTCTTTCTTATTCTCTACCACAGAGCAGGGAATCTCATGGTCGGTTAGTATTAGTCAAAGATATTCACGTACACGACAACAAGGGAAGATTATCACGCACCACTCGGTGAGACCAAATTTATCGCAGTAGCACAAACATGCGGAGCATTATGCTCACCATTGCGACGTTTGCAACGAACCCTAGGAGGGTACCCATGCTCCTCTCTATAGGGGGTGTTCAATAACTATTAAACAAAATCATAAATGAAACTTATGGTATATGAATGGTGAAGATAATGAATGCGCAGAAAACGTAGTAACTGCAGTTATCTGCAAACTGAATACGAGACTCCTATTCTATGGTGAGTCCAACAACACTCTCACTTTCAGATTGGAAGTGATGACAAATGTTACTTTTAACAATACGTAGGAATTGTGGATGGACAAATTACATAGCTACTATGTAGCACCATCATCATCCCTGTACGATGATGATACTAAATGAAAAGCGAAAATACACTCGCCTGTCGAATGACTGATTCAACTGTAAAGACTGAGCTTTCCAACAAAGTACTAAACGAAATTTCGAGGACGAAATTCTTTAACCGGGGGAGACTGTGACAACTGTGAAAAAATCCCGGTAAACTTTGATTGGTACAACTCCGTGGTAACCGAACGTGATATGTATATCATGATATTTGTTGTGATTATGTGTAATGATACGAATTCTGGAACATGTGACACCGACTATAATGGGAGTATATGCACAGTAATTACCAAAAACATTACATTGACGCTATGCGTCACCTACATGGCAAGACAAAGTCGTGAATGGATTGGCGACTCTGGGAACACGTCATGGTTGGCATGACACTATTAAGGGCCAACTATGTGAGGTTGGTGTCCTTAGCCTTTAACACGTGTTAAACGTGGACTTGACGTTAACAACGCATTAAACCATCAATCATGATTATTAGGCCAACAGTAGGGCCCTTTAAGATTCTGAGTTCACGAAACATCTTAGCTACGAGCCATAGACTATGACATAAGATTAGAAACAAATCAGAGCTCGGGCACGCAAAACGAGGCAGTCCCGGTTAGGGAAACGCCTTTGCGATAGGAGCAATGAAAGACAAACCAAACATGCAAGGAACGGTAAATCAAGCCTAAAAACACTTAAACTAACCCAATACGATGCTTTTATGATTAAAACATAACCGAGCTCAGGCTTCAAGACGGTTATGCTCGATTTTTAAAACTGAGTCTTTTGACACTAAGAACGCGAAAAACGGAGTCCGTTTCGCAAATCGGAGACGCGTCTTAGACCCGAAAAAGAACCTAAATGTGTCACCGAAGATAAACATCATATTTTAACATGAAAAGACGAAGCACGACAAAGCGCGGGTGGGGTAGGGGCACCCCACCTATGCTGCCCCCTTATATATATATATATATATATATATATATATATTTCTCTTTTTTTCATTATTTTCTTCAAAACTTCTTCTTCTTCCATGGAAATTCTGCTCAAGTTCTTCTTCTTCATAGCTGATTTCAACTTAATATCAACCAAATCAAAGGTATTTGGCAACTTTCTAATGGTTTTGATGATTATTTCTTGATTAAACATGTATTATAACTGAAAAACCCTTTTTAATCCAAGTTTATGGATGATTTAACAAGGGTTTTTGGCTGAATAAGAACACCTTTTGAATTCCATGGTGTTCTATGGCAGCCATGATCAGAAATCTTTGGGTTTTGATACCCTAATCAACACCTATTCGACCAAAATCGCGTAACTATTGATTAACCGAAAAAATATGAAACAAGGCTTGATTGACATGGGTTATGGCATAGTTGGATTGTTATTAGTATATAGGTACTGAATATGGCTCACACCCACTTCTGGACTCAAGAAAAACACTTGGAATCGAAGGAGTCGCTAGGTATATCACCCGAAACTCGAATCTGGAATAGGCAGAATATTGTTTGGACCATAACTTGGTCCTTGGTATTAGATGGAGCTGAAATTTGGTGTGGTGATGTAGGGTATTGACAGGAAGGTCCATATATAATTTTAGAATTTTTGGAATTGTCTACAATTTTTGGTGAATTGTTTACTGCTTTACCAAACGAAATTCGAAAAAAGTACCAAACAAAGTCAATAAATCACCAACATTTACATGAACACTAAGGAACATATGGGAAAGGTTCTGGGAAGTTTCGGGAATCCATTGGTTGAGCTTGGATTCGGATTAAAAATCCGCGTTTTTATGAGTTTTTCGGTAACTGGAAACGCACTGAAACAAAATCGGAAAAATCCCAACTTTTTACAGGGAGTTTCTGGGCAGGTAAGGAAGTTTCTAGATTATTTTGGGAATTTTGGACATCGGATGATAAACAACGTGAATTATTCGGGTAAATACTGTTTTACAAATGATTTATTTGAGAAGTTAAAATAGCTTTATAAATTCCCAAAATAATTTTATTGCAATCTATATAGTTTTACGGAGTTCTACAAAAATTTCCAGGATTTTATGAGCTATGTAGATTAAATGAGATTTTTCGACTTTTAAAACGATTATTTTAACTAAATTCGACAGTTTACCGGACAACGAACCTACCGAAACTGGGAATGGACCAAAACCTATTTTGACTATAATTGGAACACCGGAAGTATTTTGGGAGGTTCTAGGGTAAGTGGAACACTCTGGGTGTGTTCCACCATCGTTCGGGAGAATCCCTGACGGCAAGAATGGAAACTCAAATTTGAGCAACCTAAACTCCCCAAACACCCAAACTCTCTTAATGAAAAATTAATCTTTCTTAAATCACAACAAATTGGCACTATTGGTATTCCTGTACTATTATCCGAACGTTTCAAAAAACCGACTTTAGTTGCACGTGAACCGGTGCCCGGGAGCCAAATGTGAAACTAATCATACCCTAACATCCATCACCACACCAGGATGCTATATGTACTGAAAATACCCACTTGGACCCGAGTTATAGGCATTACCGACCTAGCGACTGATATTAGTAATTACTTGCATGAGTGTTGTTAAAGCTGAACCAGCTTACATATACTCTTATTGTTACCTGTGATGCTATTATCCTGTGAATTTTCACTTCCCCACTTTTAATTTGTTTTCTGTTTTGTGGGGACTTGCATGTTAAAAACTGTGTTGATTACACCAATGTGGAGTGAGTTTTCATTTACCCCACTTTTAATTGGTTTTCCTGTTTTCTGGGGTGATTTGCATGTTACAGACTGTGATAAATGCACCAACTTATGATGATGTGAATTATCTAACACACTGTAGGTCCACTCGGATGATCAAGTTACCTACTTCCTTGTTTGTTAACACTGTTGGGATTGAACCCTATGAAAGGAACAGATGATATAAAGCCAAATAACACTATCCGAGCTTTGGGTCAACTATCAGAGGTTACAACCTCTGATGTACTTACACTGCTTTTCAAAAAGACTGCTCATCCTATCATCTGCCTACACAAAGCTTCAAGGTCTGCTAGAGTTACAAGGGTCATAGGATAGAGATCAGAGTTTAGTCTTTAGCTTAGTTTATTAATGTAATAGTGCCAAGCACTGATAGTTTAGTATTAGCAATGTTTAGAGTTAGTTACATATTAGTTTCCTGTCACTATCAACCCTGACGTCATCAAAGATTCTCAGAGGCTAGATAGGTAGTATAAATAGGCAACTCATGTAACCTTTAAACTTGTCTATTAAAAGATCAACTTTCGCATATCATCTTCTCTGCATTTTCTTGAAATTGCAAAGGCTGAGGGGGAGTTTGTGAATCACATGCAAGTTAATCAACTTGAAAGCATGATGAGATGAAAACAAACGACCAATGCTTGTAGTAAAAGTTTTCCATCTTATTCCGCTGCAAATCTCTTTTAATTCAATCATTTTCCATTTTTGAAACAAAAACTACAAGTAATTCAAACTCGATCCTAACAATTGGTATCAGAGCTTGATTCATCAAATTCAATCTAACAATCGATTTGGTTCGAACAGATCAGCTCTCTTGCTAATCAGTTTGGTTGTTTTTGTTTGATATTCAGAGTTTTTACTACGTTCAAAGTTTTTAAAAACAAAATATGAAAAAAAATCAACTGAAAATGTCTCAAAACACACAGGATGCCAATTCTGGATCCTTGTTCAAACCGCCGATGCTCAAAGAAATGAATATTTTTATTTGGGCATCGCACGGTTGCTGGAGATCTGTTGCTTATGGACCTCATGTTCCAATGGTTCCAAGCACAGAAGATCCAACCAAACAAGTGCCAAAAAATCCTGAAAACTTTTCGGAGCAGGATTTCCAGAATATTGAATTAGATGCTAAGGCATTTAGCATAGTTGCTTCGGCCTTACCCAATGAAATTTATGCTGGTCTACTCCATTGCAATAGTGCAAAGGAGTTATGGGATTCACTTAAGGAGCAATTCGGTGGGACTGAGGAAGTGATAGAAAGTAATAGAGAAGTTCTAAATCAGCAGTATGAAACGTTTTGTCACTTGAAAGGAGAGTCTCTAACACAACAGTTTGAACGTTACAGCTGTCTCATCAGTGAAGTTAGACTGGTTAACGTGGTTCTACCTAATTAGACTGTCAATAGTCATTTCCTTAGATCGTTACCAGATAAGTGGGAGACTTAGCTTATGTAACAAGAAAATCTGTTGGGTTTAAAGATATGTCGTTGACACAACTTCATGGGATACTCCTCACTTATGAGAGAGAGTTGAACCAGAAAAAGAAGTTGCAAGAATCTGGCAAAATGACTGATGATTACTCATTGGGTAATACAACTCTTTTTGGCCAAGAAGAGGGTTCTGGCAGCAGTAAGGACCAAAGTTATGATGACTATATAAATATTACATCTGGTGGGAACTTTGGATCTGAAACATATGCACCCAACTATACTTTTGCTGCTAGTGGGGAAAGCCAAACCTCTGAAACCTATCCTTTGAGCTGAATTATTTGCAACACATTGAACCTTCTGATCTTGAAGAAATGGATATTTTGCACGAACTGGCCTTGTTAGTGTTAGGGCTAGTAAGTGTTACAAGAGAAGTGGTAGAAAATTCCCAGGTTGCATGGGGGGTTGAAGGTTGGGCTGGATAAATCAAAAGTCAAGTGTTATAAGTGTAATAGGCTAGGACACTTTGCCAGAGAATGCAGGTCTCAAAGTTCTGGACCAATAGTGACTCATCCTGGCCCTAGACCTCAGCACACACAAAACACTGCTCATTATTCCCAATATGCCCTGCTCAACATGTTCAAAACACTGCCCATTTTGCACACCCTGCTACCACTGTTCCAGTGCATTATGTTCAATCCACTGCTCCACAAATTCAATATGTTCAGGCACCATCACATCCTCAGGTGCTTGTACAACAAGCACCCATTATTACACAACCTGCTCAAACCACTGCTAGTCCAGCAGAGGTTGGTCAACAAAGCTTTTCACACAAAGTTATGTTGACTGGAGCAGCTTGCCTGAGGATTTGACTGATGAAAACTTTGCTTTAATGGCCAAAAATGATGTTGAACAAGAATTTTGTTTAATGGCCTTAGAGACAATTGCTGAAGATGTTGAATCTGTGGAGATAGTGTCAAAATCTGATGAAGTTCAAGTTTGTGATGAAACAGTGTTTTCAAGTGAAGAAAAAGCAAATGCTACTGATAAGGAAAAGAACTCTCTTGCTGACGCATGGAACAATGATGTGTGTGAGATTGTGTATTGTGCTCTCATGGCTGCTACAAAGGTATCACCTCAGATCCTTAAAGATTTATATTCTGACAAATGCATCATTGCTTTTGCAAACATCAAAAAGGTGAATGAAAACCTGAGAAACAAAATTTTAGAAGATGAACTTAATTTTGAAAAACTGATTAAAGAGATAAAATCAAAGTTAAGTGAAAAATATTCTAAAATGAGTAGCCTGAGTAATGAATCAAGCATTACCAAGGACCAATTCCAAACTATGGTAGAAAAATACCAAGTTTGTAAAAAGGAGTTAGAAGAAACCCAAATCATTTGTGAAAAATGGGTTGAGTCCTGCAAAGGTTATGAGATTATGCTTGATGCTCAGATCAAGAGCAACATTAAGTTTGGTGTAGGTTTCAGAAACTATGACCAAATTGAGAAAAATGCTGTGAAATTGATTCTGAGTTGGTTGAAGTTGTCCCTACAAACTTGGCTGGTGAAGAGATAAAAATCACAGATAAAGCTGGAAAAAAAATTGTTTTGGAAAAACCAGAGGTTTCAACAAAAGATAAAGAAATTGAAAAATATCAGTTTAAACCAACCTGGTCAGATGAATGTGATATCTTAGAAAACTTCAAGCCAATGGACTTCTCAACCACTGATGGTATAAAAGCCCCAAAAGCACTGGTGATCCCTATCAAAGATGTACCAGCAGAGGTTAAAACCATTGCTGATAAAAAGTCTGATAAGAAAAGAAGAGTAAAGACTAAAAACCTGTTTTGTGAATTTTGTGAGAAAAGAAATCATGTGGCTGCAGATTGTTTTCTTTTAAAAGCCTATGACATTAACAAAACCTGTGTTATCAAAAACTCTTCAAAATGCACCATCTGCAACAAAACAAATCATTCAACTCAACAGTGTGCCTATCTCAAAAACTATGAACAAAAGTAAAAGAGATCAAGGCAAAAGCACTTGAAAGAGAAGGTTCAAGTTCTGTTGGAAATAAATCCAAGCGGAGTTTTGAACCAATTGAAACATATGTTACAAAAGCTTTAAACAAAACCTCTGTTCAAAGAGAGGTGTAAGTGACAGATGCCCCACTATCAAACTCATTTCCCAGAGGGTATGGCCAACCTGCTTACAAAAAGGTTCCTCATGCTTATGAAGGTTACAAAAAGCCTTCAAAGCAAAGAGTAAACAGGCACCCTTATGGATACAATCATCTGATAGGAAATGGTCAAGAGCAGATGTTACAAGAAAAATTCAAAACCACTGACCATTGCCCTAGACTTGAGACTGGACCATCTGTGACCCCATCCAAAGCCATTTTGGCTTTGGAGACCAATTTTAACTGATCTATTCACTTCATGTGCAGGGACCCTCTACTTGCCTTGATAGCCTATGGTATGTAGATAGTGGAGGTTCCAGGCACATGACAGGATGTAGAGCCCTTCTCAAGGACTTCATGGCTCATGGGGGGGGGGTGATATATCTTTTGGTAATAACTCAAAGGGGAAGGTCTTAGGGTCTGGGTCGGTTCTGGCTGGTAAACTCAAGTTTGAAAATGTGAATTTGATTGACAATCTGAAATTTAACCTGCTAAGTGTTTCACAAATGACTGATAGAGGATATGGATCCTTCTTCACTAAGAAAACTGTCAAATTGTGGGACTAGAGGTTGTCAAAAAGATTGATCAAATCATTGCTGAGAGCAAAGCACAACTCACTGCACACAGAAGTGGGAATGTGTATGTGGTAGATATGTTAAAAGATAATCCTATGTCTGGAACATGCCTATTCTCAGTTGCTTCTAGCAAAGAGACTGAGTTATGGCATAGAAGACCTTGACACACAAATCTTAAAACTATCACCACACTCTCAAAACAAAGTCTTGTTAGAGGTTTGCCTCATAAGCAATTTTCCTGTGATGAATATTGTGTTTCCTGTTTAAAAGGCAAACAACATAAAAGTTCTTTTAATACAATTGAAGAGTCCAAAACAAGCCAGTGTTTACAACTGCTAAACATGGACTTGTTTGGCCCGGTACAAATCATGAGCTTAACACACAAAAGGTATTGCCTAGTGATAGTTGATGATTTCTCTAGGTTTACATGACCTTCTTTCTCCACTTTAAGGATGAAACTGCAGGCATTTTGCAAAACTTTGTCAAACAAGTAGAAAATCAATTTAATCTTCTAGTAAAAATCTTTAGAAGTGACAATGGAACAGAGTTTAAAAATAGGGATTTGGATGCTTTTTGTGAGTCAAAAGGAATTGTTAGGCAATATAGCATTCCAAGAACTCCAGAGCAAAATGGGTAGTTGAAAGGAAAAACATAACTTCAATTGAATCAGCAAGGATTATGCTAGCAGATTCTGGTTTACCCTTGTCTTTCTAGGCAGAGGCTGTAAACACTGCTTGCTATGTTCAAAACAGAGTTTTGATTAACCCCAGGCATCAAAAGACTGCCTATGAGATTTTGTATAAAATCAAACCTCTGATTTCATATTTTAAAATTTTTGGCTGTCCTTGTTTCATTTTGAACTTAAAAGATTCCATATCTAAGTTTGCAGCAAAATTGATTGTGGTTATTTTCTGGGTTACTCAACCACTGCTAAAGCCTATAGAGTTTTTAACTCTAGGAGCAATTGTGTTGAAGAAACTTTGAATGTAAAGTTCAATGAACTTTCATCACTGAAAATCCTAGCAAATCCTGTAGAGCTCTTTGATTAGATAAATTCACATTTGCTGATGTTTGTATCAAGCTAGACAATGCAGGTACTCCACAACCATCTGAAGAGGATCAAGATCAAGGATATGACTGTGTGCTTCCACAAACAAAAGTCTATTCTTCAAACAGAGGATCAGGTGCTACAAGCTCTTGTGTAAACTCTGCCACTTCTGGGTCAATAGTGGTTGATCCTCAAACCTCTGCCAGCTCACAAAATCAAACATCTGTTGATAACAGTCCTACATTTAGGTAGAAAAATTATCAGAATGTTCTCTCTGTACCCCCAATACCACCACCACCATTCAAATCAGAGGCTGATACTTCAAATTCACCAGCAGAGGTTAGCTCAGATGATACACATTTGCAGCCATCCCCTCAAAATGCTATTGTTCCATACCAAGGTGATTTGATTTATCTCAAAAGCCATCCAGCAGATCAAGTTATTGGCAACATCAAATCTGGGGTGCTCACACGGAGCCAATCCCAAAATATTTGTCTTTTTGCTGGTTTTCTATCACTCATACAGCCAGTCAAGTACCAAGAGGCACTGAAAGACAATAGCTGGGTAGAAGCCATGCAAGAAGAACTCCTTCAGTTCAAAAGACAACAAGTTTGGGAGCTTGTGTCACTGCCAAAAGATGTAAGTCCAATTGGCACAAAGTGGGTCTTCAAAAACAAAACTGATGAAAGGGGTATTGTTGTCAAAAACAAAGCAAGGCTCGTGGTTCAAGGCTACAGTACAGGAAGAAGGTATAGATTATGATGAGACTTTTGCTCCTGTAGCAAGGTTGGAAGCTATTCGCCTATTCTTAGCTTTTGCTGCTAACCACAACATAAAGGTGTTTCAAATGGATATAAAGAGTGCATTCTTGTATGGAAAAATCAAAGAAGAAGTGTATGTCTGTCAACCTCCAGGTTTTGAAGATGCATTCCATCCTGATCATGTCTACAAGCTCAACAAAGCATTGTATAGCTTGAAACAAGCACCAAGAGCCTAGTATGAAACTCTATCCACTTTTCTCTTATCCATAGGGTTTACTAGAGGTAAAATAGATAAAACCTTGTTTTTAAAATGGAAAGCAAAAGATCTGATGCTTGTCCAAATTTATGTGGATGACATCATTTTTGGATCCACAAGCAATGCTATGTGTGAAGAGTTTCGAAAACTCATGGCAGTAGAGTTTGAGATGAGTGCAATGGGTGAGCTCCAATGTTTTTCTTGGTCTTCAAGTTAAACAATTGCACAATGGTACATTTATCCATCAAAACAAGTATGTGAAAGAACTGCTTAAAAAGTTTGATATGGATGATTGTAAACCATGTAGAACACCCATGGCAACCTCCAAGCTAGTCACCATTGATGGTAAAGATGACCTTGTTCATCAAACTCTTTATAGAAGCATGATTGGGTCTTTATTGTGCCTAACTGCTTCTAGGCCAGAACATCATGTTTGCAACATGTGTTTGTGCCAGATCACAGGCATTACCTAGAAAGTCTGACCTTATTGCTGTAAAACGGATACTTAAAAGGTGCTCCCACACTTGGTATCTTGTATCCAGCTAATTGGAACATTGAGCTTTCAGGTTTTTCAGATAGTGACTTTGCTGGTTGCAAAACTACAAAAAAGTCCACATCAGGAGGATGTCTATTCCTAGGTGATTGTCTAGTGTCTTGGCAAAGCAAAAAGCAGGTTGCAGTTTCAACATCCACTGCTGAGGCAGAGTATATTGCTGCTGCTAGCTGCACTGCTCAACTCTTGTGGCTTCAAAACCAGTTGCTGGATTTTGGTATAACTACACTAAAGACTCCACTCAAATTGGACAGTCAAGCTTCTGAAAATATCATTAAAAATCCAGTTTCTCATTCAACAACAAAGCACATTGACATCAGACATCACTTTGTGAGAGTTTGCTATGAAAAAGGTTTGATTTCTTTACATCATGTCCATACTTCAGATGAATGGGCAGATGTTTTAACCAAGGCATTAGATACATCTACCTTTGAAAATTGATCTCAAGAATTGGAATGCTAAACATGGATTAAAAACAAGTTTTCTTGTAAATCCATAGCATCAAAATGTTTTCAGAAAATCAAAAATACCTTAAAAATAGTTAAACTTGAAAATTTTCAATAAATCTTTAAAAGTTTGTTCATAATATCTGTTTGCTCAAAACCTCTGATAGGCATAAAAATCTTATCCACTGTTAAAGTGTATCCTCTGATCTCCATTTTTTTACCATTTTCAAAACACTGATAGATATCCACTGATAGTGTTAAAAATCAGTATTGTCCAAACCTCTGTCCTAAAACAGTTGTTTGCCACATCAACGGTTACTTTCTCATCAGAGGTACACATGACCAGATGTTAGCCATCAGATCTTGCAACATATGCCACGTCATGTTCACTTTTTCAAAACCTTTAAAAACCCCTGTTTTATCTCACCAGTGGTTACCCTAAAACTGTGTCGATTTCAAATTCTCAAAACAGTTTTTCTCTCAAACACCATGGCTCCCAAATCAAAATCTTCAAAATCAAAAGCAAAATCGTAGGAAGAACCTCCACCATTCATTCTTATAATCAAAACCCCACACAATTACACTGCCATACTTGAAGAAAACGACGCAAATACTCGCTATCATCCAATGATTCAAATTTTGCAAAATCAAAATTCTTGCACATGTTAACCATCAAACCCCCATTTATATTGATGCTCTTCGTGATTTCTGGAAAAATGCAAAGGTTCACTCATCTGCTGATGGTGTTCCTTATACAATAATTTCAAGAGTAGGGGGGTGTTGATGCAAATTAGCCCCCAATCTATCTCTCAAGTTTTCAAGTTAAATGACATAAAACACCCTATGTCATTTCCCATTAATGAGATCCAAGCAGAGTTTCTGGAAAGAGGTTATATCGGCCAGATGAAAGGTATGACCATTTTCAAACCTAACTTTCCTGCTGAGATGAGATTTTTCTTTCACACAATTCTTACTTGTCTCTCAGCAAAATCCACTTCTTTCAATGAAATCCCATTGAACATGCAATATCTGGGATATGCAATTTTAACTAAACAGATTTTAACTACTCCCAGATATTGTTCAATAATCTTGTAAATAATTTTAAAAATATTGAAAAACGAAAAAGCTTTTTTGATGCATCCACGTTTCTTGAGTGTTTACTTGCAGGATCAAATCAAAGGTCCTTAAAGTAAACAAGGCGTTGTGATTAACCCAGGCCGCCTAAATCATGAAACTTTCACCAGAATAACAAACCAAGATAAAACTGAGAAAACATAAGTAGAGGAGGCTGAACAAGTTTTACCTAACAAAATGTTAAAACTCAACCTCTTGCTACTGAGCCCACTGCTCTTGGTGATCAGGGCACCACAACTGCTGCCCTGAAACCCACACCAAAAATTTCCAAAAAAGAAAACCAAAACGACTTCCAAAAAGCCAACCAAACCCAAAAAGGGTCCTCTGGAAGATGAGATCCCAGAGGTTAACCCTGTGACAACACCAAAATCACAAACCACTACTGCTACTTCTTCACAGCAGATGGTTAAAGATCTCCTACCGGCTTTGAAACTCCTCCTTCTTCCTCACAAAAGGAAAAGTTGTAGACACAGGGACACCAATTTATGAAGCTCTAGATCCACTTGGTTCTATCTTCCACAACCCCTCTCCCAGGGCAATGTCGCTTTCTACTCTACCACCTTCACTTCCACCCACAATTGTACCATTGCTGAATGCAATTGAATTAGTTCAGACACAAACCAACACTTCTCAACAACCTATTACTGAGAATATACTTCATCCAGAGGCTGGGTCTGATTCTTTTTTCATTGCTAGCCAATCAGCACATGAAGAGGACACATCTCTTCGGTTACATGTAACCCTTGGTGATAGTTCAACACAAGCAACCACTACAATTGCTGAACTCCCAAGTTCTCAGTTGGACAGTGGTTTCATTAATAAGACTTGGTTGAAGGCAACCACTACTGAGGCAACAATCTTACCTCTATTGTGGGAAGTCCCTAGTACCAAGACAAAAGAGCATCTATGTTTGAAGCTGGTCCTAAAACCACTGCTCATGATAACATAGATACAACTACCACCACTGGTAGGAGTTCAGATGATCCTATTAAATTAGGTGATGATCTAAAATACCAAGATTTGATGGAGAGAGTGACCAGAATAGAAAACTCTGTTGGTGAAATCAAAGATTTACTAAAGCAGATGATAGCTACCAAAAGTCAACCCTCTGTTCTATCCACTGCTGATCTTAAAGATGCTCTCAATCCTCTGTTTCAACAACAACAACATTACTTGGAACTTCAACATAAACATCAGATGAATGAAGTTAGAAACATGGTTGAATCAAGGTATCAAGACACTGCAGCAGACATTAAAGCCATCAAAGCCCATCTACTCACAACCACTGGCCATGCACCTCCAACGGTTATATTTGTTACAACAGATGAAGCCAAAAAGGGGGAGAAACCTTTGGGTCCAAAGAAGTTAAAAACAGATGATGATAAGGCCAGACCAAAAGTAAATATCCCAAGGCCTGATGGTTCAAGGAAGATTGATTTGACTGATGAAATTGTAGCCAAGGCAAGGGCTAGTCACAAGAAGAATGTGATTGAGGAGAGCAGAGTGTTGGTTGAGAAAAAGATTGATCAGCAAAAAGATAAAGGAGAGGTTGGTACTTCTTCAAAAAGAGCTCCTGCTAGAAAAGCCAGGAAACCAACATCCACACCTCCTAAAACTAAGCCTGAAACCAATCCAACCATTAAAACCTCTGCCTCTCAAAAACCTATCACATCTTCAAAACCACAACCCAAATCCACACAAGCAGATGTTACAGCAACTGTTGTGTCAACATCTGTTGATACAGCAGAGGTTGCAACAGATGCATCTCTATCCACTGCCATGATCACATTTCCCACATCAACTCAACCATTATCTACACCACCAAAAATCCCGCAACCACCATCACCCACCTTAAGGTTTAAAAGGAGGAAAATCACAAAAGTGATAAATGATGATGAGATCTCTGCACCTCTTCCAATATCATCAACACTAGTGATCCCCACATTAGTGCTTACAACTTGATCAACTCTTAAAGTCATTCCTGCAGCAAAGATGTACCCTCTTGATTTACCAGCAGTCAAGGAAGAGATCCTAAGTTTCTTTTCAGAGGATGACCCTGACAAAAGAACAATTCTATCCCTTGATTGCTATCCAAGGCCAGCAAATATTGATGCTTATCTAGAATTGAAAAGAAGCAAGCAGAGGATATTGCCAACAGAAAATCAACTGGTAAAAATGATAGAGAAATACAGATTATCATGTCCTTTCAACTGAGTAAGGTCACCATTCTGCAAAACTCTGTCAAGGATCTGAGCAACCAGTTGTCAGTAAGGGAGATAAGTTGCCCAAGAGTGAACTCATTGAGTATATCATGGAAAAGAAGATGTATAAGGCAACAAGGCCTCAGTTCAGGGATTGGAGCATAGATGCGCTGAGAGAAGAAATCAATAGAATGCAAGAAATGTTGAAAGACCCTCTCAAAAAGCCATCTCCTCCCAACTGGGATTTATACAAGAAAGATATCTCTGAAAATGCCTTGAAGTTGAAGAGAATGAAGCAAGAACTGATCCAAAATCATTGTGGTTCCAAAAATCAAGTGATGAGATGGGGTGAGGTGAGGGTGATAGACACCTACAAAAGTTTGGAAGAGAGAAGGAAAAAGGATCCATCCATGCCTCCTAAGCCTGATTACTCAAAAAAAGATGCTATCCTCAGAGCTCAACTCTCCAAAAGGTCCAGCTCAACATCTACCCATCCACACTTGCCCTGCAACACAGGAAAAAGCAAGGGGAGGTAAATGAAAAGACTGACAAAGAGTTTGAGGATACATTTATCAAAGACGGGATTCAGAATATGATTGATTATCACACATATGATACAAGTGCCAAGCTGGCTAAAGACTTATCAATGTTAGCTCATTCACAAACCTCAGCAATAAAAGCTACTTCAAGAAAACCATCAGACCCAAAAATTCTAAAATGGAAGGTCGATAAAGACACCCATGAATTGATATTGCTCAAGTCTGATGGTGCAGCCACTAAACTATCCATGGAAGCTGCTTATGAGCTTACAGTAGAAGACTTCCAAGAACTACTATGTTTAGAGCTGGTGAAGGATGCTGATGACATGGAATCTCTTAACTTTGAACTTCAATTAAAAGGTCAAATAAGAGAATTTCTTTTGAGGAATAAAAACCAAGAATAAAGTGTTTTTGGCATCATCTGTTCCAGGGGGAGATTGTTAGGATTGAATCCTATGAAAGGAACAGATGATATAAGCCTAAATAACACTATCTGAGCTTTGGTTCAACTATCAGAGGTTACAACCTCTGATGTACTTACACTGCTTTTCATAAAGACTGCTCATCCTATCATCTGCCTACACAAAGCTTCAAGGTCTGCCTGAGTTACAAGGGTCAGAGGATAGAGATCAGAGTTTAGTCTTTAGCTTAGTTTATTAATGTAACAGTGCCAAGCATTGATAGTTTAGTATTAGCAGTGTTTAGAGTTAGTTACATATTAGTTTCCTGTCACTATCAACCCTGACATCATCAAAGATGCTCAGAAGCTAGATAGTTAGTATAAATAGGCAACTCATGTAAACTTTAAAATTGTCTATTAAAAGATCAACTTCGCTATCATCTTCTCTACATTTTCTTATCATCAAACTGAAATTGCAAAGGCTGAGGGGGAGTTTGTGAATCACATGCAAGTTAATCAACTTGAAAGCATGATGATGATGAAAACAAACGACCATTGCTTCTAGTAAAAGTTTTCCATCTTATTCCACTGCAAATCTCTTTTAATTCAATCATTTTCATTTTTGAAACAAAAACTACAAGTAATTCAAACTCAGATCCTAACAAACACACACACGAGTGCATAATCCAAGTGTATATGCAAACCAAAACAAAACAAAGTATATAGCAAACACAAGATAACCAAAAGATTCACTATCTTTGATTAAAGTGGAAGAGAATCAGTTACACATACACACAGTGCTTAAACTCTCTGAGGACTCTCTTGGTAAACTATGAAGTGAGTGGTCTGCATATATAGGCAAATCTTTCCTATATCGTTCATGTGTACTTTCTCACTATCGTTCATGTGCTCAAATCTTTCCTCAAGTGATTCTGTGCTTTTTTACGGGTTCTTTCATTAGCAGCTTGAGTAGCAGCAGGTGCTGTAAACTGAGGAAGAGTTGGACGTGGGCTAACTAGAACAGTAGCAGTTGTAGTTCCTCTTGAACGACTAGGAGAAGCTACCAAGGCTTCAGTCTCCTCGGTAGTGAAGACTTCTTCTGTCGTTGGCCCAGTAGAAGGATCAGGTTCAGAGGTCACTTCCGGCTGATCTGATGATGAACCAACTGTTTTCGACTCTTTTTCTTTCTCCGAATCTCAGCTTGTTTCTTTCTAGCTTTTCAGACTCAGTATCAGAAGGATCATAACCCGGGTCAGCTTCAGTTCTAATCCTTCTAACCTGTCAAACACCACGATTATCAAGATAGTATTCATAACCAGGTTCAGGAGGGTTATCTTCCTCTTCAACACCTGTTGCACCTTCCGGTTATTTACCCAAATCAACACCAGTTTGGTGCAGCACCACTATCACCCCCCATCACCACCATCTCCACCTTCATCATCACTGTCATCATCATCATCCCTATCTTTCCGTTTTCTCCCAAACCTATCTTCCATCATTTTTCGCAAGGTAGGTTCTTCGTTGTCAGAGTCACTGTTGTCATGATGCCACTTATCATTTTCCTACGTATGTGTCGCTTCCTAGAAATCCAAACAACTTTCTAGGAGGTGTACTTTCTGTATATGACTTAGCAGCATATCCTTTGAAGACCTTTAATGAGTGTAGTTGCATATCATCAATATTTAGAGTATCATTTGCAACTTTTAGAAGATCTGGATACTGACATTCATTACCATCTGTAGAAAGCGTGGATACATCCAAAACTTGCTTCCCACAGTCGTACCACCAGTCCTAGTTAAGTTTTCTCTCAAGTTCGCCAAAATATACTTTGAAATACTAAACGGTTTGTTTAGCACCAAAGCAACCATCATTCTAACTAAATCAGGATTAGCCATATCGTATCCACTTCTACGATCGCTTAAACACTAAATTAATACATGTCAGAGAAACTTATACCGAAGTGGTAGACCAGACTTGTTGATTTGGTTTCCAAGAATATCCCCTTGAAATTTCATACGTAGTAAATCATCCTCGCTTGACATTTAATTGTACAGAAAAAGGTGCGTTAGGATCATCATTCAACTGCAACACGTTGCTTAGAATCTCGGCCGTAACAACAACGTCCACGTTGTTCACCTTCCCAAGAACTCCTTCTTTGCCATCAATATCAACTGCTCCGGCCGTATCCCAGAAATCCCTAAATCAAGGCTCGGTATAACGGCGTCCTGTGAGTGATAGCATAACTAATTCGCGAGTCCTGCAACCACTTCATAATACCATCATACTCAGCTACCTTGTTTTCCGGATCTAAAAAGGCAATCATGTAATGTCGAGATTCCGACATAATCTTCCACTTCACTCTTATCTTCCTTCTTTGTTGCGGGTTTACGCGCTTTCGATGCCATGCTACACACAAACATACCAACAATGTGAAGAAAGATAGATTAAAGTTGAAAGCAAACTCAAAACATGTTAACTGTGAAAATTGTGAACCCACTGTGAACATCAGTCATTCCATCGAACAACCATGTCTTCACTGTGAAACTCACTGTCCATGAACACCATTCCAACGAACAATCAAAACAGTTGACGAAGAACTGATTCTTGTCCAACGAACAACCTTGGTCAACGAAGAATGGTTCTTCGTTGACTTTGGTCCCACGAACAATACAGAGACTACGAAGAACCACGGTCAACGAAGAAGGGTTCTTCGTTGACTTGGGTTCTTCGTCTTCCCATTAAACAACGAACAACTAAGGTCAACGAAGAATGATTCTTCGTTGACTTGGGTTCTTCGCTTGAGAAGTTCTTCGCCGATAGATTCTTTGTCGAATTTACTTCAAAGTTAAGACATGTCAGAGACAAACACCCTGGTTAAAAATCTCTGACAAACAAGATCAAAACACCCAGTTCATTAACTTTTCAACATTCTTGTCAAGAACACCCAGTTTCAACATTCATGTAAAAACCCACTTGTTTGACAAAAAAATTACCATAATCCGAAACGTGCTTACTTCTACATAAAGTCTAAAACATCACATGATTTTTTTTAGAAAACACATAGATTAAAATACATTCTTAGATTACATCATTCATGAAAAACCAGGGTTTTAATGAAGGGTTTTTATCATGGTTTATTTTAGACATTGTCAAGATCTTGTTTGCGAGTTTTGAACCGAAGCATTTGTGTAGTGTTCTACCTTAGATCGATTAATAATAAAATACAAGCAACAGAGATGATAAAGAATGATGATGGTTTTCTTCTTGAAGAAGAAGATGAACAGTGTGTGGGTTTTGAGAGAAAAGGTGTGGTCTGTGAAAAGTTATTTTTGAAAGTGATAAGGTTTTCACCTTTTTACCTCCTTTTATACCCTATAACCCACGAAGAATAACCGCCTCAACAAACAACCTTTTACTCAACGAAGAACCATTTTTTTGTCGATGGTTCCTACGAAGAACTTAAAAAGGGCGACGAACAACCATTTAGGCTTAAACAGATTGAGCTAACTCGTTTCAATGAAGAACCTATTCTTCGTCGATGTGGTTCTTCGTTGAACCAGGTTCTTCGTTGAGCACCAGCATCAACAGTGCCAAACTTATAAGGTTTTAATAGAACAGATTTTGAACACCTTTGGGTTTAATAAAAAGTACAGTGACCTTTATGAAGTTGTATGATTTAAGCAAGGTTGATTTTAGGACTTCACCGGTAAAACCATTCGAGCTTCAATATCGACTAATCAAAAACTAACGGTAAGAATAAAAACAACTAAAATAAACAAACTACGCTAACGAACTACGATCTACACTGTACATTACTTCAAGCATCTTTTGCGAGTTTCAAGGTAAGAGAATCATACCAGCTTACGGTTTGGTCAAGCACGATTTTCTAAATTTATTTTAATTTAAATAAGTATTTTACCCCGATTACCGATATTGTTATCCACCTAAACTCAACTTATAAAATGTAATCACGTTTAAGAGATATGATTTTAATGTAGATTTATACTTACTAGCCGGTGTTCATCCACTTCACGACACATTCCCGTATCAAGATATGCACGCGAGTTCATCTTATCGATGAGTATACCGTTTATCATCTGTTTTGATGTATATGATGTGAGATACCCACTTATTTTGATTGAAAACAAGCCCCTTGTGATAAAATCACTTATTGATGAGGAACTTGATTTTCAGATGCATGAAGGGCACATGACCAATTTTGTGAACACTTTAGTACCATCGTACCGACAAAGAGACGAACTTGACTCCAGCAAAAACTGTGATATATTATCACTTATTCATTTGGTGGAGGTGATATGTTTATCACTTATTAATGGTCGTATGCAATATTTACACTATGTATGGTATCATGGAAGTTCTTGACTTGCGTCCCCGTTATTTTTCTGTAAAGATTCAACCATGATACCCAGATGATAAATAAGCTTAAAGACCGCATATCTCAGAACCTCGACATACTATCAAACGAAATTTCTGTACCAAGACCATATGCCAATGAATGGTTCCCACTGACTTTCAGTTCATTATGTTTATATCAACCTGCACGTGTTAATCTGATTGTGAGTCTACCGGTACATTGTTAGTAAAGCTACTTATCATTTTGTTTTGCATTTTGACCGCACTTGGCTAACCACCGGTGTATCATCATCTTCTCGTATCTTTCCAAGAAACTCATTTTGGTTTTTCGATTTTCTATTGTTTTTGTATTTTTCTGGATTTCTCACTCTTAAATGCAGAAAGTAAATAAACGAAAGACCTATTTTTGTATTTTTGAGTTTTTCTCATGTTTTTGTATTTTCTTGAAATTTTCTCCCCCTAAAATGCAAAATGGTAAATAAAGTGAAAATCTTTTTGTATTTTTAGCATTTTAAGAAAATATTTACAAAAAGATTACCGATGATGATTTACTCGGGTTTCACCTTGATGTCGTTTATCAAAAGCAAGTAATCAAACAGTGATTTATCAAAAGCTTTTGTAAACAAGTCGGCACGTTGGTGATCAGTGTGAATCTTAACACCATCGATAAGTTTCTTTTCATAACAATCTCGTATGAAATGATATTTAATCTCGATGTGTTTTGTTTTCGAGTGCTGTACAGGATTACGGGTAATCTGTAAAGCAGCTTCATTATCAACATGAATAGGAGTAGTTAGAAATTCAAAACCATAGCCGCGCATCTGCTGTTGGATCCATAAAACCTGGGAACAGCAACTAGAAGCTGCAATATACTCAGCTTCACATGTTGATGTGGCCACACAGGTTTGCTTCTTGCACTGCCACGTGACTAAACAATTTCCCAAAACTGACATCCTGCTGATGTTGACTTTGCATCAATTTTGCAGCCTCCATGATCAGAATCACTGCAAGCGATTAACCCGAAGTTATCATCCTTAGGGTACCAAAGACCAGTGTCGGGAACAACCCTTCAGATAACGAAAAATCCTCTTAACAACAATGAAGTGAGAAGACTTTGGATTTTACTGATAACAAGCAAGAAGACATGTTGGATACATAATATCGGGTCTTGAAGCAGTGAGATACATGAGAGATCCAATCATTGCACGATAAAGAGATGGATCCATACTATCACCCGACCCCTCAAGAGTAATCCCATGATTCTTAGCCAATGGAGTTCTAGCAAGCTTTGAATCTTCCATCTGGAATCGCTTGAGAATATCCCCGACGTACTTAGTCTGATGAATGAAGATCCCTTCCTTAGATTGATGTACCTGCAAACCTAAAAAGAAAGTCATTTCTCCCATCGTGATCATCTCAAACTTCTCTTGCATCACCCGCTCAAATTCTTTGCACATCTCATCATTTGTTGACCCGAAAATAATGTCATCCACATACATTTGCACCAACAATAAATCCTCACCCTTTTATTTGAGAATATAGTGCAGTCAATCAAACCTATTCGAATCCATTCTTAAGAAGATATGAAGACAGAGTCTCATACAAAGCCCTCAGAGCTTGATGAAGACCATACAACGCCTTGTTCAGAAGCCAAACTTTGTCCAGATGCATCGGATCTTCAAAACCGGAAGGTTGCTCTACATATACTTATTCTTCGACCACGCCATGAAGAAATGCACTTTTAACATCCATTTGGTACACAGTGAACTTCTTATAAGACGCATAAGCCAAGAAAATCCTTATCGCCTCAAGTCGAGCCACTGGTGCATATACTTCATTATAATCTATGCCTTCTACCTGTGCAAAGCCCTGAAGAACCAATCTTGCTTTGTTACGCACAACAACACCTCGGTCATCCCGTTTGCACTTGAAAACCCATCTTGTGCCAATCTTCTTATAGTTCTCAGGTCTGTCAACCAGTTTCCATACTCCCAATTTCTGGAACTGTTGAAGTTCTTCCTGCATAGCTTCAACCCATGAATCTTCCTTCAATGCTTCTTTCCAAGATTTTGGTTCTACTTGGAAAACGTAACATGCGAAAGACTAATCGTTTTGTTCCCTGGATTCTCTGATAGCTGCATGTAATCCAGCATTCTTGATTGTTTCTCAGCTGATTACGCATCTACACACCGCTTTGAACATTTCTAATAATATTCTGCTGAGGATGGGTATTATGAATTCGCATTTCTGGCACATCAAAACACGAGCATTGATACCCAAATTGTTGAGGTTCAAATCAACTACCAGATCAATATCTGGCATTGCCAAAGACGTCGAAGCGTTACCTTCACCAGTACCTAAATTGTTATCCACAGAAGCACCTTAGAGACACCTTGAACATGAACTTATGTAGCTTCATTTGCATCGTGATACTCTTCATCTTCAGAGAACACGTTGTAGTCTGCTGCATCTTCAAACACCTCATTTTGACGAATATTGTTAACCGATGCTGAAACTTGAGGGTTAACAACGACTGGTTGCACCAATGATGAATCGATTGCAGTATCACTTTCCAATAACATTTGTGCTAATGCAGAAGCTTCATCATAAGTTAGCAGATTAAAGGAGCCAAATAGACCATCATAGTCGAACATCCACGGATCTCCTAGAGCCCTAACAGACTCAGTGTATCGTTGAACCTTGACTTCATCCCATTCCTCTATTTTCGAGTAGATAAATTCAAGACTCTGAAATTTGGAGTAGCATACCCAAGGAAGAAGCCTTCGATCGCCTTTGGCCCAAACTTACCATCCGGATCAATCATAGGGCATGGAGCTCCAAAAGGTTCCAAATAGGACACATAAGGTTTCCATCAGTGCAGCAATTCAAAGCAGGTTTTACCATGTCTCTTTACTGTAAGAACTTTGTTTAGTGCATAACAAGCAGACGCCACAGCTTCCCCCCAAAAATGAACTGGAAGTTGTGACTCAACTAACATAGCTTCTAGCAGTTTCTATAAGCGTCCGATTCTTTCTTTCAACAACACCGTTCTGTTGAGGAGTATAGCGAGACCTGTATTCATGTAAGATTCCTTTAGAAGTACAGTACTCATCCATAACGCTATTCTTAAACTCAATGCCGTTGTCACTTCGAATTCTCCTTATCTTCAAGTTATACAAGTTTTCAATGGAGTAAAGACATTCCTGAGAATATCTAGAGTCTCGCTCTTGTGCGCCATTACCGCTATCCATGAGAATCTTGAGTAGTCGTCAGTAAGTACCAAACAGTAAGCATCACCAAAAGTCGTCTTGTGTTTCATAGGTCCGAAAAGGTCCATATGAAGACGTTCAAGTGGCATGTTAACTGTATTGACCTTTTTGATAGGGTGTGATTTATTTGCTTGTTTCCCTTTTGGCATGATACACAGACATCTTGAAGATGAAAATTCTTAACAGGCAACTATTCACTAGATTGTTCTTCACAAAATGGTTCATTTTTCTTAAGTGAATTTTCCCATGCGCCTGTACCAAGAGATAAACTCTTTTTCGGTTGCTTTAGAGACTAAACAGGTAACTTGTGTAGTTGTTGTAATCGCTTGGCTCATATCAAGGATATACAAGTCATTTATCCTAGGAGCCGACAAAAGAATCCATTCCTTTGGAATTTTAAAACCGGGTTTCAGCACATAACAACCGGCATCATTAAAATGCACGGTGAACTTATTGTCGCAAATTTGACAAAAGCTAAGAAGATTGTGATCAATTTGTTGCACATAATTGACCTTATCGAAACTCACAACACATTGGAGATCATCCCCTCTCCAATGTGTAACCTCCCTTATCTCCAGCAAACGCGACATGGCCTCCTCTAATGCTTTTCACATCATAAAGGAGCCTAAGATCGCCAATAATGTGCCTGGATGCCCCATTGTCAACAATCCAATGACTGTTAACATTCCCCCTGAAGCACCCTACACATTCAAGTACACAATCAGTTGGAGATGGGGACCCAAGCCTTAGTGGTCTTGGGTCGCCCCTTATCATCAAGAAATGTAATTTCAATTTCTTGATGATTTGGAAATGAAATACCTCCCCTGAGACATGATCCGATTTAGGTTTCCAAGATTGCTTTTGTGATCTACAAGATTTATTGTTATTATTTACAGTTTTTAATGATTCTGGTTTTGACACTTTTGACAAACTTGGTTCCTTTTCACCGACTTCAGAATTTAACGCCTTTTCAAGAGCCTTAACATTTTGTGTTTTTGTTTAGCTTCTTGTTCCTTAACAATCCGTTTATCTTGTTTAGGAGATACTGATGATGTTCAATTTTCTCAGGTGGGGCATTATCAACAAATTTTGTCTTTGGCGAGTTTGTAGAATTTTTAATGATGTGTCCAAACTCCCCACATCGAAAACATGATCTCCTATCAACAAACTTAGGAGATGAGTTTTTTCTGACTGGATGTTGAACTTGTAGGTTGTGAGGTACTTGGTTCACTATCACACCCATTGGTATGTTGGGTGTAGTTTTTTGTTCATTTCTTTTCAAAATTTTGACTTTGTTAACAAATTATGTGTTAGAAAAGTTTTCAAAAGTCTCAATTTTATCGGTACCCTTTGAACTAACAAATTTCACATCCATTTGTTTCTTCTTGTTTCGAGTCACCTTTTCATCAACCTTAGGTTGTGAAACCTTAGGTTTCTCCACTTGCTTTTCTTGTTGTTTACCTTTGGAAGCCGTTGATTTTTGCGATTTGAGAGGCAATTTTTCGCATTGAGTCACTATTACATGTGGACTTTTCTTTCCCAAAAACTTGTTTATTGAATTTTGAAAAACTTGGTCAATCAAGTCTGGATTAACATTTCTTAACGGAAAGTCCTTGTTTGAATAGATTCTCTCGTCATCAACCAACGTATATAACAAGTTGTCACTTTCAAAGGTAGCAACCAGTGTTTCAACAGACTTTGCAGGATCAATCTCTTATTTAACGACTGGAGTTGGAGGGTCACATAAGATGTGATTCTCGACTGGAATTTCCACTCCTTCTTACTATCAAGGGATTGATCTTGATCATCATATCTGATTCATCATATGATGTTTCAGCATCCTCAACTATTGGAGGACTTTGTTTAGATGACATCTTATCAGATTATTTAATTTCATCAGAAACCTCATCCAATTTGAACCCTAACCTTGTTGCAAACTCATCAGGATTGAGTGGTACAGAAGGTTCAAATCGAGGCATTTCCTCTTCATCGGGCATTTGGAATAGTTGTGTCTCAAAGGGGGTGGACATGACTTATATCCAATGCACGACACATTTCCCTTTAGCTTTTGAAAGTCAATGATGTGATCAAGCACATACTGGGAATTTGAGTAACTTTCTAGTTTGAGCTTGATCGCTTCATACTCGCATTTTGCAAAGGCTAACTCTTTCTTTGTTTCTTTAATGATATTAATGTAATTATTAATACCTTTTTGCTTATTTAAGACAGGTTTGGTCACTCAGAAATGCTTTTCTTTAATGTGTCAATTACATCTTTAAAATCTTTTTCGTTTCTAGTTAAAGCCAAGTTAGCTTCTTTGCATTTCGACAGTTCAGTTACCAAATTATCATTATGAAGATTTGTTGTTTCAAATTTTTGTTTTAAAACAATGCAATCATTACAGACCTTGGAAGTATCAGATTGTACCTGACTTGTTGAGGCTGCGACATTTGCCATGAAGGCGGTGTTGCAAGAAAAAGATCCATCTTTGTTGAACATCTTTTCAATTTCTTTTGCTGCAACTTCAGCCTTCTTGACCAATATAGACTTCTGCTTGTTCAGCTTCTCAGCATCTTTCAGCAGGCTTTCAACTTCAGCATCAATATCCAGTTTCACTTCAGAATCTGAACCATACCCTCCAACACTTGAGTTTTCTTCATCTGAGCTACCATTGTATCCCGAATTGTCATCATCTTCGGAAGCTTCATCTCTTGGACCGATTTCTCATGACTGATGATTTTGGCATAACATGCAGTACCTCCTTGGTTTCCATCACCCTATTGAGCAGACCAGTCGCATCCTTCAACAACTTGCACTACCAACGCTCTGTTTGTATTGGAAGACCCTACCTGATTAGGGTTGTTAACTGCAACTATTCCTCTTTCATTGTTAACTTGGGTGGTGTTGGATGTGGTTTGATTTCTGAAAGGATTTTGATTTCCTTGCCTTGCAGGTCGAGTGCATTCATGCTTGAAATGCCTTTTCTCACCACGTTGAAACAAGTAACGACATCTTTGTCAAAACCGTACTTGGTATCCTTTTACTTTCCAAACTCCTTCTACCCGTCCTAGCCATGTAGTCCTTTGCTCTTCGAACCGCACTTGCAAATGCCCACTTGATATCCATTAGATCCATCTCGTCCTTATCAATTTGTTGGTAGTCTTCATTTGTCAATTTGATGTTTCCAATTTGACCCACCACCAATCCACAATAAGCGCTCACCATAGTGTTTAGAAGTTCCATGTGTTCTTTTTCAACTTCTACACTGACCTTTGAGAGGTGTGAGGTGTCGAACCTAACTGTATTGGGATTTGAAGGTTGAAAATTGTTGCCATAACAAGCTTGTTGTGGTCTTGTTGAGAGGCATATCTTGAGTTTTTGGTAAGAAGGCACTAGGATCAAAGCCTTGACTGTAGGTTTGGTTTGAATGATCTGGTTTCGGTGGTGGTGGCATGAACGGATTTGCATTTAATACAAATGCCATTTGTAGTTTTGGTTGCGAAGAAGCACTAACACCTGTGTTGATGCAGCCAAAGTACATTTCTGGGTTTTGAGGAACTGGAATCCTTTTGGCCTTGCGGATTTCCTCCTCATTCTTGTTTTCCAACTTTTGAATAAACTCATAGATTGTGATAGAATCCAACACTCCTGTATATTTTAACAAATCTATGAATTGTCCCCACCTGGGTGGTAACGCATCTGCAAACCGTGTGACTATTTATGTTGAGATGCATTCACATGATATGAGTACATTTCACTTAACAAATGATAGAACCGAGTTGTCATATCATTTAGCGTCTCATTTCCCATAAACAGGAAATCTTCAAACTCCTTCTTCAAAAACCTGCCGAACTTTTCTTGTAGCCGCGTTTCCCTCACCTCTTGCTTCTAATGTATCCCATAAATTTTTAGTGGAAGTACAATAGATGAATTGATGGTAAATGTCTTTATGAAGAGCTTGTGTGAGAATTGCGAAAGCTTTCTTTTCAAGATCATAGGCTTTCTTGTTAGGTTCGGTCATACTTGCTAACGTTGTTGGATTAGAACCGGCTTCTTCAATTGTAACATTATAAGGCTGGTGAAACATGTCCATAACTCCGTATTTTGACCCAGGACATATGTATGAAAACGTCCCTTCCATCCGAGATAATCATTCATATGATTCAATTTAGGTGGACGATTGTTACTACCAGCTTCACTTTCACTCATTAGAAGGGTTTGAATGTTTGGTTTTGGTTTGCGACACAAGCCCATTGACTAGCGGTAATCATTGATGCTTGTTGTGGCATAAGTCCTTTGACCCATGACATGTATGAACCAGATTGTGACGTGCCTTGACTTGAACTGGCTCCACTACTCCAGTCCCATGGATTAGAACTCATTTTGGTTGATTAAAACAAGAGATTTACTTATAAATTCAAACTTGTTAAGTTTGAGAAAATTATGATCTTTCTGTGAAAAACTTATAACACTTTTCAGCGAACAATATATGCTACGAACCACTGGTTCTAGGAACAATTGGCTTCAACGAACAACTATTGCTCCACGAAGAACAGGTTCTTCGTGGAATGAATAGTCAACGAAGAACAGAAGTTCTTCGTCGAAGTAAAGTCAACGAAGAAGGGTTCTTCATCCCAAGGTTGTTCGTTGAAAAGGTTCTTCGCAGAAAGACTATTGTTTGTTGAATAGGTTCTTCGTAGAACTTTTGTTAGGTGAAAGTTTACTGAAACTACCTTTTTCAGACTTTTGAAAGGTGGTAGCTGGTTTGCCAAGTATGGTTAGAAAACAAACATACGAAGATTGCCTTTTACAGAAGATCCTTTTGAAACTTATCCCTACCAACCAAAATCCGATAACTTTCCGGTGAACACACTTGCCGGAAAGTTTGCCGAACACAAGTTTAGCAAGAAAATCTTAAGAAAAACTAAACTTTAACATGTATATAGTTGTTTTAGTCAAGTTTTAGTAAAGATTATCTTCAAATGACAAATCTAAGTCAATATTTAAACAATATTTCTGGAAAAACTAAGTTTTCTAGTTTTCAAGTTCAAAAACCCATCAAGAACACTTCACAACAAGCTCACATACACGGTTTTGCTCGATTTTGAACAAGGAAGAGAGCCAATGCTCTGATACCACTTGTATGTCCACTCGGAGGATCAAGTTACCTACTTCCTTGTTTGTTAACACACACACGAGTGCGGAATCCAAGTGTATATGCAAACCAAAACAAAACAAAGTATATAGCAAACACAAGATAACCAAAAGATTCACTATCTTTGATTAAAGTGGAAGAGAATCAGTTACACATACACACAGTGCTTAAACTCTCTGAGGACTCTCTTGGTAAACTATGAAGTGAGTGGTCTGTATATATAGGCAAACAGTATCTATGTTATGAAGAACATGCAGATACCAACGAACAACCCACTGTCCAACGAAGAATGGTTCTTCGTTGGACTTTCGCCGACGAACAACTATCCCCACAAAGAAGGTTCTTCGTGGGTTACATATGGGACGAACAACGTTGTTCGTTGAAGATGATCTCCCACGAAGAATCCCAGTTCATCGTGGGTACCCAGTAACAGCCTAAACACAGACAGTTTACAAGATAATAATACAGACTATCAGTTGCACACATGCACACTGTTTTATAATACATTTAAACTAAGCTCGTGCTAAGTCAAGCTAGGAGGATATCTTGACTTGGCCGACTCGACCAAAACATTACAAACACGTAAATAAAAGACCGTACAGACTACCACGCTAAGAACAAGCTACAGACACAAAACTGTACCAACACACACGAACCACATCCCCACTATAAGTGATTAACGTAAGCCTGTGGACAGTGGATAGTACTATCGGTTTGAACAACCCAGTGCCACGACTGACGGTGTGTTGGCACTAGGCTACTGCACTCGTCCTAATTTGGTTGTGTTGTTAGGTATAACTATTATGGGGCGTTGAACTGTACGTGACATAGTTGATGGGTCGGGAGTGTCTTTGTGACACGGTCCGGTGGCCGGAGTGTCTGGGATGACACGGCCGGGGGAAAACAGTCAAGATTTCACTTGTATACTCGTGTAATTCCGTCTGTGACTAAGAATGTGACTAGTGCAATTAAACTTATGAATCTGTATTGTTACAAACAACTAAACTAGTGGAACTCACAAACGTTTAGCCGACTCTTTTTTAAAACTAGCATGCATTTCAGGTAACTTGAGACTGATGTGATCCATGTATGTTGTTCAAGACGTGTTTGTAGGCGAATCCTGATATAGACGCATGCAGCTTAGAAGACTTATGTGGTTCATCGGAACACGTAGTTGTAAAATACATGTAGTATGTAATCAACGTTTTGTAAGTAATAAAATGTAGTGTATTTATAAACAATGTGCTTGTAACAGAGGTGTCTGTTGCATCTCGTATTTTTTATTCCGCTGCAAGTTGGGGTGTGACAGATTTATATATCTTCGACATGAGCGTTGCAACCACATCGACAAAAACCGCTCAGTGATTTGTGTCAAAGCGATAGGGAAGTAGTCAATTTTGTGGCATTGAAAAATGGGACACATTCATCTCCGGTAGATGAACTTCTTGGTACACAACGAGCTAGTGGATGGTGTCAATCTAAAGAGCTTTCACCTGAATGATGAATACATTAGTTGCAAGAAAGGAAAGCAACATAAAAAGTCGCATCCAAGGAAGCTTCTGAACTGGATAAAACTCCCACTAGAAAGATTGCACATGGATATCTTTGGACCAGTAAATGTTCAAAGTATTTCAGAAGATCTATACTGTCTAGTTGTTATCGATGACTACTCAAGGTTCTCGTGGGTGATGTTCTTGGAAAGTAATGATGAAATTCAAGTTTCTAAACCAACTTATCAGAATGATGAAACATTCAACAGTCTAATGATCTTGTTTAAGAAACTAGATAATCTGTACCATTTTCCGATTAGACGCATTCGAAGCGACAATGGAACAGAATTCAAGAAACAAGATGTTACAGTTTTGCAATGAGAAAGGAATTCTGCATGAATTCACGTGTACTCCACAACAAAACGGTGTAGCTATGGGAAAGTATCGAACCCTGATAGATACTGCACACACCATGCTCGCCAATTCAAAACTGCCAGTTATATTCTGGAGCGAAGTCGTGGCCTCTGCGTGTTGCACACTTAACAGGGTATTGACGGTCAAGGGACATAAGAAGACGTGTTTCCAGCTACTTAACCAACAAAATCCAAATCTGAAATGGTTAGAACCTTTGGGTCACCGTGTAAGGTAATCGACTCGGATGGCAAATTTGAGGCTAAATCGTTAGAAGGGTGCTTTGTGGGGTATGCTAGTCTGCTAATCGGGTTATCCAGGCTCAACACGTAGATTTTCAAAGATACACATCTCTGACATGGAAACCAGGAGGTCCTTGGCTGTTCAACTAGGAAAGTCTCTAGAATTCCTACGAGTTGCCAGCCAAACCAATAGAAGAGGAACTTGTTGTGGTTTACCAGCAACAACAATCTTTTTCACAAGATCAAGTTTCGAGACCAGTCGTTGTGACTCAGACACACATTGGTACACATGATGCTGAAGTAGGCCCGAGTTCTCAACATCCTGAATCACAAATGTTGGAACAAATGAACCTACAGCCGAACCAGAGATGAAAGATACAAATCCTACCTTTGATCAATCTGATGACTCTGAACCTGAAGCTGAACCAACATATGACAACAACATATCTACTTCTGATGATGATGAAATTCATATTGAAAGTTTACTCAACAATCAAACTGAAGGAACAAGTGCTCAAAATGAACATCTGTTGTTAATCAGAACTTGAACAAAATATTACAAATCTAGAACATGAAGTGAGCGTATCCAACAAAGTTATGCTCAGAACACTATTGTACCACCAATGGAGTTTATTATCGGAGAGTTGCAGAGTGGTGTCAAAACCCGACATCAAGTCAATCAGGGTTTTAGTTGGTTTTGCTCAAAAGTGGCACCTTTGCAAAATAGGTTCTCATTCAAATGTTTTATTTCGTAGGTAGAACCTAAAACGTATAAGGAAGCACTCACAGAGGAAAGTTGGCTCAATGCCTTGCAGGAGGAGCTCTTTTAATTCGAAAAACTTGGTGTGGAAACTTGTTGATCTGCCAAAAGACCACAACAAGATAAATACAAAATGGTCTTCAAGTGCAAAAAGGATGACAAAGGGGTAATCGTGTGTAACAAAGCTCGACTCGTTGTTCAGGGAGTTTTCCAACAAGAGGGATTAGACTTCACATAAGTTTATGCTTCCGTAGCTAGACTAGAAGTAATCCGCATCTTCCTCGCATTTGCTTTTTGCAACTATGTGAACGATGTTTTTTAGAAATTGCTTAATGGAATCTTTATACATTAGATGAAGTATGTGAACAATGTTTTTTTAGAAATTCAAGATGTATAATTCATCATCAATGTCCACCCCATTATCTCAGAATCACGGCATCGGACCAGATCCAACCAGAGAGAAGATTTATGAAACTCTATACCTTTCGATGATTGGCTCTTTGATGTATTTGATAGCATCACAACCAGATATCATGTATCCAACATACCTCTACACAAGCTACCAATAAAGTCCCATAGTGTCTAACGTAATGATCGCCAAGAGGATCCTTATATACCTTAAGGGTTGTCCAAGCACCGGCTTGTGGTACCCTCGCACTGATGACTTCGACCTTGCAGGATACTCCTACTTTTACTTTGGGTGTTGCAAAATTAATGCTAAATCTAAAACTCTTGGTTGCCAGTTCTTTGGCACACGTTTAGTAACGTGGTAGTGTTAGTAGCAAACCATATTTGCTTTCTCGACTTGTGAAGCGGAATACATTTCAGCTTCCAGTTGTTGTTCCAAAATCTTGTGGATACAACAACAGATGAGAGACTATGGATTGTAGTTTCTTAACACGCCTATATATGTAGATAACGAGGCTACCATAAACATAAAAAAAATTCGGTTCAACACTCTAAAACAAAGCATATTGAGATACTACATCACTCTATCCGTGACTGCAACGAGAAAAAAGTTGATTCGTATTAAAAAATTCCACACTGATGAACAAAACGCAGACTTTTTTTACAAAACCGTTTGACAGAGCAAAATTCAAATATCTTTTGAAATTAAACGGGATGAAAGATTTGTCATGGGGGGGGGGGGGACAAAGAGTGTGAAGCCGAGATGGATGATGATTTGAAGTTATCTTCATCGGTTTGTCAAAGTTTTTGGATTCAAGTTTTTTACTTTAAAATCATGAAGGTCCGTGATCAGGCGGTTCTAGACAGAAGTTAGTGGATAAACGTAAACCGATTCGGTAGAATGTTATTACAGAAAGGAGTAGAAGTAGAATGCAGCGGAAGTCTTCATTCATACCGAAAGAGTATACATCTTCAAAGTCAAGCTGCTGGAGTTCCTGGAGAGAATCTGGCAGCACCTCCCCATAGGGATGCCAGAAACTTAAATGACAAATGAACACACACCACCTATTTATCGGGTAAGAAGTTCGCTGGTAAACATCTAAGTTCGGGCGAACTTGACCTAGTCAAGTTCGGCCGAACTTGACATCAACATTACCATTATGAGCGAACTTGACCTTCACAGGTCAAGTTCGAGCGAACTTGACCTCCACAGGTCAAGTTCGAGCGAACTTGTTACATTTTACACTGAAAACTCGTATTTCGGTCGTGTGTTCAATTCTAACCTATACAATAGTCAACACACGCTCTATCTAGCCTATTCGACAAGTGACGAACATAAAGGGCATCAACAGAACGTGAGCCGTGTTTGAATATTCTGCAACTTCAATCAAGGTATCTGTCGTTGTCGTCGAAACGCGTCAACAAATTCCCCCTTAATTGATGATCCGGGTTAGCATTATCAACATCTAATTCCCCCTGAAATCTCCAGTTCAGATATTTGTTGCACAGTTTCCAACCTCCTCTGATTTGCTTGACCGACAGATTATCTTGAATAGACACCAATTTGAAGCTCATCAATGCAGCTTCTCCATTTCAACTTTAACCACATCCGTGTTCAATTAAGCGCATATCTCCCATGCTCGATCTTCCGATCTTCAAAACTCAATCGGCAATTGATAGAAACTTCAAAATACCACACCGGTAAACTTCAAATCAATGTTTAACCGCAAAAATCTAAAATCCCAATTTCCATAATCACTCCTGATCTGCAAATGGTAATCTTTTTCAATCAGTAAATCTTCATCGGAACCAAATAATCTGGTAACACTTCGACTTTGAGAAACACTCGTCCGCGATCAAAATCACATTCTTCTTCTTCAGTCACAATCACCAAACATCATCATCCAACGGCGGTTAGTCCAAAGAGAAGAATGATTCATATGTTTGAAGATTAAAAATAATGGCCACCAAAGGTTATCATCAGATTTCCTTGGTAATTTTGTAACCATCCGTCTTCGGAGCTAGTCACTAATTCCTAAGATCATCACCAAACGTTTTGAACGTTTTTAGTTCCTCACTGGTACCAATGACTGCTAACCAGCTAATTGTTCCTTCACCGGAGATCAGGACTCTAACCCTTAAGCATCACTCTGTATCATGAACTGAAAACTAGGAACTTCCTGTGATCACAGAATCCCAAATGGATAATCTCTTTCGTCAGCAACTGGTACACTTCTTTGTCTGGAAGATCCGATCCCATAAATCATCTTCCTTAATCATGGTACCGCGTACAACCGGGGGCAACTGAAACTACAAAGCATCCTTATCTCCTGGCGGTTAGTCCAGTCAATAATTCATGTGCAAAGCAGAGTTAAAGATAGGCAGTCGTGTGTGCTTCCAAACCATACATGCGACTCAGGTGTTAATCCACAACCATGACTGCAGAATCTGATAAACAACTCCTCTAAGACTTAGTTATGTAACCACCTGCTTTCAAACTAGACATCAACTTGATCAATTTACAAATGAATCTCAAATCTTTGTATTTCCCGGTTAATCTGTAGTCAGAAACCACCCGAATACTGTTGCAGTGTCACGAATTTCAAAAAATGCCTGAATCTTAAAATATTGAAATCTTTTTATTCCCCCTCATTTTTGCAAATTTTGACCATACCAATTTTTCACTGAAATTCCCCCTCAAATCCGGAATTTTCAGTTTTCATCAAATGCGGAATTTAACTTTAGGCCCATCGATAGTCTTCAACTCTAATGATCACCAAATTGCTTTGGTATCATGACTACCCTCTCATCTTCAACCATCACTAACCTCATCATCTTAGCCTCTTTCTAAGGCCTCCGACGGTGTCCCCGAATAGTCAGTATCGGACGTTAAAATTTCGAAAAAATTTCTATCACCAATTTTTTCTTGACGCCCGTCTCATCAAACCGAGCAATAATTTTTTTTAAGTTTGGGCGAACTTGTATATGCTAGTGAGACAAGTTCGGGCGAACTTAGTCAAATTATAACAAGTTCGGGCGAACTTGGTTGGCCACCACCAAGTTTGGGCGAAATTGCATGAAATAGACAAGTTCGGGCGAACTTGTGCTTAATTTCAATGGAAATCATTCAAGTTTGGGCGAACTTGATGAGAATTCATGAAAACCTTTGTCAAGTTTGGGCGAACTTGATGAAGAGTCTTGAAAAACCATGTTAAGTTCAGGCGAACTTGGTCTCCCAAATCAGCCATTTTTCACATTTTTCGATCCAAAATCCTTATTTCTTCGAATTTCGAGATATTTCACCATGGATCTGGTCGAAATTGGTTTTCTAACAATCCTATCCGTTCAATTTTTAATTTTGTCCGTGGATTGTAGGTTTATTTCATGATTTACGTCCAAAACCCCTCCTAATGTCCATAAATGTCCAAATCATGAGCATATTGATAACCGTAGCTCTGATACCAATTGAAGGTCCGTGATCAGGCGGTTCTAGACGGAAGTTAGTGGATAAACATAAACCGATTCGGTAGAATGTTATTACAGAAAGGAGTAGAAGTAGAATGCAGCGGAAGTCTTCATTCATACCGAAAGAGTATACATCTTAAAAGTCAAGCTGCCGGAGTTCCTGGAGAGAATCCGGCAGCACCTAACCGTAGGGATGCCAAAAACTTAAATGACAAATGAACACACACCACCTATTTATAGGATAAGAAGTTCGCTGGTAAGCATCTAAGTTCGGGCGAACTTGACCTAGTCAAGTTCGGCCGAACTTGACATCAACATTACCTTTATGAGCGAACTTGACCTTCACAGGTAAAGTTTGAGCGAACTTGACCTCCAAAGGTCAAGTTCGAGTGAACTTGTTACATTTTACACTGAAAACTCTGTATTTCGGTTGTGTGTTCAATTCTAACCTATACAATACTAAACACACGCTCTATCTAGCCTATTCGACAAGTGACGAACACAAAGTGCACCAACAAATCAAAACTCCAAAAATATGTTTTTAATTTTAGGGGGAGAAATATGTTGTGAAAACTAAAAAAACATATAAAAATTTGAAAAGCACAAAAGGATAGAAAAGACAAAAAGAGTTTTCGTATATAAAAGAGGAAATTGATAGTACATCAGTGGACTATCACATCACGCTAAAGAAATGTAGTGTCAAAAAGGTTTTGAAACAGGTCTCACCGATGATGTACCAGTAGACTTCGCACATACAGTAGTTTTTTTTTCGAGATAAACATAAAGAAAAACTTCTTAATTAGTGGGTTAACATCTCTCGGATATATGGTCTTCGTACACCGAAATTTTGTTTGAGAGATTGTCAAATTGTGATATACTAGGTCTTTATATATAATTGATATATGGGGTATTACACAAGTTCTTTTGATTTTGCATAAGCAATGGCCTTGAACTTGTAGAATCCATTGCTTTAAAACCCCTAAACTACATCAAAATTGAAAGTATCAAAAAATCTAACAATGGCAGTTAAAAGATTCCAAAATAGGAACACCACTTTTAAGTCGAGCCTTTTTCTCTGTCTGTACGGTTGTACTAACCTGAGCTCTCAAGGCCTCGCAGAACCCAGATACTGATATCAGTTTAATATATTCACCTATAAGATGAAATCCAGGGAATCTTGATACAAGAGTAAATTCTGAGGTGTGAAACATAATTAAGTCAAGTTCTAAGACATCTAATTACCGTATCTTGAAACAATTGATCAATGTGTAGAAGTTTAAGTGGACAAGTATACTGACAATCTAAGTGGATCTGTTAAAAACTTAAAGTTTAATCAGATCATCGGTGCTAGTGACAAGTCTCAAAAATTGATATGATGCTCTTACACAAACTCACAAAAATGTCTGTTTTAGTATAAACTTTGGAAAAATCAAAAAGATTTTATTTCATCTTATTTTTCGACGCCGATGATGGAATGCTGATCTTCAAAATCCAAAGCTGCTGAGAAAAATCTAGAGAACAACGGGTTAGGAGCTTATCTGAAATAAGAAAATGTTTTGAAATGATCAAAAGTTCGTTAATTTGAAACTTAAAATTGACAGAACACACCAGTTTGTTCACAAAGTGTTCAACCAAGGTCATTAACTTAGAGTTGGTAGACAAATCAGCTGACCATGATCATTAACTTGGACTTGGTTAACTGAGTAGGTTGTTAAAACTGATAAAATGTTTGAAAAATGAAAAATTTGGAAAAAAAACGGTTTACCTCCGCACGAAGGTACTCCTTTGCACCGAAATAGTCAGCTCCGCACGAAGGTAGTTACCCTCGTACAAAGGATTAACAGTGGCAGTATATAAGTTACTTCGTACAAATTATTCTCATTCGCACAAAGAACTTACTCCGCACAAACTAAGAATTTGAGAGAAAATTTTTTTCTAGTAACGAAGTGTTGTCCAAATCAATCATTGGGGTGTTGATTTGCACCACACTTGCAATGGGAAAAGTATAACGTGGTCTAATTGGACTAAAATTGGCAAATCGACCTAAAATTGACAAGACCTTAGATCTGTTAATAACTGATAGTAAAAAGTGAAACTGGACATATATCTGTGATAATTGGCATAATCAGATCATAATGATATCATCATTTTGAACATATCATGAAAAATCAAAGATTTTAACAAAAGGATTTTATACGGACGTAAATACCTCCGTACACAGGTAATACATTTGCATGAATGTAATTACCTTCGCACGGATGTAATTGTGTTTGGACATTTTATTCACCTTCGCTGGAAGGTAAATGTATTTAGTATATTGTGTTGTACCTTCGTACGCAGATAGTCATCTCCGTACCAAATTTTTGTACCTTCGCATGAAATACATTCAAACCAATTGTGACAAAATTTTGAAAAAGTTTTCTAAGTGTTGATTATGTCGTTTGTGCAGGCGAAAGTGTCGAACTTTGATCCAAAGCACAATATTTATTGCGTGCTTGATAAGTCACTTAGAAAGATGAAACCGTTTGAATCAATTTTAGAGTTAATGGATCGTATAAGTATAAATAAAGCGCTAACAAATCAACATAAAGCATATCGATCGCATATAGAACGTTTCTGGGAGAATGCAAAGTTTTTTTCCAAATCCTCCAGCAATTCATTCATTCAGTCAGAAACAAGGACAAGGAAGTGATAATCACTGAAGCTTTAATCAGAAGAGTATTGGATTTCAAAGACAAAGATGATGAGCCCACGGGCTATCCTGAAAGAATGGTCAAAGGATGCTTTTATCGGATGGGTTACGTTAGTCATGTCAGTGACACAAATTTTTCGAAAGCGGATTTTTCAAGGCCCTACAAGTTCTTTGTACACTCGGTAATTCATGCCATGGGGCACAGGAAGGGTGGATTTGATGTTTTGGTTGATTATCAGATGTGCATGATTGTTGCATTAACCCTAAACTTATGTTACAACTTCACGAGATTGATTTTTGTGCACATGAAGGCAAACATAACCAAAGAAAGATTTCTATAATATCCAAGGTTTGTTTAAATGATGTTGGATGATTTGATTCGTAATCTTGAGAAAGAAGAGTCCTATGAGCTGCCTTTAGAACATACGACGAATGTGTCATTGGACCGAATATAACAACATCTACCGAAAACTATTCCTCCGTTCAGAAAATTCTTTGGATGTATAAAAGATAAAGATTATGTTGCACCACCAGAGGGTAAGTGGAGGAAAGATGAAAGCAATTCTGAAAATGACGAGGAAAGGAAATTAGAAGGGTTTGTTGCTAAAAGAAGTGAGTGGTTATTAAAAGAAGCTGAAAAGAAAAGGAAAAGGCAAGAAGTAAGAAAGAAAGCTCCAAATAAAATCGGCACGTACTTTGGTTCGTGATGAAAGTAGTGCTGAAGAAGAGGAGAATGTGAATGTAAATGGTGAAGATGAAGTATTTTCTGCTACTTCAGATAGAGAACGAGCTGAGAAGAATACTCCAGAGACAGTTGAATTAGCTGGTGATATTGAAAAACAAGCTTTTGAAGGAGTTTCTGGAAATGAAGCAAATAGTGAAGAAACAGAAAGTGACAGTGAAATTGAGATCACCAAATTGGCTCCCACAACACATGATCTAATAGAAATGGTCAAGAAAAGAATTTTGTGACATCCCGGTTTTTCAGTTATCTTAAACGCACTACTTCACGGTTATTCATTCCTGCGCTAATTTGAATCGGAGAATTTAAATTACATGCCCGCAATAACTACGCTAACTTTGTGAACTAATCGAGTGAATTACGTGCTATGTGTTATTAGACGTTTATAAGTTTTGTGAATTATTATATCATGTTTTATTTCGCGATTATTAGTTTATAAAAAAATATATATATTATATAAATAGCCGAACCGAACCGAGCCGCGAAATGTGTCGACCTCACTTCCTTGTGGCCCAAGTAACTAACTTAAACTTGAGGCCCAAGTTAATGACCCAACCCCCCCCCCTTTGCGGCCGCAAGCCCACCCCCACGCCCTTTCTTTTTCTTTCCTTTGTTTTATATAAATGAGGCATGCATGTGTTATGTTTAAAAAAAAAAAACAACAAACACAAACCCTAGCTCAAGGAAACCGACGGCAGCCCCCCCCCTCTCTCTCTCGATCGCACAAGCCTTCAACCCGGATTGATTCCAATCTCGTTCCCGGTTCGCTAATCTTCATCGTATCAAGGTTAGGATTTTAATTGTTTTGCAAAGCACATTAGGGTTTATGAAATCTTGATCATGATTGTATGTATTGTTTGAATCATTGTTATGAAAAGTGTTATGATTTATGTTTAGTTCGGTTGGTTGTGCGAGTTTTTGCGATTGTGATGCTTAGATGAATACAAAAATCATAGGCTGCGTTTTTGTGATAAAAATCATATCATATGATTAGGGTTTGCATGGGTATTGATGTACATAATGATATATGACAAATAAACCTATTCTTGATCATTGTTAATTAGATTCTTGATCGTTTAAGCGTGTTCTATTGCGATGAAAGTCGAAAACAGGTTGCTGAATGGTATTTACAGCCAACTTCGATTGGCTGTAACCTGGTCATTATTTTTCGAAAAGTGGATTTTCTGAAGCCTAAAACGTGTATTTTTGAAAAACACTACTAATGGCGCCAGATTCATATTTTTCTAAGGTCGTTTGCTATTTTTAAGTGGTCATTTAAGTGCAGCAGCTGAAGCTGCGTAAATTCTGAAAATTTGCTAGTTGTTTATCGAGTCGGATCTCATAATCTGTAGAGGGTTGGGTCACGAAATTTGTACAGTAACTGGGGACGGGAATTTCCGAAAAACTCCCACTGGAATTTTGTTAATTGGATGAACGATGATTTTTAAATAATTTCACCCGTGCACTGCAGTCAGAAAGCGACGAATCTGACTGCAGCCTAGTATATACATGTTTAAGAATAATTGGTAAAGTGTTAGGACTTGAAAAATTTACATAAAATTCTACAGTTTAGTTGACACCTTCTGTAAAAAAATTGGAACTTTTAGAACGTTGGAACTATTTTATAAAAATCATCGAAAACAGCCTAGTTATGAGCGTACAAGCTGAAACTTGATAACTTGCGAATGTGTGTACCAAAGTGTTGTATGAGTTGATTTGTGTTTATGACAAGTTGGTTTGATCACTATTTTGGTATGATAATACTTTGCATGCATGATTGTGTTTTCAAATTTGTTATTATGTGTGCCGCATTTTGTGTTAGTTATGCGTAGGGTTTGTATCAGTGTGTTCACACACTAACTTTAAATCGATTGACATGTTAGGACGCAATTAGCGGTCCCATCATTTGCTACTTCTGTGTTACACTAACCGAGCAATTAAAGGTGAGTTCACGGCCCCTATTTTGTCCGGTTTTAAACAACAGGGAGAAAAACATGTATACACTCTATAACTCTATCTTTTTACGTTATGCGAAATTAACGTCGTTAAACTACTCGGTAACTAAGTTAATGCTAATGTACGTTATGGTCACTAAGCAGCTATATCACGGAAGTCCTCGACAAACTCTCGGATCGTTAGTATTTGGTTAGATAGCGGGGAAATTATAAGTAGTACTACTGGGCCCGACAAGCCCCACCCGAGCTAGTCGCGCTAGCTGACCGGGTATGGTCAACGGGTGAATAATTTAGCCTAACTTTCGCCATGGTCAGTGATAGGCCTGGCAATATGGAGGCAAAACAGTCAGCTTCGATCACGAACACTTACGTGACATAACTTTAGGCTCGCTACCTAAATGTTAACATTGAACTTAATTACGAACCGACATCATTATTATTCCGGGTTAGGAATAATGGAACATCATTATTATTCCGGGTTAGGAATAATGGAACCATCATTATTATTCCGGGTTAGGAATAATGGAACTAAATCGTTATCCCGGGTTAGGGATAACGGGGGAAACAAACTTTTAACCGAACTAATGAACTTATAAAAACCTGTGAACTCACTCTTCTTTAATGTTGACACTTGTTTCTTTACATGTTTCTCAGGACACTAGGAGAGCTAGGTGCACTCACTTGCATTGGCCAAGACATATTTTTATCGAGTCTCATTTACGAATATTGTTTGGGATTTTTGGTTTTTGGCGTTTATGTTGGCGCCCGTTACCTTACTTTACTCTACTTTAACGCTTCCGCACAACTTAGAAACTAATTCTTCCGCTAAACTTTGAAACTAAACTAAGACAAATTGAAAATAATTATGAATGGGTAAACAAATGTTTTTGGAAAACGTTTTAAATAAATCATATAGAGTCGTTCGATATTACTAGTGTCTCAGATTCTGGTTTGTTCACACGCCTCACGGTAAAACCCCGCAAGTAGAAATTTAGGGTGTGACAGATTGGTATTAGAGCCTCTAGCCATAGAGAACCAGGTTTGCATTAAAAGTAGACCTAAACTATAGTTGTTACATGACACTAGACTTAGTTGGCACCGAACTGTGATATCTTGTTATGTGTTATACTACAACTGTTTTATGTAAGATATATATGTATATTGTGATGCACGCAACTCGTAACTAACTACACCAACCCATCAGGCAATGTCATCATCATCATCTGACAAATCTCGACAATCAAGGGCGCCGGGGAAGGCACCCATGGTCGAACCCTCACCACCTCATGGCGTGGAGACACGCTCAGCTGCTAGGAAAAGACTCGCTCTAGGAGGGGAGTCGTCCTCCCGTCCGACCACCGCTATACCGGTCAAACCGGTCAATTCGTTAGAAGTAGGGGACGACCTACTTAGGGATATGTTAAGGAAACAACAGGAACATCTAGAGAGAATGCAGGAGACTATCGAAGCACAAGGATGGATGATACCTCAACTAACTGGTAAAACTGAAGGCTCGAGGAAGAGCAACATGAGAATAGGAAAGTTCGAAATATTTTAGCTAAGGATCTTCATGCTGAGCAGCTGAGGGCTGACTGGCTCGAAGACAGAGTTCTTGAGTCCAGTTGGAGGATTCAAGAACTGGAGCAGAATCAAGCACCTGTCCCAATACCCGCACCAGCACCGGCCCCTCCAGCGCCGGTAAAGGAAAAAGAGGAGGATCCAGAGGAAGACACAGAGGAGGATCCAGAGGTAGACCCGGAGGAGGATCCGGAGGAAGAGGAGCCGGAACAGGACCCGACTGTTGAAGCTGAAAACGCCGCAGAGGATGACGGCAACGATAGCGACTTGGGAGATGGAGACGTAGAAGACTGACTCGTCTCGCCAACCTCCGCTTGGTTTTCTTTAGTTTGTTTGTTTCCCCTTATGTTTGAACTTGAAATTTTATAATTAAACTGAGATGTTTGGTTGGTATTTTGTGAGACATTGCAATTTATTTAATCGAATGTTCCTTTTGATTGTATAATTTGTTGGGTTGACATAACTTGTGTGATGATTGAAGTGTGGAATGTGATAACTATATTGGATATATATGCTTATCGGTGTGTGTTTGTGTTGTCTTGCGAAGATCTTAAATGGCAACTGGACGTCGCGGAAACCTCAACATGTCACCTGAAGAATTGGCCGCATTAATCCAAGAACACGTGAATGCTGCTCTTGCAGGTGTTCAAAACCCACCAGCAGGAGGGGGTCTTAACCCCTACAAGATGTTCCTCGATGCAAAACCGAGCAAATTCATGGGTGCAGAAGGACCCATAGGACTGGTCCGTTGGATTGAAAAGTCTGAATCGGTGTTCGAGATGTGCAATTGCCTTGAGGCCAATAAGGTCAAGTATGCTGCCTCAACACTAGAAGATGGGGCATTAACCTGGTGGAACGCACAAGTCCAAACGCGTGGACTTATTGCTGCTAACGCAATGACCTGGCCCGAGTTTAAGGCCCTGATCAAAGAGGAGTACTGTCCGCGGGACAGAGTTCAGCAGTTGGAGCAAGCGTTATGGAACCACAAGATGGTACGGTCCGAAATTGAAGCGTACACGGCGAAACATCACGATCTGGTGTTCCTATGTCCCGATCTGGCTAACACCGTTGAAAAACGACTTGAGTTTTATCTTGGGGGTATGGTCCCTGAGATCCAGGGCATGGTAATGTCTAGCAACCCTACGATGGAACATCAAGCGATCAGGTTGGCGCACAAACTCATCGATAAGGCGGTGGAACAAAGGAAGTTGCCATCTCAGGGTGCAACTGAAGTTGTCCCTGATAACAAAAGAAAATTTGAAGACTCACCTACTCGACAGTCTTCGTCAGTCCAGCCACAACAAGGAAACCAGAAACGGTTCAACAATTTCAACAACAATCGGGGTCACAATAATTAGTCCGCCAACAACACCCAGAACACAAGCGGCTATGTGGGTCGAAAGCCGCAATGTAATCGTTGTAACCTCCATCATCACAGCCCTTGTGCCGGAAATCGCTGCCAACGATGTGGCAAAAAGGGACATGCGGCAAGGGATTGTAGCGGGAAATCATGTCTCGACAAAATCAAAATCAGCACCAGATTCAACAACAAGGTATTAACCGGGGGTGCTATCAGTGCGGTAGCACTACCCATTTCAAGCGAGACTGCCCGCAACTTCGCAACAACAACAACAATGGTGGAAAAAACAACAAAAACAACCACAACCACAACCACAACAACCACAACAACAACAACAACAACAATGGAAATAGTGGCACAGGAGGTGCCAAAGGTCGTGCATTCACACTAGGCCGCGAAGAGGCCAGAAACAACTCGAACGTGGTCACCGGTAAGTTTCCCCTTAACGAACATTTTGCTACTGTACTTTTTGATACGGGTGCGGATAGGAAGAACCTAAATCTCACGCCTAAACCCCTAGAGACCCCTTACGTCATAGAACAAGCCAATGGTAAATCTGTAGATGTGACCCATTTAGTAACCGGCTGCCAACTTAAACTCGCGGGTCACACCTTTACCATTGATCTGATGACAACTACCCTGGGTAGTTTTGACGTGGTAGCCGGAATGGACTGGTTATCCGACGTCCGAGCTGAAGTTCTCTGCTTCGAGAAATCTATCCGTATTCCGCTCTCTAACGATGAAGTCTTGATGGTGCAAGGAGAGAAGGCAGGCGCCGTCACAAACATCATCTCTTACATGCAAGCTCAGAAGTATCTTCGAAGGAAAAACTCCTTCGCTTTGCTCGCACTGGTCACCGAGCAGCCTAAGGACGAGAAGCATATAGAAGATATCCCCATCGTTTATGATTTTTCTGATGTATTTCCAGAGGAGTTACCTGGTCTTCCACCACATCGACAAGTGGAGTTTGAAATCGAATTGGCAAACCATGCAACTCCTATCGCCAAGGCCCTGTACCGCCTGGCTCCAGCAGAGCTGCAAGAGCTGTCTACCCAACTTCAGGAATTGTTAGAAAAAGGATTTATCCGACCCAGTACTTCGCCATGGGGAGCTCCGGTCCTTTTTGTCAAGAAGAAGGACGGGACCTTCCGCATGTGCATCGACTACAGGGAACTCAATAAGGTTACCGTCAAGAACCGATACCCATTACCTCGCATCGACGATCTCTTTGACCAACTTCAAGGGTCAAGCTACTACTCCAAGATTGATCTACGGTCCGGTTATCACCAGTTACGCGTCAGGGAGGAGGACATCTCTCAGATGGCATTTCGTACTCGGTATGGCCATTATGAGTTCTTGGTCAGGCCCTTCAGTCTCACCAACGCACCCGCGGTGTTCATGGACCTCATGAACCGCGTGTGTAAGCCGTATCTCGACAAGTTTGTCATCGTGTTCATCGATGATATACTCATCTACTCTAAGGGTGAAGAAGAACATGCTGAGCATCTACGATTATTGCTGGAATTACTTCAACAGGAGAAACTATATGCCAAGCTTTCAAAGTGTGATTTCTGGATTCGGGAAGTTCCGTTCCTCGGGTATATCGTGAATGAAAAGGGTATCCACATTGATCCCGCCAAGATCGATGCTATCAAGAACTGGGAAGCACCCAGGACACCGACAGAGATCCGCCAATTTTTGGGTTTGGCTGGTTACTACAGACGTTTCATCGAGGGATTTTCAAAGATCGCGCAATCGCTTACCACTCTCACCCAGAAAGGCACTAAGTATGCTTGGAGTGACAAGCAGGAAGTAGCATTTCAATTGCTGAAGCAGAAACTTTGCAGGGCACCCATTATGTCCTTGCCGGAAGGGACTGATGATTTTATGGTATATTGTGACGCTTCAATTCAGGGATTGGGATGTGTACTCATGCAACGTGATAAGGTCATCGCATATTCGTCCCGACAATTGAAGGTTCACGAGAAAAACTACACAACACATGACCTGGAATTGGGAGCAGTGGTGTTTGCGCTTAAGATTTGGAGACACTACCTATATGGAACAAAGTGCACAATCTACACGGATCACAAGAGCCTCCAGCATATATTTGACCAGAAGGAGTTGAACATGCGACAGCGTCGCTGGGTCGAACTCCTGAACGATTATGAATGTGCCATTCGGTATCACTCGGGTAAGGCTAACGTGGTAGCTGATGCCCTCAGTAGGAAGGAGCACATGAAACCTCGTCGGGTACGAGCATTACAATTCACCATTCATTCGGGGTTACCCGAACAGATACGCGATGCGCAGCTAGAAGCAGTTAAGGAAGAAAACATTAAGGCCGAATCTGTGGGAAAGATGTAACGCGATTGGGAAGTAAAACCCAGTGGTGCCCGGTATTTCATGAATCGTATATGGGTACCTCTCTATGGGGACCTCAGAAAGCTAGTTATGGACGAAGCTCACAAATCCCGATACTCTGTCCATCCTGGTTCAGATAAGATGTATCAAGCCGCGTACTGGTGGCCCAACATGAAATCGGATATAGCCACCTACTTGAGCAAGTGTTTGACTTGTGCGAAAGTCAAGGTGGAATACCAAAAGCCATCAGGGCTACTTCAACAACCTGAGATCCCAGTGTGGAAATGGGATCAGATCTCGATGGACTTTATCACTAAACTCCCGCGAACTCCGGGCGGTTGTGATACCATCTGGGTAATCGTGGATCGTTTAACTAAGTCCGCACACTTCCTAGCGATCAAAGAGACAGATAAGATGGATAAGTTGACTCGCATCTACATTAAGGAAGTAGTTTCTCGGCACGGAGTGCCAACGTCCATCATCTCAGACAGAGATGCTCGTTTCACGTCCAACTTTTGGCAGTCACTTAAGAAAGCGTTGGTCACGCGCTTAGATATGAGCACATCTTATCACCCTCAGACAGATGGTCAAAGTGAAAGGACCATTCAGACCTTGGAAGACATGCTTAGGGCATGTGTGGTAGATTTCGGGAACAGTTGGGAAATCCATCTGCCTTTAGTGGAATTCTCGTATAACAACAGTTACCATACGAGTATTCAAGCGGCACCGTTTGAAGCATTATACGGTCGCAAATGTAGATCACCGGTCCGTTGGGAAGAAGTCGGTGATAGTCAACTCAAAGGTCCTGAGTTGATACTTGAGGCTACTGAAAAGATTGTGCAAATCATAAACCGCATGGCAGCGGCACGAGATCGACAGAAAAGCTACGCTGATCAACAACGCAAACCGCTCGAATTTCAAGTAGACGACCACGTCCTACTAAAGGTGTCACCCTGGAAGGGTGTAATCCGTTTTGGGAAACGAGGCAAACTAAACCCACGGTACGTAGGCCCATTTGTGATCTTGAAACGTATCGGGCCCGTAGCTTATCAATTAGACCTTCCTATCGAACTCAGTGGAGTTCACAACGTTTTTTTCACGTGTCAAATCTGAAGAAGTGTCTATCAGATGAGACCCTAGTCATTCCATTGGATGAGATTCAAGTGGATGAACAACTGCACTTTGTGGAACAACCTATTGAGATCATCGATCGTGAGATCAAGACTCGAAGGCACAGCAAGATACCGATCGTCAAGGTTTGTTGGGATTCTAAGCGTGGACCAAAGTTCATGTGGGAAAGAGAGGACCAAATGGAAAGCAAATATCCACACCTTTTTGCAGCTGAGCAGCAAGCTAACGTTACCACCAACTAAATTTTAGGGACGAAAATTTTTTCAACATGGGGATGATGTGACAGCCTAGGAATTTCTTGTACCATTGCTAACAAACTGAATCTTTGTGCGTTGCATTCTAAACCGCGTTTACTCAATTTTCGGGACGAAAATTCTTTCAACATGGGGATAATGTGACATCCCGGTTTTTCAGGTATCTTAAACGCACTACTTCACGGTTATTCATTCCTGCGCTAATTTGATTCAGAGAATTTAAATTACACGCCCGCAATAACTACGCTAACTTTATGAACTCATCGAGTGAATTACGTGCTATGTGTTATTAAACGTTTATAAGTTTTGTGAATTATTATATCATGTTTTGATTTCGCGATTATTAGTTTATTAAAAAAATATATATTAAATAAATAGCCGAACCGAACCGAGCCGCGAAACGTGTCGACCTCACTTCCTTGTGGCCCAAGTAACTAACTTAAACTTGAGGCCCAAGTTAATGACCCAAACCCCCCCCCCTTTGCGGCCGCAAGCCCACCCCCACGCCCTTTCTTTTTCTTTCCTTTGTTTTATATAAATGAGGCATGCATGTGTTATGTTTCAAAAAAAAAAAAAACAACAAACACAAACCCTAGCTCAAGGAAAACGACGGCAGCCCCCCCCTCCCCTCTCTCGATCGCACAAGCCTTCAACCCGGATTGATTCCAATCTCGTTCCCGGTTCGCTAATCTTCATCGTATCAAGGTTAGGATTTTAATTGTTTTGCAAAGCACATTAGGGTTTATGAAATCTTGATCATGATTGTATGTATTGTTTAAATCATTGTTATGAAAAGTGTTATGATTTATGTTTAGTTCGGTTGGTTGTGCGAGTTTTTGCGATTGTGATGCTTGGATGAATACAAAAATCATAGGCTGCGTTTTTGTGATAAAAAACATATCATATGATTAGGGTTTGCATGGGTATTGATGTACATAATGATATATGACAAATAAACCTGTTCTTGATCATTGTTAATTAGAGTCTTGATCGTTTAAGCGTGTTCTATTGCGATGAAAGTCGAAAACAGGTTGCTGAATGGTATTTACAGCCAACTTCGATTGGCTGTAACCTGGTCATTATTTATCGAAAAGTGGATTTTCTGAAGCCTAAAACGTGTATTTTTGAAAAACACTACTAATGGCGCGAGATTCATATTTTTCTGAGGTCGTTTGCTATTTTTAAGTGGTCATTTAAGTGCAGCAGCTGAAGCTGCGTAAATTCTGAAAATTTGCTAGTTGTTTATCGAGTCGGATCTCATAATCTGTAGAGGGTTGGGTCACGAAATTTGTACAGTAACTGGGGACGGGAATTTCCGGAAAACTCCCACTGGAATTTTATTAATTGGATGAACGATGATTTTTAAATAATTTCTCCCGTGCACTGCAGTCAGAAAGCGATGAATCTGACTGCAGCCTAGTATATACATGTTTAAGAATAATTGGTAAAGTGTTAGGACTTGAAAATTTTACATAACATTCTACAGTTTAGTTGACACCTTCTGTAAAAAAATTGGAATTTTTAGAACGTTGGAACTATTTTATAAAAATCCTCGAAAACAGCCTAGTTATGAGCGTACAAGCTGAAACTTGATAACTTGCGAATGTGTGTACCAAAGTATTGTATGAGTTGATTTGTGTTTATGACAAGTTGGTTTGATCACTATTTTGGTATGATAATACTTTGCATGCATGATTGTGTTTTCAAATTTGTTATTATGTGTGCCGTATTGTGTGTTAGTTATGCGTAGGGTTTGTATCAGTGTGTTCACACACTAACTTTAAATCGATTGACATGTTAGGACGCAATTAGCGGTCCCATCATTTGCTACTTCTGTGTTACACTAACCGAGCAATTAAAGGTGAGTTCACGGCCCCTATTTTGTCCGGTTTTAAACAACAGGGGGAGAAACATGTATACACTCTATAACTCTATCTTTTTACGTTATGCGAAATTAACGTCGTTAAACTACTCGGTAACTAAGTTAATGCTAATGTACGTTATGGTCACTAAGCAGCTATATCACGGAAGTCCTCGACAAACTCTCGGATCGTTAGTATTGGGTTAGATAGCGGGGAAATTATAAGTAGTACTACTGGGCCCGACAAGCCCCACCCGAGCTAGTCACGCTAGCTGACCGGGTATGGTCAACGAGTGAATAATTTAGCCTAACTTTCGCCATGGTCAGTGATAGGCCTGGCAACACGGAGGCACAACAGTCAGCTTCGATCGCGAACACTTATGTGACATAACTTTAGGCTCGCTACCTAAATGTTAACATTGAACTTAATTACGAACCGACATCATTATTATTCCGGTTAGGAATAATGGAACATCATTATTATTCCGGGTTAGGAATAATGGAACCATCATTATTATTCCGGGTTAGGAATAATGGAACTAAATCGTTATCCCGGGTTAGGGATAACGGGGGAAACAAACTTTTAACCGAACTAATGAACTTATAAAAACCTGTGAACTCACTCTTCTTTAATGTTGACACTTGTTTCTTTACATGTTTCTCAGGACGCTAGGAGAGTTAGGTGCACTCACTTGCATTGACCAAGACATATTTTTATCGAGTCTCATTTACGGATATTGTTTGGGATTTTTGGTTTTTGGCGTTTATGTTGGCGCCCGTTACTTTACTTTACTTTACTTTAATGCTTCCGCACAACTTAGAAACTAATGCTTCCGCTAAACTTTGAAACTAAACTAAGACAAATTGAAAATAATTATGAATGGGTAAACAAATGTTTTTGGAAAACGTTTTAAATAAATCATATAGAGTTGTTCGGTATTACTAGTGTCTCAGATTCTGGTTTGTTCACACGCCTCGTGGTAAAACCCCGCAAGTGGAAATTTAGGGTGTGACAAATTTCTAAAAGAAAAAAAAAACAACTGATGGAGATGATGAACCATATGTGCCTCCAAAAAGAGAAAAAAGCAAGGTTGCTTATCTGAGCAAGAAAAAGACAGGGTCTCCATTGGCAAAGAAATCAACAAGGAAATACTAGAAGTCTTCAAAGAAAACAAAAACTATTGGAGTTGAACCAGTAGTTATTGTGAAAGAGATGCCAACAGTGGAAGCTGAAGTTGAAATTAAGAATGTAATTCCAATTCAAACACCACCACAAACTTTACAGCAACCACCAACAACACCGCTTTCACCACAAAGCAACAACCACCACAATCACCACCAAGACAACCACAATCACCATCAAAATCTCAATCATCACAATGAAAACAACCTCATACAACTGGTCCTGCGTTCAAAGACAGTGGATTTATATTGAAGATGAACAGCTATTCCCAGAAGGAATGAATTTGGATTTTTTTGAGTGATCCATTTGATGAAAAGGTTAAGCAGTTGGAAAGCAGAGTCAAGTTCTTAGAAACTAAACGAGAATAGATGGAAGGTGTGATAGCAAGTTTGGTTAGTGAGAATGAAAATTGAGAAAAATATCAAGCGACCTGGCAGCTGAGAAGAAAGTAAAAGATCGAAAGCTAGAGGTTCTATACAAAGTTCTACAGAAAAGAATGGGGATAGACTTTGAAGTCTAATTTAGTCAGATAAAGATTGATGAAGCAAAAGAAAGGGTGGCTGAAAGAGCTCGTAAAGCTGCGGCTGAAGCAGAGGTTGTGAGTAAAGATAATGGAAAGGAAAAGATAGATGATGTTCCTATCATTACACCTGATCCTGAGAAAGAGACAGAGCCAGAGATTGATATTTCAAAGTTTGTTCTTATTGGTGGTGTAAAAGATGTACCATATGAAACTGAGAAAGAAAAAAAGAAAGAGGTTGATGACAAAGAGGACGAAGAAGATTTGGATGTGGATGGTTCTGATTATGGTGATAATGATGATAAAGGTGATGATGATGACAACAACCAAGGTGGTACAGGAATGGTTGTATATCAGGCAAAATCTGCTGAAGCTGGTGATTATGATGACTTTTTGAATGATAGTGCTAATCATGAAGATGAATCTTATAGAAAGGGGGAGCAAGATGATACAATGCACGATGCAGAGAATTCAGGAATCTTCACAGATTTTACTCCTCTAACGGTTGTTCCTGCAATTCAACATAGAACGATATATCTGGAACATGGTATAGAGGAAGGTGAATTTGTTCTCAATTATACTAAAGAAGAGATAGCACAGATGATGGGTATTGATGAAAATTCATTTGAATTTGATTTTGAAGAAGAACTGAACATAATCAATATCAAAAAACCTTATGATTATGTGTTCAAATTTGTTAAAGATGATGATAATTACAATAACGTTGTCGTGGAAGATGATCCAGACGATGAAACGGTTAAATATTCTGGTGATGGAACTGATGAATTCCCAACAATCCAAGAGATGTTTGATGAAGAGTAGAATGATCTATTAAAGAGAAAGGTTGAAGAAACAATTAAAGATGGTAAATCTCCGAGGCTGAGCAAAGATGAAATCAGAGAAGCTCATAAATCCTGGTTTAAAGAGTTGCAAAAGAAAGAAAATTCAGATGACCACTAGCATTTTTCACAGAAATCAAGAGCAATCGCTAGGATATATTATAAGTGGGGCTGGTTACCAAAGTTAAATGTTTGGGGGATAAAGAGAGAATTCAGAGTGCAATACTTCTGATATTTGCAAGATATTCAAACTCTGCAGTGGTGGGACGTGCAAGAGTTATCTCATACAAGTTGATAAATTTCCAGATGAAACTAGATGATCAAAAACTGTGGAAGCTAATTAGATTTGAAGCCACATTATCCTGGGAATATTACAAAGATTGATCTAGTTTCACAAATGCCTAACTGGAAGCCATATTATCCTTGGAAGATTATAAAGATTGATCTAGTTTCACAAATGCCTGATGTGACTTCAATTGTTAAACGTCCTCGAGCGATGAAGAATATGTCGTTGATGAATATCGAACAAGACTTTTATAAAGGTTCTAAACCATAAGGGTATGACAAAGAAACTGGTGAAGCAGTGATTACGTTAAAGACTAATGGTTTGTGGAGAGTTATACAGATTTTATATCCTATGTGGCTGGCAAACTTATCTAAAAAAGGATGTGGAATGTTTTTCTATAACAAGATATGTTATCAAGTACAAGAAAAGGTACAAGCTATGCAATATCAAAATGTCATCAAAATATGCTATGCTCACGAGATTAGTTCTGGAAAGATGTGGAAAACTTAATGGAGAGAGCTGGAAAGGAAGGAATTTATGAAAGAAGTTAGAAAAGAGGAAAGAACTGTTGAACGTGTAAAGAAAGCTTCAATTTCAAGATTCAATTTCATGAAATGGGATCCTCCAACAGATCAAACGCCTATAGAAAGTGAAGAAAGACGAACAAAGCCATTCATAGAGCATTTCTTCGGCCGTTGAGTAAGTTAAAGTTATGAAGTTTTGAAGACCGATCGTGACTGCGGCAACATCCAAGGGGGAGTTTGTTGATACATATGTCTGTTGCCTGCGTCTACGAGTCGTGACGAGTCTGTAATTGGGATTACATGTTAGATTATATTTTCGATTTTAAATGTTACCTTCGTACGAAGGTATAAGTCTGTGCGGAGGAAGTGAATCCGCACAGAGGTATTAGTACATACGGAGGTAGTCCTTAGTTTGCATGGTGGTGTCTTGTAGTATGAAATAGGTGTGTTGACTTTGGGTTAGTTAGTGTTTTTTCGGATTAGACGGTGAAGCTCTGTCCGTGTGTTTTCAAGATCTTGTAAATGTTGAAACACTTAATGAAAACAAGAAATTAAGTAATCTTGTTATTGTCGCCTAACTAAAATTGGATTCTGCACAATATGGACTAGGTTAACAGGTAATCGATAAACGGTCCTCACGAGAGATTTTACCAAGAATGTTAGCATAAAGGCTTTAGAAGAGCTTTAAGAGAAGATTACATGGACTAATAATGAAGGACAAGCCTTACAAAGCAACAAGAGCCCAATTCTCTAGATGGTCTACAAAAGGCTTTCTTGAAGAACTTACGAGGATTGAGAAGTAAAAACTCAATCCTGATATCAAACCTACTCCTACCAACTAGAGAGCAGCCATAAAGCCTGTTGGCAAAAACGCACTCCAGTTGAAGAGAATGAAAGAGGGGTGGTAGAAGCCAAATTTGACTATATGCAATCAATGGCAAGATGGGATGACCTAACAGTCAAAGAGAATTACTAGAAACTTGAAGCTTTAAGAGCAAAAGATTCATCGGTCCCAAAAAGGCCTAATTATGAAGAAGTACATTTCCTTATCATTTCTGTGGTTGATCCTTTAGAGCTTCCCACTGCAAGTTATACCTCTTCAGCTGTTAAAAGCTACCTTAAAAGGCAAAAAAAGATATCTACAGAAGACATGACGATGTATGAAGATGAAATTTGGAAGGAAGGGATCATAAATTAATTGTAATATGGGCATCCGGATGCAAAAGTGGATGCACTTTATGTCCGTCACTATGCGAATAGGCTAGATAAAGCGTGTGTTGAATATTGTATAGATTAGATACGAACACATGACCCTAGTACGAACGTGTGATGAGAAAATGTGGCACCTTGTAGAGGTAGTCACCCCTCGTATGAGGTCGACACCCTTCGTAGGAGTTGGTCATCCGTTATATGAGTTACTCATCCCTATATATATGTGTTGTGTGTTCAAAGTTTGTATGTTTTGGAGGTTCCTTGAGGGGAACCGCTGGCGGATTTTCTCCAGAATTTCGCCAGCCTGACAAGATGTATACTCTTTCGGTATGAATGAAAGAATGCTTCTGCGTACTCTGCTTCTACTCATTTCTTAATAACATTCTACCGAATCGTTACTATCATACGCCCAAACTTTCTCTAGAACCGCCAGATACGGACCTACACCGGTATCAGAGCTACGCAAACCGATTCAATCGATCTAACATTGGATTGAGTCACCTACGCTCATGAAATATGAACTTAGGAGGGGTTTTAGACGTCAAACATCAAATAAAAGGACAATCCTCTAACAAATGTAAAATTGAACTCACAGGATTGTTAGAAAACATTTTCGACCAGATATGTGGTGGAATCATCCATCAAAATTCACAGAAATAAAGATTATGGATCAAAAAAGGTGATCAGGCTCGTTTATATGAGGTGACCTCCTCATACGAGTTGGAGACCCTCCTCGTGCGAGTTACGTAAAAAAGCTTTGACATTGAGCTAAGACCATTATGGTCCAGCCATTGTTCGTTGCGAACGTGGCTACGTGATCGTAATTAGGTAGGTGTTAATCCCTTAAAAGGGGGCACCTCATAATTACCACGAATTCTTGACCAATTGACAGGTCAAAGCTTAATTCAATAAAAGTCAATGGGTCAGTTTTATAAATAAATGCATAACTAGTTATATAAGTGTTATAAAATACGTTTTGTCACATTAATAACTTGGTAATAATAATCAGAACATGAATAAACATGTTCGGGCCGTCAAGTCCAGGTCTAGGGTCGGTTCGCAACTGAAGGTCGCGAAGTTTGACTTCTGAATTGACTTTGAGTTCTGACCCGATTTAGCTACTTAGGCTACTGACTTTAAGTCATTTTAGGACCATGTTATAGTATAATATAACCTCCAAAAGTTATGCTGCATGGTTCATTAGTAATTTGAGTTTATATCCAAGTTCCGTTATTATGCTTAAACTTTTACTAAAAAAAATGCCCTTTTGTTATAAACCAAGGTTTTAATCATAAACAAGCATTCAAATGAGTTACCTACTGATATGGTAACTTGATTAACTTAAATTGATGTCAATAATCTGGTCGTGAACTAAGCTTTGATGTAATGACGTAATATATGCTTTTAAAAGGACTAAAATGCCCTTTCCGGCATTTTAAAAGATTTAATTATAAATTCTTTGCAAATACATCATACCTACTGATGTAATATCATATGTAGGACTATTTGGAATATTAATTCGGACTATAAACTGAGTTAATACATGAGATTCGCATAATGCCGATAAAGGACCAAAATACCCTTTTACCGCATAAAATGGTTTTAACTAAACTTTTCATAACCAAAACTCTTACCTACTATTATAATATGATAAATAACATATTTTGGTTATACAAAATAGGTCATAATCTCAGTTTACGTTAAACATTGAAATAAACGGCATTTAGCGACTTTTAACGCCTTTTCGGTGCATAGTATGGTTTAAAACCATAACTCTGAGCCAAGACTTGCTACCTACTAATTTGTAAACATATTTTAAATATTTTTACAGTAAGTACAAGTCCCAAACTCAGAATCCAAATATGACCTCAAGGTTATGTGTGAAATGACTAAAATGCCCCTACGGGACATAGTTTGGTTTTAAACTATCAAGCACACATATACTTGATATCCTACTGATATAACATCACAAAATTTATACTTTTATAAAACAATTATGAAATTGACATCAGTTTTTGTATAAACCTTTTTATAAATTATAAAATGACCAAATTGCCCTTATAAGGCATACTTCGGTTTTAAAAGCATTACGGGTATATATATTGATATCCTACTGATATCATAACATATTTTTAACATATTAACTTATGGAACTTGTATATGACTCCCTCTGTTACCCGGATTTGCTCATACGCTTATGGTTAGGCATACGTGACTAGTTTACGTAATTTAACCGAAACGGGTTTAACCTTGTCGTTTCTTTATCAAAATCCAGAATGTTGTTGGCATACCCATATTATACAAGTCTAGATACTTGTTGGGTCCAAATAACATTGTATTCCAGTCACCACTTAATCTAGCATGGAGCCAAAGGAAAAGGCTTGATGCGGTGGGATCATCAAGGTAGGGACCATCAAACATACACAATTATAACCCATATGAAGGATCGGATGATTCTTCATCACCGTGGGAACCTTACCGTCGCTCCATATCCCACAAATACTCACCACCACCGGACTCTCACCATTCGCATCACTCTCATCACTCTCACCACAGCCATCAATCCCATCATTCACACCACTCCCATTCACATCTTTTCAGGGAAACTACAACCCCAACATTTACTTGCGTTCACCCTCCATTACCCCTCCAGTAGATTCCCCGGAACCCATGGATGAGGACTCAGATCCTGAGATGCCTCCAACCGGATCTCCTGGTCTAACTATTGAACTGTCTAGCGGTTTAAACTCATACGCTGGAACCCCACACCATTATCCCGATGACTTTCAACAGAGATGGGGGCAGTATGTCTTCTACAATACCCCATCTTACCACAACACTCCCTCCTATCATACTACTCAGCAGGAACTACCTCTGCCTGAGGAAGTACAAATGCAACCGATGGAGCAACCGCAACCACCGCACAAACCACAACCGCCAAGAAGACGTGGGGCACGCATATCGGTGTGCCTAGGACCAAGGATAGGGTCACTTTCTCCCCTACCTAACCCTTACCCAACTATCCCCGAGGATCCACAAATGGGTGGACCCTCCCACACTTCACCGTTTGTGGAACACCCACCACAACCAACTGTTGAGCCTTTACCTCAACTACCAGAACATACTGTTGAGCCTTTATCTCAACCAACGATAGCATCACCGGTTTTTGAAAACCCAATTCCTTCATATCCAGATCCGTCTGGATATAACCCTTTTGCTACTTCTTCTGGTTTGCCTAATTATATTCACCAGGCACCATCACAGGACCCCTATGTAGAGGCAGCTGCACACAATGATCTTTTCCCTTCTCCATTTCCACCATATTCCACTATACCGTACACAGCTGGTGGATACCCTTTATGGATACCACCCTTCGGGTACACCTCCACCCTATGTGTATCAACATTCGGGTAGACTACAAACGCAACCTCAACCACCATCCAATCACAGCCTCAACCTCAACCACCAGCACTTGAGGCTATGCAAGAAACACTTGAGCAAATGAAGGAAATTCAACGAAAAGCTGAAAATATGGGAAGAAAAATAACAAATATTTAAAGAAATTTATAAGGTTGGTTAAAGGGGAAAGGGTGATTAAACCCTTGTATTTTGTTATGTAATTCTACTTTTCAAAAAGTCCCTACATAGACATTGTCTTTATTAAGTCCCTGCGTGGACATGTTTATTTTAAGTAATAGGTTTTGTTGTTAAAAAGTCCTAGTTTTAGGCACTACTGTAATGGTAATTTTATTTTAATAAAGAGTTCAGGAATTTATTTTACTTTATTTCATCCATTGTTCAAGCGATCGTCTCGATTTTAATTCGAAATTTAGGATCTGCAAAATATCTCAAAAAGATCTTCTTGATGGTTTACACCCGCCAAGTGATGAGGTCACATATATTGGCAAAACGGTAGATTAAATTATATGGTCCTCTACCATGATAGTTAAGGTTGAGATTTTCCCTTCTATTCAGAGGTGGTGAACTACGTTCTAAGCCTCCTAGTCTGCTCGATCGAGACTAGCTTCTTAAACCATTTTAAGACTTTATTCTAAATGTTAACATCTTCAAAGTGTTAACACTCCTAGGTAGTGTGACTTGAGGAACCACACGATCCGTCAAGGTTAAAGGACTATGTCCAAAAATATAATAAGCCTACGTGATCAATTTGATCCTGGCTAAATATCATCCGTGGATGATCATATTATTTAAACACCCATTAGTGGTGTAATACCTACGGGCCATTATTATACACATCCATTAGTGATGTGTTACTTATAACATCCATTAGTGATTTACTACCTACGGTTATATCCTTGTCCGTTAGTTACAGTGACGGATTTAGTCTATGACTCCGGTGTCTCGAGGTAATAAATTTTGTTCAAACATCAAAGTTTTATGATCTTTGTGAGATCACGACTCATATTATTTGAGTCACTATGATAAAGGGAATGTTAGGGTTTCAAAGCCGGATACGTATAGGTCTGCTATGAACCAAGCTATGGCACTGACTCAGAATTTGAAAAGGAAGAGGTCTATCAGATCCGAAGGTGAAGGGAAGAGGAAGAAAGAGGACGACAGATCCCACCATTGAACAAGAATAGGAAGTTTGGGTCGAATCGGCACAATAATAAGTCGGATAACAGGCCGTGGTGCAAGAATTGTAACAAATGACACAATCGTCCGTGTCGGAATGAATCCCAATCCAAACCCTATGGCATCCGCAAGAAGAAGGGGCACAACGCCCTAGATTGTAAAGATTTGAAGGATGCCAGTTGCTACAACTGTGGCGAAAAAGGGCATATCAAACCCAACTGCCCTAAGTATAAGAAAGATGATGCTGCAAGGCAGGGGGTTAAAGAAAGGAAATGCTCGTGCATTTCAAATGAATGCAAAGGAAGCTGTCATAGATGACAACGTGATAATGAGTACGTTTCTTATTATTGATACTTATGCTAGATTTCTGTTTGATTCAGGGGTGGATAATTCATTTGTAGATCATAAGTTTAGTGCCTTTCTAAATTTGCCCATAAGAACTCTAGACATAACCTATGATGTTGAACTCGCCAATGGAAAAATCGAAACTGCTTCTACGATTCTAGATGGATGCTCCATATCCATTAAGAATCATTATGTTCCTATCTCTCTTCTGCTAATGAAACTGGCAGGATTCGATGTAGTTTGGGCATGGATTGGTTGTCTCACAACCAAGCCCGCATCTCTTGCAATAAAAAGCTAATCGAAATCAAAACCCCAATCGGAGATGTGCTTACTAGTCAAGGAGATTTACATTATGGATTACCAGAGAAAGCTTCATTACTTAAAGTATCAAATGTTTGAAGAAAGGATGTGTCGTCTATATTTCACAAGTTACTATCGATCAGCCGAAACCAAAATTGAAGACTTACCCATTATCTCTGAGTTCACAGACGTATTTCCTGAAGACTTGCCTGGTCTGCCTCCGGACAGGCAAGTGGAGTTTAGGATTGACATCCTACCAGGTGCAGCTCCTGTTGCAAGAGCATCATACCGTTTGGCACCTACTGAGATGAAAGAATTAAGGACGCAACTCGATGAACTTCTAGAGAAGGTGTTATACAACCTAGCTTTTCGCCCTGGGGAGCTCCGATTTAATTCGTGAAAAAGAAAGACGGTTTTATGCGGATGTGTATAGATTACCGTGAGCTGAATAAGTTAACCATTAAGAACCGTTACCCATTACCCAGGATCAATAATATATTCGACCAGCTTCAAGGAGCAAGCTATTTTTCCAAGATTGATTTGAGATCAGGGTATATCAGCTTAAGGTTAGAACGGAGGATGTTCCGAAGATAGCATTCAGAACAGATATGGTCATTATGATTTCTTAGTGATGCCTTTGGGCTCACGAATGCACCTGCAGCTTTTATGAATCTGATGAACAGGGTCTGTAAACCCTAATTGGATAAGTTTGTCATTGTCTTCATAGATGACATACTTATTTATTCTTGTAATCAAACTGATCATGAGAAACATTTGAGGTGTATACTGGAGTTAGTGAGGCAAGAGAAACTTTATGCTAAGTTTTCTAAATGTGAGTTCTGGCTCCGTGAAGTCCAATTCTTGGGACATGTTGTTAGTGAAAAAGGAATTCAAGTGGATGCCACTAAGGTTGAAGCCGTTATAAACTGGCAAGCACCTAAAACCCCGTTAGAAATCCGTAGCTTTTTGGGTTTAGCTGGTTATTACAGGAAATTCATTGAAATTTTTTCAAGAATAGCTACCCCTCTAACTTCATTGACTCGAAAGGATGTTAAGTTTAATTGGGGTCCCAAGCAGCAAGGAGCTTTTGAGACTTTGAAGCAGAAATTAAGTAATGCTCCGGAAGGTATCGAAGACTTTGTGGTCTATTGTGATGCATCGCACACAGGCATGGGATGTGTGCTTATGCAAAGAGGCAATGTAATCACCTATGCATCGCGACAGTTGAAGGTACATGAAAGAAATTACACAACACACGACCTGGAGTTAGGTACTGTGGTGTTTGCGCTCAAATTGTAGAGGCATTATCTCTATGGAACAAAGTGTATTATATACATTGATCACAAGAGTCTCCAACACTTTTTAATCAGAAGATTTGAGTATGCGACAACGAAGATGGATGGAAACGCTTAATGATTATGATTGCGAGATCCGCTACCATCCAGGCAAGGCCAATGTGGTTGCCGATGCGCTTAGTTGCAAGGAAAAAGTTAAACCTATTCGGATTAACACCAAAAGTATGGATGTAAGGAATAGTTTGAATGGAAGGATCTTAAAAGCGCAAAAGCACACCTTGTTAGAGGCGAATCTTCCAAGTGAAGAATTGGGCAAAACTATTGAACAGCTAGTGACGGGATCCTTAGAATCAATGGTTTAATTTGGATTCCAGTTTTTGGAGGACTTATAGATTTGATCCTCCAGGAAGCACATAGTTTGAGGTACTCTGTGCACCCGGGTGGTGACAAGATGTATAAAGATCGAAAACCCGAAAACCCAACTTCTGGTGGATGGGTTTGAAGAAGGATATAGCCACTCATGTAGCCAAGTGTCTGACGTGTTTGCAAGTTAAAGCCGAACATCAGAAACCGTCAAGACTACTTCAACAACTTGAGATTCCCACTGCAAATGGGAATGTGTAAGTATGGATTTCATTACTAAGTTACCAAGAATGAATCATGGCAATGACACAATTTGGGTTATTGTGGATAGGTTGACTAAGTCAGCTTACTTTTTACCTATCAAGGAGACTTCCAGTTCGGACAAGCTAGCGAAGCTTTATGTGGATAATATTGTATCTTTACATGGCGTACCGGTGTCCATTGTATCCTATATAGATACCAGGTATACCTCACACTTCTGGAAAAGCTTTCAGCAAGCTTAGGCACACGGTTGAACTTTAGTACGGCTTATAATCCGCAGACGGACGGACAAAGTGAACGTACTATACAAACATTGGAAGATATGCTACAAGCATGTGTGATCGATCTAGGTAGAAGTTGGGATAGTCACTTACCACTGTTCGAGTTCTCCTACAATAACAGCTACCATACGAGTATTAAGGCTGCTCCTTTTGAAGCTTATACGGGAGAAAGTGTAGGATGCCTATTTGCTGGGCAGAAGTTGGGGAGGCCCAATTGAAAGGACCGGAGATTGTCTTGGAGACAACAGACAAGATCTTGCAAATTCGTGATCGTCTTAAAGCTGCCAGGGATCGGCAGAAAAGTTATGCGGATAAGAGGCGTAAACCTCTTCAGTTCCAAATAGGGGACAAAGTGCTACTGAAAGTGTTGCCCTGCAAGGGCATTATGCGGTTTGGCAAAAAGGGCAAGTTAAGCCCAAGATACATAGGACCGTTCGAAATTGTCGAACGTGTCGGATCCGTAGCTTATAAGCTAAAGCTACCTGAGAAGTTTAATGGACTTCACGACGTATTCCATATCTCTAACTTGAAGAAGTGTTTGGCAGACAAATCATTGGCTATGCCACATGATGAAGTACACATCAATGAAATCCTGCGGTTTGTTGAGAAACCCGTAGCAATTAAGACCGACAGGTTAAGGAACTTCGTAGAAAGCACGTGCCAATTGTGAAAGTTAAATGCGATGCTCGTAGAGGTCCTGAATATACGTGGGAGGTTGAGTCCGTTATGCGGCAAAAGTACCCACACTTTTTAATTTAATCCCGAGGTCGAAATTTATTTTAAGGGGGTGAGGATGTAACACCTCGTGTTTTACGTCCAATAAAGTTCCGACACGTGTCTCGTTAGATCTCGTAAGCCGTATGCTAAAATGAGAGGGACCAAAGTCGTCAAAACAATAAATTATGATCACTAAGTATTAGTGATTTAAAGTTGGGGACTAAAGGTGAAAAATGCCAGAATTTCATGTTTTGAGAGGCAGTTACGGACCGCAACAATTTTGGGTTATGGTCCGTAACCAATTCAAATGCTGTGGGCGCCTAATGGCCTTACGGACCGCAAAACTAAGGCCATACGGTCCGTAAGGGATCGCCAGAGACATAATACTTGGCAGGGTTGTGTTCTGCACCTGTCGTGAAGCCACCATTTTGACTGGTCTTGACATGTCCTAATACACTTGTTCTCATCTTATAACATCTCATTACACGTGGCATGACCTCATGAGCCTTCCTCAAGTATAAATAGGCACTTGATTTGCCTCACAATTTGCTCATTCATCTCTTCATCCTCTCTAGCTCACTTGGGAAGTTCCTGGGGTCTTTGGAGCATCCCCTGAGCATCTTAGTCTTATTTGGATCACAACTAAGTGTTCCAACTCTTTCTTTTCACTTTTGTAGGCTTTTAAACTAAAGTCAAAACGGTTACGTAAAAACGATTTGACCTTGAGCTAAGACCGTTATGGTCCGACCATTGTTCGTTGCGAACGTGGCTACGTGATCGTAATAGGTTGGTGTTAATACCTTAAAAGGGGCACCTCCTAATTACCACGAATTCTTGACCAATTGACGGGTCAAAGCTTAAGTCAATTAAAGTCAACGGGTCAGTTTTATAAATAAATGCATAACTAGTTATATAAGTGTTATAAAATACGATTTGTCACATTAATAACTTGGTAATAATAATCAGAACATGTATAAACATGTTCGGCCCGTCAAGTCCAGGTCTAGGGTCGGTTCGCAACTGAAGGTCGCGAAGTTTGACTTCTGAATTGACTTTCAGTTCTGACCCGATTTAGCTACTTAGGCTACTGACTTTAAGTCATCTTAGGACCATGTTATAGTATAATATAACCTCCTAAAGTTATGCTACATGGTACATTAGTAATTTGAGTTTATATCCAAGTTCCGTTATTATGCTTAAACTTTTACTAAAAAAATGCCCTTTGTTATAAACCAAGGTTTTAATCATAAACAAGCATTCAAATGAGTTACCTACTGATATGGTAACTTGATTAACTTAAATTGATGTAATGACGTAATATATGCTATTAAAAGGACTAAAATGCCCTTTCCGGCATTTTAAAAGGTTTAATTATAAATTCTTTGCTCAAAGTTCATACCTACTGATGTAATATCATATGTAGCACTATTTGGAATATTAATTCAGACTATGAACTGAGTTAATACATGAGATTCGCATAATGCCGATAAAGGACCTAAATACCCTTTTAACGCATTAAATGGTTTTAACTAAACTTTTCCTAACCAAAACTCTTACCTAGTGTTATAATATGACAAATAACATATTTTTGTTATATAAATAGGTCATAACCTCACTTTACATTAAACATTGAAATAAACGGCATTTAGCAACTTTTAACGCCTTTTCGGCGCATAGTATGGTTTAAAACCATAACTATGAGCCATGACTTGTTACCTATTGATTTGTAAACTTATTTTAAATACTTTTACAGTAAGTACACGTCCCAAACTCAGAATCCCAAATCTGACCTCAAGGCTATGTGTGAAAAGACTAAAATGCCCCTACAGGACATAGTTTGGTTTAAAACTATCAAGCACAAATATACTTAATATCCTACTGATATATAACATCACAAAATTTATATTTTTATAAATGATTATGACATTGACATCAGTTTTTGTATAAACCTCTTTTATAAATTATAAAATGACCAAATTTCCCTTATAAGGCATAATTTAGTTTTAAAAGCATTACAGGTATATATAATGATATCCTGCTGATATCATAACATATTTTTAACATATTAACTTTTGGATCTTGTATATGACTCCCTTTGTTACCCGGATTTGCTCGTATGCTTATGGTTGGGCATACGTGACAAGTTTACGTAATTTAACCGCAACGGGTTTAACTTGTCGTTTCATTATCAAAATCCAGAATGTTGTTGGTATGCCCATATTTACAAGTCTAGATACTTGTTGGGTCCAAATAACATTCTATTCCGGTTATCGCTTAATCTAGCGTATCGTACCTTATTTTTTTAACGTACGACTAACCAGTTCAAATCTAAGACTTAACTAAGGACCCGTTAGCAATCTAATTGGTTAATAATAGCATCATTCCAGACTAGACGCCTTCCGGTAGATTGTGCATGTACTTATTTTCTTGATTTGCCACTAAGTTGCAACTTTACTGAAGACGTAGCTTAGGTAAATACTCTTAACCTATTTTCCTATACGGGCTTTGGGATACGGTAAATTATTACCGCTTGGTCGGGTATGAGATCATGTTTTATCCAGTTGTGATAATTAACAAAATCACATAACGCGTTTTAATCTGTTTCGCCTGATAACTTAAATATTAGGGGTGGGCTTGACCGTGTCTAGGATATCCTTGGCTCACTAAAGTGCTAGTGGCCACGACTTGTAGCATGGGGTGTAGGCATACACCTGTTAATTGCATTATTATTATATTATCTACTTTCTGTGTGAAAGTTCAGAAGTGGTGTGTCAGTCGATCATGTCACGGTTTTCATATGGGCCCCATATATATTGGAAGGCTTATAAATTTGTATACAAGGTCATTTGTACTATCCCAAGTTATTTATGAAAATGTGCCTAGTGCACCTAAAACCATTTTAAAAAGGTTTTCAAATTGAGTCGGTTGATTGTATTTTCCAGTGAAAACTGACATATTTTCGAAAGATTAAGTTACAGGTACAGCGCGTAATAAGTCGAAAGCTGCGTGGCATTGATACTAAGGAGTTGCGACCTTGTAGTTGTGCCTTAAAGAGTCTGTTATCATTTTATGTAATTTATATTTCTGATCCGCCTGTGGATCTTATTACAAAACGTGTATATTTATATTTGAACTTTGGACACTATGGTTTGTAATAGTTTATGGTTATGATGATATCAACTATACGTCATGATACTCCCCACTGGGCCCACAGAGATATACGTGGAAATCAGGGTGTGACATAAAGTCAATCAACACGATCCTAACAAGAGGTATCACAGCTATGGGGGCTGATATCTACTAGAGACTCAAGAATTCAAGCTTAAAAACCTTCTTTCTACCTTTCAAATAGGCTGAATTTTTTAGAGGACCTATATTTTTCATTTCAAACATCATATCCAAAAATTAGCCTAAAAATCAACCGTTTTCATGCCCAAATTTACAAAATTCATGGATGAGCTCTCCGCACGAAGGAGATCATTCGTACGGACTAGGAGATCATTTGCACGAACTAGTAAGTGATCCACATGAACTAGTAAGTAATTCGCATGAACAAGCCTTTGGTTCGCATGAAGGAGACCTTGATCCGTTTGAAGATTTTTCTCATTCGTACGTACAAGGGTTGTCATCCGAGAGTGGGTGTAATTCGTTCCAAGTTTGTTGATCTCATCTGCACGAGTGGGTCTGATCCATGTGAAAAAACTATTCGTCGTCTGCACAAGAAGGTTGTCCGCACCAAAGTCTTATCGTTTGGACTTCATTCGTTCTAGTTTCAAGATTTCATCTGTTCTAGTGCTCATCCGTACCAGTTATTCATTTGTTCCAAGAAGTGTTCATCCGTACCAAACTTGTGATCCGTTCCAACAAAACTCAACATTTTTCAAAATAGAGAATGAATTTTTGAACGCTTTTGCCACCACACCAACAACTGTTGTTCAAAATATAAATCTTGACAATGAGATTGGGACGATTACAAAGCCACCGAAACTCCTTCGCATGGAGGATTACCCAAGCTGGGAAGATCTTGTTGAAGTTGAATCAACAATCTTGGATACTGAACAATTTCAAGTTTCAACAAAAGAGGTTGTGAACAATGCCTTTAGATCTATTATACTACCTAATGTGTTTATTTACAGGTTTCTTTGGCGAAGAAGGAAATTATGACGACCTATGTAGGAACGTCCACGATTAGCACATGAACCTAAATTTTTTATCTATTGTCTAATTAGGCGGAAACTAATGACAAGTTAACAAAATAACAAGAATTACTCATTTAAACGTTGTTTTCATTGATGTAAGGTTCAATACATTCGAGAACCGGATCCGACAGAGCTTCGCGGTCTCTGTGCTAAAATCTCTCCTAGTTACAAATGAAATAACCAAGGCACCTATTTATAGATGAAGAAGTTCGCTGGTGAGGGATTGTGGCGAACTTGACTTAGTCAAGTTCGGCCGAACTTGACTTCTTAAGACCATCTCGAGCGAACTTGTCCTCTAACTCACATAAATACGCCTAGATTCTAACAGATTAAGCCCTATTCACTTAGACTCAATACATAATGACGTAGGCAACAAACATATGCACCAACAGACTCCCCCTTGGATGTTGTGTAGTCATTGACTTTTAAAATCTTCTGAGTCTTTCGATCTTTAGTTCTTGAATAAACTTTAACGTATTGATCTTATATCTTCTTCCTTTTCCTTGAGCTTTGTCTTGATAAAACTTTTAATCAACATGTTCCCCCTTGCTTTAAGCTTTGCTCCTCCTAGCTTTAAGCTTTCCAGTATCTTCAATCTTCTCTTTATCAACTCCCCCTCAATCTTTAATTCCTGTTTAAATAATTTCTGATATTCAAATAAACATTTCAGATTCAAATTTTAAATTTTATACTTCCAACATTTCAAACTTTAATATCCAATTCAAACCTTTCAAAACTTCAGATGTTTCAAGTTCAACTTAATGACCTTGAATACATTTTACATTTTAACAAACTTCAACTTTCACTTTTTATTATTTTTTTAAAATCCACTTAGTTGATAAATCCAAGTGAATGACCTTGATTAACCAAATATATCAACCGAGTCCAAATTAATGACCTCAGATTGAAAAACCGTTATAAACAAGTTAATGAACTTTTTAAACATTCGTCAGATTTTCTTACCAGACTTCAAAGATCCGTTCTCCAACATTGGCTCGTTGAAACTAATGTTGAAATAATTTTTTTTGTATTTTTAGAAAGTTTATGCTAAAACATACTGAAAATCTTTTTAATTTTTATCTTAAAAGCAAGTAAAGTATTTACAGAATTTTTTAACAAGTGAAGTAAACTATGTACAAACATATTTACAGACATCTTTTTGTGAATTCGTGTCTAAGGATCATATCAGTTGTTTGAGATATATCACCAGTATCGTTGACCTTTAGATGACTTTAAGCTTTAAACTCGTTTACCTAGATTGTCAATATGTTTGTCCACTTAAACTTCATCAATTTCTCAATTGTTCCAAGATATGTTAAGGTATGATTTATGAAACTTGACTTAACTATGGTTCCCACTTCTTGAATACACTCCCGTATCAAGATTCCCTAGATTTCATCTTAAAGGTGAGTATAGCGTAATTGATATATGTATCTGGGTTATGCGAGACCTTGAGAGCTCAGGTTAGTACTATCGTACTGACAAATAGATGAAGGCTCGTCTTTAAAGGTGTGTTCCATTTAAGGAATCTTTTTAGCACTGCAATTGATTAGATCTTTCGATGCTTTTCAAGTTTTCATGCAGTTTAGGGATTTATAGCAAAAGCATTATAGAAGTTCTAGGCTATTGCTTCCGCAAAATCAGAAGAACTTGTATAATACCCCAGATATCAATTATCTATAAAGACCTTGTATATCAGAATCAGGCAATCTCTCAAACGAAATTTTCGGAGTACAAAGTCCATATATCCAAGATGTGTTAATCCACTTAGATTAAGCAGTTGTAAAATTTAGTCTATATCTCGAAAACAATCTACTGAACGTGTAAAGCCTATCGACACATCCACAGTAAGACTTGTTTATTACTTTTAAACTTTACAATTCTTTAGCATATTGTGATAGTCCACTGATGTACTATCATTTCCTTTTTGTGACACTGAAATCTTTTTGCCTTTTTCAATGTTTTTGAATTTTCAACATTTTTCATATGTTTTTGATTTTTCTAAAAATTTTGTTACTCCCCTTAAAATCAGAAACATATTTTTGGATTTTAGATTTAAATAAATTCTTCTAAAAAATATAACAAACCAATGTGGATCATAGAACTCGTCATCCGATCCTTTGTTTTCATCTTCTGCATTATCACTTGACAGAACAAACCACTAAACTTTGTTAATATCAACTTGTAGAAACGTCAATTTTAAATGGTTTTTAAAATAACAATCAGTGTTCTGTTTAACGGTGTGGATTTTCTCAAATATTCAAGCATTCCTTTTCAACCACTTGTAATTTCAAAAGTGACAAAGATTATGACATTCTAGATAAGTTAAATACTCATGGAGCTCCGCTATCCAGATATAACTTTGACAAAGTAGATTTTTTGAACTCCTGTACAACAAAGCAACTATTTGAATAAGGAAACCAAACCTTTTTGGTTTTGGGTTTGACATGATAAGCATCATAAAAACTTTCAAATTCATCATCATATTCAAAATCATCATCGAATATTTCATCTAATGTCGGTTCTGAAAACATTTTATCCTTTTCTTTCTTTGTCTGATTGATTACTGATTCTTTTGATTTGACATTTTCAATTTTATCAGCAACAGACTTTGGCTTTTCAGATGATGATAAATTTTTCTTAGCAACCCCATATTGTATCTTGCTTCTAGCTTTCTTGATGTAGAATCTAGAATCTTTGTTTTCATTTAATTTTGAAGTTTCACCTTTTTCAAAAGTTGAGTTTTCAAACTTTAATTCAGTTTTAGGTTTCACCTCGGTTTTAGATTCATAGTTTCTTTTTGACTCTGTGACAGATTTTACAATCTCTAGTTGTTTTTGTTTTTCATCTTTTGACTCATTTTTCCTTCGTGGAAACAAAGGCTTTAGATCAGACACTTGCGAGCAATATGACCAACAGTATTGCATTTAAAGCAAGTCCGATTATCATGAGCATGTCCACTAGTGGGTTTTATTCCACTTGTGGACTTAGTCTTAGCCTTATCCCGAAGTTCTTTCTCTTTCTTGAATTCATCATTTGATTGCTTACCGATCAAACCTTCTTCCTGAACCGTGCTTGTTCCGTACACAAACTTTATATTCTTACCTTTGTATTCCTAGAACGCTGGTTTCTGCTTTTTCTTCGGTTCTTCCTCCAAACCTAAACCTGCTCTCCTGTGCTCAGGAAAATCACCACCATTCCTACGGTAGTTGTTAAAATTGTTTTTCGGTTTAGAGTAGAACTTCTTTTCATTTTTCTCAAGATCATCTGATGAAACTTCTACAAGTTTAAACAATTTATCGATTTGATCTTCTTTCACATTTAGAATCGGAAAGCTATCATCGAAATATAATCTATCAGAATCCTTAACTTTGTACATGACAACGTTAGGATCATCACTTAGATCACTTTCTAAAGATGTATCTTCATTTTCGGACTGTGATACAAAACTGTTTGAACTTGAGTTGGCGTTTTTAAAGCTACCGTCATCAGAATTATTTCCCAACACATTCTTTACCACATCTTTAACCACCGCTTCATTGCCATCAGTTGACTTCGTAAAGTCTACGTCAATCTTCTCAGGCAATTTATTTTTCTTTTATGACAAAATAAGTATATTAAATGCCTTTTCGATCTCATCATCTTTCTTGCATGAATAACTTGCAAGAAGTGGTGGAGGAACACTTCCGTATTCTTTACGCTTTGATTTATCACCATTTTCCTCCGACTTAATCGTAGGAAGAATGTGATCAATGACATAAGCATTAGTGGTGTAACTTTTCAGCAATTGTCTTACCCGTTCCGTTTCTATTTTTATGTCATGAAGCTCACGCTTTGTCTTAGCAATGGTGTTAATGTACATGTTAATTGCTTTTTGTTTTCCAATTACTGTTGCATTTGACATTTTGACATTAGCACTTAGTTCATGATTAGCATTTTCAACATTTTTATATGTGCCTTTTATCTTGTCATAAGCTTCTTTCATGGTTCTGTAATCATAACGAAAATTTTCGTTATGTACAGTCAATTCTCTTATGACTTTGACCTTATCAAGACAAGGTTCAAAAGGATTTGCGCACTTTGTGCAAGGTTTTTCAACCTCCACAACTTTCACAACTTCCTTTTCAAACACACTTACCTTAGCTTTTACCTTTTCTGCCTTGATTTCAATGCTTCTTGTTTCTGCATCTCAAGGTAAGCTTACTCTTCTTCCTCAGTCTCTGCCTATAACCTTCCAGAATAGCATTCTCTAGAGCAGCATCAATATATGATGTATCAAATTTATCCACTACTTCTGCCATCATAGCAACACAGTCTTCTTCTCGATGTATCTATTCCAGTCAAAACCATCTTCTTCATGTGTAACAACAAGAGCTTGTTCGGTTTTCTTTGCAGATTTATCTTCTACTTCGACTTGTGTTCTCTTTGGGTATGGCTTGTATTGAAGAGCTTTCTTGTAATACTCATTGTTGCTGCCGAAAGGATTTTGATTTCCACTTGCTTCTTGATTATTGCATTATCATTTAAAGTGTCCTTTTTGTCGACACCTGAAGCATGTGACTTTAGACTTGTCAAATCAAAGCTTCTGGAAGTGCATCGGCCAATTTCTCAATTTGCTCTTCATTAGATCGTTTGATATCATGTCTCCGCATCTGGACCATGAGGTGACAGTATCTATCGATCATCTGCTTCATTGTTTTACCTTTAATCATCGTGAAGATCTCGAACTCTTTCTTGATCAAGGCCTTTTTGCATTTGATCATTTCATCACTTCCTTTGAATTTGTCACAAAGAGCGTGCCATAATTCTTGTGATGTTTCATATTCCGGCAACAGTATCAATATATCTTCCTTTACTGATTGTTGAATTAAGCTTATCATTTTCTTCTCAGCGACATAGTTATCTTTGTCGGTCGGTGAGAACTTATTTAGCAGAAGATCTTGATCACGCTCATCCTTTGGCCATTTGTAACCATCCTCAACTGCATCCCAGCTGTTGAATTGATTCGCTTGTATCCAATTCACAAACTTTTCCTTCCACCCTTCAAATTTGTCCATGCTCATTAGCTTTGGCGGTTTCGAAGTACTACCCATTACGTTATTAATATTCATCTGGTTTGCCGCAAGAATATTAGCATTAGATGAGGAAGCCACTTGAGAAATGAACACGTTGTGAAAATCTTCCATTTTGACGACCTGAAGACTTATCTGAAAATACGATCAAAAACACTCGAAAATTGATTTGAAACAGACAAGTTCGGTCGAACTTGGGTGAAAATCAGATTTTGATTTCAGTTTTTAATAAGTTCGGTCGAACTTAGATGACAAATCTTCAAATTTTATCACACACAAGCAAGTCCGGTCGAACTTAGCTACAATTATATTGTTTCAAGCGAACTTGTGAAGATTTAAAAAAAAAAACCAGGTAAGTTTGGGCGAACTTATGTGATATTTCAAAAAGTTTATCAAGTTCGGTCGAACTTGTGACAAAAATTCAATGAAATTTGATCAAGTTCGATCAAACTTGATCAAAAATATTGGAATGTCCTTCAAATTCGAGCGAACTTATCACAAAACACTTGAAAAATCTATCAAGTTCGGTCGAACTTGATTAAAATCAGTGAAATTTTAATCAAGTTCGGTCGAACTTGATGTTAAGTTCGGCTGAAACTTGTTTCCAAAACATGGTTTTTCCAACTTTTTGATATCAATTCGATTGAATTTGATGTCCAAACTCTCAGGGGTTTATCACAAGTGTATTTTACATGATATGTTCAAATTTTAATCAATTTTGTCCATGAAATCTATGTGAAAATATTAAGAAAAATGATAGAATGGAGTAGAATAAGAGAAATCCTTGTCTTGATTCCAGCAAATTTAGGTATCTAGGCTCTGATACCACTTGTAGGAACGTCCATGATTAGCACGGGAACCTAAATTTTGTTATCTATTGTCCAATTAGGTGGAAACTAATGACAAGTTAACCAAATAACAAGAATTACTCATTTAAACGTTGTTTTCATTGATCTAAGGTTCAATACATTCGAGAACCGGATACGACAGAGCTTCGTCGCCTATGTGCCAAAATCTCTCCTAGTTACAAATGAAATAACCAAGGCACCTATTTATAGATGAAGAAGTTCGCTGGTGAGGGATTGAAGTTCGGGCGAACTTGACCTAGTCAAGTTCGGCCGAACTTGACTTCTCAAGACCATCTCGAGCGAACTTGTCATCTAACTCACATAAATACGCCTAGATTCTAACAGATTAAGCCCTATTCACTCAGACTCAATACATAATAACGTAGGCAACAGACATATGCACCAACAACCTACACTTCAGCGATGATAAAAGGAACGACTGAAAAGATTAACAAAGTTTCAAAAGAGAAGAATGCAGATACGTTGAACGAGATTGCACAAAACGCAATGATGGCTCAATTGAAAGAGGTATAAATCGTCTGAAGAAAAGAAGTATGTGTCTGAGTCGGTAAAGGAAATGAGTGAAACTGATGAGATTGTGTCAGAGTTGAAAACATCCTTTCAGTGCACTAATTGTACCGAATCGTGCAAAGCATGCGTTGAAAAGGATGAGGCATAAAAAACTTTGAAAAAGCATACTGATAATTTTTCACACGATTTTAAAACAGTAAAAGAAGCTTATGACAAATTACAGAAAACAATCAAACAATTTAAGCATGCTAACAAAGATAACGAATCCACTATTCTCATGTTAAAACTGACAGTTTTAGATAAGCAAGGTACAATTAGCAATCAGCTTGATACTATTGCTGATGTAAAACAAGAGCTTCAAAAGATTAAAATTGAAACTGAAAGAGTGGATAAAAACCTTAAATGTTACTCAACGGCTTCGTATGTCCTAGCATATTATCCCGAAACCCACGGGTAAAGATGAAGAAACGGGAGAAGATGTTTATGGATATCACAACCGAGGAGTGGGGTACGATTAGGTTCCACCCCTGATGTGGAATAATTATTCCAAGAAAAATCTTGATGGGTGGACAAGGCTCTAGATGTGAAATTGAAAACTTCACATCTGTTGAGCAAAATGATAAACTACCTGAGAACCTTGATGTTACCTACCCTAAATCGGATACTGAATGTGAGTCAAAAGTCTTTAAGAATGTTGTAGAAAAGGTGTTTGAAAATGATAGTGAAAATAATGATTTTGAAACAGTAAAAACCAATTTTGGAAAAAGTGATACTGAAAAGAGTGATTTTGAAACAGTAAAAACCAAATTTGGAAAAGGCGTTTAAAAATGATAGTGAAAAGAGTGATTTTGAAACAGTAAAAACCAATTTTGGAAAGGTGATTCGAGTACTGATTGAAGCAGTGATGAGAGTTTTCACAATAGATACATTCCAAAATCTGAAAATAATTTGTGTGATCCAGTTGTGATGATGTATAAGATGAACAGATCGGATAAATCGTATTCAGATTGTGATTTTCCACTAAGGAATGTAAACATGAACATGGTTGAAAACGTTTTCAAGCTTGTGGAAATTGACGTTTCGCAGGTTGACACAAGTATTATAAATGGCCAAAAATTTTCAAACTTTAAAAATGAACAGAACTTTGTTAAGTCAAACTACTACAAACCACTAAACACTCACAACAACCAATCAAGAAACAATCATTTTGTGAGAAACAAATTAAGATATGGTTGGGGTTGGGTAATAGGAATTATGGAAAGTTTGGGGAAAAAAATATGTTGATGCATATGTCTGTTGCCTACGTCATCGTATAACGTCGAGTCTGTGTTTAAGAGCGAAATCTTGAGTTTATGTGAACAAGTTCGCCCGAACTTGTCCATGACACAAGTTCAAGCAAACTTGTTCTCCTATAAATATGTGTCATGTCATTTCATTTGATAGGATAAGAGATTTTGTGTACTGGACGGCGAAGCTCTGTCCAAGTGTTTCCAGGATTTGTAACGTTAACTATTAATGAAACGGTGTTAAATAGAAACAAATGAGTGTATCCAGTGTCGCCTAAGCAAATGGATTCCGCACGTTTACCTTAGGTTTGTCATATTAGTGCCTAAACGATCCGTACAACGGACATACAATTGGTATCAGAGCACAAGTTGACTAATTTGAAGACATTGGACTTAGAACATCACATCTTCTACTCATTTCTTTCTATTTTGATTTTTCTTGGACATTTCAAGGACAAAATGGACTGATTTTCAAGTATAATACCTAAAATACATAATACTAAAACCTTTGAAAAGATCAGAGCTAAAAACGATCAGAATCATGTCGAAATTTACAAAAAATCAAGTTTCGAAACTCATTCTGCACGAACTTGTTGAACAAGTTCGCGCGAACTCCCGAACTTGTCTGAAAGCGAACAAGTTCGGCCGAAGTTGTCCAAGGGTTTCTAAAAAAAATCCCGAAAAACGTCTCGGACATTATATATTGTTAGATTCGTTTCGACGAGACGAGTTTAAAGATATAATCGGGTAAAAACTGTTTTCTGAAAAAATTTTAAACGTTTTTAGCAAACTGATACGTCAATATCGTCGATTAAAAAGTCGGTTTTTGCATAAAACTTATGTTAACTAGTCTTTTTTACGGAAATGGAAGATATTGTTTTTGAAAGAATAAATGATTGGCTTGATGGTATTTGGTATTCTAAGAAAAAAATGACAATAAAAATACTTTGGTTAAGAGATTTGAATATTTTTTGTGTAGAAAAGATGAATTGTTGAATCAGTTAATAAAACCGTATGATGTATTACTTGACAAATTAAAAGAATACAATATAAGAATATCAAGTGCTGAAGAGATATCAAAATTTGGAGAAGCGTTACCATCATAGTGGGATGAATATTTGATTGAATTTAAAAAGGATTCTAGTCAAAATTTTATCTAAATGAGTTTTTCATTGAGCTTAAAAACCACGATTTAGAAATTACAAAGATGAAGAAAGATTTGATTGAAAAGATAGAAGAGAAGCTAGATAAAATAAGCTTGGATATGGTTTGTGAAATAAGCAGAAGAATCAATATGTCTTAAAGCAAAATCACTTATGAAATATGATATTAAGAGGGTTGTTATATAGATGAAAATATGAATCATCCTGTTGATTTTACTAAAATTTTCTCTACAGGTACATTCAAGACAGATTCAACTCCAAAAAATGAAGAATCTAAAGAAAAAATTGTTGACAATACTCACGAAGAAAAATGTAAACAAGAGGAGTCAACTGAGTTATCATAGAAAAGTGAAGTCAAAGAATCAAGTGCATCAACAAATGAAACTTCAAGTTCTGAACCTGCGTGCTCAATTTGTGAAAAATTCATATCTGATAATGTCAAACTTATGAGAGATGTGGAAAGTTTGACATTAGAAAACAAAAATTTTATAAAATTAGAAAATGATTTGAAAAATCAAATAAAAATTTTAGAAAATGAAAAATCTGTTTTAAATAAAAATGATTTTGAAAAACAAATTATAATAAACTTGCATCTTGAAAATATCAGGAAACTTGAACAAGATGTTGAGTATGCTAAAAATAAAGTTGTTGATTTAGAAAAGAAGTTGAAAGGTTTTGTGACCTCGTCATTGATTCTAGATCAGATATGTCCAAAACCGATCAATGAGAATAAAAAGTAAATTCCAATAAGTGATAAAGTCACAAATTATGATAAAGTCATAATTGAGAATTGTGATGCTGATACCGATGATGAAAGTATTAAAAAAGAGAAAAATGAAATATTTTTAAAACTAAAAGAAAATTTTCAACAAACTGTTCTACAATCTACTGAAAAAGGTGAATGCTCAACGCAAAAACCTTCTAAGCAGAATGGAGAACGAAAACAAAAGGAAAAACAAAGTTTTAAAAATTCTAAAAATTTTCAAAAGAAACATAAAAGTTCATCGGTACGATCTTGCAATCATTATAAAAATTCACAAAAATTTAAAAATAAGTGGTGAAGGTCGGACCACAGTGCTCAACGTCAAATCATGCTTATGATTTAAGTGTATGGTTTGCTAAAAATGATCAGTATGATAACAGGGTGTGTCATAAATGTGGAGTAACTGGACACATTGCTAGAAAATGTTTTCAAATTAATCCTAAACCTGGTCATATTGATAAGAAAAATTTTGAAGATTTGAAAGTACCAACTCAGGTTTGGAAACAATTTAAAGAAACAACAAACAAGGTGAAACCAGTTATTACTAAATTTTCAAATTTTGAAATTGGTGAATCCTCAAATAGTAATGAACAAAAAGTTTCTATATTGTATTTCAAGAAAGCTTTTCAAAAAAATCAAACATGGTTGGTAAAAGAAAAAGAAGTTACACGATCAGTGAAAATTTAAAATTTAGAGGACTTTCCAAAACTTGAGAAAGTCCAAAATAAACCTGATTGTGAAAAGAAAATCAAAATTAAGGTTGAAGAAAAAATGCCTAAGACTGGAAAGTCTTGGGTGTCATTATTCAACTAATTGTTTAAATTTTTGTGTAGGAACTTCTAAGATGAAAGCAAATTACTTAGAATGGAGTTCCGTGGCACATATTGAAGACGGGCCGGATTATCAAGTTTTATATAAAGGTCATTTTTACAAATTTTGAAATTTAAATAACGTTTACTTTACAATTTTTTGAAAAATTTTTGGAGAAAATTTTTGGAGAAATTTTTTCGAAAACATGTTCTAATAACGTTTACTTGAAAATTTTACAATTTTTAGAGAAAATTTGAAAATTTTCACAGTACCATCACTGTTGAACAGACAAAAATCATGGAGGAAAATGTTTTATAAACACAAATAGTGTCAAGGTATTTGTCATCATGAGGGGGAGAGTGCTTAAAAAGAAAAATTGTGAAGTAGTAATGGATGGAGAATTGAAGAGATTCTCATCAGTTGGTCAATGTTTTTCTATAAATCAAAAATTCCAAAAATATGTTTTTGAATTTTAGGGGGAGAAAAAATTTTCAGAAAATCCAAAAACATTTAAAATACGAAAAGTACAAAAACATTGAAAAAGGCAAAAAATGATAGTACATCAATGGACTATCACAGTATGCTAAGGATTTGTAAAGTTTAAAAAGTTTAAACAAGTCTTATTGTGGATGTGTCGATAGGTTTTACACGTTCAGTAGATTGTTTCCGCGATATAAACTAAATTTTACAAATGCTTAAACTTGTGGATTAACAAATCTCGGATATATGGACTTAGTACTCCGAAAAATCGTTTGAGAGATTATCTGATTCTGAGATACGAGGTCTTTATAGATGATTGATATCCGGGGTATTATACAAGTTCTCCTGATTTTGCGTAAGCAATGGCCTAGAACTTCTATAATGCTTTTGCAAAAATCCCCTAAAACTACATTCAATTGAAAATATCGAAAGATACTACAATTGCAGTACCAAAAGATTCCATTTTGGAACACTATCTTATAAGTCGAGCCTTCATCTCTCTGTCGGTACGGTGGTACTAGCCTGAGCTCTCAAGGTCTCGCATAACCCATATACAAATATCAATTACGCTATACTCACCTGTAAGATGAAATCTAGGGAATCTTGATGCGGGAATATATTCTGAGATGGGAACCATAGTTAAGTCAAGTTTCTTAATTCTACATAACGTATCTTGGAACAACTGAGAAATATGTTAAAGTTTAAGAGGACAAACATATCGATAATCTAGGTAAATTTGTTTAAAACTTAAAGTCTCAAAAGGTCAATGGTACTAGTGATATGTCTCAAAAACTGATATGATCCTTTAACACAAACTCAACAAAAATATGTTTGTAAATATGTTTCTACATAGTTAAAGTATGATATTCATTACATAAAAACAAAAAGATTATATTATCTTTTAGTTTCGACCACTGATGATGAAAAGCTGATTTTCAAAGTCTAGAGTTACTGAACAAAATCTAAAAACTTTTGAAAATTGATATGAAAAGTTTAAAAGTTTATTAAGTTGAAACTTACATTTGAATAAATGTGTTAGTTTAGTGTCAAAACGTTTAATCAAGATCATTAAGTTGAATATGATACATGAATCCGATATTCAAGGTCATTAATTTGGACTTGAATAATTGAGAGGGTATAAAAACTGATGACGAGATTAAAATTTGAAATGTTGGTGTTTTGAAATTTCAAAGTTTTAATCTCAAATGTTTTTTTGAATGTTTGAAGAACTTTAAAACAGAAAATAGATTTTAAAGGGGAGCTGGATAAAAACGTTGATTGAAGATACCAGAAAGCTCAAAACAAGGGGGAGCATGGTGATTAAAGTTTTTATCCAGACAAGCTCAAGAAAAGATAATAGGATTGAAGAAATGATGAAGATCATAGATGTTAAAGTTATTCAAGAAATAAAGATCAAGAATATATTAAAGATTCTGGAACATAATTGAAGAATGATGACTACGGCAACATCCAAGGGGAGTATGTTGATGCATATGTCTGTTGCGTACGTCATCGTATAACGTCGAGTCTGTGTTTAAGAGCGAAATGTTGAGTTTATGTATGTTGAGAAACAAGTTCGCCCGAACTTGTATTGTGCATGAACAAGTTCGCCCGAACTTGTCCATGATTTGTTCTCCTATAAAGATGTGTCATGTCATTTCATTTGATAGGATCAGAGATTTTGTGTACTGGATGGCGAAGCTCTGTCCAAGTGTTTCCAGGATTTGTAACGTTGACTATTAATGAAATGGTGTTAAATAGAAACAAATGAGTGTATCCAATGTCGCCTAAGCAAATGATTCTGCACGTTTACCTTAGGTTTGTCAGATTAGTGCCTGAACGATCCGTACAACGAACCTACAAATATGTCAAAGAAATGAATTTCATGTCCGAAACTGTGAGATCCCAGAAAAATCAGGTATCCTCCTTTGTATTTATACGATTTAATCTTTCAGAAATACATACACATAATCAACTCATGTCGCGAATATTTGACAAATTGTAATATGTGTTTAGTTATTTAACGGCTTATATTATATGTTCCATTAAAAAGCCGAACCTGAGCTCAAACCGTTTCAACCTTGCGCGAACCCAACCCGCTACCACACACCTCGCGACCCAAGTAAATCTAACCCGACACCCCCTTCCCCTTTCTCGGCCCATACACCTAACCCCCCCCTTGTGTTTCTTGGAGAACAAGTTTGAGTTATAAATAAAAACAAGTTTATAAATTACAAAACCCTAATCCTCCCTTCCCCTTGAGAGTTCGACGACAGCAGCCCCCCCTCTCATCGATCGCACATCTCTCTCTCTAATTTTCATTCCGGGTTAAGGTTAGTAATGTTCTTATCTGTTGAAACTGCATTTTCATGATGATTATTGCTAATAGATGTCTAGGGTTGTGGTGGTTTTAATATACAAGATGATAGATGATTGATAACATGCTAATACATGATATTACTAAGTCGTAGGATCGTTATAACGCGTTCTAGTATCATACGATTGCGAAACTGTAGGCTGATTAGTATTTACAGCCAACTTCAGTGGGTGTAAACGAGTCGTAACGTAATGAAAACGGATTTTCTGAAGTCTAAACCGTAGGATTTTGAACAACTCTTTTAATGGTGCTGGAATCGCATTTTTCTGAGGTCGTTTACTATTTTAAAATAATTATTTCGTGCAGCAGCTGAAGCTACGTTTTTTCTACAGAAATTACGTGTTGTTTGCTGTGTCATATCTCGTAATCTGGATAGAATTAGGTCATGAAATTCGTACAGTAGTTGGACACAGATGTCGCCGAAAATCTCCCACTGGAATTTCATCAACAACTTATAATAACACGATTCGTGTTTTGAATCGGGAATAACCTATAGCAACACGATTCAGGTTTTGAATGGGGAACAACTTATAGCAACACGATTCGGGCTTTTATTTGGGAACAACTTATAGCAACACGATTCGGGTTTTGAATGGGGAAAAACTTATAACAACATGATTCAGGTTTTGAATCGGGAAACTTGAACATTCTAATTCGTGTATAGATCAGGGGTTACCTATCATAACATACTGGTTTGGGATTTGAACCAGTGGAAACAACTTATCTTATATTTGTAAACTAAAACCTGTGAACTCACTCATCATAATTGTTGACACTTGATTTTTACATGTTTTCTCAGGTTGCTAAGGTAGCACACATCAGGAATAGGATGCATTATGGTGTCGCATTGATTTCATTAAATATTTAGACACAACTTTAAATTACATTAACTATTTTGGTTTTGTAATTATTACGCTTCCGCAACTCAATTGTATAAACAATATTTTCTCATTAATGAGCAAACAGGAATATTTTTTTTAAACTCATATAGTGGTCCTTCAGAATGACTAATGACTGTGATCCTGGTTTGTCACGCGCCTCGCGGTAAAACCCCACAAGTGGATTTTGAGGGTGTGACAGAAACAAGTTCGGAAAGTAAAAAGGAAAGTAATTTTGAAACCAATCAAACGAAGAATTTCTTGAACAGAAAGTCAAGCGTAAATAGGTTGAAGGACCTTCTATCTTAATTGATAGAAGAACTTGTTTTAAATGTAACCAAGTTGGACACATGTTCAAAAGAAAACTTCAAAAGTTGTTAAAAAGAAGTCACCGATGTTGAACCAGATTGATTCTTAAAAAATGAATTTATAAAGGAGTTTAAACCGGTACATGTTTCAACATCTAAAATCTGTGAGCGTTCTAAAACGAAAGAAAAAAATGATTCAAACTTTTACAAGAAACAAACTATTTCTAAGAATCATGTTTGGGAAGCAAAACAGATTGAGTCTTCTGAAGAAGTAAAAGTTCAAGGAAAGAAATTAACTGAAAAAATTGATCAAGTTGAAGTTAAAAGTGAGTTAAAAACGAATGTTAACGTTATTAGTGTTCCAAAGGTTGAAGTAAACCCACCCAAGACTGCGAAGGCTTGGGTTTCTCTGTTTAAGTAATTGTTTATTTGCATGTGCAAGGGCTTCCAAGATCCATGTTTTTAAGTGGATAATGGATAGCAGGCCCTCTTGGCACACGATGGGGATGCTAGCCTTACTTTATGACGTCAAACCGATAAAAGGAGGCTATGTAGGGTTTGCAGGAAACCAAGGTGGGAGAATAGTTGGAGAGGGTATTTTATCTAACGAGATGGTATTGTTCGATAAAGTCAACTATATCGCTGAGCTGGAAAATAATCTCCTGAGTATCTCACAAATCTATGACAAAAGGTTCACAACTCACTTTACCAATAAGGAGTGTTTGATTCTGAAGCCTATGATTGTAAATCCAGAGGAGTGGATTCTTTTGCGAGCTCCGAGAGAAAACCACTTATATTACTTGATATGAGTGTCGCAACCACAACCTCAAAGACCGCACAATGTTTTCTGACGAAAGCTACAGAAAAAGGAGTCGAAATTATGGCATTGGAAGATGGGGCACATTGACCTTCGAAAGATGATTTTTTTTTTTGTTTCATAATAGCTTGGTGGAAGGAGTTAATTTGAAGAATTTTCATTTGAACGATAATTGCATCAGCTGCAAAAAGACAAACAGAAGAATAAGTCGCATCCACAAAAGCTACTCAACTTGATTAAGCTACCACTTGAACGATTGCAGATGGATCTTTTCGGTCTGGTCAACGTTAAGAGTATTTATAGAGATCTATAATGTTTGCTAGTAACTAATGATTATTCGAGATTTTCATGGTTGAGTTCCTAGTTACCAAAGATGAACCCTTCGACTATCTATTGGTATTATCAAGAAGATCAAGAATCTATTCAAGTTGCTGATATGACGTATTCGAAGCGATAACATCACAGAATTCAAGACTAACAAAATGTTGGAGTACTGTAATGAAAGAGGGATTCTACGTGAATTCAGCGTACCATATACACCACAACCAAATGACTTTGCCAAAATAAATAACCGAACCCTCCTATAGACAGCCGAACGATGCTCGCACATTCGAAGCTACCTATCAGTTTTTTGGAGCGAAGCATATGCACCAGCGTGTTACTCCCTGAATAGAGTTCTAATGGTCAAGAAATTGAAGAAGACATGTTTTGAGCTGATTAACAACCGAATGCCCAATCTTTATTCGCTCGAGCCATTTGGGTCTCCATGCACTGTAATAGATCTCGACGGTAAGTTTGGAGCAAAATCTTTGTAGGATTATTCGTCGGCTATGCTAGTCCCCAAAAAAGAGTTTATCTTCCGAGCATAAACGAGTGGTGTAGGCCTAACATGTGGATTGTCAACATTATACTTCACCTACTCAAATGATTGGAGATTCTTGGTTGTTCAATTACGAAAGTCTCTGGAGTTCATTCAACCTACCCGCAGATGCTTCTAAAGAGGAACTTGCATTGTTATATGGATATCAACAAGCGCTTTCACAAGAACAAGTTCCGAGCCCGATTTTCATTACATCGACACAATCTGGTACTCATGATGCAGAAGCAGGTCCAAGTACTCAACCAGAAGAACCATAAAGTTAAGGAACAAATGATCCCGTTACTGAACCAACGGTCTAAGAACCCGCTCGAGTTTCAACATATCTGACGATTTTGAATCTGAAGCAACGTATGATGATGATAGGTAAACATCTGAATGTGAACCTCTCTTTGATGTTATGCGTGAAGATCAGAACGAAGCTACCAGTGCACTGAATATTGCTCCTTTGATATTCAAGTTGTTGAACAGAATTTTACAAATCTATAATCAAAGTGAGTGTTTCCAACGAGGTGATGCCTAGAACATTATCATATCATCCTCTAAATTCATTAAGCTGCTTTTTCACTCAAGTTGCTCCATTACAAATCCGGTTCTGTTCAAGTGTTCATATCTTAGATAGAACCGAAGAACTACAAAGAGTCTTTAACAGAGGAGAGCTGGGTGAATGTGATGCAAGAAGAGTTGTCATAGTTCGAGAAGCTAAGTGTTTGGAAGTTGGTATATTTTCCGGAAAACCACAAAAAGATTAACACCAAATGGGTTTCAAGTGCAAGAAGGATGACCGAGGCATTATAGTTTGAAACAAGGCTCGGTTAGTTGTGCAGGGTTAGGATTTCTTTCAACAAGAAGGCATTGATTTTATGGAAGTCTGCGCTCCAGTTGAACGGCTTGAAGCGATACGGATCTTTCTAGCCTTTACATCTTGGAAGAATTTCAAAGTGTATCAATAAGATGTTAAGTCTGCTTTCCTCTACGGCAAAGTTAAAAGGAGTTGTACGTCGTCCAACCACCGGGGTTCATCAATCCTATCCACAAAGATAAGGTGTATCTACTCGACAAAGCACTTTACGGATTACATTAAGCCCCGAGAGCTTGGTACGAGACGTTATTGCAGCATCTTTTGGATAACAATTTTGTTCGACGCACCGTGGATAATAATCTCTTCACGAGGGAGACAGACAGACAGACACATTCTGATTGTACAAATCTACGTAGACGACATTATTTTCGGCTCAACTAGCGATGCACTCTACAAAGAGTTTGAAACGGTGATGAAACAGAAGTTCGAGATGAGCTCGATGGGGATATGAAGTTTTTCCTAGGTCCTCATGTGGGGATAAAAATAGGAAACCATGCTGGATGAAGATCTAAAGTAGAGCTCATTGGAAGTCAAGTTTTTGTTTTTATTTCTTTCATTTAAAATCAAAAATCCAAAAGTTTGCTTTTTATTTAGGGGGGAAATGGTTTGGGAAAAATACAAAAACATATGAAAAGGTGAAAATACAAATGAACACATAAAAAAAAAAAAATGAGTTTTGGTGAAAAAGAGAAAATGATAGTACATCAGTAGACTGTCAACACATGCTAAAGAATTATATAAAGTTTAATAGTTTTAAACAGTCTCAGTAAAGATGTGTTAATAGGCTTCACACATACAATAAATTGTTTTCGAGATATAATGATAACAAAACTTCTTAATGTGATCAACATCTGACGAATATATGGTCTTGGTACTGTAATTTTGTTTGAGAGATTGTCTGATTCTGAGATACTTGATCTTTATAACTAGTTGATATCTGGGTTTTATACTTGTTCTTCTAATTTTGCAAAAGAAATAGCCTAGAACTTGTATAATATTTGCAAAAGCACTTTGATTGTGTGTAAACCCTAAAAACAGGTTTCTTTTCTGCTAAACTGCATTAAAATTGAAAATATCAAATGATATGACAATTGATGTAAAAGATTCCAAATTAAGGAACATTACTTTCAAAGTCGAACTTTCATCTCTTTATCTGTAAGATAGTACTAACTTGAGCTCTCAACATCTCGCATTAACCCAGATACAAATATCATTTAGGTATATTCACCTGCAAGATGAAATCTAGTGAGTCTTGATAGGGGAGTGTATTCTAAGGTGGGAAACATAGTTAAGTGAATTTCTAAAACACCAAATAACCGTATCTTGAAACATGTGTAGAAGTTTAAGTGGACAAACAATACTGACAATGTATGTGAACTTGTTTAAAGCTTAAAGTTTTATAAGATCAACGGTGTATGTGATATGTCTCATTAAGCTGATATGATCCTCTTACACAAACTCTATAAAATATGTCTGTAAATATGTTTGTAAATAGTTATGTTTCATTCATCTAAAAAAAAGATTTTCAATGTGTTTTAGTATAATGTTTTGAAAAGACAAAAATAAATTATTTCATATTATTTCGAATGCTAATGATGGAATGCTAATCTTTGTAAATCAAGAGTTGTTGACAGAATCTAAAGCACAATGGGCTGGGAGTCAATCTGAAATGGAAAAGGATTTGAAATGAATACAAGTTCATTAATTGAACTTAAAATTGTTTGAAAATATCATTATGTTAATAAAGTGTTTAACCAAGATCATTAACTTGGACTTAGTTACCAAATTAGATAACCAGGCTCATTAATTTGGACTTGGTTAACTGAGTGGGTTGTTAAAACTGAAAAATGTTCAAATTGAAACTGTGAGAGTTTGAACAAATGAGAAGTCTCGAACAGACAAGTTAATCCGCACGAAAGAGTCTCATACGGAGGAATCCTTCGCACGAATGACTTGGTCACTCCCACGAAAGAGACTCTTCCGCATGAATCACTTATATGTTCATATATATAGGGTTATTCGTATGATTGTTCGGAATCCAAACAATAGGTGATTCAAGAAAAACATAAAAATACGAAGAATACACCAAATCACTTTTAACTCACACACGTTTCTATTACTTTGATAAGCAAAAACGTCTGGTGTGAGTAAACAACCAACAATTCACCTCCCTCTCTATCTCTCTTGAAAATCTGTAACATGGAGGTCTAATCCTAAAAAAAGTTAAAAACTTGTTTATATACCTAGGCAAGCCCACTTCCCTACATGGGCTCCCCTTAGGCCTGCTTGGCCCAAATGACCTATAAAGGTCCAAAACCTAATATAAACTAACCCGATAAGGCTCAGTTTGTAACCATAGCACGTTGTGATAATTCGATGCGTTAGTCTCACACTTTAGGGCCTAACAAGATTTTTCATCCGCATAAAAGATTTCAAAAACTTTGATTTGAGCCGTTATACTGCCAAAATTTTACATTGTTTTGTTGCTTTGCACAACAAGTTCAATGGTGAAGGTTGTGTGCTTATCTGAACTGATCTGATATGATGTCATTTTGCAGATCTGGAATCAAAAGAATGATTGTGGATGAATTGAACCTTGATAGCTGTTAAGGAATCATGTACGGACTATATAGTATTATATTATAACATATAACATCATTAATCAGACTTAATTGAACAGAACAGTTGACCTAAAACCCTAATTATAAATCTGTGCATTAAAAAAATTGGTGGAAAACATGTGAAACTGATGATTTGGTATTTTGGGATTGGGAATGACTAATTTGGAACGGAGGAATTTTGGTTCGCAAGGATGAGTCATCTGTACGAATGACTCATTCGTGTTGAAATGTCATCCGTCCTAATATTTGATCAGTACAAAGATTTCTTCCGTACCAAAATGTTATTCATCTGTTCTAAACGACTGATCTGTATCAATCTAATCCATTTGAGAATGTGATCCGTACTAATTGGTCTTCCGTACTAAAAGACTAATCCGTTCAAAATGTAATATGTTTGTAACATGTTCATTCGTTCCAAGGTTATTCGCTAGAAATAATGTCATTTGTCCTTTAAATCCTTTTGTTATTTTTTTGCAATCTAATTTGTTTTGTGATGTTTGTGGAGTCAAAAGTCAGTGATTTGGATGCTAAGCACAATATATGTGCTTTGCTCGACAAAGAAGAGAAAAACATGGCACCTTTTGCTGAGATGTTCCGTTTCTAGATCGTTCAAGGATTAAAAAAGGCACTTACTACAGAATGCACGTCGTATAGAGAACTTATTCAAGATTTCTTGAATAATGCACTATGTGTAGAGAATCCACCAGCTATTCATTTGATTGTCAAGGAAAATGAGGTGGTAATCACAGAGGAATTAATCAGAATAGTTTTGGAGTTCGGAGACAATGTTGATGATCTAACAAGGTTTCCAGAGAGTATGGTTAAGGGTTGCTTTAGAGAATGGGGTATAAAGGCTATGTGAATGCTGCCAATTACGTGAAAAGCTTGTGTATCAAGTCCTTCTAAAATCCTTATGCATGTGGTGATACATGGTTTGGGGCATAGGAAAGGAGGATATGATGTGGCAATAGATTATATCATGTGTATGATCACTGCTCTATGTCTGAATCTGCCATACAACTTTTCGAAGGTGATCTTTACTCAAATGAAGAACAACATTAATGAAGAAAGGTGGTTGATGTATCCGCACTTTGTACAAATGTTTCTTAACCATCTGTTACCTGACCTACCGAAGATAGATTTTCAGAGAATGAAGTTAGAGCACATGAACAATATTTCTCTTTCTCTGGAATGTATAACTACTTATAAGAGTCAGAAGGAAGAAGAGATTCCAAAGTTCAGAGGTTTGTTTGGTGTGTTAAAGAAACCAGAATACGTTGCTCCACCAGAAGGAAGATGGAGAAAAGATGGTAGTGGATCGGATAATGAGGATAAACAATTGAAAATCTTTGATACTACACGCACCAAGTGTTTTGTCAAAGAAGAAAAGAAGAAAGGTAAAACACAACGAAGAGTAAGTGTGAATCACAAAATGAGATGAAAGATGAAGATGAGGATGAGGTTATTTCTGCGACATCAGTGAAAGACATGGCTAAAGGTTGAGATAGAAGTTGAAAAAGAGATTGAGAAAGATGTTGGTGCTGATGCAGATGATGAATCCACTGAACGGGATCAAGTTGTATTAATTTACAAAGGTCAAATGCAAAGAGTGGAAAGCTTACTTCATGAAGTGATAGACCAAAAAGAACAAAGGAAGAGAAAGATGAAACATACATTCCTCCGGAACCAACTGTGAAAGCTAAGCAAGTGAAAAGTCTGCTGGGAGAAAGAAAAGCAGTACAATGTTGAGCGTGAAATGAGACTAGGTCTCCAATAGCAAAAGAAAACAAGAAAGTCACTGGGTTTAAGGTTAATAGATGAGGATGAGCCTATGAATGAACAAATTACTGGAGCTGAAACAGTAGGTACGGAAACAGAAGCTGATAGAGTTGTTGAAAGTATAGATATTGATGCTAAAACTGTTAATGATAAGACGGGAACACCAGTTGTTGAAGAGGAGGTAGTTGATCTGGAAACCACATCAAACATGCACAGGAGATAGCTATTTGTTGATATTATTACTAGTATTCGCTACTGGATCCTTCCTCGATGCCGTTTCAATCTACACCACCACCATAACAAAGGAAGCCTTGTCAAGTAGGTCCTTCATCAAGCGCAACATTTATCCATGAAGAAGGTCCATCTTTTCCGCACATAGGATCAATGGGAGAGTATGATTTCTTTGCTAATCCAAATGATAAGAAAATCAAAGAACTTGAAGTGAAAGTGGCTAATATGACGGTGATCCTTAGAAGTTTAGTGACAGGAAAATGAAAATTAGCAAAGCTAACACGAGAACATGAGGCGAGCAGAAAGATATAGGCAAGTATGTTGATTAAGTACCGAAACTGGTTTAAAGTTCTCGAGAAGCATGGGAATTGATTTTGACGAGGATATAAAAAAAAGATGGAATCCGAAGCTGCAGAAACTACTGCAACAAAGACTGCTCCAGAAATTGTTGAAAACTGATACAGTGGTTGTTCATAAAGGAAAGAAAGTTGTTGATGCTATTCAAGATATAGTTCCTGAAGAGGTGAATGTTCAATCTACAGAGAAAGAAGTTACTGAAAAAGAAAGTGTAATTTCTGGAGTTGAACCAGAAAAACAAATTGAAACTGAAGTGTTCTTCGGTCCTGAGAATAAGCCTCAAGAAGAAGATGATGACGAAGAGGACGAAGAAAAGGTAGATTATGATGGGTCTGATCATGACAATGGTAATGATGATGATAACCAGGCACGTGCAGGTATGACTATTACTGAAACAACTGTTGAATTTGAAGCAACGGAAACTCATGCTAAAACTGAACACCTTAATGATGATATCAATCAAGAGGTATTTGGTGGTTGGGGGAGCAAGATGATGATAGTTATGGAGAAGATACTTCAGGAATTTTCACAAATGTTGTGCCACTCACATCTGTTCCTGCACGTGAATTTATTCACAACTACACTGAAGAAGAATTGGTAGAGTTGTGTGGAGTTGTTGAAGATAAGTTCAAAATTGATTTTGAAGACGATCTGTGGAACATAGAGATTGATAAACAAGTTGAGTATGAGTACACTTCTATACCAGATGCTAATGATTATGATGAGTAATAGTGGAAGATGATTCGGATGAAGAACCAGTTCATCATGCAAGCCAAGATACTGATGAATTTCTAACATTTACTGAGATGTTTGCAGAGGAAGCTGATAATATTGTCTAGAGAAAGTTTGAGGAAAAGATTAAAGATGGTAATCTGCCAAGACGCAATCAAGAGAAATCAAAAGTGCTAGAAAGAAATGGTTCATAACTATTCCTGCAGAACGTAAATTCAGAAGACCATTGGCATTCTTTACCAGAAACAAAGACAGTTAACTAGGAGACATTATTAGTTGGGGTTGGATTCCAGAATTAAGGTTTTTGCGATTAAACGAGAATATGGAGTTCAATACTTCAAGTACTTGAATGATCTAAAGAGCCTGCCTTGGTGGGATGTGAAAGAGTTGTGCCGAACAAGATTGATCAACTATTAGATGAGGCAGTCTGATCAAAAGACTTGGAGGTTTATTAAATATCAAGTGATAAATGATTTTCAGATTGGAAACCACAAAATCCAAAGAGAGTCGTATCAAAAACAGATTTTGATGCTAAGACAAAGAAGCCAAAAGTATCAGTGATCTATAAATGACCGACATCAATGAGAAATATGCCATTGATGAAAATGGAGCAAGATTTTCATGAAAAATTTAAATGGTGGCACTATGACAAGAAAACAAGTGAAGGTGATTGTATTTGTAGGATGGTAACTGGAGATCGATCATAATTTACGATCCGATGTGGATAGTAAATATGCCTCAAAGAATATCGAGATGTTGTTTTGTAACAAGATTTATTATGTTGTTGAATACATAGTGCAAGCGATGCGGTATCAAAAAGTTATCAAGGTGTGCTATGCATATGATATACACTCCGAAGGAGGTGGGAGTCAAAGTGGAGAGATATTGAAAGGATAGAATTCTTGAAATAAATAAATAATGGAGAAAGAATTAAAGAAAGAAGAAAAAAAGCTTCTATTGCAAGATATAAGTTTTGAAGTGGGCTATTTCAACTGATCAAACTCCAATTGAAGGTTTTGAGCGAAGACGTCAGACTTATCGGAAGAACTTCTTTGGGAGTAAAGGTTGAAGTTTATTGAAGATTTTTTGAAGACCAAACAAGAGTGTGGCAACATCCAAGGGGGAGTCTGTTGGTGCATAATGTAACACCTCGTATCTTCGTATTTCTATTTTAAAAATATTCATATTCGTATTCTAATTTTAGAAACCTGCTATTTTAATTTTAATCTCACAAGTCGAGGCGTTAATCATAGTAAAATTTATATTTTATACAAATTTTTTATTCACACAACCGATCATTTAACTACGTATTTATATGTAAACCGACACAATTATACGTATAAATACTTATACGCACATCCTCAATACTTGAATTATACTTTTATACTTTTAATATACCCAATTACATAATATATACTCAAGAAATACAAAGAAATATATCAATCATCTTTCCATCTCATCAATCATCTTCCACCTTCTTTGACCAATCATATTTCACCTTTTCACCTCTTTGACAATCATATTTCACCCTTCCACCTCCTTTCTCCACCAATCATCTTTTCAATCCTCTTCCACCTTCTTTAACCAATCATATTTCACTCTTTTCTACCTTCTCTACCTATGAATACCAACCTCCTTCTACCATTTTCTTCACACCATTCTTCTCTCCATCTCTCTATATAACGCCCGTCTTTTTCATACTTTCCATATTTAGATATGTGACAATTGTGAAAAGTCCTGGTAAACTTTGATTAGTACAAGTCTGTGGTAACCGGACGTGGTATGTATATCGTGATACTGTTGTGATTTTGTGTGATGATACGAATTCTGGAAAATGATACACCGACTATGATGGGAATATATGCATAGTAAGTAATAAAAACATTATAGTGACATTATGCATCACCTACATGACAAGACAAAGTCGTGAATGAACTGACGACTCTGGGAATAAGTATTAGTAAACACACATGACTTATGTCCTATGCCTAGTGATATCTGTAATGTCTCGGAAGAATCCGAGAGCACGTCATGGTTGACATGACACTACTAAGGACCAACGATGCGAGTTGACGTCCTTAGCTTTGAACCACGTGTTAAACTGAGACTTGACGTTTAACAGCACATTAAACCTTTGACGTTGATTATTAGATTATCGGTAGCCTTATTTAAGATTTCGAGTTCCAGGAATAACTTAGTTTTGTGTCGTAGACTGTGACATAAGGTTTGAAAATAATCAAAGCTCGGGCACGCAAAACGAAGCAGCAACCTGTTAGGGAAACGCCTTTGTTCCGTGCATAACATAAGGCAACTAAATGCGCAAGGAACGATCGATCAAGCTTAAAACACTTAAACAAACGTCAAACAAGACTTTTATGATTAAACCGTAATTATGCTCGGATTTCGAGACGGTTATGCATGATTTTTCAAACCGAAGTCTTATGACACTAAGTATGCACAAAACGGAGTCCGTCACGCAAATCGAAAACATGCGCAGGACCCGAAAACGAACCTATACTTATACGGAAGATAAACATCATCTTTAAGCACGTTATACGAAGTACGAGGTGGCCCTATGGGGCCCACCCCAAACCGCCACCCCCATGTGTATATATATATAGTTTTTTTTTCATTTTAATCAAAATTTCTTCAAAAACTTCAAGAAATCTGCCCTCACACACCCTCTTATCTCAGCTGATTTCACAAGAACAAGCCCCAAATCAAAGGTATTAACTCAAATCCATAAGGTTCTAAGCATGGTTTCTTGATTACACAAGGTTTAGGCCATGAAAACCCTTTTTAATCCATGAATTTTGGAGTTTTAAACAAGTTTAGGGGCAGAATATGAACACCACATGAAATCCCTGGTGTTATATGGTAGCCATGGTTACAAATATTTTGGTTTTGATACCCTAATCAACACCTATTCGACAGAAATCGCTTAACTATTCGATTAACCGAAAAACAATGAATTAAAGCTTGATTGATCTAAGTTCTAGTATATTTGGGTTGTACTTGATGTGTAGGTACTGAATATAGCCTTCACACACTTCTGGGATCAAGATAAACGCTTGGAATCGGAAGAATCGCTAGGTATAACATCCGAGAACCGAATCTAGGCTAGGCGGAAAATTGTTTTAGCTATAACTTGGTTCGTGAAACTTGGATTGAGCTAAAATTTGGTTTGGTAATGTATAGTATTGTCAGAAAGGTCCACGTAAAAGTTTAGAATTTTTGGCATTTTCTGTGATTTTTGGTGAATTTGTAACTGTTTTAAAGAAAGAATTTTGGAAAAATTATCAAGCGAATTCAATAAATCACTAAATTTTACAGAGACACTATGGAAGATATAAAATGATCTGGGAAAATTCGGGGTCCACTGTTTCAGTTTTGATTTGGGCTAAAAATACCGTGTTTTTGCGAGTTTTTGGTAGCCGGGACTACATCGAAACAAAATCCAAAAAATCTCAAAATTCTGTGAACAGTTCCTGACATGTAAAGAGTTTTCTGGAAGTTTTTTTGGAATTTTTGGACTATTGATGGTATTTAATTTTAATTATGTGGTTAAAAGTAGTTTTATAAATAATTTCTTTAAATAAGTAAATGAACAAAATAAATTCCCAGAAATTTTTCCCATATTCTACAGTTTTTTACTGATTTAATATAGATTAAATGAGAATCTATGGGATTAAAAATAGATTATTTTAAAGCAATTTCGGCAGTTTACCGTATAACGAACCTGCCGGAACTGGGAACTGACCCAACCCGACAAATACTATAATTAGAACACCAGGAGTATTACGGGAGATTCCCGGGTAAATTAGTCACCCTAGTGTGTCATCAGGCAGCTCGGGAGAATTCCCGACAGTGAAAATGGAAACTCAAATTTGGGCAATTTAGACCCCCCGAACACTCAAACTCCCTTAAGGAAAAGTTAATCATTCTTGAATAACCACGTGTTGGCACTACTAGTATTCTTCTACCATTATCCGAACACGTTAAACTACCGACTTTGGCTGGCACGTAAATCGGTGTCCGGAAGCTAGACTGAAAACTAATACTACCCTGATGTCCATCACCATACCAATGTCCTGTAGACTCAATCCGGAGTAAAAACTCCTGACCAGATCCAAGTTATAACTATTACCAACTTAGATACTGATTTGAGTCCATATTTGCATGGGTGTTATTAAAGTGGATCCAGTTGCTTGATCACTCTTGCGTTGAGATCACTACTTGTACGTGAGTTTCACTTCCCACTTTTGAATTGTTTACTGTTTCTGGGACTTGCATGTTAAAAACTGTGTTGACTACACAACTTGGAGTGAGTTTCACTTCCGCACTTTTGAATTGTTTTACTGTTTTCTGGGGACTTGCATGTTAAAAACTGGGTTGACTACACCAACTTGGGAGTGAGTTTCACTTCCCCACTTTTGAATTGTTTTACTGTTTTCTGGGACTTGCATGTTAAAATTGTGTTGACTACACCAACTTGGGAGTGAGGTTCACTCCACCACTTTTAAACTATGATATTGTTTCTGAGATGATTGGCATGTTACGAAACTGTGTTAATTGCACAAACTTGTGATGATGTGAATTATCTAACACAGGAACTACCTCCCCTCTACAAGTGATTAACTTAAGCCTTACGGGGCAGTGGATAGTACTATTGGTGTCGGTGACTAGGCAGCTGCACGCGTCCTGAATTTAGTTACGTCATTAGACATAACTGCAGGGGAACATTGAACTTTACATGACTCAGTTGCCGGGATGACGTACCTGTCTTGACACGGCCCGGTGGGAAGTGTCTGTGGTGACACGACCCGGTGCGATGATGTGTGTCTGACACGGAGTGACTATGACATCAAGGTTTCACTTGTGTCCTCGTGTAATTCTATCTGCGACTTTGACTGTGACCGTCATTGTGACTATGACTAGTGCAATTAAACTTGTTAACACATGTTGTTACACAACGACTAAACTAGTGGAACTCACGCAGCGTTTAGCTGACCTTTTTAAAACTAACATGCATTTTAGGTAAGGTGAGACTGATGTGATCCATGTATGTGGTTCAAGACGTGTTTGTAAACAAATCCTGATTTAGACGCATGCAGCTTAGAAGACTTATGTGGTTCATGGGAACACGGAGTTGTAATATACATGTAGTATGTAATCAACATTTTGTAAGCAATAAAATGTAGTGTCTTTATAAACAATGTGCTTGTACCAGAGGTGTCTGTTGCATACCGTATTTTTGTCTCCCGTTGCAAGTCGGGGTGTGACAAGAAAGCTCGTGTTGTAGTTCTTTTTTTGGAAACTTTGTAACCGTGTATTCATTCTTCGTTGTAATCATTGTAATCCGAGACTTGAATCATAATGAAAACTCGTGTTTTATTCCTATTCATGTTATACATATTCATACATTTATACATATGATACCTAAATCGTGATACTTGTAAACGTGTTACAAACTAGCAAATACATGACATTCCTACTTCATACGAGACTTAAATGTGATTCTTATACTTATTCATATTCGTTATATACTTGTAACCTTTAGTACATGTTATTTTTGCTTATAAAACCTTAGGTTATAATAACCAAACATTAGGAATATCATGCCACACCTTATTACAAGTTCATAACCCATTAAAAGGTAAAAAAATAACCAATTAATAACCTTTAATTAGCAAAAAAGTAAATAAATAAAAAAATAGCAGCCCACTTTTAAGGGTGTGTTTGGGCTTATTTCAAGCCTTAATGCCCACTAACCTTGTCCAAAGCCCAACCCATTGAAACCCTAATCCCTTCCCTATATAATAAATACTTCCCCACTCCTCCACTTTTGCAAGCCTCCAAACACTTCAAAAACCCTCCCAAACTCAGCTGAGTTACGGCCACGTTTTTTAGAGTTCCAGCCATAAAAAGTGAGTTTTAACTCACTTCCACTTCAATTTTCTTCTTGTTTCTTCTTCTACAACACTTGGATAACCTCTAGGAAGGTTCTCACAAGTTTGCTTGGGCAAAGGAAGGTGAAACCTTACCATTTTTGAGGTCCGAAGTGCACCTATAATTCTATTCATTTTTATCTTTTTGATTCTTCATATTTTGAAAGAAACCTCATGTTCTACTTATACAAACCTATGTCCTTATACCACTAATCAAATCTATGATTAATGTTCTTAAAAACAAAGTTGTTACATACAATTCGGAGGTGTTTAACCCCTCTAAACTTTCTGTTTGCATAGAGCTTTAAGCTCACAAGTGATGCAAGTTCTTGAACTTGTTCGTATGTGTCCACCTTGGTTAGCTTGGGCTATCCTAACTTTGAGACCACACATCACTTGATGATTTCATCATTATCCCAAGTTAGTTTGCTAGATTGAAAGTGTCACAACCCCGTCTAGCCTTTGACGTGTGTCAAAGTGTGCTCATCGGTTGTATTTCACTTGGCTACTTGGTATCATGGTGACACATTTTACATTCTTGTCATTTACATTCTTGTTCATATTATTGTCATTTACATTCTTGCTCATATTATTGTTCTAAGACCCTAATTGTTACCTATGGTAACTTGTTAGGGTGAACATCATACGAGGTTACAAAGTGGATGGTTACTCCTCCCACCTCCTACTTGACTTATATGACACCAATAGGTACCAAAGTGGATGGTTAATCATCCCATCTCCTACATGACTATATAACTATATATGTATCTATGGACTATAATATAATCCTTAAAACTGAACCCTTGATAGTGACTAAGTAATCACCTATCAAGTTAATAAGTTTATCGCTAATCTGTATAGTTCCTTGTCACGATTCTAATAGGTCTTGAACCTATGAAAACACATTCAATCCTTATGGATTCCTATAGTGTCAAAGACAAGTGTTAATACCTTAGTGATTATTTTCGTATTATATACTTTGTCATATTTTGAATCTTAAATCCGAATGTTCCATCGTCATCCCAAAATACTCATACGCCTTTGTTTTCCTCTTGTAGGATAACTCGGCGTTCATCCATCAAAACAACTACCTTCACAGACTTGTCAAGTTAGAAGACTTAGCAAAACCGTGAGTACACTCGACCCACTTTCATTTATAACACTTTTGGGTGTATCATGTTTTCCATATACAAAATCACAACACATAAACTTTATGAAATGCACAAACAATCCTATATCCATGAATATTTGAATCATTTACATTGATGCTTATATCTTGGACATTCTTTATGTAATACCTTAGTCATTAACTAATTTAGCCTTCGTTTGACATGTATAGCGCTATATGAAGTAACGCATCCCCCTCCTCATGAAATCTAGAGGCCATGTTAAAATATCTTGTTTGCGTTAAGGGTTTCACTAGTAGTATTGCATGCCTTCGTATATGCACTTGTAAAATCATAGTTGCCATGAGGATTTGTTTAAACTTTATTCATATACGTATGCTATGCTTAAACTTGTATACTCGCCTTTGCTTTTGGATTGAATTGTTATTTTAAAACATGTTACATGTTGATGGAGATGATGCTATCAGCTATGAAATCAAAATAGCAAGGACGATGGATACACACTTAGACGTTTAGGTTTAATATTGTTTTATCAAATTTTGTCACATTAATGTTGTTATTTGAATTTCCCTTGTATTGTAATGACTTTTTGCTATGAAATGAAATTTGGATTAATTAATTATTGTCACCTTTAGTTTTATGAGCAATGAGCAATCTATTTCGTCCCGCCTCGATGTTTCCGTCATCGGTTGGGGTGTGACACTTTAATTCTCTCCATCTCTCTAAATCAAGAATTCTAAGAATTCTAAAAGGACACTAATTCCAATTCCCTCGGGGTTCCATTCCATTCCGTGAAACGAACACTGCCTAAGTGTTCCAACCATTCTTCTCTCCACCTCTCTACTTCTCTCAAATCTTCCAAGCAAGGAAGAGAACTCTAAGAGTTCTAAAAGAAAACACTAAGGTAGTGTTCGTTTCATGGATTGTAATGGAATTGGAATGGGTATTCACGTCGAAATTGAAATTTGATTTGTAATTTAGATGTGTTTGTTTTGCAAAATGGAATGAAATTGGATGAAATTAGATTGTAAATTACCTTCCGTATGTTGTTGTTCAATTCTAATCCATCATTTTGATGAAACAAACAAAATAAGGAGCGAAATCAACATTCCAATTCCCTCGGGATTCCATTCCATTCCGTGAAACGAACACTACCTAAGTGTTCCAACCATTCTTCTCTCAACCTCTCTACTTCTCTCAAATCTTCCAAGCAAGAAAGAGAACTCTAAGAGTTCTAAAAGAAAACACTAAGTGTTTTAAAAGAAGTTTTGAAGCTCTAACCTCCAACTCTTCACGGAATCACCAAAGGAAACTTTGCAAAACTGTGAGCATACTCGAGCCTTTTTACGCTTTAACACATTTTTGGGTGCAAATGTATACAAAATCCACTATACGCAATCGATTATAATTAAACACTCAAACCATTGAACATGTTCATTTTTATGCTTAGGTTGTTTATGCTTGTTAGTTTCAACTTGTATTCCCATGATATTGTTATTCTTAGGTTGTTATGCATGCTAGTCAAAGATTTTAGTTATATAGTATTTGCTATGCGTAAAGTTTTTTATGTATGCTCGTTTCAACTTGAATATAAAATGCCATATAGATTTGAGACAAACTTTTATACATATACTTATATTCAAACTTGTAAGCTCGCCAGTGCTTTTGTACTGATCCATGCTTTTATTACTAGTTGCAGGATTGTGACAGATGAATCTAGTAGGATTGCCTAGAAACGCATTTAAATTTTAATGTTTGTTGTATAGTAATTTATTTTCAATCTTGTTGTATCTCGATTCCAATACTTGTACAAAAATAATTTTAATGAAATGAAGTTTATTTATTTGAATACTTATGGTACATTACTTATTTTAAACTTGTGGTGCTCCTAGTTCAAGCAACATAAAAATCAATTATTAAATACTTGTCATAATTAGAGTTATGGAGTCTCTTGCAATCTCGTTTTCGTCTCATCCTGATGTTTCAGCCATCAGTTGGGGTGTGACACATAATGTCTATTGCCTACATCTTGGTATCGTGTCGTGATTATAGAACGACAATTTGTTTCTAACCAGGCAGTTGAGATTTCAGTATTGGTTTATGAGCTCGTTATTAAAAGTTGCACGCCAGGTGTTCGATAAAATGTCTAGAAGAAAAACCATTTATTTTAAGGCTGGATATCAGTTGTTTACTACAACTGGTTGAATAACGAGTTGTTTCAAATAGTTTCCGTTGGATTTGGAACACCGAAAAATAGATTAAGATTTATTTTGTTTTTCGTTTTGGAAGCCCGCAATGGATTGAGTGTGGTGTGCTTTAAAGGGGGGTGGGGCAACTTGTCGTTGCCCACGCTAACCCATTAGTTTTCGTCATTTATTTCCAAGCTTAGAGCGAGTTATCCTTAAACTTCGTTTGTATTTTGAATAGTTGATGCCCGGGTCTAGAGTGGGGGGTTTGTCTGGGGCTTTAACTGTTTGTGGGGCTCCATCCGAGGAGGGGGGTGTTGGTTCCTCAAGGGGTGTCTGGTTGTGTCCTTTTAATGGCTTTCATTGTTGCCCCGATGGACAGGCAGGGGCCAAGGGTTCCCGAGGTTGGTGGCCCATATCAAGCGGCTTCATTTGTCTTCAGATGACAAAAAGTGGGCCATGCTGATGCTGTATCCGCGGATCTGGATTTATTTGTTTTGGTTGGTGAGGCTCTTAAGGTTTCAGGCCAATGGTTATGTGGGGAGTGTATGTATTTACATGCTCTCAGTCGGGGGTGCCATCATGCAGATGGGGTGACACGATTCAAGTTGGTTACGGGAAATACGAAGGAGTTTATTGTTGGGATTCCTACGCCGAATGTTGGAAAGGAGATTGTTTCTTTTGGAGGTATGGGGGTGGACGTGGGTCTGCTTGATCGTGTCTTCTCCCTTCCTATCAAAACAGTTAAGAGCATCCCCATAGTTGCCGCATGGCCTTTTCCCAGGCTTTAACGACATCTCTATGCAAGGTGGTGGCTGCGCCAGAGTCTGTTGAGGCGTGGATGAGACTTTTGTTGTTGCCACTTGCACGTTGCGGGTTTTCATGCCTTCTAATCGTCAGGAGCGTAGGTCGGGGAACAGGAAGTCCTTACAATGTCTTAGTATTCAACGGCCCCTGGCAGCGTGGGGTAATGGGGATGGTTTTGCTGAACTCATCCTATCACTTTTTGCCCAACCATCAGAGGTTGTTTCGCGCCCTGATGAGCATCCCCATGGGTCTGATAATTTTAGGGTGAGCACCAACATTAAACAATGTTTACGAAAAGTTGCAGATGGCCATTTCACTGCGGCGGTTAAAGTTTTATGTTCTTCGGGGGTTGCACCATTTGGTGAGGATACTATGAAAGCATTGGTGGCTAAACATCCTGTCCTACCTCCTCCTGCTATGCCTGAGTCCTTACTATCGGAGCCACCCCTTACTGTGGATGTTGATAACGTCCTTGGGTGCATTAAATCTTTCCCCAAAGGGACCTCTTGTGGGAGGGATGGGTTGAGGGCTCAACACATTTTGGATGCTCTTTGTGGGAAGGGGTCGGTGATCGCATGTGGGGTGCTTAGGGCCATTTCTGAGGTAGTCAACTTGTGCTTGTGGGGGAGGTGCCCTAGGGTCTTGTCAGAGTTTGTTGCTTCTGCACCCCTCATGCTTTTACTTAAACCGGACAACGGGATTAGGCCTATTGCCGTGGGCGCAATTTGGAGGAGGTTAGTTTCTAAGGCGGCTATGAGGGGGGTCGGGAAAGAGATGGCTAAATATCTCGGTGATTTTCAATTTGGGGTGGGTATTCCTACGGGGCGGAGGCTGTGCTCCATAGTGCGAACAGGTTTTTAAATGTGTTCCACTCGGATGGGTCGTTAGCCATGATTACTGTTGATTTCTCTAATGCTTTCAACTTAGTGGATAGAACCGCCCGTTTGTCAGAAGTTCGAACCCGATGCCCCTCCATTTCCTTATGGGTGGATTTTCTATATGGACAGCCGGCTAGATTATATATGTCGGAAACGATCATATTTGGTCCACCACTGGGGTTCAACAGGGAGACCCCTTGGGGCCTCTTCTCTTTGCCTTAGTTTTGCATCCCCTCATTCATCAGATACGAGATAGATGCAAGCTACTTTTCCATGCTTGGTACTTGGATGATGGTACAATTATAGGTGATACTAAAGAGGTGGCTAAATCTTTAGAAATCATCAGTCTTTGGGGCCATGTTTGGGGCTTCAACTTAACGTTAAGAAAACAGTAGTTTTTTGGCCATCGTGCAATGGAGTTAAGAAGCAAAAGGGTTTGTTTCCTAGTGGGGTTGGGAGGCCGGTGTCGGGTGTCAAACTCCTCGGGGCGCTGTTAGTCGTGATGCGGGTTTCATCAGTAGGTTGGCCGTGAAAAGGGCATCTTGTGCAGTGGATCTGATGAGCTATCTTCCACATCTGCGGGACCCTCAATGCGAGCTTCTCTTGCTGCGCTCTTGCATGGGTGTTGCTAATTTGTTGTTTGGCCTCAGAACGTGCCAACCCACATTTGTTAGGGAGGTTGTTTCAGTTTTTGACAAAGGCCTTCGGAGAGCTATCGAGGATATCGTGGTTTGCGGGGGTCCGTTTTTTGGGATCTTCAATGGAGGCTTGCATCCCTCCCAACCTGGGTTAAGGTTTATGTTCGGCTGAGGATGTATCTGTGTATGGTTTTGTGGCCTCGAGGGCGTGGAGTTTACAGGACCACATTCTTCGAGACTGTGGTATTGTTGGGTTAGATTCTGATTATGTGTGCGCGTTGGATTGCATGCACATGTCCCTTCCGGATTTTGTTCTTGGTGTTTCTCTAATAAGGACACCACCCCCCCTAAAACCCAGAATGTTTTGGCGAAATGCCCTATTTAGTAGAACGGTCCAGTGTTTGGGAGAGAAGTTTAGTCTATCCCCTCGTCAGAAAGTTGTGTTTGATTGTCTCCGGGCACCTCATTCTCAGGATTTTCTGACAGTTATCCCCATTGAAGGACTAGGCCAACACATGTCAACAGTGGAATACCGGACAATTCTTAAGTACCGGCTAATGATCCCTCTGTTTTCGGTTGATGAGCCCTGCCCAGTTTGTCGCAAGGCTTGTTTAGATACTTTCGGCGAACATGCGGTCCATTGTAAGGAGTTACCTGGTTTTAAATACCGACATGATTTGGTAAGGGATATTCTCTATGATGTTCTAAAGCGGGCAGGGATTTCGGCGAAAAGGAGGCTCCAGTGAACTTTTTGACGGATCCGCTCGACGGGAGGTCTACTCTTCGGCCAGCTGATATTCTTGTGTTTGGGTGGGCTAGGGGAAAACTCGCTTGTGTGGACCTTACAGGAGTGTCCCCTCTTGTTGGACTCAGGGATAATGGGTTTGTTGCTGGCCAGGCTGCGTTAAAGGCGGAATCAGGCAAGGTCGCTAAACACGAGAAGGCTTGTTTAGAGAATCAACACGTGTTTATCCCATTCGCTTTTGATACATTTGGGTCCCTAGCCCCAGAGGCTATGGAATTTCTAAACAGGGTCCAACAGGTTGTGAATAGTAATCTTTCAACCTTTAAGGGCCGTTTCGTCTTTAGTAGGATTGGTTTTGCAATTCAAAAGGGGGTTGCGACGCAGCTTGTTGCCCGTTTACATGCCACTTGTTTGTAATTTGTTACTTTGGTATTTTAATTCCAAAGAATATTTATAGAATAGTATGACTTGTAATAGGGTGAATGTTAGATTTGATGTTTTATATTGTAATAGTCTAATTCGTATGGATGAGTGGTCCATCAAATCACCTAACACATATCTATAATTAGGGGTGAGGGGTATGAGACTTGGTAAGTTGTTCACTATGAAGTGAAGCTCTGACAAAATTTACCCGTGTAATGTCATACTATTAAAATTTAATGAAAATAGAGAAAGTTGAAGAATTCTTTTGTTTCTACTTTTCTATGATGGATTCCACATATTATAATCAAGATTACATATCACTGGAGGGTTTAAAGTCAATCAACACAATCCTAACAATATATATATAGGAGAAGGATCCGTTAGGAATCACTCTTTATTACGAGAACTGCGAGAACCAATGTGAACACAACAAAAAATACCTAAAAATCTAAAAAACACACAATTTTTTTAATATATTTTTTTAAAAAATCGCTATATTTCTTCGACAAATTCCGTATTACATTACCAATATTAGACAATTGTACATTCATTTACACTACCATCCATAATACACTACTTTTTACATTACCAATATTAGAAATGCACATGTGCATCTATATGTATGAACATGATATAACGTGTTTTGGTACACTACTTTGAATACACTTTCCTTTTCATCTATCATACCATCCATAATACACTACCATTACCTCCTACCATCCATAATACAATACCATTACCTCCTACCATCCATAATACAATACCATTACCAATATGTATAATATTTTCACTTTTATGCATATGTACATCAACACCCTTCATACCATCCAAACAACATATTACATCATAAAGTGACAAATATAACCAAACCATCAACCACTTTATATAACTAACCAGAAACATGTATATGGGCGTACTTCATCATTCAGAATCACAAACTTTTTTGTACCAATACACGTTATAACATGGTTATACATAATGATGCACATGTGCATTTTTCATGTTGGTGATGTAAAAAGTAGTGCATTACGGATGGTAATGTAAATGAAAGTGCAATTGGCTACTACTCATAAAATGTATTACGACATTTGTCAAAGAATGATATATATGCACTTGTTCATCTATAATTGTTACTCGAAGAAAAAAGTTTTGTTTTTACTGACGAAATGTAACGATTCTTACTGACGAAATTTGTGTGTTTTTTAGATTTTTTTAGGTATTTTTTTGTTCACATTAGTTCTCGAAGTTCTCGCAATAAAGGTGTTCTCGCATGAACCCTACCCTATATATGCATTATATATATATATATATATATATATATATATATATATATATAAATATATATGCATAGGGTAGGGATCCTAAGAGAAGTCTACCTTATTTGAGAAACTTGAGAAGCATTCTGGACCACATATTTTTCTAAGTTTTTCGTAATATACATATACGTATAGTTTAAAGTTCACTATATACATATATGTATATTGGATTATACACATATGTATATAGTCAAATTTAAACTATACGTATGTGTATATTACGAAAAGCTAAAAGAAAATGTGTGGTCCAGAATGCTTCTCAAGTTTCTCAATTAGCCTAGTGCTTCTCACATGATCCTAACCCTATATGCATATATATATATATATACATATAATATATATATATATATATGTATGTATGTATAGTATGTATGTTTGTCCATTGTCTGAATTGTCCGTTTGTATATATGTATCTAAGTATGGATATGTGTATATATGTAAACATATATTTTATACTTTTTATACTTAAGGTACATTATGGTGCTATGTATTTTTGTCTATTTGTATGTAGAGATGTAAACATCCTAATTGTTCTAAATACATACAGTTTCGCACATAAGTATATACACACAAATGGAGGTGTTCCAAATATATATATTTTCCATAATATATATATTCTAATATAATGTTAGAAATTTAATTCAAATTTAAAATTTCTTTTTACGCTTATCATTTTTATTCTAATATAATGTTAGAAATTTAATTTTCACGTTTAAATTTACGTGAATTCGTAAATAATGTTTTTTACACATGTGTAAGTTGTCATTTACACGTGTAATTTGTTATATTTACACAAGTGTAAAAAATCTAATAAAAGTGATTTTGAGGGAAGAAATGAATTATTTGATATTGTAAATTCTTATTTTGATGTTGTATTTTAATTACAATGAGGTTTGTATTAAAAAATAGTTTTGATTGATTTTCTCATTCATTCTCTCAATATTTAGCGTTCTCAAGATAACCATCCCTATATATATATATATATATATATATATATATATATATATATATATATATAGTTTTCTTTTAGTTTTAGGAATATATTTATAAGTTTTTAACTTGAACTTTCCCATCAAAAGTTTGCCTAATCATGATTAAATTTGGTAATCATATTTAGCCATGTTAATCACTTGTTAATCACACCTTAATCATGATTAAATTTTTATAAAATTTTGCCATTGTTTCCCCTATACTATGGATATTTTCCACGTTGCCAAAACCTCTTTAAATCAATTTTCCACTTCCTCATGATCACTCAAATAAGCTTATTCAAGACCAAATTCCTTGAAATTTTAATATATTAGCAACTTCAAGTATCATGAACTTTTATATATTTGTTGTGAAGATCTTTAAAAATAACCATACTTTTATGTTCATCTTCTTATTTTACCACTTTACATAAACTTGTTTATGTTGCACTTTCAAGATCACCACTTTTAAAAATATATTTTTATTTTCTTTATAAACTTTATATTTTCAAAAATCATTTTCAAGATCATCACTTTTCTGGGCCAGAAGAACGAATGGAACCATGATCCTGAAAAGTCTACTAAACGGGCAGGATCCCCACCACCAAAATGTGAAGGTAATTAATTTTATTTTTGGTGGATTTGATATTAGTGGTACCTCTTATTCTACAGCCAAAACGCATGCTAAGGAGTCAAAGGAAAAGCAGGAGACAAGCCCACACGAACCACAGCGTTAACAACACAAAAGACAATATATTTTGATGAAGATTTAGGGATAAAGTAAAAGACACTCATTAGGATTTTTGGTAATTACATATCGATGTCGCTAACCAGATTGTGCACAGGATCCTTGTAGATGGAGGAAGTTCAATGAACATATAGGATTCTTGTAGATGGAGGAAATTCAGTGAACATGATACAGTTGGACACGTTGAAGAGGATGAATATTAATCAATCTGAAATCATAGCTAAATCCTTAGTGCTTGTAGGATTCAGTAGAGAAATGAAGAATATAGTAATGGAGATCAAGTTACTAGTTTACGTAAAGGGAGTTAATTATATGCAAAGATTTTGTCTTCTTGATTCCCTATCTTATTATAACATTATTCTAGGCAGGCCATAGATCCACGATATGAAAGTTATATCTTCCACTTACCATCACTGTGTAAAGTTGCCAACCCCTTGAAGAGTTGTCAAGATCGAAAGTGATCAACATGAGGCTAAAGATTGTTACACTTCATCTTTGAAGGCCTATACTATGACAACACAAGCATAGCAATTACAGAGCAAGGCACGAACGTCTTAGAAGCTAAGGAGCAGGATATTAAAGATGTATCCTTAAGTCCTAAGGATCCTAACGTCAAAGTTATTGTTGGAACAAGTATCCCTAATGATATTGAACACGAACATATCAACTTCTTGAAGCAAAGGAACTTGACCATCGCTTGGAAGCACGAAGACATGATAGGTATCTCAAAGGATATTATAACTCACAAATTGGGTTTTGACAATAGCTATAGGCCAATACACTAAAAGATAAGAAAGTTTGCTCTGGAGAGGAACTAGATAATCCAGGAAGAGATCGAGAGATTGTTGGTGCATATGTCTGCTGCCTACGTCATCGTGTCATGTCTTTTGTAATAGGAATTTTACATTATTAGAATTGATTTTGTTTAATTATGTATTGATCCGCACGAATGAGTTCATCCACACGGATGAGACTCATCCCCACGACCAGGTCATCCGTCCCAAGGCACTTGTTCATGTCTATAAATAGTGGGAAGGATGCTCTCATTTGTAACTTTTCTATTCAGACGCGAAGCTCTGTCAAAATATGAAAACCTGGGTGTAAAACTGATTATATGAACTAAAAACATTGAAAATTAACTAAAACTTGTGTATTCGCCTAGATATGATGAATTTCGTGCATTATACTTAGGTTTAGATATCACCGAGAACTTAAAGGTCCTCATAAACGTTCCTCGATTATCATCACAAAATTGTTAAACGGAAAATGGAGAGTACATGTGGACTTTACTGATCTGAATAAAGCATGCCCTAAGGATCCTTTCCCACTACCTCACTGAGACTCAATGGTGGACGCTACAGCTGGCCATGAAATGCTAACCTTCATGAATGCTTCATTAGGATTTCAACAAATCCAAATGGCACCATCTAATCAAGAAGATACTGCCTTCATGAACCCGACAGGTATATATTGTTACACTACCTTGACCTTTGGTTTAAAAATGCGGTGCCACATACTAGACGTAGAGGCTGGTGAAGATGATGTTAAAGGAAAGACTTGTTTTACTATCACATGTGAACACTTTAGGGCTAATTCAAGCTAAAACGAACTATGAACAACGTAAAATAAAAATGGAGATCTACGAACCATAAAATGACAAAACCCTAATTTAACGATTACAATGAATTCTATCTGATTCTACTAGCCAATATGGATTTTATAACTTATATGAACGCTAAAAATATCTAATTTAGTAAATAATGTGTTATGGAAGTGAAAAACTATAAAACTATTGGTGCATTTTGTGTGTCCGTTACTGTGAAAATAAGCTAGATAGAGCATGTGTTGAATATTGTATAGTTGTATATGAGATTAGGAAGGTATACAAGCACATGACATGAACCTGCCTAGGAGTCTAACGCACGCAGGACTCATACGCATGTAGTGAGCGCATAAGCATGAAGTGAGGGCATAAATAGTAGTGTCATGCGTTTGCCTTCATAAGTTTTAGAGATTTCTGATTTGAGACGAGATCGAGCTTGTTGCTCTCTCCAGTGTTTATTGATGTATGCTCTTTCCGTTAGAAATGAAAGCTAATAAAATTGGCCGACTTAAACGTTATGCTGTTGAATTTCTACCGAATTATTATTTTATCCAAACTTACGTCTAAACACACCGGATCATGCAATTAGAATTGGTATCAAAGGTACGACATCGATTCAATGGATCTAACAGTCGATTTAGTTCATGGATGAAATTTCAAATTGAAGATATATTCTTGATCAGAATTGATTTTTGCATATGTCTGTGGTGGTTTCATCTTCAAATTCATAGAAATGAAGATTTTGGATAGAAAAACTGAAATCAACATGCTGGAGCGCATGAGTCCTACGTGCGCACCACGTGGAACGCAGGACTCCTACGTACGCAGGATTACAAACGGAAAAGTCATCCGCACGCAGGAGTCATACGGTTAGGGGGAAGGCATTTTTTGCTCCTGGTGGTAGGCGGGTGTCCAAATTAAATATAGTGATAGAAATTTTTTTTCTAGATTTTTAACGTTAAATACGGGTTGTTCGGGGACACTGTATAGGACTAAAAGAATGTTAAAGATGATGAAATCATGGAGTGTTGATAGATAGTGGATAGTCATGGAAACCTATGCATAATGATTTGTGAAGTGAATATTAACGAGCCATACAGAAAAATTCCGCGTTTATGAAAACTGACTTTGTGGAGGAAAAAGACAAAAGATTCCGCAAAGTTGAGTACTGAAAGATAATAGAGACCAAATTTTCAAAATTTGTGGGGGAAATTATTCGTAATATAGAGATGAGTTTACAAAGTTCATAATTTGCCAAAAATGGGGGGGAATAAAAATTCATGTCATAAAATTTAGAGAATTTTTGGAAATTCAGACCAAAAGTGACAGAAGATAATAAAGAGCATTCGGGTGGTTCTAAATCAAAAATTTTTAGTGATGCATAGTATCTAGTATTCTTTATTTCGTTATCAAATTGAAGTCTTTGTTTTGGTAAAAGCTTATATGCAGGAAATATTTGTGGTGTTTGTTGAACCGTCAAATTTTAGACAGCTTTCAAGATATTAGATACGCGATAGCCCTACAACATTTTTAATTTCAAGGAAAATGAGTTATTTTCTGAACTAATCGTCAGGGAATAGCGATATTTGAAGATTAATTTGTTGTCGGGATAACATAGAAGGTTAAATATTTGCTATCATGTCTAAAAGAGAAGATAACATAGTGTGTTATTAGATAATTACTTGATCTGATAAAGATTTACTGATTGTGGAGATTATCGTTTAGCCTTACTGGTCATTGAAGTTGGTAAAGCATAAAGATGGTTAAGGAAAACGGGATTTTAAGTTTTCGTGATTATTCGCTGATTTGAAGTTTATTAGTTTGGTATTCGAAGTTTCTATCAAGTCGGTTGGGTTTTTGAAGATCGGAGGGTCGAGCAAGGAGTGCGTTAAAACCGAATGCGGATGTGGTTAACATCAAATTCAAAAGGCTACATTGATTAATTTAAACTTGGTTAATGTTCATGAAGATTGCAATTTAGCAAATCTGAGGATTGTGTAAGGAACCGTGCAAATAAAGACTTGAAGTGTCATTTCACGGGGAATTCATTGAATCACATGCAAACCCAAAGCATCAATCAAGGGGGAACTTGTTCACGCGATGTAACAACTCTCCAAAACACCCTAAAACGAGCCGTAAACACAAAACCGGACACCAAAATGAAGAAATCTCACCTGGGTCTCCCAGGCGCCATGCGCCGAACCCTTGTATCTGGCGTGACGCACGGGAGAGACCAGAGACAGATGTCTCCGTTTCGCGACAAGCGGTAACCCTAACCCGTTACGAGGCTGACCTAGCCCTAGCTAGTTGTCTCAGGCGCCACGTGAGAGGGAACCTGGATTCTCGCGTGATACACTGGAGATGCCAAAATCAGGTATAAAAGGCCAGGCCTGGGACTGAAATCTTTGCTCACTTTCGATCCTCTGAATCGATCGCATACTCTCTCAATCTCCGTTTCTCTGAAAAACACCCCCTAAACCCCTAAACCTGCGAGACGCTGCCCGCTGTAAGTATTTTAACCCCCGATCACTAATTCGTTACCCTACCCGATTGATTTAGGACCCACCAACGCATGTCAAGGCTCTGCCCGACTAAGTTCATTGGGGTTTTGTCTCGTGTTGTATGGCTAAAGTGATTTGGGTTATTTTACTAACACGTGTGCATTGTAGTTTTAATAGACACCCAAGAAAATAATCAAGAATTGTCACCATGAAGTCCGTAGAAATACCTAAGTTTTCAATGTGAGTCATTCTCTTTTACTCAAATACTTTTGTAAAACCCTAAATGTTTCCAGTTTACTTACAATGATTAAGTCTTTGTATTCTACGATTACTACCGGTACATGGGGTTTTGTATACAATACTTGATAAGCGTCACCATTGGACAACGGGTTAGCTAATGAGTGATACGACCATAGTCACAGATCCGGTCGAGTGACAAATACTAATGAGTATTGGGTAGATATAAACATTGTAATCGCTCTTAATACTGTAAAGTATAATGATGTGTCATTTTATAAAATAGAATGCACTTCCAGTATTTCTTGCTGATAAAATGTTTTAAAACGCGTTTCAGGTAACTTATTGTGAAGCTATAAGAAGCCAACTATGGAGCAGTGAAGGCTTAAAGAAAGTAGCTATAAAGTTACCTAAATAAGAGTTTTATATTTTCAGCCGTTAGCGTTTATCCCAATAAAAAGACGTTATGAATGAAACATGGGCTTTCATCCCATTTGTTTAATATAAAATTTTGGTGTTTTATACTTCTAAAATTTATTTCCTAACTACTATCCTGATGTTTTAATTCCTGCTGCCAAATTAATAAACACCGGTACCACCTGTCTACTGTTCTCCGCTGCTGCCGCTCCCGGTAGGGGTCGAGGGTTAGGACAGAAGGTGGTATCAGAGCCACTGGTTTAAGCCATTTAGGTGTTCTTTTAGAATGCCTAAATCCTACCCAATTGTGTTTGGAAATACCCACGACTTCTATGTTACTCTGTGTGAATATATATATTATTATTCTATGTTATTTTAATAACTTCTTTAGTTTACAGTATAAGTGATCAGGGTACTTCTGACGCTTATCGTCATCTACCTCATTCTCTCATGGATGAAGGAACATACCCGGCCAATCACCGACTACACCACCGATTCTGAAGATATCTTTGTTTTCAAAGCCAAATACGAGGAACCTTTTCCCCCTAAAAAGAGAGGTTGGTTTAGTAGAGCCAAAGGAGAAAGGAGGAAAATAATGGGACAAGTACAACAGCAAGCTAAGGCGGTTAGAACTGAGAGAAACACCCAAAACCCAGAAGTTAGACCCTTATGGGAGGAAGAGTTGGGTAGACAGTTAGCTAATTTTCACATGTTTGGAAATATAGGAGGAGAACCTAATTTCAACTAAGTAGCAAATCCGGAACCACCGTTACTTCCTTTATTTCCTGACCAACCCAGAAACCTAAACAGAATTAGGGAAACGAATTTCCAATCCCAACCGTTGATTCCAATGAGACACCTAGGATTCCAGCATTCAGAACCTACTAGAAAACCCACATCCCTACCAAGAACCAGTTCCACCTTACCCTGAACCAATGCCAACCCCAATGCTACCAATGAGTCATGTGGAGGAACTCCGCCAGTATGGTGAAGAGTTAGTTGAGGAAGGAAACCAAATTCGCCAAATCAGTGCATAGTTACTAATGTTTGAATCCCATCTATGTTTGTAATGACGAGCAGGAGATGCAATTTTAAGAAATCAGTCGCCTAATGTATATATATATTGTATATATATATATATATATATATATACATATATTTGTGTGTGTGTGCATGTGTTGTTACTTTGAAAAACTAACAAAAAACATATAACAATATATAATTATATATATATCAACTAAAATAGATACAAAGTAATATATATCACCTATATCTATATATATATATCGATGCATAGTTACTAATGTTTGAATCCCAGCTATGTTTGTAATAGATGCACATATATATGGAAAGAGTAAAAGTCACAATGCTCGATGATTTTCGTTCACTATGTTTGAGTAATTATTATTTAATTTATTTGTGATATTAATACCTGATAAATGTTTACAGTTCAGATGTCAGACGAAGTAAATCAAGAACTCCAGAATAACGATAATAACGAGAATCAAATGAAAAAAAGTGCTATCGAACACATAGTGGCCCAAGGAATCATAGATGTTATGCCCTATATTATCGATACTATTTAAAAGGCAGAAAATAATGATTCCAAAAACGGGAATAAACGTATACCCACTGAATCAAATCGCAGCGTGAATGGAAATCACGAATTGTTAATCCAAGCTCCAATTTCAAAAAGAAGAAGAACCATCTCATATGGTTGTTCTTATAAAGAATTCTTATCATGCAAACCAATGGAATTATCAGGTACTGAAGGAGCTATTTTAGCCTTGCACTAGACAGAAAAGACAGAAGCAGTCTTAAAGATAAGTAAATGTGCAAATGAAGATAAAGTCATGTATGCTTCTAATCTTTTTAAAGATGCAGCTTTAGAGTGGTGGAATACCATTCTTCAGTCCAAAGGAAGTGACAAGGTTTACAGTATGAATGGAACAACTTTAAGGAAACAATTGAAAGGAAATTATGTCCTCCTAATGAAAAGGAACAGATGCTAATAAATTCCTAATTCATAGAATGATCGGGGTAGATTGCAGAGAATATACTACCACATTCTTTGGATATGCAAGGATTGTACCAACCATGGCTTCACCAAAACCAATATTAATCTCCTGTTACATCTGGGGATTAATCAGTGAAATAGACATGTAGTCAAGGCAGCTAGACCGCACACCATAGAAGAAGTAGTAGAACTAGCAAACACCTTGACAGATGAATTGGTACGTACGCAAGAAGAACACCAGAAAAGGAACCTAGCTCAAAAGATCACCAAAGAACTACGTTATGGTAATTCCTTTTGCGGGAAAGGGGCAACTTCTTCTTCATCCCCATGTAATATACTGCAAAAGGAAACATTCAGGAAAATGCTCTATATACTGCCAACTTCTGCAAAATATCAAGGCATAAGGAAGAAGACTGCAGAAAGAAAGCTAACCTTAGTAGAACATGTTATAACTGTGGAGAAGCTGGTCATATTAAACTGAACTGTCCAAAACTAACTCTAGCAGCAAACAACAAAGCAAAGACAACCGAATGACCCAAGAAGAATGCTAGAGCATTCGTGCTGACCGCCGAAGAAGCCAAGATGATTTCGGATGTGATTGCCGGTACATTTTTAGTTAATGATGTTTATGCTAAAGTATTATTTGACTCTGATGCAAACCAAAATTTCATAAATACTTCTTTCTGCAACTTTCTTAATCAACCATTAACTAAACTTCACCAAGACTGATTTGTCTGGTGGAGACGGCAAATGGATCTTCTATCAAAATAAGCAAAATCTTGCAAGAAGTAAAGATAGAAATTTTAAGTCCAAATTTTATTGCTAACCTTTTTTCCAATGGATCTAGCCGGATTCGATGTCGTGTTTGGAATGGATTGGTTGGTAACCAATCAGGCCCGAATCTTATGTAATCAAAAGTCTGTGAAGTAAATGCGCCATCTGGCGAAAGGATCACAATTAAGGGAGACAAGTCGACAAGGTCAACAAAGTTCATCTCGGTAATGAAAGCTGCAAGTTATATGCGGAAAGGAGGAATGATGTATATGATTTCCATAATCAGTAACACTAAAGGAAAAGAATTAAAAGATATTCCCGTACTATCTGAATTCTCCGATGTTTCCCAGAAGAATTGCCTGGATTACCACCCGATCGAGAGGTTAAATTTAGAATTCACCTAATACCAGGAACGAAACCGATTGCCAAAGCACCCTATCGCTTAGCACCGACGGAGATGCAGGAATTGAAGAAACAATTGGACGAATTACTAGAGAAACGTTTCACACAACCTAGCTCATCACCATGGGGAGCACCGGTGTTATTTGTCAAGAAGAAAAATGGATCAATGCGTATGTGCATTGATTACCGAGAATTGAATAAAGTAACAATCAAAAATTGGTAACCGTTACCGAGAATTGATGATTTGTTCGATCAACTCCAAGGAGCGCGATTTTTTCTAAGATCGACTTACGCTCAGGATATCACAGTTGAAAGTACAGGAAGAGGACATTCCTAAAACTACTTTTAGAACGAGGTACGGTCATTATGCATTTACAGTCATGCCATTTGGTTTAACCAATGCCCCAACTGCATTTATTGACATGATGAACAGGATATGTGAACCATACCTGGATAAGTTCATAATTGTCTTTATAGATGATATTCTAATTTACTCTAAGAGTAAGGAAGATCATGCAGAGCATTTGCATATACTCCTGACATTGCCGAGAAAGGAAAAGCTCTATGCGAAATTCTCAAAATGTGAATTTTGGTTGCAAGAAGTTCAATTCCTTGGACATCTGGTAAACCACGAAGGAATTCATGTGGATCCCACAAAGATCAAAGCAATTACCAAATGGAAGGTCCCAGAATCACCAGCGGATATAAGAAGTTTTCTTGGATTGGTAGGATATTTTAGACGTTTTATTCAAAATTTTTCTAGAATAGCCATCCCGTTAACCAAGCTAACTTGCAAATCAGTTAAGTTTGAATGGGGACCAAAGCAAGAAGAAGCATTCAGGATCTTGAAGCAAAAGTTAACCAACGCACCAATACTCGCTTTGCTAGAAGGAACTAAAGACTTCGTAGTTTATTGTGATGTGTCTAAGTTAGGATATGGATGTATGCTGATGCAACGTCAAAAAGTAATTATTTATGCCTCTAGACAACTTAAAAAGCATGAAGAAAATTATACCACCCATGATCTAGAATTAGGAGTAATAATTTTTGCCCTTAAAATTTGGAGACACTATCTTTACGGTAGTAAGTTCGTCGTATTCACAGATCATAAGAGTTTAAGATATGTCTTTGGACAAAATGAATTAAACATGAGACAGAGACGATGGATGAAAATCTTAGGGATTACGGTTGTGATATCCAGTATCATGCAGGAAAAGCTAACGAAGTAGCTGATGCTTTGAGTCGAAAGTATCATGAGAAACCGAAAAGAGTACGCTCTCTTAGACTAAACCTGCAGATAGATTTAAATGAGGAAATTAAACAGATATAGGAAACAGTAATCAAGGACAATGCAGAAGAATTAAAAGGAATGATTAAGGAATTATAAGAAGGAACAGATGGAATTTGGAGATTCCATAATAAAAGGATTTGGATTCCTATCCAAGGAGACCTACGAAATCGAATTTTGGAAAAAAGCCCATAAGACTAAGTATATATGCATCCTAGAAGTGACAAGATGTACAAAGACTTAAGAAAGAATTTCTGGTGGATAGGAATGAAAAAGGATGTAGAAAATTACGTTGCCAAATGTCTAACTTGTTCACAGGTTAAAGCTGAACATCAGAAACCTTCGGGATTATTACAACAATTGGAAATGCCAATTTGGAAGTGGGAATTGATAACAATGGATTTTGTTACCAAACTACCCAGGACACGAAAAGGTAATGATACAATCTGGGTGATTGTAGACAGATTAACCAAATCTGCTCATTTCTTACCAATGAAGGAAAATTTCAAGATGGAACAATTAGCCAAGTTATATGTATATGAAATAGTTTCATTGCATGGAATTCCTTTATCTATTGTGTCTGACAGAGACAACCGTTTTACTTCGCATTTTTGGACAAGTTTCCAAAAAGCAATGGGAACTAGACTAAATCTAAGTACAACATATCATCCCTAAACAGATGGTCAGAGTGAAAGTACAATCCAAAAAATGGAAGATATGCTTAGAACCTGCATAATTGATTTTGGAGGAAATTGGGATGAACATTTACCTTTGATAGAATTTTCCTAAAACAATAGTTATCATACCAGCATAAATCCTGCACCCTTTGAAGCACTCTACGGACGAAAATGTCGAACCCCAATATGTTGGGTGGAGATTAGAGAAAAGAAACTATCAGGTCCTGAAATTGTGCAAGAAACAACTAACAAAATCATTCAAGTCAAGGAAAGACTGAAAGCAGCACGAGATCGTCAAAAGAGTTATGCAGATAACAGACGTAAATCCTTGGAATTTCAAGTTGGAGATAAAGTGCTATTAAAAGTCTCACCATGCAAAGGAGTTGTAAGATTCGATACGAAAGGAAAACTAAGCCCAAGGTATGTTGGACCTTTCAAGATTATCAAAGAATATCGCCAGTAGCTTATCAGCTACAATTCCTAGAGGAAATAGCAGATATACATGATGTATTTCATGTATGTAATCTCAAGAAATGTTTAGTAGATGAATCATTGGTGATACCTCTTCAAGATATAGAGGTAAATGAGAACCTTAAGTTTGTAGAAAGACCAAGAACCTCAAACGCAAGAGATTGGTTCTGGTCAAAGTAAAACGGGATTCAAAGAGAGGACCAGAATACACATGGGAGCTAGAATCAGAAATGCAAAGGAAGCATCCACACCTATTCTAGTGAATCTCGAGGACGAGATTTAAAACAAGGCGGGGAGGTGTAACAACTCTCCAAAACACCCTAAAACGATCCGTAAACACAAAACCGGACACGCACAATGAGACGTGGCACGCAAAACAAAGAAATCTCACCTGGGTCTCCTAGGCGCCACGCGCCAGAACCCTCTGTATCTAGCACGACACGCGGGAGAGACCAGGGATAGATGTCTCCGTTTCGCGACAAGTGGCAACCCTAACCCTTTTCGAGGCTGACCTAGCCCTAGCTAGGTGTCTCACGCGCCACGCGAGAGGGAACCAGTAATCCCGCGCAACACGCGGGAGATGCCAAAATCGGGTATAAAAGGCCAGGCCTGGGACTGAAATCGTCCCTCACTTTCGACCCTTTGAATCGATCGTATACTCTCTGAATCTCTGTTTCTCTGAACAACATCCCATAAACCCCTAAACTTGCAAAACGCTGCCTGCTTTAAGTATTTTCACCCCCAATCACCAATTCATTACTCTACCTGATTGATTTAGGACCCACCAACGCATGTCAAGGCTCTGCCCGACTAAGTTCGTTGGGGTTTTGTCTCGTGTTGTATGGCTAAAGTGATTTGGGTTATTTTACTAACACGCGTGCATTGTAAGTTTTAATAGACACCCAAAAATAATCAAGAATTGTCACCAAGAAGTCCGTAGAAATACCTAAGCTTTCAATGTGATTCATTTTCTTTTTCTCAAATACTTTTGTAAAACCCTAAATGTTTCCAGTTATACTTACAGTGATTAAGTCTTTGTATTCTACGATTACTGCCGGTATGTGGGGTTTTGTATACATTACTTGATAAGCGCATCCCCATTGGACAACGGGTTGGCCAATGAGTGATATGACCATAGTCACAGATCCGTTCGAGTGACAAATACTGAATGAGTAATTGGGTAGATATAAACATTGTAATCGCTCTTAATACTGTAAAGTATAATGATGTGTCATTTTATAAAATGTAATGCACTCGCCAATATTTCTTGCTGATAAAATGTTTTAAAACGCGTTTCAGGTAACTTATTGTGAAGCTATAAGAAGCCAGCTATGGAGCAGTGAAGGCTTAAAGAAAGTAGCTATAAAGTTACCTAAATAAGAGTTTTATATTTTCAGCAATTAGCGTTTATCCAATAAAAAGACGTTATGAATGAAACATGGGTTTCATCCCAATTGTTTAATATAAAAGATTGGTGTTTTGATACTCTGAAATTTATTTCCTAACTACGATCCTGATGTTTTAATTTCCCTGCCAAATTAATAAACACCGGTACCACCTGTCTACTGTTCTCGCGGCTCCCGCTCCCGGGGTAGGGGTCGGGGATTGCGACACGTGCTACCACATTAAAAAATGCTTGATTGAAGATGCAGAATACATAAACATGATTCTCATATTTCAAGCTCAGTATTCGACAACAATGTACAAGGGGGAATCTCTTGGTGCATTTTGGTGTCCGTTAGTGTGCGAATAAGCTAGTAGAGCGTGTGTTAAATATTGTATAGTTGTATATGAGATTAGGAAGGTATAGGAGAGCTTGACATGAACCTGTGTAGGAATCTTACGCACGTAGGACTCAAGTGCACGTAGTGAGCGCATGAGCATGTTCTTATAAACAGTAGTGTCATACGCTTGCCTTCATAAGTTTTGGAGATTCTGATTTGAGAGGTAATGTTTACTGATGTGTACTCTTTTGGTTATAATGGAAGCTAGCTAATAAAATTGCGCAAACTTAAACATTATGCTGCTGAAATTTCTATTGAATCAGTATTTTATCTAAACTTTCATCTAAACACAATAGATCGTTCACTTAGATAAACCATGTGTTAAAAAAATACAAAACACAGTAACTAGTTACCATACTATATTAAATTACCTTAAAATATTGTTAGATGTATAAGTTAAGTATTTTAAGTGTATAAATACACACTAAAACAAACCAAATCAGATTTGTGTTCTCTAGAAGATGGTGTTAGTTAAAGATAAGAGTGCTTTGTCAACCTTAAAACACATGCTTAATTAGCCATGTGATCCCTTACAACCAAGAACAACCTAAACCATCATCTCAAAATGTACAAGGCATCATAACACCCACCAGCTCTCCACCACAACCTCACCTTATCACTATCTCCCTCTCTCCACTCTCCCTAACAAACTCTCAAACTATCTCAAGCTTTTCCAAGTAAACTTCCGTCTATTCTTAATCTTTTGTAAGGAAAATGAACAAGACTGAAACATCCTCAAAACTTCCAAGAGATGAAAGAACTTGGTAATGCTTCGATCTATACATGAAAACATCCATGGATGACCTCTTTGTGTGAATCCCATATTGTTTTTACTTGTCTTGTAGTTTTTAATGGTTGTAGTGTTAAGATCATGTTGTGATAGAAGAATAATCCATTAAACATATAAATATGTGAGGATGTTTTTCAATAACTCACCTTAAAACATGAAGAAACATACAACACACTAAAACTAACAAACATCTTTCACCACATCTTGCAAAATAAGTATTGTTTGTTAATGATTCTTAAACCAACACACCAAAATGTTGTTAGGGTTATAGAAATATAAAGTTTTTCTTTTGAAATAAGTTTTAAGAAGTTACAGAACAAAAAGTGTATAAAATAGACATAAAACAAGTCCTAGGTTACGAGATGTGTTAAAAAATGTCTAAATTCGTCATATTTTGATTTGATGATCCATTCATGTGGTACTTGGACGAGACTAATATAGTGGTTTAATAAAGAAAATTTGGACAAAAAGCTATTGTGAATAAATAAACAAGAATCTATGCCGAAAAACCGAAAGTAAGCCTAAAGATGAAAACCCTAGCTACAAGTGTAAAAAATTCAGAAACTTTTACATTGGACTTGGGATTTCAAAATATGAATATCGACCTAAAATCATATTTTTCCAAAGTGCTTAGTTATTTTTAATAATTAAATAGCATAAATAAGAACCAAAAACAAATATAATACCTAGACCGCCAAGAAGATTCTCAAAATTTTATTGTTATTGTTATCCGCGTACACACCAAAAATCAAGTGAAAATGATAAGAGGAACTATGGGTTTAATTTATGGCTTAAATCTAAACTTTAAACGACTTTTATTGTATTTTATTAGCAAATTACTAAAAATATCAAAAATAATATTTTCACAGAAAATTTTAAGGTCAAAGATAAATTCTGGAATTTTCTTGAATTCTTTGAGCTTTGGAAATACTTTTAGTAAATTTAGAGTATCTACAATGATTTATTTCAAAACCGACAACTATAAATTATAGAAATAAAATCCTTCGATTTTTTAGTTCACAATAGGTATTTGATTACTACAAACAGTTGCTAAAAACGGAGAAAATTGTAATAAACGATAAAACCAACAAGCGTCGGAAACATCCCAAGACATATTCTTACATCCCAAGGCTGTTTTAGAGTCTAATATTTGGTCACATAAATACTTATAAATAATTAAAGTAAAAACCCTAGTTCGATGACTAAACTTAAACAGTTCGTTTCACTAATAAACAACGATTAACAACCTCATCAACACTATGTGCATCTTGTTTAGGGGAAGTCCTAGTTAGGGGTGAGCATAAAACCAAAATAACCGAACCACAACCGAAATAACCGAAAAAACCAAACCGAAATAACCGAAGGGTCGGTTATTTATATCTTTGATAACCGCATGTTACGGTTCGGTTATGGTTATTATTAGTTTCATAACCACAAATAACCGAATCGAATGTTTTAAACATGGCCGAATCTATAAGACCATAGGTTTTTAAGTTAGTGTTTAACCATGGCACAATCCATATTTTTTTTTGGTGAAGTGTTTAAGTCTTTTAACCATGACCCAACCTCATTAAATTTAAAACTCTAGCCACTTTGTGTTCGTATGTATGCTTCCACATAACACGTGGAAGTAAAATATAATTGATAATTCTACAAGCTTGTGTATATTTATTTTTTGTGCATAATATTTGCGTAACCCACACATTTAAAGCCTAACTTTAGAAACGATAAAATAACCGACTTATAACCGAACCGAAACCGCATTAACCGCAAATAACCGATTAAACGAAACCGCATTAACCGAACCAAATGGTTATGATTTTTTGATAACCGAAGTGTGCGGTTATGGTTTCGGTTATAGGCAATAACCGAACCGAACTGCACCATGCTCACCCCTAGTCCTAGTCATGTGTTAGTGGATTAGATCCGATACCTTGTTTGTGCATATAATTTGTAGGTAGACAAGTGACTCACTTGTTCCACAACTTCGAGAAGCACGACTATATAGTGAGTAATGTGACCCCACTTTTATAAATGTTTTCTAATGTTTTCGGTGGAAATGCATGCTTCGCTGCCTTATTCCCCCAATAATTTATTATCTTAACTTTTATCCCCCAATAGGATCTTGGTGCATTAATAGAAACCTCCCCAAGGATCTATATGTAATATGAGAAGCCTTTTATTACCCCAAGATCTGGTTCGATACCAGAAGCTTGTCAGCTGAATCTGGTTCAACACTAGAAGTTTACATAATAAAAATCCTGAATGGACAAGTTCGGATTTCCCTTATTAGTATATGGGTTGTTACACGCCGTGAATGTACTAATAAGCTTCACCTCCCAAGGTTACCAAGAACACCAGATTTGATTAAGGGTACCATAAGTCGTACGCACACCTAGTCAAGTTATAAGTTAGGTTAAATTAAAATAGTTAAATTAAGATGTTAAGTCAATTTAGTTCCAAAGGTCATGCAATCTTTAACAAAAGACAATAAACCGAGAATTACTAAAAGATAAACATATTAAATAAGATAAAAATACTATATTAATAAGATTAACTAATCCAATAGTTTGAGAAGACATATAGATTACAACCATATAAAACAGTTTTACCAATGGTGATTACCACATGTCATGATCTTCAAGCTCTAGCTCAAGTGCAAGTAAGTGTGCAACAAAGTATTTCTCAACTCGTATTTATTTAATATGTTTTGTGAACTAATCTAACGATGCTTTATTCTTAACATGGATGATCAATGGTACGATGCCTTAGTGCATGAAGGCCTTCCTTAAGGATCAACCTCTCCCTTCCAAGCAAAGGCGGCTTAGGAAGCATCATGATCATGGCATACTTGGCTATTGATTAGTCAAGCTCCATGGATCATCCACACTTTCTCCAAGGGACTAGAACCATCAAAAGGTGAGAGAACAAGGCCTTAGAGGCACAATACGAAAAGAAGGGCATGCCTCAAATGAGTGAATGAGGCTGTTATTTATAGCTTTGTCCTTGAGTCTCGTTGGAAGCTTCGAGAATATGTCTTTTTTCTTCCTTGGGGTCTTAGGCATGGGTGTGCCTAGCCATGCACAGCCATGCATGGTGATATGTCCGGACAACGGTTGCAGCAAGTGTACTTTGGTCTCTAGCTTTTGTCTTTATTCCTATTTGTCTTTTATGGTGGGCACGACTGTGTATGTGTATGCACGGGCGTGCCTAGTGTCTTTCTTTCTTACCCACGAAGTTATTCTGATTCTTCAAAAGGCGGGTTGGGGCGAGAGGCACGGTCATGCCTTGTTGTACACGGGGGTGCGTTTTGGAATCTTCGTATTCTCGTCCGGGTTTCATCGTTTTTTGCTTTTTCTTTTTTTATTGTAGACCTTCAAATCATGTAAACTGAAATGGAACGATTTAGGTAGTGTTTTATTTATTAATTGCCTCAAAAATTTTATAAATGTGGTGAATACATACAATAAATATGTATAATTGATGTTACATCACTGTTCAACTCATTGAATTTATGGTGACCAAACCATATCCTCAAGGCTTATATGGATCGAACACTACATTTATATGTGTGAAGTTTGTTAAACAGATTCTTCATACCTGTATTAGTATGGACATGGAGCTAATTCATAACATTAACAAATTACATTTATTACGCGTCAAAGATTATCCAAAACCATATGAAACCCACTTTGAAGCTATTAATAAAATCCACTAGAAAATCTGAAAGTACTTTTTGTATATAAAAACATTTTTCCTCAAAAAAACTAACGAGTACATAAGCATGCCTAGATTAAAGATCGTCTTTGATATCTCAACATGGTGGGAGATCATCTGTGGAGGAAGTAATCTTTGAGATGGCTTCACGCCACCCTTCACGATGAAGCCTGAAGCAAGACCCCAGGAAGTATGCTCTTCAAGATGGCAGTGCATAAACCATACCCCTGGATTATCAGCATTGATTCGAATTGCGGCCCATCCTCCCATCGGTACCCCGACTGTGTTCCCCTCAGGAGGATCCACAAGGTTTATTGTGTCGTATCCTTCTCAGCATTGAAATTCCCAAATCCCCTACCAACTACGAAAAAGTTATGCCCGTGAACATGAATTGGGTGATTTTCCACGTTAAGAAAACTCGTGTCTTGAAGAACGATTTCTAACTGTGTCCCATACTCGACCGCAAACAACTTAGTACCAAATTTTGGATTTAGGTTATGTGTCAAAGGGTCCACTCCCGTGTAGTCGAAAACATGTGGTGGCTGTAGTGGGAAATCGTGAGAATACTGCATAGAAGAATAGTTTTTGTAATGCCATTCAAGTATGGATGTCATAGGACGAACAAAGGATTGGTTATTCATAGATGCCGCAAATCTCTTCCCGTTATATCCTTTGCATGTTTCGTTAGCAGGACAATCTTGTAGGTTAAGACTTATTGTGATGACAACGCGCTTATCGATCTTTTTCGGCACTTTACAAGGGTACCGCGTTGTTCCAAGACTCCTAAGCTTGCTTACAAATTTTGTAGCGTATGCATGATCTTCCATTCGAGGGAGATGATGAGGCAAGACGAGATTTGATGGTTTAGGGAGAACCATGTGTTCAGCCTTGGTTCCTTTGTATTTCAAGAAACCTATTGTGGTGGAATTGTCAAAAGGGAATACAGTAGTGAGATATGGCCTTGCTGCCATTACAAACAACCCACTGGAGTCTGGCTTGTGTTGATTTGTATTGAGGAGGACAGTGTATGTCTGTCCCGGGGTTATCATGATTGCTTCTGTATCAAAGGGTTTGGTGTAAGAAGCATCGACCTCAACCACTGTAAGTGTATGGTTGGATATTGTGAAAAAGAGCTCATCGTTAAGTGCGGCATTAATGATTCTAAGCATGTAGATCTTGTCATGTTCCACAGTCTGGATAAAAGTATCTGCACAAAACAAAATTCATAAACGGTCACTAAAATGGATATATGAATCGAAAATATAAAGGTTGCAAATTTAGTGACACAGTTGTGACCTGGATCACATACCCTTTAAATTTGGTTGTTTGTCATGTATATGGTAAAAATATAGGCACAACTATACATTTTTTTTTGTAATTGGTTATGTGTTTGTATTAAAGTATAGCGTATAGACAAATTTCAACTATCTAAAGTATCTAAAGTATTTAGTTATGTGTTTGTATATAATGTATATACAAATTTCAACTATCTAAAGTATTTAAAGTTGTAATATATCGATAATTTCGTTGATACAACTACGAAATTATTTTCATGACTATCTAAAGTATTTAAAGTTATAACGTATCATAATTCATATGCATTTGGTGGATATGCTTCCTTTTTAGATTTTACGTTGAAAGTATCATATAGACACTCAAAGTTAATTTAATATCAGAATTCAAGTTTAGAATCACTATCAAGAATGCTTAGAAATTTTTTAATTTTTTTTACTAGACTGGTTCAGTATGTAAGGTTGTTTTCATATATATTCTAAAAGAAATCCAGTTATTAATGACAATATCGAAGTAAATTTAATATCCTGGTTCCTTTCTAAAAGAAATCCTGTTATTAATGACAATATCGAAGTAAATTTAATATCCTGGTTCCTTTTGATATCCGAATCTCATTTTCGGTAGCTTTTATTATCTGATTTTGGAATGCATGACCAATGATTGGTTACAAAACAATATGCCGCTATCCACACAAAATTCTACGAATAAGTCATGTTTTCTGAAGAGTATAGTGACCCTTTATTTGTATGAAAACGCTACAGGCTAAGGACGGCTATCCGTTTTTGTAAAATCCTTTCAACAAAATAATTTTTGTAAAACCCTTTTATTAAAAATTCCACTTTTCTTAAAATCGAGAAGATGAATATAAGAATATTTTTAACTTTCTTTGAGACAAGCGTTTTCATTGTCCAGTTTTGAAGGGATATACCGAGTTTACTAACCTTTGATTGAGCAAGGGTACAGTGATCCAGGCAAACCATTAATCGTATAAGCGTCTGATGAGTTCGGGCCACTGCCATACTTGTACATTTCATCTTCGATTCCTTCAACAGGTAAGTTCCACCATTCTCCTGCGAGTTGTAAATTACAAAGATCAAAAAACAGGGATTTAACATAAAGAGAGGTATCGCGTTAACTATGATCACACTTACCAAATATTATTGGGATTTCAGCTTCAACAGGAGCCGCAAATGGATAGGGCATACGCGGGTATATGATGATGGCACCATAGACCGTGGCACGCTGCCAAGCAATATGAGCATGCCACCAAAGGGTACCCCTCTGGCCGGTAACTGTGAACTTGTAAGTATAAGACCGTCCAGGTTGTATGGGACACTGCGTAACATACGCAGGCCCATCGGCCCATCCGGTTCTAAGTTGCTTGATTCCATGCCTGCTCACACCAACACATTTGCCAACCAATGATCAAACTTAGTATGAGGAAAACAGATGATTAAAAGATGAAACTGACCAATGGATAGTGGTGTTTATTGAAACACCATTGGTAACTTTAATCTCCACATCGTCGCCTTCGTTTACAGCAATCGTTGGTCCTGGATACTCACCATTTACTGTCAATATGGCTTTAGTACTGCATACACGAGTTATGTTTTTCCATTCGACCTGAAAATCAATCAAAACACATAATTTAGTAAAAGCTATCCTATGATTTCGAATGTTATACGCACCAAAATTACCACTAACAAACACACACACGCGCGCATACAGTACATTGAATTGGTAGCGTTTTGAGGTTTTGGAAGATGAACAAAAAGTTATAGCCGTGACAACGAATGTTAGAACCAAAATTTTTGCCAAAACAGAATACATGTTCATCATATCTATGAATGGAATCTCCCTACAACGATTGCCACCAAGCATCCATATATATAGACACAAGAAGAAATTCGATACAGCTGTTTTGTTTTATTATTTGCAATATTATTTTGTTGGGATTATTGCATGTTCAGAAATATTTATGATTTAAAAAGAACAACACTAATAAAACAAGGTGCAACTACAAAAAGGAATATTGATTTTAATCGAGAGAACCTTTCATAAATTGTTATTCAGAAATATTTATGATTTAAAAAGAGCAACGCTAATAAAACAAGGTGCAACTACCAAAAGAATATTGATTGTTAATCTAGAAAAGCTTTCTTTAATTGTTATGTTAAAAATATCGAGCAAGCGTCCATGCTATTCTAGGTGGTAGTAAAAGAGCATCTCTAACAGCATCTGATATTTTATTAAAAAACCAATAGTGTATTTTTTAAACGGCATTAATTCACTTTCTGTTATCATTAATCGCATGTTACTTATTTTTTCAAATACCACTTGGGTTGTAGTTAGTGGTGGCAAAGTGGGTAACTTGGGTGGATTTAAGTAATGGGTTAACATGGGTTTGGGTTAGGATGGGTATAGGTCATGATGGGTATTTTAAAAAAAGGGTCGGATGGGTAATAAGTTAAGATGGATTTGGGTTACGATGGGTGTAGGTTAATACAGGTTTGGGTAAAGATGGGATGAAAAAATGAATAAAAGGTCAAAAAATATAAAAAATAATAAAAATATAAAAATAATATAAAATTCTAAAAATCAAAAAAATTCTAAAAAATTGAAAAAAAATAAAAAAGTCAAAAAAAATTCTTAAAAAACAAAAAAAAATGCTAAAAATTCAAAAATTTAAAAAAAATAAAAAAATACTAAAAATCATAAAATTTCAAAAAATTCTAAAAAATCAAAAAAATTCTAAAAAAATCCTAAAAATTCAAAAAAAATCCAAAAAATCCAAAACCTTTTAAAAAGCAAAAAAATCCAAAAACTTCAAAAAAAAATCTAAAAATAAAAAAATTCAAAAAACACAAAAAATTCAAAAAAATAAAAAAAATCAAAATATTCTAGGAAATTCTAAAATAAATCCTAAAAACTCAAAACAATTCAAAAAAATAAAAAAAAATTGTAAAAAATCAAAAAACCCAAAAAAATCTAAAAATCCTAAAAATTTAAAAAAATTATAAAAAATCCTAAAAATTCTAAAAAATAAAAAAATTCTAATAAATAAAAAACACTATTTTTAATTTTTTAGAATTTTTAGGATTTTTAAATCTTTTTATTTTTTAAATTTTTTTTATTTTTAGGATTTTTAATGTAACATCCGTCAAAAACGGATTTACCAAACCCGCTCCGTTTATCAACCGAACAGTCAGTTAAAATTTTCGTTGCGAATTAAATGCCCGAAATAATTTTAAACGATACATAATCAATTATTATACGGGGATATATAATTAGTTTTTGAAAAACTATTAAAAATCGCAAAATAAAAATGTTTTGTTTCTGCCGGGTTTCGAACCCGGGTCTGTACCGGTTCAACAAACAACTTATCACCCAGCCGATCAACCACTGCGCCACTTGTGATTTTTGTTAGTTATTAGAATTAATTAATTGATATCATGCGTTTCCGAATTCAAAACCGGCGCCCAAATCCGCAGACGCCGGAAAGTCCAAAGTTTTCGCCAATTACGACAATTTCTCTTTTTCTTAACGTTTATATTAACGACGACATCGGTTATAACCGATGTCTAGCTTTAATTCCGGTTCGTAACCGCTGAAATGACAAGGAAGTCAAGGGCATAAGCAGCCTATAAATACAGAGCTTGTTTTCTCAATCCAAACAGTCTAATCTCTCAAACACTCTCTGAAACACTCACTAAAACACTCGGAATCAGTCGCTGCAAGTCGCCGGAATATTTCTGTTTCGTCGCCGGAAAACCGAGTCCTTAATCTCTGAGCTTTACTGAACCCCCTAAACTTTTGCCGAAGTCACCCACACCCTTTGTAAGCTTTTTGAAGATTCTCTGCTGCAAGACACTCGTCGCCGGAAGAGATTACTGTCGCCGGAGTTCTGTCGGAAAACAGAGGAATTCAATCGGTATACCTCACGCTCAATTTCTTCATTCTTTTTATGTAATCTCACTTGTAATTAACCCTCTGTCACTAAAGAACATGTTTTAATCATCGAACCAGTCGATTTCCGATTCTGGTTAAAACCAGTGAAGAAGACGATGTTTCGGTAATGTTTAAGTATAATTAAAATCAAGTTATTTACCGGGTTAGACACACAGTGTGCACATTAAACGCAAAGGTCTCGAGTTCGAATATTGTTTCCACACACGCTGCCTTAATAAAAATTCTTTTTTTGTTAACTGAACCGAATTGATTTTGTGTATATGTTAAGTATATTAATAACCGGAATAATAACCAAGTTAGACACACAGTCCAGCGGTGGACTGTGTGTATGTTTAATCAAAGCACACGAGTTCGAGTCCGGTCTTTTGCATCGACCCGGACAATTATTTTACCTTTTTAAATAAGTCAGAAATGAAAACAAATAGTTTGTATTTAAGTATAATAAAAATTGGATTATATAACATGTTAAACACACAGTCCAGCGGTGGACTGTGTGTTACACAACCCACAGGTCCCGGGTTCGAGACCTGTGGAGCGCACTGGTTCTCTTGATTAAAAATCGTTTTTAAAGTAAAGGATTTCTGTTTAATTCTAATTAATATATATATAATTAAAATCATATATATAACGGGTTAGACACGTAGCTCAGTTGGTAGAGCTGCGTGCACGCGTACGGGAGGTCTCGGGTTCGAGCCTTACTCAGCGCACAACAATACGCACTCGAACCGGTCAACAGTCAGGTCAACGGTCAACGGTCAAGTCAACGGTCAGAAAAAGTCAAAAAAAATTTTATTATTTTTATTTAATTATTTTAATTAAAAATCAATTAAAAATACTTAAACATAACATTTTTAAGGTTAGAAAATAGCCTCAAACTCACAAAAATACACCCAACAATCCTACTAAATTAGATTAATAAAATCCGTTTACTTACCGAACCATAAATGCTATTTATCTAGGTTAATTTTAATCGTGGTTAAAACCATTTCGCGTGCATTCAACATCATCAACCGAACGCACCCATTGTGAGTGAATTCTTACAAACTCCCCTTTTTATTCATGTTTTGGGGTGTATCATGTGTCGCTTAAACTAATTCTCTTATGCAATCTCGTGCTATACCATTATATGATCTAAACTAGAATGTAACTATTGTTGGTTGTGATATATTACATATTGTCAAAGTTGTATGCAAATTATTTAGGCCCATCAGTTCCTCGTGGGAGACGAGTTGAACAACGTGTGCCTTAAAACTCATTCATTAGGCCCATCAGTTCGTAGAACAACGCGTGCCTCAAAACTCATTCATTAGGCCCATCAGTTCGTAGAACAACGCGTGCCTCAAAACTCATTCATTAGGCCCATCAGTTTCTCGTGGGAGACGAGTCAAACAACGCGTGCCTCAAAACAATCATTTGATGTATGTGTGTGCAATATTAAATATTGTTTGTTGTGTGAATAAATTTACATCTACATTTACTCATATGTGGTTATGCACATTATTTATAATCAATTGAATAAACTTTTTCAAATATTTTCCATAGGATTCACTCGCCAACTTTATGTTGATCCAAAAACCCTTTTACACATGATACAGGTAAACAGGTTGAAGCAAGGAAAACATAGGAAATGCCTTAGAAGAGAACAAAGAAGCTTAGATTGATAGTTAGAGCATATTGTAACATTTATTGTAAATTTCCATTAAATTGTATTAATGAATATGAAACGTATAATAAATGTCATGAGCTTTGATGATAACCCAATCATGCCCCGATCACCTTTTCCGCTGCGGGTCGGGGTGTGACAGATTGGTATCAGAGCCATGACTATAGGGATATAGGATAGGTTATTAGACCCTTAGAGCCTATACTATAGTCTGCCTAAATTTTAATTGATTAGGTGGTTACATACAAACTTGTGATATTTATCTGTTTCATATTTGTTTATATTACAGTCAAACATACATGCTTATATACATATTCATTATACATATATCAATGTTCATATATTCAATTTGTTTTCATACTCTCATTATTCAAGGATTTTGTTGCAATTTTCAAATCTCATCAAAGTAAGTTCTGCGACGGGCATGTAGTAACCGGAAGGGTACAAGTACCGGTAGTCGGAACGTCCTGTCTAGGTTGCCATTCGTATAAATCCAAAATAACGGACCAATTTGCCTACCTGGGGACTAACGATGAGAGTACGACGGACCTATTAGGCCAAAGCATGCCACACCAAACGTCGTTCGAACTAACCCCACTTTGAGATGTCACCGTGTCCATGCCTGGGCACATTCCGAATATCATACGTTACATATTTCTCGATTTTCTTCGGGTTTTAGTGTACGTAACCAGGCTAACACATGCGAACCATATGAAAAACCCGGTAATCATGGGGGCCCACGTGATTACGAAGGTGAAGTATGGCGGCATGCAAGGCCCAATTACGAGCAAAGCCCAAGACATCCTATGGATGTAGTAGATTTATTTTTCTATATTTATTTTATGAATGTTCATTCCCAAACACGACCCACGAACCCAAAAGCATCCAACTCATACTCTTGATATGTATTCCTTGTAGATGTCTTCTAGCCTCGCTCGTAGGAAAATGAGAGCAGGAAAATCCCGTGAGCGCATGGCTGCCCAAATCGCTCAGCAAATGGCGACCGTAATACCCAACATCGTAGTTCAAGTTCAACAAGCCCTTACCGCTAATTCCGTTAACCCAACCCAACAAGAAGATCAAAACACTATCAATATTTCCCCAAAAGTCACTAAGTGCACCTACAAACATTTCAAATCCTGCGATCCTCCAAAATACGAAGGTACTGAAGGTGTCACCGCTCTCCTCCATTGGTTTGAAGAAATGGAGAACACTTTTCTAAATTGCGATTGCCCCGATGATCGCAAAGTGCGTTATGCTACCGGTCGTTTACTTGGAACAGCACTCACATGGTGGAATACAGAGAAGACCAAACGAGGTGTTGAAGATGCTATGACTTTGACTTGGGAAGAGTTGAAGGGAATCATGACAAGACGGTTTTGCCCAAGAAGCGAAATCAAGAAATTGGAGGATGAGTTCCATTCTTTGAATCAAAAGGAAGGCGACCACACCACATACAACAAGAGATTCCTTGAGTTAAATCAAATGGTTCCCAACTTGTTCACTCCCCTCTACCGTTTGATCGAGCACTACATTCGTGGTCTTCCATCAAAGATTCAAGACTCTGTAATAAGTACCTCGCCTGCAACTTTGGAAGCAGCAATGGAGCTAGCAACAGCGCTCACCGAGAACCGAATCCGGAACAAAGATTTCAAGGAGGAGAAGAAGAAGGATAAAGCATCAACCGAAACCACAAACTCCACCCGAACCGAATCCTCTACACCACCTATTTCTAAGAGGAAACGAGATGGGCAAATTTTCGCCGTCACCCAACACAACCAACCAGCTTCACAAGTTGTACCTCCCCAAACTATCCCAATCACTCAAGTAGCACCCAACTCAACTTACCCAAATAAGAAGCCTTACATTGGACCTCACCCTCAATGCAACACCTGTTTCTATCACCATCCATCTACTTTACCCTGTCGACTATGTGCGAATTATGGACGCTACGGTCATTTGAGCAAGGTTTGCCGCACCTCACAAAACCAAACCCCACCCCCTACTCAAAACATGGTCCAAACATATCAACAACCTCAATACCCCATGTTCCCATATGTTCGAGCTTGTTTCAATTGTGGCGACCCTACCCATTTTAGAAACACGTGCCCTCGTTTGGTTAACATCATAAACGCCCAAGCTCAAGCAAACCCAGTGAACCAAGCTAATCAAACAAACCCAGCTCCACCGCCAGCAAGAGGAAGAGTTTATAACATCAACGCAAACCCTGTTGAAGATATTAACGGTCCAAACCAACCACTTAACTAGCCTTCTCTCACCAAGGATCAAGATTCAACACCAACCACTTAGTTTTTATGTTTTTCTTTATGTTATCTCAATTTTCACGTATCTCAATTGGAAATTTATCCAAGAATTTTAATACAAATTACTAGTCAGTTTGTTTTATACTCATTGATTTAATATTCATATCATCATACCTCACGACGTATCTCAGTTTCATCATTTAAAGAAGTTGTGTTGTGTCTCACTTCTACATAGACTAACCTCTCCATCATAATAAACGAGAGAGGTTTGTCATCATTCAAACATGTATACTATCAGAATTAAGACTCAAGCGCAGGTTGTTGTGTTTGTTTATGTTGTAGAGTCGCATAGAACTAATTATAACTTGCGGATAAAGTCAATGAGAATTTGACAAGAATATGGTGAATACGCCGCTGGTACTTCCTATATATAAGTATTCTTGCCAAAGGATCAGAGGCGTTATCAGGCGGATATGAGAAGTTCCATGTAGGATTTAGTATTGCCTAGGTTGAAATTTGTGTTACATTTATATCATCTCGCTATTTAAAGAAATTGGATAAACTAAACTCTCCATCATAACAAACGAGAGAGGAACTGTCACCATTCAAACATATATGCTATCTGAATGCGAATTCAAGTATTAGCTGTTGTGTTTATTTGTATAGATTGTAGTATTAGAAGTTTTGCCTTAGGATATAACCCTAACCTTCTAAGCACATTCAAACTCTTATGCATAATATCATAGTTAGCGAATAAATTTTGTTTATCAATACTTTTACAGTAGGCAACAAAAAGCGATTCCTGTATTAGGGTACTTAACCTTTACAAGGAACGTTACCCGCCTCAAACAAAAACTTAAACCCTTATTTCTTCTAAACATGTAACTGTCAAACTAAACACATCATTCTTTTAGTCAAATATATCACTATTTAAATTTCGGGACGAAATTTCTAAAAAAGCAGGGGATACTGTAACATCCGTCAAAAACGGATTTACCAAACCCGCTCCGTTTATCAACCGAACAGTCAGTTAAAATTTTCGTTGCGAATTAAATGCCCGAAATAATTTTAAACGATACATAATCAATTATTATACGGGGATATATAATTAGTTTTTGAAAAACTGTTAAAAATCGCAAAATAAAAATGTTTTGTTTCTGCTGGGTTTCGAACTCGGGTCTGTACCGGTTCAACAAACAACTAGCCGATCAACCACTGCGCCACTTGTGATTTTTGTTAGTTATTAGAATTAATTAATTGATATCATGCGTTTCCGAATTCAAAACCGGCGCCCAAATCCGCAGACCCGGAAAGTCCGAAGTTTTCGCCAATTACGACAATTACTCTTTTTCTTAACGTTTATATTAACGTCGACATCGGTTATAACCGATGTCTAGCTTTAATTCCGGTTCGTAACCGCTGAAATGACAAGGAAGTCAAGGGCATAAGCAGCCTATAAATACAGAGCTTGTTTTCTCAATCCAAACAGTCTAATCTCTCAAACACTCTCTGAAACACTCACTAAAACACTCGGAATCAGTCGCTGCAAGTCGCCGGAATATTTCTGTTTCGTCGCCGGAAAACCGAGTCCTTAATCTCTGAGCTTTACTGAACCCCCTAAACTTTTGCCGAAGTCACCCACACCCTTTGTAAGCTTTCTGAAGATTCTCTGCTGCAAGACACTCGTCGCCGGAAGAGATTGTTGTCGCCGGAGTTCTGCCGGAAAACAGAGGAATTCAATCGGTATACCTCACGCTCAATTTCTTCATTCTTTTTATGTAATCTCACTTGTAATTAACTCTCTGTCACTAAAGAACATGTTTTAATCATCGAACCAGTCGATTTCCGATTCTAGTTAAAACCAGTGAAGAAGACGATGTTTCGGTAATGTTTAAGTATAATTAAAATCAAGTTATTTACCGGTTAGACACACAGTCCAGCGGTGGAATGTGTGCACATTAAACGCAAAGGTCTCGAGTTCGAATATTGTTTCCACACACGATGCCTTAATAAAAACTCTTTTTTTGTTAACTGAACTGGATTGATTTTGTGTATATGTTAAGTATATTAATAACCGGAATAATAACCAAGTTAGACACACAGTCCAGCGGTGGACTGTGTGTATGTTTAATCAAAGCACACGAGTTCGAGTCCGGTCTTCTGCATCGACCCGGACAATTATTTTACCTTTTTAAATAAGTCAGAAATGAAAACAAATAGTTTGTATTTAAGTATAATAAAAATTGGATTATATAACATGTTAAACACACAGTCCAGCGATGGACTGTGTGTTACACAACCCACAGGTCCCGGGTTCGAGACCTGTGGAGCGCACCGGTTCTCTTGATTAAAAATCGTTTTTAAAGTAAAGGATTTCTGTTTAATTCTAATTAATATATATATATATATATATAATTAAAATCAGATATATAACGGGTTAGACACGTAGCTCAGTTGGTAGAGCTGCGTGCACGCGTACGGGAGGTCTCGGGTTCGAGCCTCACTCAGCGCACAACAATACGCACTCGAACCGGTCAACGGTCAGGTCAACGGTCAACGGTCAAGTCAACGGTCAGAAAAAGTCAAAGTTTTTTTATTATTTTTATTTAATTATTTTAATTAAAAATCAATTAAAAATACTTAAACATAAATTTTTAAGGTTAGAAAATAGCCTCAAACTCACAAAAATACACCCAACAATCCTACTAAATTAGATTAATAAAATCCGTTTACTTACCGAACCATAAATGCTATTTATCTAGGTTAATTTTACTCGTGGTTAAAACCATTTCGCGTGCATTCAACATCATCAACCGAACGCACCCAATGTGAGTGAATTCTTACAAACTCCCCTTTTTATTCATGTTTTGGGGTGTATCATGTGTCGCTTAAACTAATTCTCTTATGCAAACTCGTGCTATACCATTATATGATCTAAACTAGAATGTAACTATTGTTGGTTGTGATGTATTACATATTGTCAAAGTTGTATGCAAATTATTTAGGCCCATCAGTTCCTCGTGGGAGACGAGTTGAACAACGCGTGCCTTAAAACTCATTCATTAGGCCCATCAGTTCGTAGAACAACGCGTGCCTCAAAACTCATTCATTAGGCCCATCAGTTCGTAAGAACAACGCGTGCCTCAAAACTCATTCATTAGGCCCATCAGTTTCTCGTGGGAGACGAGTCGAACAACGCGTGCCTCAAAACAATCATTTGATGTATGTGTGTGCAATATTCAATATTGTTTGTTGTGTGAATAAATTTACATCTACATTTACTCATATGTGGTTATGCACATTATTTATAATCAATTGAATAAACTTTTTCAATATTTTTCATAGGATTCACTCGACAACTTTATGTTGATCCAAAAACCCTTTTACACATGATACAGGTAAACAGGTTGAAGCAAGGAAAACATAGGAAATGCCTTAGAAGAGAACAAAGAAGCTTAGATTGATAGTTAGAGCATATTGTAACATTTATTGTAAATTTCCATTAAATTGTATTAATGAATATGAAACGTATAATAAATGTCATGAGCTTTGATGATAACCCAATCATGCCCCGATCACCTTTTCCGCTGCGGGTCGGGGTGTGACATTTAAGAATATTTTAATTTTTTTGATTTTTTAGAATTTTTTTAGAACTTTTTAAATTTTTAGGATTTTTAGAATTTTTTCTATTTTTTAGGATTTTTATGATTTTTTAGAATTGTTTCAATTTTTTGAGTTTTTAGGATTTTTTTTTTTTAGAATTTTTTGGATTTTTAAGAATTTTTTGAAATTTTATGATTTTTTTATTTTTTAGTATTTTTTATTTTTTTTGAATTTTTAGGATTATTTAGAATTTTTTTGAATTTTTAGGTTTTTTTTGATTTTTTTTTATTTTTTAGATTTTTTAGAATTTTTTTATTTTTTGGATTTTTATTTTTTGAATTTTTAATATTTTTTAGATCTTTTTATTTTTTTTGAATTTTTAGAATTTTTTTTAATATTATTTTGAATTTTTTGTATTTTGTATTTTTTTTTTTGAATTTTTAGGATTTTTTTAGATTTTTTTCGAATTTTTAGGATTTTTATAATTTTTAGATTTTTTTTATTTTTTATTTCTTTTAAATTTTTAAGTTTTTTAAGATTTTTTTATTTTTTAGAATTTTTAGATTTTTTTTATTTTTAAGTATTTTTTTTGAATTTTTAGGATTTTTTATTTTTTTCGAATTTTTAGTATTTTTTTTGATTTTTTAGAATTTTTATTTTTTTGAATTTTTAAGATTTTTTTAGATTTTTTTATTTTTTAGAATTTTTTTTAATTTTTAGAATTTTTTTTAAGTATTATTTCGAATTTTTAGAATTTTTTTAAATTTTTAGGATTTTTTGAATATTATGATTTTTTTATTTATTTTTATTTTTTATTAGTTTTAAATTCTAAACGATAAACGACAAGAGAGTAATACGGTGGCGATTGGTGAAGTAATAGTTGTGAAGAGATACCTACGAGTAATAATTAGTTTAGGGATTTTATCTTATACCCATCCTGATCCGTTTGGGTTTTATCTAATACCCATCCTGACCTGCTCTTCTTTTTTTATCCACCACTTCATAACCCATCCTAACCTAGTGATTAATTTTGTTTCACCCATCTTAACCCATCTTAAAATTTAAAATACTCATATCAACCAAAAATAGAATAGATGGGTTTGTTTTGCCATGTCTAGTTGTAGTCTAATGGTAGAAGGCAAAAGCCTCTTTGAAAAACACTCGGAATCAAACCTGAGTAAAATATAGTTTAAGAAAACATGTGTAGTTTATTCTCCATTAATAACAACTTATTTAATCAATTTTCTTTGAACAACGACTTTGTAAAAAACTAGCCAGTAGCTAGAAGAAAAGGCATAGATATAAACAAATTTAAAAAGTGCTAAAATTACACTATGTTGGATTAAAGAATATTGATTGTTAATCCACAATGACTTCCCATTTTTAAATCCGACCTTTGAAAATTTTCTCGTTCCTTTCCATAAGAACCATGACCGTTCGAGTAGGAAGCGTAACCTGGCATATCCAACGCATCGTTTATCCAAGTGATCCAGGATCAACATATGTTACACCACCAGCTTATCTTCCACCACACATCCGTAGCCGAACTACAAGCAACCAGAAGATGATCGTTTCTGGCGAAGCAACGCAGTTAACACATGAACCACCCACCTCAAACACCCATTTTTGTAACTCCGCCTTTGATGGAAGTTTATTTAACAACCTCGAAATGTACTTTTTTAGGGGTCCAATACCACCAACTCAATGTTACTTCCTCTTCTAGAAACATATTGGATTCAATCACCCTACGAGATTCACCCACCTTGAAAACGTCCTCGGCCCCACCTATCCACAACCACCTGTCCTTTTAATTACATAAATTGCAACCATAAAGCATGTTTACAAGCCTTTGTTTCCCCATTTCTAGAGCACCTTCCAAGTCTATCAGCTAGCCAACATCCTTTGTCTTTCTTTGGCTGAATAGGGACTGGTCAAGAGTTTTATACATACTGCCACCAACCCAATTGTCCAGCCAAATTTTGTCGCCTAAGCACCAACCTTGCATTTTTAATGAGTAGTGAGGTGGTGTGGTGTGTGTATAAAAAAGTGGTATATTTTTAGCCATTTTATACATTGGTTTAAATTTTAATACTTATAAAAACATGATAAAATGTTATTACACTACATTTCATCATGTTGGGTAAGTGCACCCATTGTTTGTGTAATATATTGATGGTAAGATATCGAGGTTGTCCAATGATACATCGAGTTCTAGTACCGAGTCTTCATTAGCATCTACTCAAACCAAAAGTAAAAGGTTAACAATGGCTTAAAATAAAAAGGAACATATATGTATTAAAAGATATTAATCAATGATGAGAAAACGGGGGTGTTTAGGGTACACTTAGCTCTTGATGCTTTGTTAACTAAACCTTACCGTATATTAAAAATGGCTCGATTGTTAGACGAGGAACTATGTGCCTAAATGCATAAAGTTTAGGGGTGTTCAAAAATCTCGTGGCTCGCAGCTCGCTCGAAACTTGCTCGAAAAAAGCTCGGTTCGAAATTGGCTCTAAACGAGCAAGCTCGGCTCGGCTCGGTTTGTAAACGAGCCGAGCTCGAGCTTGGTCTGGCTCGGCTTGGGAGCCGGCTCGATAAGGTATAGATCCTTCATTTTTTTGTCCCACATTGCTCAAAAAACAAAAACTAAGGGAGTGTCTCACATATAAAAGATGATAAAGACAATGTACAAAGTGAATTAACTATTTATACTTGCATATTTAGCCATTTGGTTAAATTAAATTGCAATTATGGCCTTAGTCTATGAAGAGTTTTATTTTTTAGAGCATTTTAATTGGTAAATTTTGCGGTTTTTTGTAGGTTCGAGCTAGATCAAGCCGAGCCGAGCTAGCTTGAATTTTAATCGAGTCGAGCTCGAGCCTCAAATCTTGGCTCGATTTAAATTCGAGCTCGAGCCGAGCCAGCTCGAATTGAGTTCGAGCCGAGCTCTAGCAGGGTCTGGCTTGGCACGACTCGGCTCGTTTACATCCCTAATAAAGTTGTGTAGTTCTCTGTTAGGGACCCTAGCACACTCGACCATATCACTTTGAATTAGCAGGAACCGCCACTCAAGGTCAGATCAAACCATAATGATGTTGCCCAATCAAAAGGAAGGTATATACAACTATTATGGGTAAATATTTTGGTTAATATTCCAGAATTAAGTTGTCAACCCGGGATAACCAAGAGGTTTGATATCCTGAACCTATTTCTTATATTTCACTAACTAGTTTCTTGCACGTGTTACATAACTAATGCAGAGAATAAACAAATGTGAACAAGTCAACCGGAAATTCGAACTTATGGTTGAAGAATGACCATTGGTCATGGTTGAAGAAGTCTTCAACGTTCACTAAAGAATATTCGATATATCCCAAGAATTTTGGGTTATTTAGTTAGGCTTTTTGACTATATAATGAAGGTAAACTGGACGTTACGGGCATGACACACTCTTTATACACTTGCTCTGATTACTACTACCTTGCAGCTCACTCACGAATTCACTTGCACTTACACTAGAAATCGTTTTATCATCGATCAGTATAGTTCTTGATTTGTAATTGTTTTACGTTTTTAATACAACGCACTGTGCTGGAAATCTCAATTGATCAAGGGCTTTACTCGTAATATCGTGTGTTCTCTTTTACTTTGTATTTTAATCTTTTTTACTTTACAACACTGATTTTATACAACATATTTCAAAATCACAGATTAGCACACTACCTTACAAACTAATTTAATCACTAAATTGCTTATGAAATTTTAAGCAAAACAGTTTGGCGCCCACCATGGGGCAAGTGGCGCTATTTCTCATAACTTTTTTACCAAAATTCCTATTCAATCAGTTTCTCTCGAAATTTGCTTCTCAATCGAAACTGACTTCATCCTTGATGCCCTCTTCAACCTTTGGTTGAAATGTGCCTATTCCCCTCTTCCATCATTCCAAAAGAAGAATGACAATCCAGCCAACAAGAACACTTCTGTTGGACATACTAGTTCGAGATCCAGAATATTTACTGTAACACGTGTTCTTATTTTAAAAGATGAAATTCTTTCAATGTTCACATCGGTGAAACAGCAAGAGGATACCAACCAGATGTTGACAAAGCAGATTATGTCGCTAAAGTTTAATTGGAAGAAGCTGGATGAGGATATCTTTACTCCATTACACCCTAGAATCTTAAATTTTAACTCCACATAATCATAGGAGAATCATCTGGAGATTTTATTCTCAAGCAGCCTTAGAATACCGTGGTTGATACTTCTCAAGCTGTCAGAGTTTATACTACAAGGGATTCAGGATTACTACCACAAGATCTGCATTTTGGTAAGATTTCAAATAATAATATTTCTAATCCTAACAATGTTGAGGCTATGCAGAATTCTGAAATTGACACGATGAAAGCTAAAGAAGTACAGAAACTTAAGGATATGATATCGAGTGTACCTGGTGTATTTCAACCTATACCAGAAGTATCCTTTACTAGCCACTAGATATCAAGATTCGTTCCACCAATCTGTGATGCTGAAACCCCGAAGAAGATTTCAGACTCCAAACATGAAGTTATATGATGGATCTATGGATCCCGAGGAACATTTGGCACAATCCAGGGAAAGAATGAAGATCAATTCCATTCCTTTGAAACAAAAAGAACCCTGCTTGTGTAAAGGATTTGGATCTACTCTAACGGGATCTGCTTAGAAATGGGTCCTAATTGTCCCTCCTTATTCAATTACCACTTTTGCACATTTGGTTAACTTATTTAATAAAACATTCTCTTGTAAAAGGACTTTTGAAAGGCTAACTAGTGATTTATATATGGTAACACAAAGTGCTGATGAATTCTTAAGGGATTATGTTAGCAAATTCGGTGGGGAATCCTTGGATCTCCCGAACCATGATGTTGCTAGAGTGGTACAGGCATTTAAAATGGGCTTGAAGAAGTATTTCCCATATTACCAAGATCTTGTCATGGATCCTTGTAGGAATCTTGACGAAGTTATGAACAGGGCCTTAAGGTTTATCAGGCTAGAAGATGATAAGAAAATTCAACAGGAGATTGATGCATTTACAACATACGATAGTTCCAACAAAAAAAAATCAGAATCTTCATCCAAATCCTACGAATTGATGCCTTATCTAAAATCCAACAATAAGAGAGTCAATGTTGTAGTTGATGAGGATGATGAAGATTATCCCAAATTAACTGATTATTGTTCTTTTACTGACATTTCAAGGTTGATGTATGCTATGAGAGATCTTGGAGACAAATCTAGGTGGCCAAGGAAAAATGACAAGAATTCTGCTTGGAAGTGGTGTGCATACCACAAGGTATTGGTCATAATACTAAAGACTGCATTGTACTTAGAAAAAAAAATTAGCTACCTCGTGATATAGGGCATGTGAAGAAATGCTGGAAAAAATAAGGATAGGGTTCAGGATTCTGACAAAAATTCTAAAAGAGCAACATGTCCACCGCCAGACGCCAAGGTAATCGATTTCATTTTTGGTGGGTCTAACATTTATGGTACGTCTTATTCCATAGCCAAGAGACATGCAAAGGAGGTCAAATAGGAGAAAGGAGAAAGACCAACTAGAACCATGACTTTGAGAGACAACAAAGTGATCATGTTCGAGGAAGAAGACCGGGTTAATGTCCAGGATCCTCACCATGATGGGCTAATAATTACTTTATATATTTTACTCGGGATTTTTGTAGATACAGGGAGCTCTGTCAACAACATTTAGTTAGAAGCTCTGAAAAGGATGAACATCCCAAGAACATAGATCATCTCAGAGTCCTCAGTCTTAGTCGGATTCAGTGGTGAAGACAAGAATATCATCGGAGAGATAAAGCTGCTAGTATATATTAAAGGGTAAACTTTATCCACTGATTTTGTGTTATTGACTCTTTATCCTATTATAATATTATACTAGGTTAACCACGGATTCATGATATGAAGGCCATACCTTCAACATACCACCAGTTCGTGAAGTTGCCATCTCCTTGGGAGTGGTGAAAACAGACAGTGATCAACAAGACGCAAAGGAATGTTATACATCCTCCAAGAAATCCACCACAAAATCCCAACAAGGATATCATTTAAAGAACCAAGCACGTGATATTCTTGAGGCAAGGGACCAGGATGTTAAGCATGTATCCCATAGATTCAAATAATCCAGAAATCTTGGTGCTTGTAAGAACAAATATCCCTAAGGATATTGAAGATGAACTTACAGGATTCCCCAAGAGCAAGATATCTACATTCCTCTGGAAACCTGAGGATATGGCAGGTCTTTCTAGTGATATTATTACACATAAGAAGAGAAGAAAATTTTCAGGCCTATTCATAAGAAGAGAAGAAAATTTCATAGGAAGGGAACTTAAATCATTCAAGTTCCCAAGATGGCCAGTTAACGTGGTAGTTGTACAAAAGAAGTATGGGAAGTGGATAGTCTATTTCGATTTCACTAATCTCAACAAGGCTTGTCTTAAAGACCATTTCCCTCTTCCACATATTGATTCAACGGTGGAAGCAGTAGCATTCATGACTCCCAAAGGTATATATTGCTATATTGTTGTACCATTTAGTCTAAAAAATACAGGTGCAACATATCAAAGACTTGTGAACATGATGTTTAAAGAGAAACTATGGGATACCATGGAAATATACATCGATGACATGGTGGTAAAAAACGGCTGAAGATCACCTCCGGATCTCAAGGAAGCTTTCGATGATATCCTGGATCAATACAATATAAAGCTGAATCATGCTAAGTGTCACTTCGAAATGGGAGAAAGAAAGTTCTTGGATATATGGTTACCAAAAGAGGGATAGAAGCTAGTCTAGAACATACCAAAGTTTTCCTGGATTTGAAATCACCAACTAATACTAATGATATTCAGAGATTTCCTGGAAGAATAGCAACCCTCAACAATTTATTTCAAGATCCTATGAAAAATACAAGGATTTCTACAATATTCTGAAGAAGAGCAAGAAATTTGAGTGGGGATAAAAGCATGAAGAAACTCTTCAATTACTGAAGAAGTACTTATCATCAGCACCCCTGCTCGTGAAGCCTGAAGATGGGGAGCTAGTATCCCTATACTTGGTAGTATAAAGGAATGTTGTAAGTGTTGTATTGGCTAAGGAGCATGAAAGTCAGCAATATCTTGTCTATTATGTAAGTAAGAGCCGATTAGTTGCAGAGACCAGATATTCCCATCTTGAAAAACTTATTTGACCTTTGATAATGGCTTCAAGCAAGTTAAGAGACTATTTCAAAACACACACAATTCACATTAAAACCAACTATACTATAAAAATGTGTTAAGGAAACCAGATATGTCTAGCAGGATGGCTTAGTGGTCAATTAAGCTTAATGCATATGACTTAGGGTATTAACCTAGGATAGCTATAAAATCCCAAGCATTAGCATACTTTGTAGCTAATTTTAGTAGTGTTATGAACATGAAGTAAACCTAGAGGTAAAACAATTAGAAGGAAATACAAGAAAATGGACACTGTATACCGATGGTTCATCCAATGTTAGAGGACATAATATTGTTAGATTAAGAGTGTGTGTAGTGTATGTTTTTTTACTGATAAAACAGTTGAACAATTTAGAAATTTAATCAAACAACAATAAACAAACACATCAATCTTTCACAACTGGATTTGGGAATGATTGCAAAATGATTTTATTGAATTCAAATCAGAATGTAATACAATCACAATGTACAAACATACTCCCCCGCATCAGGTGCACTCTCTCACACTTAGTTCTTAGGCACCACGACTCTAAGTGTTGATTATTAAAATAAGAATGAAGAACTATATATGGGAGGATAGAACTGCTGGTGACGTCACCATGAAAGCGACACTTAACAACTCATTAAATGATATAACTTCAAGCCGTTAGCAAAACTGTTGGATAGTTACACTGTTACATTGAACTGCTGCTTCTGATATGAGAAAGAAAGTAATGCTGGATTTCACATAACTTGTTGATCCCTGATGAACAATCTTTAACAAAAAAAATAGCAAGTGATTTCAACAAGATAGAAAATAATATGCAGAAATAGAAATCATACTTTCAAGAAACCAAAGTACAAAATTTTCAAGTTTCTCTCACTTTGAAAATATTACAAGATGATTGATTAGTTATTGGCTAATACAAAACGAATACTTAAAGAATTTTGTGTGAGTGAAGGGTAGTGGAGTGTGTAAGATGTATTAAATACAAAGCACAACTCATTCACTCTTCTAGGATTTCATTCCCTATTTATAGAGAATGTTCTTCATGAATAAGCATTTGTTTGTTCATGCACTTGACTTGTGAAAAAGTTTCATTTTGTCATATTCATTAAATCCGTTGTTTCCACTAGTCGTCTTGGTAGTTGTGTATACCTTATCAGAATTCTTCTAATGACTTTTTCTGATCAGATCTAATGCTAATCATTAGATGATCATCAGATTTATCAAATTCTTCTAGTCTTGTCTTCTGCATTTTCTTTTGATGTCCTTCTGGTCTTCTTCTTATGCCAATTCTTTTTTCTGTGTTCTTTTGTCCATTGTTTTTATTGAGTTTGACTTGTTGACTCGTGCAACATCATATCTGATCAGAATGATCAGATTCTTTATCATTTTCATTCAACACTTACATTAATGTATAAAAGAATCCTAACAATTTCCCCCTAAGTGTTGTAAGTAAAGTGATTAACTTCAAAACAAATATTTCAAAAACCAACAGTTGTCTAGGTTTCAAAGTACATCAACCAAAACATAGGTAATTGTTTAAACAAAACCGAAACAAAAGTGTTGATGCATATTATGTCCGTCACCATACGAATAGGCTAGATAGAACTTGTGTTGAATATTGTATAGACTAGATACGAACACACGACTCAAGTGGGAACTTATAGGTGTTTATGTGTCACTTTGTACAAAGTGGTCACTTCGTACGAAGGGCCGACGTGTTATAATAGCATTCTTCTGGAGCTTCATCAAACGATGCTTCAACATACTCTTTCTCGACTTGTTCTGGTTCTTCGATTATCTCTGTCAACAGCGCGAGACTTTCGGACTTCGAGATGTATTTGTTCCAGTTGAACCCCTCATCCTCTTGGGTGACAACTAGAGCTTTATCCTTCGAACTCGATGACAACTAGATGTATTTTTTCGAACTTTTTCGAGCGAACTTCGAGCGAGCCTCGAGCCATGGGCTTTTTAAACAGCCCTATTGAACCATCTCTGCACCAACCTTCAAGTTGTTTGAGGTTGTGGTCGATGATATATAGCCTTCCTATAATCATCTCTGAACGGATTCTGATTGCCATTTACTTCACGGTTTGGACATTCCCTTTTGAAATGACCCTTCTCCCGGCATTTGAAGCAAGTAACCTTCGATTTATCAAAACCAAGTTTACCATCAAGTCCTCCCAAACTGTTTCTTCCCGTGATCTCCATAAAGCGTTGAGCCATTCGAACGATTGAAGCCATACACCACTTTATATCTATCAACTCTATTTCTTCCGGATCGATCTGATCGTAGTCTTATTTCGTCATATTTGGGTTCCCGATCTTTCCGGCCACCAGACTTTCATAAGATTCAAGAACGGATGCAACCAAAGCCATGTGCTGCTTAGCAGGGTGTTCGTTGAAATCTTGAAAATTGTTCGAGCTTTGCGAAGATTGCGGTGTTTGAGGAGAGTTAGGCTCGTATGATGGAAATGGTTGAAAACCACCAGATTGGTTTGAAGACGGAATTGCAGAATTGTTTGTCTATATCAAAACTGTGCTTTAGCCATATTTTTTTCAAAACCGGTAGTCACACATTTGAATAAATGTGTGGCTAATGGTCATTGGAAGCACTTTTTGTCACACATTTTATTTTTCATGTGATCATTGTATAATAACTTAAAATCTTTAGCTACACTTAATTAAATAATATGACATTACTAGTCACAGTCGAAAAAATGTGGCCAAATGTGACCAACGGTTATAGTATTTGTTAGATTTTTTTATTCATGTAACAAAAAACACATTCATTCGAAATCTTTAGCCATATTGTAAAGAAAAACTGTGACGTATATTAGTCATGCTAGAAAAAGTGTGACCAAATATGATCTACGGCGATAATGCTTTGTAATAATGTGGCTAAAGGCTAATTTATATGGACACTTATATTTGTTTGTGTGAACCAAGCATGTTGTTTATTAGTCGCTTAATTTTTTATATGTGTGGTGAAAAATTATGAACGATGACTACAAAACAAAACATATGAATATTACCCGTATATGGTCACACATTAATGGCTTCATGTGACCAACTACCCTCCATCTCCCAGTTGAAACCCTAATCCATCACCTGCTTCCATACATTCACCTTCACTGGTATACTTTATAATTTCGATTTTTATCTTATAACCCTAATCCATCACCTGCGTCCACAGTTTTTGCTGCAACTGAGAGTGCTAGCTGGTGCATTGTTGGACCGAAGGTAAGTCTTGGTTATCCCTGTTCTTTTAGCAAACTGATGATTTTCGTATGTGGTTTTGTCGGTTTTTAGTTTTCTGATAATAATGTTTGATTCGGCTGTGAATGTTTGAATTGCTTTGATGTTTGAAAATTAGGGCTTGATTTGAAGCACAGTTGATATGATTTCATTTGTTTAAGTCTGCTGCAAGTTTTGTAGTCTATATATATATGTTGTTTATTGATGATGTTTAGCTCTTGACCTGTTTGTAAGCGAATCCGAGAAGAGAAAGAACATTAAATGCGTTCGATATGATGTAAATGGAGTATGCGGGAACCTTCTGGCTATTAACCATGATATAGCTAAAGGGGAGAGGCTATACCTTGATTATAATGGTCATGACTCATGAGCATGAGTACCTGACTCAGTATTTCGTTTAGTTTCTCTCCGTACAGATGTTTGTACCCACACCCAAAATATGTTGTTTGGGTCAGTATGTTGTTATAGAAGTCTTTTATATTCTTTTCCTATGACATTAACCGGGACATCATATAGGAACAGTACTAATAATTTCCAGTTAAAAACAGTTGGTTAGTTTCATAATTTCGTATCTTGTGATTTAAAACTACGAATTTTTGAAAGACATGAAAGGAACTAAACCTAAGAACTTTGACCGACTGTTGTTTTTGTTAAGATGGGGATTGAATAAGACACCTAAAAATGCTTGATCTCTTCACAAACTCTTGTTAATTATTTTATTTAGTGCTTAATCTGCACCATTTATGGAAAGATAAGGCTAAAAGTGGGATTTCATTGGGGTTATTTGTTTGTATGGAAAAATACAACTCAAATTTGTATTTTGGTCGGATGTGTGGGCATCGGATGAATCTTTGGCTGTGAAGTTTCCATTATTATTCGCATTGATAAGGACAAATTTGGGTCTGTGGCTAGCTGAGTGGCAGGGGATTCATGTGGCTGGAAGTGGGAATGGAAGAAGGCAGCTTTGGATGGGAATGAGTCTAGGGAGCTGCTGCAGTTTGTGAGCATAGTTGGGGTTTTGAGGGTCACAGTGGGCTGGGATAGATTGGCTTGGCTGCATAATGGAGCTGCGGTATACATGGTTAAGGGGCTCAAACAACAACTTCAGTCGGCTCAATCAATTCAGACCGGGTATTGTGATAAAACGCAACAATCGATTTTAGCCTGGAGAGCTGAACTAGATAAGCTGCCTACGAAGACTTCGCTGGAAAGACGGAATATTCATGTCGCTTCAAATGAATGTCTGTTTTGCGAGGACTATCCAGAATTAACCGATCACAGATCTTTAACACATAAACATTTAATCTTGATTCCATTATCACACATTCATTCATACATCGATACCTTGTATATATATATTTTTTGAACGGCAAGGAACAACGTGCCAACCCTTTGACGCCGCCATCCCCTTGGCTCTCCCAGATGCGTGGAAACCAGACCTCCACCCCCCGAAGGCATGGCAATGCAATAATCGGTAAAACCTCGCCTCCCATCTAAGACGAACCGGCGCCACTCGTATTCGCCCTTCACCTGGATGCCGTAGAAAATAATTGGGAGAGTGAGAGTCGAACCTGGGTCACAAGTAACACCAAGTTTTTCCCCAACCACTCCACCACTCCCTCATTGGCCGATACCTTGTATATATTGGTTGAAACGTTGAAACGTTTTTGAAACACCGACTCACCTCGATTAACTTAATTACAGTTTAACCTTTTTAATTAATAAATACATTTTTGACACCGAAAATCAATCTAATGACATTAATAATGCTAATCCTTAGTATAACTACCAGTATATTTTTTTGGTAAAGGAGGGCGACACCTCTGGTAAATTTTATTATCATCAAAAATATTGACACCTAAAAAGGGCTTAGGTTTCCGGGACATAAAACCCAAGGAACACACCACCCAAACTGCAAGGAGCCAAACAAATGGGTAAGACTATAAGGTGTTCGCTTTCTGAATCTAAATACACACTATTTGTTAGCATTGTGCCAAAGACTTGACTACAACGTACCTGGAGGTAAGAATTTCTGTTATTTTCTTGTAATTGTTTGTTTAAAAACTAACCAGTTTTCATTAACAAGGAATGTGCTTCTTGTAGGAAAGCTGAGTCAAGGCCTCTCTGTTAATGCCGTGGTTCTGAAGAAAGTTTTGATGAAGAGCCAGGAAAAACCACAAGCAGCAAAAATGGTAGGTGGATATATTGGTTGAAGCCTATAAGAAGATAGGTAGATTGTTTACTTTAAATTGTGTTTTGTTGTTATTTGATTGATTGGTCTCTGCTAATCTGATGAAGAAGATGAAAGCTCCAAAGAGGAGGAAGAACTGCAAAATGTTGTTGATAAATATATATACATGTTTTTATATTCTTAACTTTAGTATTTAGTTTCTAACATGCATGATGCTGATGTGGAGATGGTTGATGCCCCATCAGCAAAGAAAGTGGTTAGTGGTTTGTTCAAGCTGTTTGTTTTAAATGTGTTATTGCATTAGTAATAATTGTTATATGGCAGCCTCAAACTCGAGCTACTCTCCAAACTTTGTTTGTAGGCAACTTAACCTTCACTATTGAAGAAAGTGACGTGTATGTGCCTTTTGCATATACTAGATAAGTACGTCAAATATCATTCATTGTGTCTGATTGTTACCGACTAGTTTTCCTGCAGACTTAATTTCTTAAAGGCGTGGCCGAAGTTGTTGATGTTCGTTTTGCTATCAGGGATGATCAATTCTCAGGCTATGGGCATGTTGGAATTGCTACTCTTGAGGCTGCCCAAAAGGTTTGTTTTGTTTCCCTTCTTGGTTTCCTTTTCTAAGTATTTCATGACCTTCTTTGCAATCTAAATTTCTATCTGTAGACTCTTGAAGTTAACGGTGAACCATTACTTGACCATCCAGTGAAACTTGATTTAGCTAAGGAAAAAGTGCATACACTCTTGGTACCGGGTATGATTCTTTGCCAATAAGTGCTTTAACACCCGGTTAGAAACTCGACATTTGACGGAGAATTCATATTTGTTTCTGTAGAAATGAGGTCTTTCCAAAAGAGTGCGCAGATTCCAGCACTAACTGCGTTCGTAAGGGGATTTGGCTATGATGGAAGCATTGTTGATGTTTGTGTTTACCACTAGTCTGCATATTACATTCTTATGTAATTGAATTTCACATATTTAAAGTTTTATATAATTGAATATCACATTTTTAATTAATATTTAAACCAAAAAGTTATGTATGGATTCTGGGTTATTATTGTTAATTTTATTTGTTTTTTAGATTTTCTCATGTTTACACAAAAATGGCCACATAAAATTGTAATAAAGATGTGTGACTAAAGGTTAGAGAATAGTCACAGTTAAAATTACAAAATTTTATGTGGCTATAAATAACAATTAGCCATACCATAGTCACTTTGTTTTTTGTTTGTGTGGCGTAATGATACCAAACGTCATGAAAAAAGAAGTTATGTGTGACTAAAGGTTACATAATAGCCAATTTAAAAATACAAAATTTTGTGTGGCTATAAATAACAATTAGTCACAATAGTCGCTTTGTTTCTGGTTTGTGTGATAGAATGATACCGAACGTCATGAGAAAAGAAGTTATGTGTGATCAAATATCAGACAATAGCCACATTTAAAAATACAAAATTTCGTGTGGCTATAACTAACCATTACCACACCATAGTCACTTTGTTTTCTGTTTGTATGACGAAATAATACCAAACGTCCTTGAAAAAAACCAATATGTATGACCAAAGATTAGACAATAGCTACACTTACAATTACAAAGTTGTTCTGTGTGTTAGTAAACGTTTTTAGCCACACTTACAACAAATTCATGTAACTTTATAGTAAAACCGGCCACAGTCATAGGAAATTCATGTGGCCGTCACTACCCTTTAGCCACACTTAATGGGCAAATGCTTGATTACAACAACCTTTTGCCACACTTTTTTAAATTGATGTGGCTAAAACAAAAAATTTGGTAATTTATGTGACTATATAGTAGTAACGGTCATGCTTAAAGTAAATATATGTGGCCGTTGCCATCCTTTAGCCACACTTAACGGAGGAACTGCTATATTTTAACCAAAAATGTTAGGTACACTTTAGCCACATTTTTAAGTTCTACGACCACTAAAAATGTGTGTGGTCGTATGATACCAACGATGACTCGAGCTTTGGTCACACTTGACCTGAAAAAAATATGTGAGGCGAAAGACATATAGTGACACTTTTTTGTGTGGCCGTATCCCTATTTTGGCGTAGTGTTGCACTAAAAGCGTCTGTATTTTTGGACTTTGTGTATTGGTTACAAAACTGCCTTTGTAATACAGGTTCACGTTTTGCTGAATAAGTGCGCCTTTGGTTTTCGCCATTTTCTACATTTCCAACTTATGACCTTCCAACTTTTCTATGAATCTTGACAAGTTGATGGTAATATATTCTAGGCTATTCTTTAGGATTGTAAATAGTAGACCATTCTCCTTCGGGCAGTGCATCAGCAAGTTTGTCTACCAATTCTTCATTTTCTTTCTGAATACCCAACTGTTTCATCTCGACCACCAGATGACAGTACCTCTAAATCAGTTGCTTCATGCTTTCACCTTTCAGATGATTGAAGATATCAAACTCCTTTTTCAACAGCACTTTTTTGCTCTTTATCATTTGGGTGCTTACTTGGAATTTAACTCTCAAAGCATTCCAAAGTGATTGAGCGCCACCTTCGTGTTGTAAAAGAGCCAACATGTCTTCTTTCACAGCTTGCTGTAACATGTTTAGCATTTTCTGTTCATTTACAAACTTATCCTTCTCTGCTGGCGTAAATTGCGTCAGTGTCTTTCTAGCCCATTCTCGCTCGTTGGTGTAGCATATTTTTCTTCAACGGCGTACCAACAGTTCAGATAATTTGTATGTACCTAATTTACAAATCTCTCACTTCAACCGAGGTAATCTTCTAAGCACATCAGTTTCGGGGGTTTCGTCATTGTTCCCATTTCATTTTTAAGATTCATGTTTTGTGCTGCTGCGGTTGTAACGACGAATGTTGCGAATGCGTTGAAAAATTCGTTTTCCATCTCGTCGGAGAGATTAGGTCAAAATCTCTTTGAGCGAAGTGAATTTGTGCGGAGTGACGCTTCGTGCGATCTGACAATTCAAACAGAAACAATAAGGCAAAGTTCACTTCGTGTGAATTCAAACAAAAACAAAAGTCACTACAAGTGATGTCACTTCGTGCGAAGTGGGGTTACAGATCTGCGAAGTGTGTATACAATGTCACTTTTTTGAAATTTTTATCATGTTTTAGCTATGGTTCTTTCAAGGGTTTGTCCAAAATGGTTTTTACGTATTATACTGAAAAATTAGTCCATTTTGTCCATGAATTTGTTCACACATGAAAAAATGAGAAGAATGAGTAGAATAAGAAGTCATCTAAGGTTGAATCTTTATTAATTGTCTTCAAATTAGGCCTCCATGGCTCTGATACCAATTGAGATTCCAGGATCCAACAGTTCTAGACGGAAGTTTGGGTAAAATAGTACTAATTCGGTAGAATGTTATTAAGAAAGGAGTAGAAGCGCAAGTTATATGTTTCATTCATTCATACCGAAAGAGTACATCTTGTCAAGCTGACGAAATTTATGGAGAAATTTCGCCAGCGTTTCCCCTCTGGGAACTCCAAAACTTACAAAATCATGAACACACGACGCTATTTATAGACCTGACTCACGTTTGGGACCACGTCCATCTCAAGGGCGGGACAATAATCTTAAGGAATTTGATAAAACTTATGATGAAGGTGACAATGTGAGTGTGTGTGCAGTCGGTTACAGAAGGATCATGCTGATTATAAACCAAAGTCACACGCGGTGTATAATCCAGAGGCAGAGCATGATTATAATTTGGGACCACGTCCATCTCAAGGGCGGAACAATCCAAGTTTGTGAGAGAAATTGCATTAGCTCGGCTTGAGCACGCAAAGTTACCATCCAACGTGAGAAAGTTCAATGGTATGTCAGATCCAGATGATCATATGTGCTTGTTTACCAACGCAGGTCTTATTGGGGGTTGGACGCTCCCTATGTGGTGTCATTTGTTTGTTCAAACTCTCACGGGTGTTGCACGCTTTGGTTTGATAATCTACCAACAGGTAAACTTACTTCCTGGAATGATCTCAAGCATAAATCCTTAACTCACTTTAGCCAACAATGGCGATATGTCAGAGACTCCTCAGATGTCATGAACATCTGGCGGAGAGATGATGAAAGTTTGGAGGATTTTATTACTTGTTATAACAAAGAAGTCCTTGAGATCAGTGATGTACATGAAGATCTGATTCGCGCACAGTTCAGATATGTTGTCCGATGTGATGAAATGATAAAAGTTTTGTCAGGAAGCGTAGGTCTCCCGAAGAGTTGGGAAAAACTTATGGCGGCAGCCAAAGTTTACGCTCAAATTGAGTGCAATTTGAGTTCTATAAGACCTCCTTTACCTCGGTATCATCCACAAGATATGAGCAGGAACAATGGTTAGAAGAACAAGAATAATTGGAAAGAGTCAAACCAGAATTCTTTTTCTCCTTATTCCCCAATTGATGCTCGCGCAACAATTAACAAGATCACCACTCAAAAAGGCGACTGAGCAAGAGAATCGAGACAGACAATGGACACCTCTAACAAAGTCTCTGGCGGAGGTGCTAAGCATTGAGAATCATCAGTTTAAGCAGCCACAACCAATGAAAAACAAGAAAGGTCAGGATCCTAACCTTTTTTGTGATTATCATAAGGATACCGGACACACAACAGACAATTGCATCAGCTTTGTGCATCGAGATTGAGAAAGAATTAAAGATTGGCAAGCTCACACATTTGCTTCAAAATGTACGCAAGAAGGTTCGCCAGATCACTCATGGTGATGAAGGTCCGAGTAATAAGAAGATGAAGCAGGTCTCAATGGTGCAAGGTGGTTCATTGTATAAGCGCAGCCAAAAGCGGGGTCACAACGAAAATTGGCGTAGCAACAAGTGATTTTTCCAATTGTTCCTGGGGGACCACAAAAAGAACGACCGGTTATGACAATCGGCATTTTCGGTGATTATCTGTTTATTGACCTAGGAAGTTCTAAGGACATCCTTTATGAACAATGTTTCGAACAATTAGATCTAGAAGACAAGGCGCGCTTAGAACCAGTTGATTTTTCGTTAACTTGTTTCTGCAATGAAGCCGTCTTTCCGCTGGGCCAGATTTCTTTCCCTGTTACACTTACTGACGGAAGGCACGCACACACTGTTTTGGTTAATTTCATGGTTATGCCCGCTAAATCCCGTCATGATGTATTACTTTGTCGGTGCACATAGACGAATTTCAGTATGATCACATCTACTCCACATGCCGCTTGTGGTTTTCCAACAGAAACCGACGTGGTAATTATGTATTCAAGAAAGGAAGTCATGTCCATTGATGATAAGACACGGTAAAAATTGCGACGCCGTCTTCATCTGTGACCTAGAGAAATGGGTACTTAATGATAAATATCCAAAGCAAACAGTCTTGTTGGGACCTGCCATGTCACCAGTGGTCCGTGAACAGCTTAAACAGCTTTTATTCCAAACATGGATATTTTTGCATGGTCATCAGCGGACATGACTGGTGTACTAAGAGATGTAGCTGAGCAGTGGTTAAATACTTTTCCTTCAGTAGAGCTGGTTGTCCAGGCAAAGCGCAGTTTAGGCCCATAAAAAACTCGCGCAATGAATGAACAAGTAACTGAATTTCTTCAAGTGGGAATCTTACGTGAAGTTCGATATCAAACATGGGTGGCTAACCCAGTGATGGTCCAAAAGCATAATGGTGGACGGCGCATGTGTGTTGACTTCAAAGACCTTAATAAAGCATGCCCAGAAGACTGTTACTCTCTTCCAGAGATTGACAAGAAGGTAGATTCTTTAGCTTCTTTCCACTGGAAGTGTTTCTTAGATTGTTATAAAGGTTACCATCAAGTTCAAATGAAAAAAGAAGATGAGGATAAAACATCTTTTCACATGGAGAAAGGTATTTCCAGTTACACAAAAATGCCTTTTGGCCTCCGTAATGCGGGAGCTATATATCAACGCTTGATGGATAAGGTTTTTGGGGATGATATTGGCGTAACAGTTAAAGTTTATATTGATGATTTGGTCATCATGAGCCCTGATGAAGAATTAATGCTCATTAAAATTCAAAGAACTTTCGCGTCCTTGCGAAAAGTCAATCTCAAGTTAAACCCAGGAAAATGCACTTTTGGAATGGAAGAGCGAAAGATTTTGAGTTTCATTGTTACCAAAGATGGATTTAAAGTTAATCCACAAAAGGTGAAAGCCATTAAGCGCATGCCATCACCATCAACTATCAAAGAGATGCAAAGGTTGGCCGGCCGACTGGCCGCGCTTAATCGATTTCTAGCCAATCGTGCTGCTAAGTCTTTCCTTTCATTAGCACGCTACGCAATTGTGTCAAAAAGAGTTAGTTTCAGTGGACTCCTGAATCAGAAAAAGTTTTCCAAGAAATGAAAGAATGTTTAATTCAATTGCCAACTCTCACGACCCCACGAAAGGAGGAACCATTGATTTTATATCTCTGTGCATCTGATATTGCTGTCGGCGCAGTGTTGTTAGTAAAACGCGAAGGGATTCAAACCCCAATCTATTACGTCAGCAAATGTTAACTGCTCTAGAAACACGATACTCAATAATGGAAAAACTTGTGCTAGCATTGGTCCATGCTTCGCGTTGATTACGATGGTATTTCTCGGGCCATGTAATTACCGTTCTGACAAATTATCATCTGGGTCAAATCTTATCCAAACCTGATGATGCTGGCCGATTGGCGAAATGGGCTATTGAGTTGAGCGGGCACAACATTATTTACAAACCGCGCCCGGCCATCAAGGGCCAGATTTTAGCTGATTTTGTTATTGAAGTACCATGTAATAAGATTCAAGAATGTGAAGCTATCCAAAATCCCACCCCAGTTGTGGATGATAGTGTTTGGACCCTACACACGGATGGCACATCTAATGATGATGGTGCAGGTGCTGGTCTCCGACTAGTCAGTCCTGATAGTTATGAGTTTACATATGCCATCAGGTTGGATTTCAAAAGTACCAACAACAAAGCAGAATACGAGGCTTTCCTTGTAGGTCTTCGTTTGGAAATTAAAATGGGTACGAAATATTTCGAGGCACATGTTGATTCTCTGTTAGTTGCTGGACAAGTCAACGGCCTCTACGATGCGAAGGGTGAAACAATGGCCCTATATCTTGTACAGGCGAAGTCCTTAATTACTAAGTTTCAAACTTTAAAGTAATTCACATCAACCGCAACGAGAATAAGCATGCAGATGCTCTTAGCAAACTAGTAGCAACAAGCTTCAAGCATCTCACAAAGGAGGTTCGCATCAAGGTACTCAAAAATCCTTATGTTCCGTTGCGACAAGTTAGTATGGTGGAAATGGGAAAACCTTCCTGGATGGCTCCCATTATATTATATCTACAGTCTAGCGTTCTCCCTGAAAGCAAGGCGGAAGCTAGAAAAATCCAAAACAAGGTGCTGCATTATGAAATGGCGGATTGCATACTCTCTAGGAAATCGTATCTTGGGCCTCTTCTCCATTGTGTTGATACACAAGATGCTCAGTATTTGATCAGGGAGATTCGTGAAGGTTTATGTGGTATTCATGCGGGACCCCTCATGGTTGTACCGAAAGTCATAAGCGTAGGGTATTATTGGCCTGTCATGCATTTAGATGTTGTGAAAACATTGTGAAAATGTGCTTCATGCCAACGCCATGCTCCAAAGACACTGCGCCCTAATGATCCTTTAGTCCCGGTCACAACAGCTTGGCCTTCTCAGCAATGGGTAATCGACATGGTTGGGCCATTCCCAGATGCTCCGGGCGCGGTAAAATTTATAATCGTGTTCGTAGATTACTTCACTAAGTGGGTGGAGGCCAAACCTTTCACCTCAACCACTACAATGGTCATCCGCAAGTTCATTTGGGAGCATATCATTTGTCATTTTGGCCTACCATTGCGCATTATCAGTGACAATGGTCCTAATTTCGCATCCGAAGAATTACAAAAATGGATGCAAGAAATGAACATTGAACACACGTTTGCTTCAGTTGCGCACCCTCAAGGCAATGGTCAAGTTGAAAGTATCAATAAACAAATCATTGAAGGGATTAAGGCACGATTGGGATAAGCACGCAGAGGATGGGTTGATGAGTTACCTAGCATCCTTTAGGCCTATTACACTATGCCGAAAACCAGCACACGTGAAACTCCTTTTAGCCTGGTATATGGATTGAGGCGGTAATGCCTGCTAAAATTGGTCTTCCTTCATCGCGCATGCTTACTATGGAAAAACAGAACAATGAGGGGGTGCGCAGACTTGATTTGGACCTCTTAGAAGAAAGGCACGAAAACACCACCATTAACGAGGCCAAATACAAATCTAAGTTGGAAACATATTAAGATGTGCGAGTAAGTGTATGCTCTTTCCTTCCAGGAGATTTCGTTTTGAGAGATAACGAAGCTTCAAACAACGACTAGGTAAACTCGCTCCCAAATGGGAAAGCCCATATGTAATTCACGAAGTATTAGGTAAGGGCGCATATACTCTTAAACGATTGGATAGAACAGATGTCCCCAGGACATGGAACACACAACAATTGTGTAGGTGTTATATGTAATCTTAGCATCTTTATACACACGGGCTTTACGCCTTATCAGTTTATTGGTGCAAACTATCGCTACTTACAATTTTCTTTATTTCTAGTATGTAATCTTAGCGACTTGGTAGTACACGGCCTTTGCACCTAATTTTTAAATAAAACAGCCGTTACTTACATTACGCCGTTTTTTTCTTTTATACTTTATTACAAATGCATGGAATCACTTTGGGTATACACAAAAACATTATGGTATAATACAAGTCTTATAAACATTATTTACTCCCGTAAAATTATCGCGTAACATGGCATGAAGGCGGGGTTATAACCTGTTCGTACACAAACTTCATACCAACTTTATTTGTACTACCTCGACAAAGTTGGTTAACTCACCCAAATATTGTAACAAAGTCACAAAAACACTTATAACTTTAGCATCATCATATGATCAAAAAAGTTGAGTATTCATTAAGCACCACTATATAAACAACAAACATATACGAATACAAACATCGGTGTCTCGCATCATATACCTAGATGGTATTACACCAACAACTCTAACACATTAGCATCTATAATCAAGAAACAAACAGGAACCCCTACCAACTATTCCTTCGCATCTGTTCCACCTTCCGCGTCAGCTACATCATCGTGAAAGATATCTTTTAGACGGCTGGCAAAGTCATCATGTGGAAGGGCTTCGTACACCAAGTCCATCACCGGAAGTTGCAAATGATCATATTCCTCTTTTGCTTTGGCAAAAGCAACACTAGTATTTACACCATGTGTGGCAGCATGACTGGTGTCCCAGTTTATTTCCAAAGCACTTGTCACGTGATGAGTGCATTCCGCGTAACCCTGGGCATACCCGTCATGGCGCGCTGTAACCTTCAGTTTAACCACTGTGCTATCCATCTCCACTCCACTGAATTCAGATAGAGTTTGCAATCTCTGCAACACAATTACATTAGATTGAATATCACAATTAACATACAACCAAACAGGCAAGGATAAAAGACTTACGTTCACAACTCCATGTTGCGGCATCCACAAGATGTTGTTTATTAGTGGCTTCATAAGACTCTCCGCTGTTGCGCGTGCCGCCTCTGCATCCTCGAGCTTCCCTTAGCTTCAGTGGCACGCTTCTTGTCTGCGCCAATTTCCACCTCATAAAGCTCAAGCTTCTCTTGGTTTTCCTTGTAGCCTTTTCGGTATTCGTGGCCTGGAGATCTTTTTTCACCACTTCTTGATCATATAAAAAGGATGTAAGTTCTACAATCTCTTTATTTTTTAAGACTAGAGTCGCAGAGGTTTCTACCTCCTTTTGTTCGCTTCTTTCTGGGTGCGATTTGGCCTCATCAGCTGCTGCAATTGCCTCCGTTTTTTCTTTCTTCAATCTCTAAATCTCAGCCTTTAAGTGGTTCACTTCATTACGGAGGGTAATCTTCTCATTATTATACCTCTCCTAAGCTTCTTTCCACAGCTTGCGCTCCTCCGCAAGTGTGGTGGCTTCAGCTTCCGCTTTCTTCTTCCAACCCATCACCGACGACTCCTTGGTCTTCTGCCAATCTTCAAGCTTAGCCTTTTCTGCTTCAAATTCTTGTCTCTGCACGGCCATCCGTGCCTGCTCAGCAATCATTTCCTTCTTGGAAGCAATAAACTCGTCACTCTCTCGGTGCATGCTTCGCCATTCGCGAATTATCCTGTGAGTTTTGGAGGCAAACTGGCTGATATCGTATGTTTGTTCACATCTCTGCTAGCAGGAAAGCACCTTCAAAAGACTCGCCGCATACCTGCCAGTGGCTAAATTTATCGCTTTGTTTCAACTTCTAGACTGGCACCGCCACGCGTTTCTCTGAGAAGGAGTGATAGTAATATTCACATGGTGTTTCATCAGGGGGAACTGGTGACTCTTCCTCTTGAACCTCCGCGGGCTTGAGCGGGACAGGCTGCACAGAGGCAGATGGAGTAGTATCTTTAGGCTTCTCGCCAGCAGCAATATCAACAATTTCTTTTTCTTAGGCCAAGGTGGTTGTCACAATCTCAGGAGAGACTGTCTTGGTGAAACCAACATCGGTCGTCTCTGCTTCAGCTTCAGGGTTTTGATGAAACTGTCTGCGGGTTGAAGGGGCACGCACAACATGAGGAGATTGCTGAATTTTCGTACCTTGAAATGATGCACTCATTTTCTCTGCGTAGATTAACAAAATGTGAGTCAAACATTGTTATCTAACATTAATGCAAAATTAAAAGCTTACCTATGGAAATTTTGACGCAAGTGCATCCAGATTTCCTTTTTCCCAATTCTCTTTCGCGGTATCTTCTTTACAACGGCTCAGTATCACCAGTATCACCTTCAGGAAATTTTCTCTTCTTGGGTTTCTCTCGGATCAGCGACTCAGGACTCGAATCCAAATCAATAGGACCATTCGGGTTTTGCGTAGGTATATCTACCATCTCTTGAGGCTCCGTTTTAGTTTGCCTCAAACTACAGGCACAAGTCCTTCTAAGGAATCAGCCACCACTAAATAATCACACCAAGAATCAGGCACAGAGCGCGTACCTTTCTTCAGATCAGCCTGGGGGCATCTGCTTTCTTAGTCGCCCTAACAACCGGAGCTACGCGTTTTTTCTTTTTTGAATTGGGGCCTATGCCCAAGTTTGTTAATTCACATGTCAAAAAGCACAATGTTTACAAACGTATCTCGTTAAGAAGCTATGGCGCAAGTACTTACCAACACCTGGCATGGGTGGTGCTTGAAGATCTTCATCTTTAGGAAGTTCGAAGTTTCCTATTATCTGTGTATACCAAGAGGGTTCCTCTGGATCTAAAGGTATGCATTTCATCTTCCCATTCTCTCTCTTGTACGCCACAACGTACAAAACAACTCCTGTAGAAGCCCATGTGTTAGAAAAAAGCTCAATACTCGCGCCAAAAAGCAACTGAAGTAAAATTTGACTTACTATTATCCCTTCCGTATAAACGGGCTTGTCACAACGATCCGCCTTCTATTGAAAACTTATTCTAGCGGCAACCAACGCCCTCTCAGGAAGTTGGATTGTTTGGATCTCCTTGAGATTTTGATACCACACTTCATTGACTGGGATAGGCATCGTCTTTACCGGAATCTCATCAGCACCTCGGAGGTTCGTCTTCAACGGTATCACTCCTGATTTAATGTAAAAGAATTTCTTCTTCCAGTCATGATAAGATTTTGGAGGCGTGAGTATAAGTTTCTTTGCCGATAAACGTTGTTGAAACGAGTAGAAACCCAAAGAACAATGGAGTTGGTAAAAAACTCGGAATCGATTAACAGTTGGTTGGATACCCATAGATTGACATAGGAATTCGAAGTTTCGTATGCGAACCATTCCCATTGGGTTTAGTTGTGATAGATGAAATCGGTAATAGGCGAGCAAGTCTACCAAAATTTCGTTACCGACAATGAGAAATTTCCATCAGCGAAATACTCAAAGAATAACGTAATATAACTGGCCGGCACTTGAGCTGTCGTTTGACCTTCTTGGGGATATCGAGCACCCCAACTCACCAGAAATTTTAGACTGGTCACCAACTTGTTGAACATCTCCTCTGATCATTTCAATGGTGGTAATACCGGCGGTACCTCTTCTGCAGGACCCTCAGGTTTGTCACTCGTTGACATGGTGGTAATAAGAAATACAAGATTACTTGAGGAAGAAAGTGAATAAAGAGGGAATTGAGAAAGAATTTTTTTTGAAGAAGTAATCGAATCAAAGGCTGCACTTGGGTATTTATACCCATCGCATTGAATGCGATGGGAAAACGTGAAGGCCCACTTCACCGGGAACGAAGCCCTAAATGACAAGGGGAGGGCAGTTAGATTACTGGCAGACCTCACACGTGCGTGATAACTACGCCGCAGTAAAACAATAAATGCAAGGACACTCGACACTATTGACAACTTGTCACATAGCCGTCATACGTCACCTTCACCTACTTTCCTCTCACCAGCTTGCCTGTTACATGTCCGCTTTTTTCAAAATTTAAAGTTAAAAAACCTTATCTGGAACAGGGAGATATCTTCAACATGAAGTTTTCCTTATTCACCTACACTAGGAAGTATTGCAACCATTGAAAACAGAACGAGCACACGACTCTTATGTGACATCCCGACTTAGTAGCATACCAGTTAGATCTTCCTACCGAACTTAGTGGAGTTCATAACGTCTTCCATGTTTCTAACCTGAAGAAATGCTTATCGGATGAGACCTTAGTTAATCCATTGGATGAGATCCAAGTGGATGAACAACTTCATTTTGTTGAGCAACCGATCGAGATCATGGACCGTGAGGTCAAGACTCAAAGGCATAGCAAGATACCGATTGTTAAAGTTCGTTGGAACTCTAAGTGTGGACCGGAGTTCACATGGGAAGAGAGGATCAGATGAAGAGTAAGTACCCTCACTTTTTTGTGACTGAGCAACAAACAAATAGTACCGCAAACTGAATTTCGGGACGAAATTCTTCTATCAGGGGGATGATGTGACAGCCTGGGATTTTCTCGCATAATTCTAACTGTGACATCTGAGCCGTTTCAACTATCATACAATTCTGAACAAAATGAAATCTTGTGTTTCATTCTCGAGAATTGTAAAATTACACGTAACATTCATACATTTTAGTCCATGTACAATTTCGACGCTTCAAAGCTTTTTCTAGAAGATATACATAAACTGTTACGCAAACGTAATCAGTTTAACTCAACGTATATTCCAGAATAGTGACACAGGTATAACATACCTTAAATAAGCTTTACATAACTTAGAAATAAGTTTTGAAAGCTTTGGTATGTCAAAAACAAATTTATTCGATCACAGGGACTATTTACGTCTAACTACGAAAGTCTGCCGATTCTCGTAGCGACACACATTCCGGAACAAAGTCATAAGCTAAACATACCCTAAATACCCTTAACATAGCTTAGAAATAAGTTTCGAGGGCTTCGATATGGCGAAAACCTCATGCAACTTCAGGGGCTATTTTGCAAATTCTGCGAAACTATGCCGTTGCGCGTATTTCTTAATCTAGAACATGTAAGCACATCCAAAAATTTTTGTAATCACTAAAATCTAGTATTTTAATGATTGGAATGCAAAAATATCATTCGTTACGCGTTTATGGTCATTTGTGCGTTCGCTACGATTTTCGTCGTAATTAACCGAAAACCGCAACCGTATGACCAAATGAACTGACTTCTGAGATATTTTTAAGTACATTTCAAGTTCCCTATACTTTATTGTCCTTATCAAGCTTGAAAATGGGGTTAACGGGTGTTAAAAGTGCCAAAAACGCGTCAAAATCAAGTTCAGGGGCCATTTCTCCCAATTCTGAAACTTCAGCCCCTGCAAGGGCCTTACGGACCGTAAGGCAAAACCCCATACAGTCCGTAAGGGGTCCCCAGCTCATAAAAATTGTTGAATCAAAGTGGCAGCTTCTTGTTAATTCCCTTATTGACTAAGCAAACGATTTTGCCACCCTTCTCTCTGCATCTAACATGTGTTATGACACTAATCCAACTTAGTGGTGACTCATGGACACTTGTAATGCTCTTATAACTTCAATTCAAGTATAAATAACATGGGGATTTAGCCATTTGAACTTTTGCAACCAACATCCTTGCTCTCATCTGAAGTAGCAACCAATTATAGATCATCTTTTGAGTTCTAGGGCTCGACTAGAGTATTTGTAAGTGTTCCATCATGTCTTGTTCAATTTTCTTAGTTTATTTGGACTAAAAATCAAACAGTTTGATTTTCTATTTGACTTTAGTTTTGATCATAAATTGGTTGAAATAAAGTCCAATTGAACTTTGCAATATGATGGTGATCATGATGGTTATGGTCCTTAGTGATCATGCCTACTGATTTCCACGTTTGCTAGTCTTAGTGGCGAGTCAAAGTTTTGGTCAAAAATGCGATAAATGCGCATATGATGACGGAACTAATTTCAGGTGTGAAAACAGTTTGTTTTGATACCAAAACTCTCCTATAACTTAGTTTGGCATGTAAAAACTGTCTAACTCATTATTTTTTAGTATAGTGCTTGTTTAGGATCATTTGTTGAACAGTTTTGACCACGGCTTTGACTTTCGAATCCGACCCGTTTGGTCGATCTTAGGATCCGACCAAACACATATTTGTGACCATAGTTGTATAGGGAATTACCCTCTGAGGTTATACCTTATGGTCATGTCTTTTGGTTAGTAATATGATAATTAGTTGTTATGTTCCTTAATAATGACCAAAATGCCCTTTAAAATAAATCAATCTAAAGCATATTAACCTCAATTTTGACATGTAACCTGATGTAACAACAATATCAAACATGTTTTGACAATTAGGACTTATCATAATACATATCTAACCATCCGAACGCATAGTTACGCGAATGACACGTTAAAGTGGCTTAAACTACCTTAACGAGTCATAACAGGTCAAAAGCACTTAGGGTTCATTTGAAATCAGAATGTTAAGCTTATTAAACCATATCATATGAGTTCCAACACTCGATTGGTTTGTAAGACTTCATTCTATCCGATCTCCCGTTTAATGTCCTGACTTATTTACATGTTATCCGACTCATTAGGACACACTTGATTCCTTGATCTTTGGGCTTTGTTCACGCACTCATACAAGGCTTATTTGCAATCCCAGGTGAGTACATTGCTCCCCTCTATTATGTTACTCAAATGTTTTGGGGTGATTCATATGTGCTAAGTTGTTTTCAATGTACAAATACTATGGTTTATATAACAATATGGTTTCAATAATGTGATACAACTTGTTGGTGCATTATCCATGATACGAATGATATTCATTAACATTGATATGCCGCCCAGCAGTAAGTTATGGTACCATAGGATTGACAATCCTGTTACTAGGCTATTCACTGCATTTGGTGGGTAGTTTGGGGAACGACAGAAACTGTTTATGATTAACAAATCATTCGTTGATTTGTTAGTCTTGTTAAAGAGATCTTTTAGGATCCGTTAAAGATACCTTGGGGTATAGTCGAGTCAACAAAGGCTTGAATATATTCATTAAAGAACAACAAAAGTGTTCATAATTAGAAACAAGGACAATGGACAATGTTTTATGACAAATATAATGAACAATGGTTTATGACAAGGACAATGAACCATTGGTTATTGACATGAACAACAGTCGAATGGTTATTTTTGGGGGTTACACAACATTTTTTATTTAAAGAGATAAACCATACAAAGTTTACTTACAAGATAATTTACAACTCAAGTTTACGAAACAAATGTTTTCAGTCAAGATTCATGGCTACAAGGTTTTGATTTACTTATATTAACTTGTAAAGTTGATATATTATATTGCAATATCAAATACTTTTTTATTTCCAGATTTATACTCGTCGACTCTCGAAGTTGGATGAGGTATTGCAATATAGTTATAAAGCCATGAATTTGATACTCACAAAACCTACGTTCTCACCGACATTCTTTTATGCTACCTCGTTTTTCACATATGTTTCAGGATTAGTTTCATGACGATTGTTGCTGCATACTTCACCTGGGCGGACGGACTTTAGTGCCTTAAACAAGAAAGACAAATAATATACTTGTTTTGTTTATTTTAAATTCGAGGACAATGTAATCATATAATATTCAATAAAACATAATTTCAAATACCATGTGTTATGTAACAATTTGTAACGTGACTCCCCAAGTGTTTCGCCGCGTGTTGATTTACACGATTTGGGGTGTTACAGATTGTTATCAGAGCACTGGTTATAGGGAATTAGGTTATTAGTAATGCTTTGACCTAGTCTATAACCTTCCTAGGACCCCAACGCAAGTTTACTTGTGTTTAGATTCTTAAAACATTACCATCACCTATCCTTAGGTGATTACCAAAAACAAAGCATATTACATCTTTTGAAAGTAAAAAATTTTCTAAAACTTCACAAGAAATCATCTATCGTTAGATGGTTTGTTCTTGGGCTTATTGCCTTCAAAATTTTCAAACTCTCGTCAAAGTTTGGGCTTTAATAATGTGAATAAATGCAATCTGGAAGGGTGGATGCTTGAATCCCGAGTTTTCTGTCTAAGGCTAGAGTGTTCGTACAAATCCACTTAATTGGACCCAGTCACTCTTACCTGGGAACTCTTGGGGTGAGTGTCCACTTATAGGCTAAATCATGTCTTCGCGATACATTATAAAGACCCATTTATTTTGATTAGTCACTGTGTCATTTGTTTTTTCTTAGTACTAAACAATTGATCACAATCCTTATGCTTCGCCGATATTTCTTTTAACAATTCATTTTGGCTATCCAATGTCAATCTCATTAGGTTTCACTCATATTTCCTCTCTCTTTTCCAGAATGCCTCATCGTCGTGACGCTACTCAAAACGCAGAAATGGCAGCTCTAATTGCTCAACAGATGGCTGCTGTGCTCCCAAACCTTGTGACTCAACTTAATCATGCCTACAATAACAACAATGCACCTACTCCGTGCAACTTCAAACAATTCAACTCGGCCAAACCACTTAACTTTACTGGGTCTGAAGGAGCTACGGGGCTCCTACAATGGTTTGAGAGTATCGAAAACACTTTCCGCCATGTTCAGTGTTCGAACGAGCAAAAAGTAGAGTTTGCTAAGAGTGCTTTCCAAAAGAGGGCACTCACATGGTGGAATGGAATTATGAGGGATAGAGGCGTGGATGTAGCACTGGCTCAGACACGGGAAGAGCTCAGAGCTCTTATGATGAAAGAGTTTGGGCCACGTCATGAGCAAAGGGCACTAGAGAACGAATTCCACGATCTGAAGCAAGATAGTGGGGAACATCATGCCTACACTGACGATATGAGGAACTAAGTTTGTTGTGTCCTACCATGGTTACGCCTTTGGACATGGCAATCGAAAAGTACATTGATAGCTTGCCTGACCTTTTCAGGATATTGTTACTGGTAGCAAACCTACCACCGTTCGACAGGCCATTGAACTATCCGCTACCCTGACTGAGTCTCAAATCAAGAAGGGTAAACTTTTCGCAAAGGCGACAAGAAACCATCTGACAAGGACACTAAAACTGAAACCCCCAAGAAGTCAAAGAAGCGTAAGGATTCACAAAATTTCGCTGTAGTTACTCAGAACAACCAAGCTGCTCCAAACCAACCAGCTCAACCTCCTGCGGGAAACCTTATGCTGGTACATCACCTATATGCAACAGGTGCAATGCTCATCATCAGGCCCACCTACAATGTCGCCAATGCACTTCGTGTGGGCGACTTGGTCATTTAGCAAACGTCTGTCGATCAGCTCGAGCTAACTTTCCACCAGGTTCTTGCTACAACTGTGGCGAGATGGGTCATTTTAGAAACAACTGCCCGAGAATTGTTTATGCACATGGATGAGCATTTCACATATATTAACAAGACTTGAGCCAGCAACGATGCAACTATGAACAATTAAGTTTTTATCTGTTTCTCTTTTGTTTACCAAGAATTTCGAAAACATTTTGATTGTATATAAATAAATGTGGTTGTTTCCATTTTATTTATAAATGTGATTATATGTATGAGTGGTACACCCCTACAATACCAATACCAAGGACATGGTTCCTTGCAAATCAAACTACTCTCGTAGTTTCTTTCATTTTGTGATCGCTCGCGATCTCCACAAAAATCCTAAGTACTCGTTTCTTCCAAGAAACAAAGTACCAGGTACAAGTTATAACTCTTAACAGATACTCAAAGTGTTGGTGCAGAATGTCTATGTCTTAGTCTTATATCGAGTCTGTATAGATTAGAATTGAATAGGCTAGCAAAAAGTAGTATTTATATGTTAAAGGGTCAAGTTCTCCCATGATATGCATGGAATGTCAAGTTCGGCCGAACTTGTTAGGCAAGTTTGCCCGAACTCACCTCCTCCATGAGCGAACTTCAACTCCTATAAATAGCTAGCATGTCACTTTCATTTGTAGCTTTGGCATCTTTGAGGTGAAGCTCTGTCAATTTGGAGACTTGACGTTATATCAATAAAATTGACGATTAATTGACTAATTCTTGTTGTTTGGTAATCATGTCGTAATATTTCCGCTATTATGGACATTAGATATCAAATCTAGGTTCCTATGCTATTAGGATCGGTCCTACAAGTGGTATCAGAGCTAGAATAGCCTGATTTGATTGATATCAAGACAAGAACACTTCTAATTCTACTCCATTCTTCTATTTTTCTTATCTTTTACACAAAAATGAAGAATTCACAGGCTAATTCTGTCCAATTTTGAATATGACATGTTAAAACATCATAGACAAACCCCTGAGAGTTTGGAGACTAAAATCAAACGAATTGGTGTTAAATTGTTGCAAAAACCATGTTTTCAAAACTCATGAAAATCGAACTTGACTTAAAAAGTCACTTTTTGAGTGAGTTTTTATCAAGTTCGACCGAACTTGAGGTTTTTTTGATAAAATTTTTGCTAAGTTCGCTCGAACTTACCAAGAATTCATTGATATTTTATCAAGTTCGACCGAACTTGATAAAAATCAAGAAATCTTAAGCTAAGTTCGCCCGTACTTGAAAGCTTCTTACAAAATTCAATTTGCAAGTTCGACCGAAGTTGCTCTGGGATATTTTTCAATCAGGATCCATAAGTTTGACTGAACTTGTGGTTAAAAGACGAAATTCTTCATTACACTACAAGTTCGACCAAACTTGTAGTAAAACTAACTTTTTCAAAAGTTTTAACAGTGTTTTAGTGTACGTGTCTCGATATTCATGATGGATGATCTACAGAGAGCATTTATGTCAGGAGTGGGTACATCCAATGCTAATGTGATACAACAAGTCAATCTTGACAACGAAATGGGCACGTCCGTTAAACCGCCAAAATTAATGAGCATGGATGAGTATGAAGGATGGAAGGAGAAATTTACTTATTGGGTTCAGGCCATGCATTTCCAAGGCTGGGTGTCGATTGAGAGAGGTTATACTGTTCCGTTAGACGAACATCAGCAAGTTCTAGAGAAGTACAAGTACTCCACAATACAGAAAGATGAGTACATTGCTGAGAAAAAGATGATAAGCCTCATTCAACAATCTGTTAAAGAGGATATTCTGGTCTTGTTGCCCGAATATACGACTGCGAGAGATCTCTGGCTATCACTGCAAAAGAAATACCAAGGAAGCGCAGAGATGATCAAGAGTAAGAAAGCTCTTATCCTGAAGGAGTTCGATATCTTTAACATGTTGAAGGGAGAGACAATGAAACATATGATTGAGCGATTTCTGTCATCTGAAAGTCCAAATGAGAAGACACGATCTGGAGAAGACGGAACAACAGTACATCAATAAGCTTGTAGATGCGTTACCTGACGCAGAGTGGACTGCGTTCCTCATGGTTTTGAAAGAAAGTCATAACTGGGAATTCTTTAAGCTGTCTACATTCATCGACAAACTAGAAGGTCATGAAATGGAACTTTTAAAGATTGCGAAGTCGAAGAATGCTAACATTGTTCAAGAGGTTGGTTTGTATTACAAGAACGGGATGCAAGACAACATTTCAAGCCCAAAAATTCAGACAGCATTCAGTGCAAACATGAATTCTTCTCCACAGAATCAGAACCAATCATATCCACAATATGATCAAAGTCCACAAAGCTCTTCGTTTTCAAGCACAGGGTCAAATGCTTCTTATCAGAATCAAGCAAATCAGAATCAACAAACAAATTCTGATCCAAATGTGTACATGTGTAACATTGCTGTATATCTAAACAATGTTGTTTCTGAGCAAGTTGCAAAACAACGCATGTCACTTCTCGCCACTGTTCTAGAATCATATGAAAGTCTTGTAGCTGGAAAGATCGGCAATCCCAAATGACCGCCGAAGACTACGATCAGGTGGACGAAGAAGAGCTTGAACTGATGGACATAAAGTGGTCACTAGGTTCTATCATTCGAAGGGTCACGAAGTTTGTTGCGCTCACAGGCCAAGATATCGGAAATTCAAGCAACAAGCTAGGATTCGACAAATTGAAGGTAACTTGTTTTAGATGCTGACAGATAGGGCATTTCAAGAGAGAATGCAAAAATCCTGAAGCCACGGGCAATCAAAGTCCATTTGGAGGGGGTAACGAATATTACAAGAAGTCAGTTCAGTACAAGCCTTTTCCAAAGAAGATACAGGTTGAAATCTAAGGGAAACCAAACAGTAACAACACTGAGAAGGCAATGGTTGCTTCAAACGAGGATGATGGCTTCGATTGGAATTCTTATATCGGTAAGAAGACCGGAGTTGCATTGATGGCTGAGATCATTGAAGATACTTCTGCCGAAGAAGTAGCAGCGATAGAGAATGCTCTACTGGAACAGTATCTGCAACAACATGAAGAAGAGGAAATGTATCTTCATATGAAGACACAGTGCATTTTAACTCCTGATTCATCTTCTAGTTTTGCAGGTAACTTTGATGGAAGTTCTCAAGAGCAAGTGATCGAGGAGAAATCGAATGAAGAAGTTACTGATGTTGTTCAAGAAGTAACTGCTGAAAACCTCAAGGACTTTGCCGATAAAGCTATGATGGCGAATCTAACCAAGGTAGGTCCAGACGTAAAGGAAATTGTCAAAGTGCAAGTTGTGGAGGTTGTGAAACGTTGCACAAAATGTATTGAGCCATGTGCTGAATGCGCCGAAAAATCACAAATCATCGCTGAACTCAATGTACATAATGAACATTTCAAATATGATTATGGTACAATGAAGGAAGCGTATGACAAAATGAAAGATGATTATGGAAGGCTCGATATAAATAATATTGAACAACACGATACTATAAGAATGTTGAAAGGTTCAGTAATGGATAAACAAAAACCAATAAACATCTATATTAACACCATTGCTGAGACCAAACAACAACTTCAGGACATGAAAATTTAAACAGAATGTGTTCAACAACTTTTAAGAAGTTACACAACTAAAGCATATGTCATTGATCACATTCTTCCCACAAATTCATTGGAAGAAAAACCTAAAAGGAAAATTGGTAAAGAATACAACAATGTTCCTCCTCCCCTATGCGAGAAGTATTGTCGCAAAATCGTTGATGGGATGGATAAGGCACTCAACATTGAGTTGTTATCTGAAAAGAAAAACGAGTTGTCAGAGAACATTGATGTAGTCTATACTAAATCAGATGATGACAATGCGGTAGTGAAGAAGGTGGTTGAAAATGTTCTGAACGATTCTGATGATGGCAGCTTTGAGAGCGCCACCTTGAGTTTGAACAGTGCTGACTCAAATTCTGAAGATGACGGTACATCATCGGAAGATAATCTATGTGATGATCCTAACGTTGTCATGTACAAGGTTAAGGAATTTGATAGATTATACTTTGATGACAGTTTCCCGATTCGGAACGTCAAAGAAGATCAATTGGATAAATTGTTTAACTGGTTGAAGTCACATCAGATGACCTCGAGAAAAATGAAAAGAAATTCTATTCTAAACCCAAAAGAAATTACAATAACTACCGGAGAAAGGGTGGTGATCATCCGGAAAACTGGAGAGCTGGTTGGGTATAGATGAGGAAGAAGAACCGGTTAAGAAAATGTCACCATTTCACGAGTACAAAGATAAAAACATGAAATTCGTTTATGGGACAAACACGGTTCATGAGGAGAGTTTGATTGGGAAGCAATCAATCGACGAGTTTAAGAAACAGAAAGAACTTCGAGATAAGGAGAAAGCCACAAGTGGTGTAAAATCCACTAGTGGACACTCACATGATAACCAGATTTGCTTCAAGTGCAACGAAGTTGGTCATATTGCACGGAAGTGTTCGAAATCTAAGCCGGCTTATCTTCGAAGGAAAGAAAGTTCAGATGTTGTGAAACCAAAGCAACCAGAGTTTGTAAAACCGGTCACGATCTTGAATAGAAACGAATCAAAACCTAAAGATAAACCTAAATCTGAAAAAGAAGTTTGCAAATTCAACTTTTAAAAAAGGTGAATCTTCAAAAGCAAACGAAACAAAGTTTTACATCAAAAAGGCTAACATAAAATCACAAGCCTGGATTGCAAAAAGGAAGTTGCCAATATTTGAAATCACTAAGTCTAAGCCTGTTAAGACTAGTAATAACATGAAAGAATCAAAATCTGAAATCAAAATTGAAAATGTCAAATGTTTGAAAGGTAAAAAGAAAGTGAAGTTTTCAAACATAAACATCGTAGAAAATCCAGATGATGAATATGAATTTGATTATGCTGACGAGTGTGAATTTGATTACGACGATGGTTATCCAATTCAACCCAAGACCAAGAAGGCTTGGGTCGCGCTGTTTAACTAATTGTTGAATTGTGCAGGGGCTCCAGAAATCCGTACTTTCCAAGTGGATTATGGATAGTGGAGCTTCCAGGCATATGGCAGGAATGAAAGCGCTCTTGTTCGACATAAAAGCTATCAATGGCGGATATGTTGGATTTGCTAGAAACTAAGGTGGAAGGATTGTCGCCGAGGGAAAGCTCTCAAACGGAGTTGTTTCATTTGATCAAGTGAACTACATTGCGGAGCTTGAGAATAATCTTCTGAGTATTTCTCAAATTTGTGATAAGAAGTTTACCGTCCACTTCAACGATAAAGAATGCATGATCATCAAACCGAGTTTTAAAATACCAGACGAGTGGATACTCATGCGTGCACCAAGAGAGAATGATTTGTATGTTCTTGACATGCGAAATGCTACTACTTCTTCAAAAACGGCACAATGTTTTGTTTCGAAAGCTACTGAGAAGGAGTCAATCTTATGGCACAGAAAGATGGGCCACATTCACCTGAGAAAGATGAATCATTTGGTGCATAATGATTTGGTGGAACGTGTGAATCAGAAAAGTTTTCATATGACAAATAATTTCCTCGAGTATAAAAAGGGAAAGTAGATCAAGAAATGTCATCCGAGAAAGATTCTCAATTCGATAAAGTTGCCCCTCGAAAGACTTCATATGGATCTCTTCAGTCTAGTGAATGTACGAAGCATCTCTGGAGATCTCTACTGCTTGGTAGTAACAAACGATTATTCCCTATACTTGAGAACATGTACCATCTTCCGGTGAGACGCATTAGAAGTGACAACGGTACTGAGTTCAAAAACACAAAAATGAGGGAATTCTGCAACGCTAAAGGGATTTTGCACGAGTGTAGTGCACCCTACACTCCGCAGCAAAACGGTGTCGCTGAAAGGAATAACAGAACTTTAATCGAAACTGCAAGAACCATGCTTGCAGACTCAAAGCTTCCAGTCAACTTCTGGAGTTAAGCAGTTGCAATGGCTTGCTACACACTTAACAGAGTCTTAACAGTCAAACCAACAAAGAAGATCTGTTTTGAGATGATCAACCGACGGAAACCGAATTTGAAGTTCTTAGAACCATTTGGAGCGCCATGTACTGTAATCGATCAAGATGGCAAATTTTGGGCTAAATCACTCGAAGGTTTCTTTGTCGGATATGCAAGTCCTTTGTGAAGAGTTTATGTTCCCTCATTGAGAAGAGTAATTGAAGCGCAACATGTTGATTGTTTTAACTATACGGATCCTGTTCAGAGAAAAGGTGATACATGGTTATTCAATTATCAAGATTTGTGGAAATCATTTGATTTGCCTGAAGAACCATCTGATGAAGAAATTACAGCTCTTTATTATCTTCATCAATCAGCAAATCGCCAGACCAATTGTGGTTGATCAACCCACGTTGGGATCATCTTCTTCTAGTGCTAGTTCAAGTAATAGCGGTGGCCAAGAAATTCAAACAGAACAAGAGACACCGACTACAGAATCAATCAATACTACAGTGATTCCTAATCTTTCTGAAGCACAGAGTTCAAACTCGGATGAGGCTCCAACATTCGATGCCGATGGAGAATCTTCTTCAGATGAAGAAGCCGAGCAGATTACAAGTTTAATGAATGAATTTGCAAGCCCGGGTAGTGCTCCTGAAGTTGAAGTATTTGTAGATCAAAATATCACAAATCAAGAGAATAGTGTGGTTGTTCTAGGCGAAGTGATGCCAAGATCATATTCTTATCATCCGTCAAATTCTATAATAGGCGAACTACAAGCTGGTGTGAGAACACGGAGTCAATAAACAAAGCTTTGAGTTGTTTCTATACTCGTGTTGCTACAATTCAAGAGTATTGCTACTATTCATGTTTCATGTCCCAGATAGAGCCAAAGAATGTTTCTGAAGCTTTAGGCGATGAAAACTGGGTACAAGCAATGCAAGAGGAACTGTTACAGTTTGAGAAGTTAGGAGTGTGGAAGCTTGTAGACCTGCCTGAAAATCAGAAAGCGACTGATACTAAATGGGTCTATAAATGCAAGGGAGACGATCGAGGGGTTATAGTTCGAAACAAAGCTCGACTTATTGTCAAGGGATTTCACCAGTAGGAAGGGATAGACTACTCGGAAGTCTACGCACCAGTAGCTCGCTTAGAATCTATTCGAATATTTCTTGCATTCGCAGCATGGAAAGGATTTAAAGTCTATCAGTTGGATGTCAAATCATCTTTTCTGTATGGAAAATTACGCGAGAAGGTGTACGTCGGACAACCACCAGGGTTTGTCGATCCACTCAATAAAAAGAAAGCATATCTTCTTGATAAATCTCTTTACGGTTTACACCAAGCCCCGAGAGCTTGGTACGAGACGTTATCGCAACATCTCGTGGGAAACGGCTTTGTCAAAGGAACCGTGGATAGTACTCTCTTCACCAGAGAAGTTGGTAGTCATCTAATTATAGTTCAAATCTATGTGGACGACATTATCTTTGGATCAATGAATGATAGTCTTTGCAAGGAGTTTGAGGGCATCATGAAGAAGAAGTTCGAAATGTCTTCGATGGGCGAAATGAAATTCTTCCTCGGATTGCAAGTAGATCAACTTCCTGATGGTATTTTCATTCATCAGACCAAGTATGTGCACGACATCTTGAAGAAGTTTGATATGGAAAGCTCGAAGCCGTTATCTACTCCTCTTGCTCTTAATCACGGGATTTGCATCGACGAAACTGGAACCAAAGTTGAGAGACGCTCTACAGATCAACGATAGGATCGCTGATGTATCTGACGGCATCACGCCCAGATATCATGTATCCTACCTGCCTTTGCGCCAGATATCAGTCCAGCCCAAGAATATCACATATGCAGATCGTGAAACGAATCTTCAGATACTTGAAGGGATGTCCAAGCACCGGCTTATGGTACCCGAAGAATGATAATTTCGATCTGGCAGGATATGCTGATTCTGATTTTAGTGTAGATAAGTTGAATTCAAAATCGACTACAACGGGATGCCAGTTCTTTGGAACAAGAATCGTAACCTGGCAGTGTAAGAAACAGACTACGGTCGCTCTCTCTACTTGTAAAGCTGAGTATATCTCGGCCTCCAGCTGTTGTTCACAGATTCTGTGGATACAACAGCAGATGAGAGACTATGGTCTGCAATTTCTCGAGACTATGCTGTATGTTGATAATAAGGCAACCATTGATATAACCAAAAATCCGGTTCATCACTCACGCACTAAACACATAGAAATTCGTTACCATTTCATTCGTGATTGTTACGAAAAGAAATTGGTGCGAATAGAAAAAATCCACACCGATGAACAAAAGGCTGATTTTTATACCAAACCATTTTCTTTATCACGGTTTAAATACTTGTTGAGAATTAATGGTATGAAAAATTTGCTGACAGGTGCGGACGCTGAGGTTGAACATGGATCGGACGACGAGTTCGCGTGATCCACATTGGTTTGTATATATCTTTTAGTTTAGAATTTTATTATAAACTAAAATACAAAAATATGTTGTTGATTTTAGGGGGAGAAATGTTAGAGAAAATACAAAAACATTTGAAAAGTTTAAAACTAAAAAACATATGAAAAATTTAAAAAATGTACAAAAACATTGAAAAAGACAAAAAAGAATTCAGTGTCACAAAAAGGAAATGATAGTACGTCAGTGGACTATCACAGTATGCTAAAGAAATGTAAAGTTTAAAAGTGATAAATAAGTCTTATTGTGGATGTGTCGATAGGCTTAACACGTTGAGTAAACTGTTTTCAAGATATAAAGTAAATTTTACAACTGCTTAATCTTGTGGATTAACACATCTTGGATATATGGACTTAGTACTTCGAAATTTCGTTTGAGAGATTGCCTGATTCGAGATACGAGGTCTTTATAGATAGTTGATATCTGGGGTATTATTCAAGTTCTTCTGATTTTGCGGAAGCAATAGCCTAGAATTTCTATAATACTTTCGTTATAAACCCCCAAACTGCTTGCAATTTTGAAAAGTATTGAAAGATCTAATCATTTGCAGTGCTAAAAAGATTCCTTAAGTGGAACACACCTTAAAGACGAGCCTTCATCCCTTTGTCTGTACGGTAGTACTAACCTGAGCTCTCAAGGTCTCGCATTAACCCAGATACAAATATCAATTAGGCTATATTCACCTGTAAGATGAAACCTAGGGAATCTTGATATGGGAGTATATTCAAGAAGTGGGAACCACAGTTAAGTCAAGTTTCATAAATCATACCTTAACATATCTTGAAACAGTTGAGAAACGTGGTAAAGTTTAAGTGGACAAACATATCGACAATCTAAGTAAACGAGTTTAAAACTTAAAGTCATCTAAAGGTCAACGGTACTGGTGATATGTCTCAATAAACTGATATGATCCTTAGACACGAATTCACAAAAATATGTCTGTAAATATGTTTGTACATAGTTTACATTGTTCTGTACATAGTTTATCAGCTTTACAGATTAAAACCAAAAAGATTTTCAGTGTGTTTTAGCATAAACTTACAAAAATACAAAAAAAAATTGTTTCTACATTGTTTTCAGCAAACCAATGTTGGAGAACGGATCTTCGAAGTCTGGTAAGGTGCTAAACTGGTGGGAATCTCATTGACAACAGGCTGGGAGCTAATATGTAAAATCTGAAAAGCCAAAACGATAAAAAGTTCATTAATTTGAAACTTTGATTTTGAAAATATCAACAGTTTGTTCGTAATGGGTCAAACCGGGGTCATTAATTTGGACTAGGCAGACAAATCCGTTAATCAAGGTCATTAACTTGGACTTGGTCAACTGAGTGGATTTTTAAAACTGGTAGAAGTTGAAAAGTTCAGGGACTTAATTGCAAAAAGTTGAAAATTTTGAAAATAGGGTTTGGCAAGTTCGGCCGAACTTGCTAAACTTATTGAAGTTTTACTTTGAGGCAAGTTCTACCGAACTTGCTTTGATGTTTGGTTTGTGAAAGAATAAGTTCGACCGGACTTATGTTGGGCTTTATAACCTTGGGCTCATCAGTTCGCCCGAACTTGCCAAGGTATAAATTCCTTGCAAGTTCGGCCGAACTCATTATCTGCAATCACACTTCTCTGAGCGAACTTAGACTTGTTTGAGCGATTTTGTGAAATTGACATATAGCACCGTTACTCTGCCGAAATTTAGTTGATCTTGGTGATTTGCACACCATTATCAATGGAAGAGGTGAGAACTTGTTGATTGAACCGTTAATTGGACTGAATTGATGAACATAGATCTAAAAATGTTAAAATCTTGTAGATCTAGGATGTTTTTGATCGAATTGAACTTAAAATTGAAATGAACAATCAAAACCGACCAAGAATGAATGATAAATTTGATCAGATTCATAAGGTTTAAATTAGCAGGTTTGTTGAAGGAGATAACAAGTTCGGCCGAACTTGTTATCAAGTTCGACCGAACTTGCTAATAAAACTTGTATAAATCAGATAATAACACATGTTCGACCGAACTTAGGGTTTACCTCAGAACTTATGAATGAAGAGGAAGTTCGCTCGAACTTGAATTTTTTAAAATTGTTAATCATAAGTTCGCCCGAACTTATGTGGTTATATTGAACATGTGATTAAGACATTTCGGGCGAACTTAGCTAAACTGTTGCAAAAATCACATCAAGTTCGCCCGAAATTGATGATTAAGTGTTGGAAAATTTTCTGTTTTCTCTTGTAATACGTGCTAATTGTTTTTGCGTCGTTTTTTAGGCTCAAGTACCAGCGCGGGTGATTTCTATGGATTGTTCTAAATTCCATAACACGTGTATCACGCTTGAAATGCATTATGTCCGTCACTGAAGGAGTACGAAAGCATCCTAAAGTTTTTGAAGGATTGTCCTATCCATCGAGCTATCACAGAGCATACTGTGTCTTATAGTTTGCACACTTATCATTTTTGGATGAACGCGGGTCACAGCGAAGATATGAAGACCATTACATCATCTGTTCAAGTCGGAAATGAGGTCAAAGCAATCACTGTCACAGAGGATGATATTCGAAGGATCTTGCAATTCAATGATGATAAAGATGATCCGATGACGAGAAGATGGTCCGAGGTTGTTTCTATCGGATGGGTTATAAGGCAGTGTTAATAAGCCAACATTGAAGAAAGGGGAAGTGCCTAACCCCTACAAGCTCCTCATGCATGTATTATTCATACTTTCAGTCACCGTAAAGCGGGCCTTGACGATGTGCAAGATTATATGGCCTGTATGGCAACGACGTTAATTCTGAAGAAGCCGTTCAACTATTCTAAGCTTGTTTTTACACATATGTCGAAGAATATGGAAGATTCGAGATTATGATTGTATCCGAGGTTCGTGCAAATGCTCATCGATGAAAAGTTTTCTAATATTGCATGTGATCCAAACGACGTCTTATATCTCAGTCACCTCGATGATACCACGGTGAAAAAGCTGATAAAATTCCAGAAACAAGATTCAGCACCGGTAGCTAAGCCAGTATTTGGGGCAACTAAAGATGAAAATTATATTGCGCCCCCCGATAACAAATGGAGGAAAGATGGAAGTGGTGACGAGAAAGAGTTAAACGCAGAAAATGAATGGTTTAAGGCTTTCAACCCTAAAGCTCGAAGTGAATGGTTTCTAAAGGCCGAAGTCGAAAAGCCTAAAATGAAGCGAGCGACTAAGAAAGTTGATACAATGCTTGTGGATGAAGACGAACCTGTTAATGTTCAAGCTGAAGCTGGTTCTAGTGCAGCGATTGTTACTGAAAGCCAAGAGACTGAAAAGACGACTCAAGAAGATGATGTTATATCAGCTACTTCCGAGAACGACGATGATTCTGATGATTCTCTCGTGAAGATTACTAAGAAGACAATAGCAGAGACTGAGGCAGAAAAAGTCAAAGAGACTGATGCTGATTTTGATTCAAATCTTGAAAAAGAGTCTGACGAGGAAAGACCCAAGAAAAAAGCTAAGTGTGTGAAGTCCGCTACAGTTTCAACGACAAAGACTACAGGGTCTCCTCAGGCAAAAGGCAGGAAGAAAGCAAAGAAATCTCAGAAACCTGCTATTTGGTGATACAAAGGAAGGCCAAAAAGCGCAGAAGTTACACAAGAACCTTCTGGCGCACAGGAGAAAGGAGTAACACAAGAACCTCCTACACAAGAACCTCCTGTTGTAATTTCATCTGAAGCTGAACATCCAGGAGTTACACAAGAACCTCCTGTGATCTTTCCATCTGAGGCAGAACGTCCAGGAGTCACACACAGAACCTCCTGAGGCTGGATTACTTGAAGTGCCTATTATTTCATCTCCGGTTCCTCCAACGACTTCTCATTTTGAAAGTACTACTCCTAAGAAGTCCACACCAAAGACTGCTACTCCAAAGTCTACTCCAACTACAAATCTGGTTGGTGATATGCAAAATGAGCCAATAAGTCTTCAAGATCTGAATGATTTCTTTCCGGATACCAATGTTGATTTTCAGAGAAGCGTGTGAAAATCTTGGAAGATAAAGTAGCCAAGAATGAAGAAGAAAAAGCTGAGCTGATCAAGAAAATGAATCAAAGCGCAGTTGAGAAAGAGATGTTGGATGATAAAGTCAAAGTGTTGGAAAGCGAAAGATAATTCTTCAAAGCATTGATCGAGAGCTTGAAGACGCAAATGAAAAGCTGTAAACCATAGATTGCTGAGTTGAAAATGATTCAAGCCCTAAATGATCGAAGGTTTCACAAGGATGCAAAAGTATTATCTAATACTCTGGGTATTGTTTCATTGCCGAATACGATCGTCTAGATAGGCAAGAGGCGAAAGAAAGAGCTAAAAAAGAGCTTGCTTCTAGTGATAAGGGCAAATGTGTTGAAGGTGAAACACCTAAATCTTCTGAAGTTGCTGAAAAGTCTGTTGAAGAGAATGTTGAAAAAGCTTCTGAGTCTGATATTGCTAAGGTTGACAAATCTGTCAAGCCTTCTGATACGTAATTGCATATGAAGAAAAGGACCATGAAGAAGCAGAAGATGAGGATAAAGATGATGACAACAAGAAAGATGATTCTGATTATGAAGATTGGAATAATGCTGCTGATGATGATGATCGGGGAGGAGTTGGTATGAAAATTAGTGAAGCAAAAGTCTCTGATGAATTTGATTTTTCTTCTCTGATGGATGATGAATCAAACAAGATGAATGATCAAATTGAGGGGGAGTCTGGACAAAAAGGGCCAACTGAAGAGATTGATATGTCTGATGTTGATAGGTTTGCAAAGCCTGTTGCTGCCGTACCCACGAAGCCTTTGATCTTGATGCTTGAACATAGTGTAGAGGAAGGCGAGTATGTGCACAATTATACTAAGGAAGATTTGGCCAAGTTGATTGAAGTTGATGCTGAAACACTTGATTTTGATTTTGAAGAGCAAGTGATGAATGTTAACATGTTTGAGCCGAATGATTATTAGTATATACGAAGGTTTGAAGCTGATGAGTATAACAGGGTTATCGTGGTGGATTGGTCTTCAGATGATGAAAGTAATGAAACTGCAAAGTACGTCGGTCCTAACACTGATAGTTTTCCTACTTTTGAGGAGATGTACAAGCAACTTGATGAAGATATGTTGAAGGAAAAGATCGAAGAATCAATCCGAGAAGGCAAAATTTCGAAACCAATGACAAAGGAGGAAATAGCTCAAGCTAAGAAGTCCTGGTTCAAAGAGATGCCGCGTGAACGTAAGGTTCGATGTCCTCTAGCATTCTTTACCAGAGATAAAGATGTGTCGTTGGGAGATATTCTCATTTGGGGGTGGTTCAAGGAGCTAAATGTTTATGCAATCAAAAGGGAATCTGGAGTGCAATACTTCAAATATTTAGCTGATTTCAAGACTTTACCGTATGGGATGTGGAGGAGCTTGTCCAAACCGTGAATGTTACTTATCATATGAAGTATATTGATCAGTTATTGTGGAAAATGATCAAGTTTGAAGCGACAAAGGGATTTAAGTGTTGGAAGCCGTTTATTCTAGGCCGTCGCATTAAGACAAAAAAGAAAACAGGGGAGAAGGATATAACGTTGATTATGAAACGACCAAGAGCAATAAGGAACATGCCCTTAATGTCGATTGAACATAATTTCTATCCGGTATTTAAGTGGTGGCAGATAGATCCAACTACATGTGAAGCTGTTATTGTTTTACGATTTGAAGAACATTTGGATATCACGAAGGAAAATATTGAAATATTGGGTATGAGAGGGTTGTGGAGAACAATCAGGATACTAGACCCGATGTGGCTAGTGAATTGCTCGAGAGAAGACATCAAGTGCTTGTTCTACAGTAAGATAGTGTTTGAAGAATGTGAGAAAGAACAAGCCTTGCAATATCAAAGGGTCGTTAATGTATGCTACGATCGAGAAGTGAACTCCGGAAGAATGTGGGAAACAAATTGGAGGGAGCTAGAACGAGTTGAATTTCTGAAAGAAGAGAAGCGTCTAGAAGCTATACACGAGAAAAGTAGGGTGGCAAGGCTTAGAAGGTTTCAGTACATGAACAAAGTGCCTCCTACAGATCAGACGCCAGATCCGAAGCAGGAACGACGAAAGAAGCCATTCAAGAACTTCTTCGGTCGTGTTCGTTAATGTTTATTTGAAGACAGAGTTTGGAAGACTGATATAAGACGAAGACAATATCCAAGGGGGAGTCTATTGGTTCAGAATGTCTATGTCTTAGTCTTATATCGAGTCTGTATAGATTAGAATTGAATAGACTAGAAAAAAGTAGTATTTATATGTTAAAGGGTCAAGTTCGCCCAAGATATGCATGGAATGTCAAGTTCGGTCGAACTTGCTTAGGCAAGTTCGCCCGAACTCACCTCCTCCATGAGCGAACTTCAACTCCTATAAATAGCTAGCATGTCACTCTCATTTGTAACTTTGGCATCTTTGAGGCGAAGCTCTTCAATTTGGAGACTTGACGTTATATCAATAAAATGACGATTAATTGACTAATTCTTGTTGTTTGGTAATCATGTCGTAATATTTCTGCTATTATGGACATTAGATATCAAATCTAGGTTCCTATGCTATTAGGATTGGTCCTACACAAAGTACCACCTTAAATCCTTGATTGGATATCTAAGGATACTTCCATGAGTCCTTAAAGGGTCTTATGCAATATGCCTATGTGCATATCACAACTCTCTGGGTTGTCATAACACTTTTCATAGTACAGGATTCTAAAAACATTATACCAAATTTCAAAGTTTCATGATTTCAAAGATATTTCATAAGATTCTAAAAATATTTTTAACATAGCATATTTACTTAATATACAAAGTGCATAATTTCAAAATAATATTTCAAAAACTTTCAAAGACAATTTTACATGATTTCAAAACATTTCAACATTTCATATTTACTTAATACATGGTTTTCAAAGACATTTTTTCTTGTATGTTGGCTGAGCATACAAAATACACGGTTTTCTTTTAAAGACATTTTGCTTGTATGTTGACTGAGCGTACCAAGTACACGGTTTCAAAAACACTTTGCTTTGTATGTTGACCTAACATACCTAGTGTATGGTTTTCAAAACATTTTCGCTACTCAATTCTCAAAAATCCTTATAAGATCTTCCTATCTTCATAGTTAGATTCTTGTGGATTTTAAAGTACTAGGTTGAGTCCTTGATTGGATTCCTTGTGTACTTTAATGCGTATGTACAAATTGATGACCAAGTCGATGATTATGGGTTTATGTGATTAGTAGTGATTTAGATAACGAAACGAGCCTAATACCATAAGAACATGGTGGATACGCTGATGGTACTTCCTATATATAAGTTTTCTTATTGTATCACCCTTGTAGCGTCATCCGAATCACTATAGGATCTTTGGTTTTCAAGTCGATTCAAATGTTCGCTATCCTAATCCTTGTAGAATCTTCCATATCTTCATATGATAGAATCTTAGAAGGATATCCAAAAGTACTATTTTAAATCCCTAATGGGCTATTCTATGCAAATAGTTAGACCCTTGGATTTTAAGGTGCTAATCCTAAGTTAAAGAGGCCTTTTAGGGTCTAGTTAAAGAGATCATTCGTTGATCTAGTTAAAGAAACCTTTCAGGGTTTAGTTAAAGAAACCTTTCAGTGTTTAGTTAAAGAGACCTTTCAGGGTCTAGTTAAAGAGGTCATGTGTTGACCTAGTTAAAGAGATCATTCGTTGATCTAGTTAAAGAACCTTTCAGGGTTTAGTTAAAGAGATTGTTCGTTGATCTAGTTAAAGAAACCTTTCAGGGTTTAGTTAAAGAGACCTTTCAGGGTCTAGTTAAAGAGGTCATGTGTTGACCTAGCTAAAGAGATTGTTCATTAGTCTAGTTAAAGAGACTCTTTGGTGGTCTATTTAAAGAGATCATTTGTTGATCTAATTAACCCTTTTTTGGTCTAAACAAGTCATCACATGTTTACTCGTTTGATTTTTCCCATACACATCACAAAATGAACTATGCAGACTATGCAACAAATTGAGTAATTATGGATGCATAGATAATTATAGAATCCCTTACATAGAAAACCATAGCAAGTTTTGTCATGTGCAAGAACCATAGTGATAACAATAATGAAACGGGAACAATGTAATAAGGGCATGGTGGATACGCCGCTGGTACTTCCTATATATAAGTGTTCCTTATTACATTACAAGCGTGGCGTTATTTAAGTTACTAGAAGTTTTGGACCTTGACCAATGTTGTTTTAATCTTTCATTCTCCGACTCCAACATCGAGCTCACACAAGTTCCCCATACTATTCTTCATGGGAAATCTCTATAAACATTCTTTCGTTTGAAATTCGACACTCATTTCTAGTTATGCTATGACAAAAGACATCACTCTGGCAATTACATGATTCTATTCTAAGGCTCGGTGCAAACAAAGATGTCATACAACCACCTATTGCGACAAAGTTTAGATTTTTGAATCTAAGTGCATAACAATAGACAATAAACAAAGTTCGCTGAGAGTCCAAACGTTGCCTAGAGTTTTACTCCGGGAACGAAGGATCACTTGAAGCGATACCCTCACTTATGATTTCACAAATTTCCTCTAAATTAAATTTCGGGATGAAATTTCCTAAAGTAGGGGAGACTATGACATCTGAGCCATTTCAACTATCATACAATTCCGAACAAAATGAAATCTTGTGTTTCATTCTTGAGAATTGTAAAATTACATGTGACATTCATACATTTTAGTCCATGTACAATTTCGACACTTCAAAGCTTTTTCTGGAAGATATACGTAAACTGTTACGCAAACGTAATCAGTTTAATGCAACATATATTCTGAAATAGTGACACAAGTATAACATACCTTAAATAACCTTTACATAACTTAGAAATAAGTTTTGAAAGGTTTGGTATGTCAAAAACAAATTTATTCGATCACAGGGAGTATTTACGACAAACTACGAAAGTCTGCATATTCTCGTAGAGACACACATTCCGGAACAAATTCATAAGCTAAACTTACCCAAAATACCCTTAACATAGCTTAGAAATAAGTTTCGAGGGCTTCGGTATGGCAAAAACCTCCTTATGCAACTTCAGGGGCTATTTTGCAAATTCTGCGAAATTATGCCGTTGCGCGTATTTCTTAATCTGGAACATGTACGCACATCAAAATTTTTTATAATCATTAAAATCTAGTATTTTAATGATTGGAATGCAAAAATATCATTCGTTACGCGTTTACGGTCATTTGCGCGTTCGTTACGATTTTCGTCGTAATTAACCGAAAATCGCAACCGTAAGACCAAACGAACTGACTTCTGAGATATTTTTTAAGCACATTTCAAGTTTCCTATACTTTATTGTCCTTATAAAGCTTGAAAATAGGGTTAACGGGTGTTAAAAGTGCCAAAACGCGTCAAAATCAAGTGAAGGGGCCATTTCTGCCAATTCTGAAACTTCAGCCCCTGCAAGGGCCTTACGGACCGTAAGGCAAAACCCCATACGGTCCGTAAGGGGTCCCCAGCTCATCAGAATTGGTGAATCAAGGTGGCAGCTTCTTGTTAATTCCCTTATTGACTAAGCAAACGATTTTGCCACCCTTCTCTCTGCATCTAACATGTGTTATGACACTAATCCAACTTAGTGGTGACTCATGGACACTTGTAATGCTCTTATAACTTCAATTCAAGTATAAATAACATGGGAATTTAGCCATTTGAACTTTTGCAACCTACATCCTTGCTCTCATCTGTTCTCATCTGAAGTAGCAACCAATTAGAGATCATTTTCTGAGTTCTAGGGCTCTCCTAGAGTATTTGTAAGTGTTCCATTCATGTCTTGTTCAATTTTCTTAGTTTATTTGGTCTAAAATCAAACAGTTTGACTTTCTGTTTGACTTTCAGTTTTGATAATAAATTGGTTGAAATAAAGTCCAATTGAACTTTGCAATATGATGGTGATCATGATGGTTATGGTCCTTAGTGATCATGCCTACTGAATTCCACGTTTGCTAGTCTTAGTGGCGAGTCAAAGTTTTGGTTAAAAATGCGATAAATGCGCATATCATGACGAAACTAATTTCAGGTGTCAAAATTGATACCAAAACTCTCCTATAACTTAGTTTGGCATGTCAAAACATGTCTAACTCGTCAATTTTTAGTATAGTGCTTGTTTTAGGATCATTTGTTGAACGGTTTTGACCACCACTTTGACTTTCGAATCCGACCCGTTAGGTCGATCTTAGGATCCGACCAAACACATATTTGTGACCATAGTTGTATAGGGAATAACCCTCTGAGGTAATACCTTATGGTCATGTCTTTTGGTTAGTGATATGACAATTAGTTGTTATGTTCCTTAATAATGACCAAAATGCCCTTTTTGCGAAATAAATCAATCTAAAGCATATGCAACCTAATTTTTGACATGTAATCTGATGTAACAACAATATTAAACATGTTTTGACATGTAGGACTTATCATAACACATATCTAACCATCCGAACGCGTAGTTACGCGAATGACACGTTAAAGTGGCTTAAACTACCTTAACGAGTCATAACGGGTCAAAAGCACTTAGGATTCATTCCAAATCAGAATGTTAAGCTTATTAAACCATATCATATGAGTTCCAACACTCGATTGGTTTGTAAGACTTCATTCTCTCCGATCTCCCGTTTATGTCCCGACTTATTTACATGTTATCCGACTCATTAGGACACACTTGATCCTTGATCTTTGGGCTTTGTTCACACTCTCATACAAGGCTTATTTGCAATCCCAGGTGAGTATATTGCTCCCCTCTTTTATGTTACTCAAATGTTTTGGGGTGATTCATATGTGCTAAGTTGTTTTCAATGTACAAATACTATGGTTTATATAACTATATGGTTTCAATAATGTGATACAACTTGTTGGTGCGTTATCCATGATACGAATGATATTCATTAACATTGATATGCCGCCCAGCAGTAAGTTATGGTACCATAGGATTGACAATCCCGTTACTAGGCTATTCACTAGATTTGGTGGGTAGTTTGGGGAACGACAGAAACTGTTTATGATTAACAAATCATTCGTTGATTTGTTAGTCTTGTTAAAGAGATCTTTTAGGATCTATTAAAGATACCCTTGGGGTATAGTCGAGTCAACAAAGGCTTGAATGTATTCATTAAAGAACAACAAAAGTTTTCACAATTAGAAACAAGGACAATGGACAATGTTTTATGACAAGTACAATGAACAATGGTTTATGACAAGGACAATGAACCATTGGTTATTGGCACGAACAATGGTCGAATGGTTATTTTTGAACAAGGTTACACAACAATTTTTATTTAAAGATATAAACCATACAAAGTTTACTTACAAGATAATTTACAACTCAAGTTTACGAAACAAATGTTTTCAGTCAAGCTTCATGGCTACACGATTTTGATTTACTTATATTAACTTGTAAATTTGATATATTATATTGCAATATCAAATACTTTTTGATTTCCAGATTTATACTCGTCGACTCTCGAAGTTGGATGAGGTATTGCAATATAGTTATAAAGCCATGAATTTGATACTCACAAAACCTATGTTCTCGCCGGCATTCTTTTATGCTGACCTCATTTTTCACATATGTTTCAGGATTAGTTTCATGACGATTGTTGCTGCATACTTCACCTAGGGCGGAAACGGACTTTAGTGCCTTAAAAGAAGAAAGACAAACAATATACTTTTTTGCTTATTTTAAATTCTGAGGACAATGTAATCGTACTAATATTCAATAAAACATAATTTCAAATACCATGTGTTATGTAACAATTTGTAACGTGACTCCCCAAGTGTTTCTGCCGTGTGTTGATTTACGCGATTTGGGTTGTTACACTAACAATAGAACTCTTATGCTTACGCATGCTTACTCACGTATACTCAATTTTTGGGACGAAAATTCCTTCAACTTGGGGATAATGTGACATCGCGGAAAAATAGGTATCATGTCTGACTGACTGCTCATTATGTGTTTAAAACTTAATCTTTGTCATAGAAGTAAAACTTATAAATGTAGCGAATAATCAAGAAACTCGTTACGTATTTGCAAAGACCAGACCATCAAACTCGACCTCATGATTCAACTCGATAACGCAACCCGTTAGCATGTGATCCAAATCAACCCCTCCCCCACATCTACTCTAGGCCCAACCCAAAACATCCCAACCCGCCACCCAAACCCCTTACGGCCCAACTAGCCCAAAACCGCCTCACCCCTTGTAATTTTTATAAAGTACGTGTGTAGGTGTGTATGGATGAGATCAAGAAACTAAAATAGCAAAACCCTAGCTCCTCCTTCCCTCTTGGTGTGTGACGGCAGCCCCCCCTCTCGATCTCATCTCTCATTCACGGTTAGTATGCTTGTTATGTTTTGTTAGTATTCTTGTTAATGTTTATGTTAGTGTTCCTTTGATATAGAGTGCAATGATATGAGTATTTGTATGGCTGCATTTTTGGTGTTGATAATGTCTATATATAGGGTTGCATCAAGAGTCTTGTAATACACATGTTAGGGTTCGAGGCATTTGAATGAACTATTAATGAGGATCACATAATCACGATAAAATCTGACCTAACTACCATGTATGAACTGAGTGGAATAAGTAAATACGTTGTATGATCATTAGAATCACTAAAAGAAATGATAGAAACTTGTATTGGATGGTTTTGAGTGAAAACATATTTTGTCCGGGTTTTTGCGGCCAACTTCAGTTGGCTGTAACCAGAACTTAACATATCAAAAAATAGATTTTTTGAAGTCTAAAACGTACGAATTTTAAAAACGCTTCAAATGGCGCTAGAATCGCAATTTTCTGACATCATTTACTATTTTAAAAGAATTGTTTTGTGCAGCAGCTAAAGCTACGTTTTTTCTACAGAAATTACACTTTATGTTTTACATCATATCCTAGACATTAGTTAGAGTTAAGTCGTGAAATTCGTACAGTAGCTGGGCTTGGTGTCTCCGCAAACCTCCAATTGGAATGTCGTCAATCGGATAAACGATGATTATGAAATAAATTTTTCCGTGAGCTGCAGTCAGATAGCGGCGAATCTGACTGCAGCCCAGCAAATAATTTTTAGTAAATAACTGGTAACGATTTGGGTCTTGAGAATTTTACACAAAGTGGCGCGGACCATTTCGAACGTCTTGTAATTTTTTTGGTATTTTTGAAAGGGAGTAATTATTTTATAAAAATACCCGAAAACAACCCATTTCTTGAATTAAAGCTGAAACGTAATAAGTGGCATTGTGTGCATCTAAATGTTTGTTTGTACTATCTGAGAATGTCCGAACTTGTTTAATGTCAACTAATATATATATGTAAGTTTTTGTGTGCTATGATCATATATAAATATATGTGGAATATATATGTGTAAGTTGTCAACATGATTGCATGATACGTGTATAAATTGCGTGCCTTACATGAACACACTAATAAACTAAGTGGTAATCGTATTAGGACGTGATTGACCAACCTCAACTCCTAATCACTTTAAAGGGCTAACCGAGCAATCAAAGGTGAGTTCGTGACCCCTATATTTTAAGGTTTATAAATACACAGGGGGAGAAAACAAGTACGCTTACGGTAAACTTTTGCTTTAACGTTATTGTTAAATAACGTCATTAAAACCGATAATCTAGTTTATGTTATGTACGGTCATGGTCACTAAGTAGCCACTTTATCACGTAAGTCCTCATCAACTCTCGGACCGTTAGTATGGGATTTATAGCGGGAAAATTTTGAGTAGTACGATTGGGCCCGACAAGCCCCACCCGAGCTAGTCATGCTAGCTTATCGGTTATGGTCAACAGGTGTAGAATTTGGCCTAACACACGCCATGGTCGGTGATAGACCTGGCACACAGAGGCAACATTAGTCAGCCTCGGTCGCAAACTCTTATGTGACATAGCTTAGGTTCGCTACCTAAAATATAAATGAAACTTATTATCAAAACAACATTATTATTCCGGGTTAGGAATAATGGGAAAACTATTAAATTGGTAAACTTAATAAACATGTGAAGTTACTCTTCTTTCTGTTGACACTAGTTTCTTACATGCTTTTTTCTCAGGACGTTAGCGCATGAGTAGGTGCACACATGGATACAAAAACTATTTTTATCGAGTCTTGCATTTGAACATTATATAATTTATGGGCATTTGTTTTGGCGCCCGGTTACATTTATTTACTTTACGCTTCCGCATTTCTTTGGTACTTTGATTATTTTGTGTTGGTTTGAATTTTTAAACGTATCTTTTTCGTATAGAGGTTGTTCTGTAAGACTAGTGTCTGTGATCCTGGTTTGTCACGCGCCTCGCGGTAAAACCCCGCAAGTTGAAATTGAGGGTGTGGCATCTTAAGAGTCCAGTGCTCCACCTACTTTCCATTTGCGCATAGTAGCAACACTGGACTAGGGGGACTTGAAGGGGTATTGTAACATCCGTAAAAAACCGGATTTACCAAACCCGCTTCGTTTATTAACCGAACAATCAGTTAAAAATTTCGTTGCAAATTTAATGCTCAAATTAATTTTAAACGATACATAATTATTAAGTATAGTAAAATATAAAAGTTATATTTGAAAATTTATTAAAATTAATGAAATAAAAATAAAACAATGCTGCCGGGTTTCGAACCCGGGTCAGCCGGGTAAACTTCAACGCCTTAACTTCCATCCATCCAACCACTCCGCCACTTGTGTTGTTTGATAACATCTGGAAACAATTAATACATATAATAAAACTGGAAAATCAAACCCAGTCAACAGCGCGCCCAAATCCCCTGACGCCGGAAAATCCGACGATTTCGTCAATCATCGTCGGTTATCTATGACTTAACGTAAGCATTAACCTCAACATCGGTTATAACCGATTTCAGTCCGCGACACAAGTCATAACCGCCGGAAAATTTTGACCGACGAATCAAGACGGTAATCAGACCAAATTCGTCGATGTTCTTCCCTATAAATGCACCCTCTAACCTCTGATAGCCTTTTCGCTCACAATCACACCCTTTCTCGACGTAATTTCACTCGCCGGAAACTTTCTACAAGTCGCCGGAAAACCGAGATTTCATCTACACGGTAAATACCTTGACTCTTTCCGTTTTAATCCGATGTCAGACTGTTTCTAACTTCAATCCAACCATCAGAATCTATCCCAGACGACGTAGCCGGAATATTCAGCTCTCGCCGGAAAAACCTCTGAAACTTCTGATCTTACGCTGTGAATCGGTATAACCCTCCAAACTCCTGTAAATCCTTGTTTAAGTACCTCCATATCATAACTAATCGAACAGAACCGGTAATTGACTCTAACAGCCGAAGTTCACAAACAGAGCCGACGAGTCTTCGCCGGAGTTCTGTGAAAGACGCTGATCGGTATATTCTTCCCCCAAACTCTCTCCATTCATTACCTTTCAATTACTTATAAAGCTTGAAAATCGAATGAGACATAAATCAGTTGAATTGTCATAATCGGAAATTTTAATCGGAGAAGACGAAGTACTGATATGATATAAGATTAATTAAAAACAGTTTTATGAACGGGTTAGACACACAGTCCAGTGGTGGACTGTGTGCAAACAATATGCATAACGTCCCGAGTTCGATTCTTGACACACGCACCTTCACAGAAATAAAATGCCTTTTTTTTAAGACCGAACCGGGTTAACTTCAGTAAGATGTTAAGTATAATAAAAACCAGAATAATTACCAAGTTAGACACACAGTCCAGCGGTGGACTGTGTGCCAAATTAAACCACAGGTCCCGGGTTCGAGACCTGTGGCGAGCACCGAGTCGACACAGTAAATCCTTTTTAGAATAAATGATTTTCGGATAAATTTAATTAGTATATAAATATAATTAAAAACAGAAATATTTCGGGTTAGACACGTAGCTCAGTTGGTAGAGCTGCGTGCACGCGTACGGGAGGTCACCGGTCCGAGTCTCACCCAGCGCACACTTATACCGACCGAACCGGTCAACAAGTCAACAAGTCAACGGTCAAACAAGTCAATGGTCAACAGTCAAAAATCAACATTTTTTTATTTCTTTTATTTATTTATTTAAATTAAAAACCAATTAAAAATACTTAAAAATAACATTATTTAAATTCCTCTTATTTACCGAACCATTATGTTATTGTCTAGGTTAGTTTCACTCGTGGTTAAATCCAACTTCGTGCGTATTCAACATCATCAACCGAACGCACCCAATGTGAGTGAATCTCATAACTCCCCTTTTTAATTACACGTTTTGGGGTGTGTCATGTGTCACTAAAATTAACTCGTTTATTTAAACTTGTGCCATACCATATTGTGATCTAAACTTAGAATGTATATATTGTTTGTAGTTATGTATTTCATATTGTCAAAGTTGTATGCAAATCATTCATTAGGCCCATCAGTTCGTAGAACAACGCGTGCCTCAAAACTCATTCATTAGGCCCAGCAGTTCCTCGTGGGAGACGAGTTGAGCAACGCGTGCCTCAAAACAATCTATTATTGTGTGTGTGCATTATTTAATATTAAGTGATTTGTGAATAAGTTTACATCTATATTTACTCATATGTGGTTGTGCACTTTATTTTATAATCAATTCAATAAACTTGTTCAAATGTTTTTCATAGGATTCACTCGCCAACTTTTTGTCGATCCAAAAACCATTTTTACACATGATACAGGTGAACAGGATGAAGCAAGGAAAACATAGGAAATGCCTTAGAAGAAAATAATGAAGTCTAGAATGATGTGTAGGACATGATGTAATTATGATTGTATGTTTCCCTTTAAATTGTAATAATAAATATGAAACGTTATAATAGATGTCGTGAGCTTTGATGATAACCCAATCATGCCCCGATCACCTTTTCCGCTGCGGGTCGGGGTGTGACAGATTGGTATCAGAGCCATGACTATAGGGATATAGGATAGGTTATTAGACCCTTAGAGCCTATATTATAGTTGACTAGATTTTAATTGTTATGTGGTTACATGCAAACTTATGATGTTTATTTGTTTCATATTTGTTTATACTTACAGTCAAACATACATACTTACATACGCATTCATCATACATATTTCAATGTTCACATATTCAAATCATCTTCATACTTTCGTTATTAAAAGATTTTGTCGCAATTCTCATTTTTCAAATCTCATCAAAGTGAGTTCTACGACGGGCATGTAGTAACTGTAAGGGTACAAGTACCGGTAGTCGGAACGTCCTGTCTAGGTTGGCATTCGTATAAATCCAATATAACGGACCAGTTTGCCTACCTGGGGACTAACGATGAGAGTACGAAGGACCTATTAGGCCAAAGCATGCCACACCAATCGTCGTTCGAACTAACCCTACTTTGAGGTGTCACCGTGTCCACACCTGGACACATTCCGAATATCATACGTTACATATTTCTCGATTTTCTCCGGGTTTTAGTGTACGTAACCAGGCTAACACATGCGAACCATATAAAAACCCGGTATTCATGGGGCCCACATGATTATGAAGGTGAAGTATGGCGGCATGCAATGCCCAATTACGAGCAAAGCCCAAGACATCCTATGGATGTAGTAGATTTATTATGTTATATTTATTTTATGAATGTTCATTCCTAAATTCGACCCATGATCCCAAAAACATCCAACTCATACTCTTGATATGTATTCCTTGTAGATGTCCTCTAGCCTCGCCCGTAGGAAGATGAGAGCAGGAAAAGCCCGTGAGCGCATGGCTGCCCTAATCGCTCAACAAATGGCTGTCGTAATACCCAACATTGTAGTTCAAATCCAACAAGCCCTTACCGCCAATCCTGTCAACCAAGAAGATCAAAATGTTATCAACCCTCCCCCAAATACCACTAAATGCACCTACAAGCATTTCAAATCCTGCGACCCTCCAAAATACGAAGGGACTGAAGGTGTCACCGCTCTCCTCCATTGGTTTGAAGAAATGGAGAACACTTTTCTAAACTGCGATTGCCCCAATGATCGCAAAGTGCGATATGCTACTGGTCGTTTATATGGAATAGCACTTACTTGGTGGAATACAGAGAAGGCCAAACGAGGTGTTGAAGATGCTATGACTTTGACTTGGGAAGAGTTGAAGGAAATCATGACAAGACGGTTTTGCCCAAGGAGCGAAATCAAGAAATTAGAAGATGAGTTCTATTCGTTGAAGCAAAAGGAAGGCGACCACACCACATACAACAAAAGATTCCTCGAGTTAAATCAAATGGTTCCCAACTTGTTCACTCCCCTCTACCGTTTGATCGAGCACTACATTCGAGGTCTTTCGTCAAAAATTCAAGACTCTGTAATAAGTACCACCCCTGTAACCTTGGAAGCCGCAATGGAGTTAGCTACAGAGCTCACCGAGAACCGCATCCGGAATAAAGACTTCAAGGAGGAGAAGAAGAAGGATAAAGCATCAACTGAAACTTCAAACTCCACCCAAACCGAATCCCCTTCTCAACCCATTTTTAAGAGAAAACGAGATGGGAAACTTTTCGCTGTCACACAACGTAATCAACCAACTTCACAAGCCATACCCATCCAAGCTATCCCAATCACTCAAGTAGCACCCAACTCAACTTACCCAAATAAGAAACCATACCTTGGACCTCACCCTCGATGTAACACCTGTTTTTATCACCTACCATCTACCTTACCTTGTCGACTATGTGCGAATTGTGGACGCTATGGTCATTTGAGCAAGGTTTGCTGCACCCCTCAAAACTAAATCTCACCCTCTACTCAAAACATGATCCAAACCTATCAACAACCCCAATACCCCACGTTACCTTATGTTCGAGCTTGTTTTAATTGTGGCGACCCTACCCACTTTAGAAACACGTGCCCTCGATTGGTTAACATCATAAACGCCCAAGCTCAAGCAAACCCAGTTAACCAAGCAAATCAAGGAAACCTAATCACTAGGCCACCAGCAAGAGGAAGAGTTTTCAACATCAACGCCAATCCTGTTGAAGATAATGATGGCCCAAACGAAACCACCCAACTAGTCCCCTTCACCAAAAATCAAGATTCAACTCCAACCGTTTAGTTTTTTTTATGTTTTTCTTTATGTTATCTCAAGCTTTGGTTGATTGTGTTTATTTATGTATTAGAGTCACATAGAACTAATCATAACTTGTGGATAAAGCCAATGAAAATTTGACAAGAATATGGTGGATACGCCGCTGGTACTTCCTATATATAAGTATTCTTGCCAAAGGTTCAGAGGCATTGTCTGGCGGTTATGAGAAGTTCCATGTAGAATTTAGTATTGTCTTGATTGAAGTTTGTTTTGTACTCACTAATTTGGCATTTGTAGCATCTCATCATTTAAAGAAATTGGATTGTGTTCCATTTCTACATAGACTAACCTCTCCATCATAACAAACGAGAGAGGTATTGTCATCATTCAAACATGTATACTATCAGAATTAAGACTCAAGTTTTGGTTGTTGTGTTTATTTTAGAGTCACATAGAACTAATCATAACTTGCGGATAAAGTCAATGAAAATTTGACAAGAATATGGTGGATACGCCGCTGGTACTTCCTATATATAAGTATTCTTGTCAAAGGATCAGAGGCATTATCAGGCAGTTATGAGAAGTTCCATGTAGGATTTAGTAATGTCTTGGTCGAAGTTTGTTCATCATACATTTCAACGTATTTCAATTTCATCATTTAAAGATGTTGAGCTATGTCTCACTTCCACAATGACTAACCTCTCCATCATAACAAACGAGAGAGGTACTGTCACCATTCAAACATGTATACTATCAGAATTAAGACTCAAGCTTTGGTTGATTGTGTTTATTTATGTATTAGAGTCACATAGAACTAATCATAACTTGCGGATAAAGCCAATGAAAATTTGACAAGAATATGGTGGATACGCCGCTGGTACTTCCTATATATAAGTATTCTTGCCAAAGGATCAGAGGCATTATCAGGCGGTTATGAGAAGTTCCATGTAGGATTTAGTATTGTTTTGGTTGAAGTTTGTGTTATACTCACTGATTTAGCATTCATATCATCTCATTATTTAAAGAAATTGGATTGTGTTCCATTTTCTACATAGACTAACTTCTCCATCATAACAAACGAGAGAGGTACTGTCATCATTCAAACATGTATACTATCAGAATTAAGACTCAAGCTTTGGTTGTTGTGTTTGTTTATGTTTTAGAGTCACATAGGACTAATCATTACTTACTGATAAAACCAATGAAAATTTGACGAGAATATGGTGGATACGCCGCTGGTACTTCCTATATATAAGTATTCTTGCCAAAGGATCAGAGGCATTATCAGGCAGTTATGAGAAGTTCCATGTAGGATTTAGTATTGTCTTGGTTGAAATTTGTGTTACATTCACTGATTTAACATTCATATCATCTCATCATTTAAACAAATTGGATTGTGTTCTATTTCTACATAAACTAAACCTCTCCATAATAACAAACGAGAGAGGAACTGTCACCATTCAAACATGTATGCTATCAGAATTTGGACTAAGATATTGGTTGTTGTGTTTATTTATGTTCTAGAGTCACATCATAGAACCAATCATAACTTACTGATAAAACCAATGAAAATTTAACAAGAATATGGTGGATACGCCGCTGGTACTTCCTATATATAAGTATTCTTGCTAAAGGATCAGAGGCATTGTCAGGCGGTTATGAGAAGTTCCATGTAGGATTTAGTAATTTCTTGGTTAAAGTTTGTTTTATACTCACTGATCTAGCATTTATATCATCTCATCATTTAAAGAAATTGGATTATGTCACCAATCAAACATGTATACTATCAGAATTAGGACTCAGACATTGGTTGTTGTGTTTATTTATGTTCTAGAGTTATATCATAGAACCAATCATAATTTACTGATAAAACCAATGAAAATTTGACAAGAATATGGTGGATACGCCGCTGGTACTTCCTATATATAAGTATTCTTGCCAAAGGATCAGAGGCATTGTCAGTCGGTTATGAGAAGTTCCATGTAGGTTGTAGTATTAGAAGTTTTTGTTTTAGGATATAACCTTATCTTTCCAAATATATCAAAACTCTTACGTATGATATCATATTCAGTCGATCAACTCTGTTTTTCAATATTCATTAACTTAGGCATAAAAAAAAGCGATTCCTGTAGCAGGGTACTCAACCCTTACAAGGAACGTTACCGCCTCAAACAAAAATTTAAACTCTTACTCTTTTTCTAAGTATGTAACTGTCAAACTAAACACCATCCTTTTTAGACAAATATATCACTACTTAAATTTTGGGACGAAATTTCTAAAAAGTAGGGGATATTGTAACATCCGTCAAAAACCGGATTTACCAAACCCGCTTCTTTTATTAACCGAACAATCAGTTAAAAATTTCGTTGCAAATTTAATGCTCAAATTAATTTTAAACGATACATAATTATTAAGTATAGTAAAATATAAAAGTTATATTTGAAAATTTATTAAATTAATGAAATAAAAATAAAACAATGCTACCGGGTTTCAAACCCGGGTCAGCCGGGTAAACTTCAACGCCTTAACTTCCATCCATCCAACCACTCCGCCACTTGTGTTGTTTGATAACATCTGGAAACAATTAATACATATAATAAAACTGGAAAATCAAACCCAGTCAACAGCGCGCCCAAATCCGCTGACGCCGGAAAATCCGACGATTTCGTCAATCATCGTCGGTTATCTATGACTTAACGTAAGCATTAACCTCAACATCGGTTATAACCGATGTCCAGTCCGCGACACAAGTCATAACCGCCGGAAAATTTTGACCGATGAATCAAGACGGTAATCAGACCAAATTCATCGATGTTCTTCCCTATAAATGCACCCTCTAACCTCTGATAGCCTTTTCGCTCACAATCACACCCTTTCTCGACGTAATTTCACTCGCCGGAAACTTTCTGCAAGTCGCCAGAAAACCGAGATTTCATCTACACGGTAAATACCTCGACTCTTTCCGTTTTAATCCGATGTCAGACTGTTTCTAACTTCAATCCAACCATCAGAATCTATCCCAGACGACGTAGCCGGAATATTCAGCTCTCGCCGGAAAAACCTCTGAAACTTCTGATCTTACGATGTGTATCGGTATAACCCTCCAAACTCCTGTAAATCCTTGTTTAAGTACCTCCATATCATAAATAATCGAACAGAACCGGTAATTGACTCTAACAGCCGAAGTTCACAAACAGAGCCGACGAGTCTTCGCCAGAGTTCTGTGAAAGACGCTGATCGGTATATTCTTTCCCCCAAACTCTCTCCATTCATTACCTTTCAATTACTTATAAAGCTTGAAAATCGAATGAGACATAAATCAGTTGAATTGTCATAATTGAAAATTTTAATCGGAGAAGACGAAGTACTGATATGATATAAGATTAATTAAAAACAGTTTTATGAACGAGTTAGACACACAGTCCAGTGGTGGACTGTGTGCAAACAATATGCATAACGTCCCAAGTTCGATTCTTGACACACGCACCTTCACAGAAATAAAATGCCTTTTTTTTTTGAGACCGAACCGGGTTAACTTCAGTAAGATGTTAAGTATAATAAAAACCAGAATAATTACCAAGTTAGACACACAGTCCAGCGGTGGACTGTGTGCCAAATTAAACCACAGGTCCCGGGTTCGAGACTGTGGCGAGCACCGAGTCGACACATTAAATCCTTTTTAGAATAAATGATTTTCGGATAAATTTAATTAGTATATAAATATAATTAAAAACAGAAATATTTTGGGTTAGACACGTAGCTCAGTTGGTAGAGCTGCGTGCACGCGTACGAGAGGTCACCGGTTCGAGTCTCACCCAGCGCACACTTATTACCGACCGAACCGGTCAACAAGTCAACAAGTCAACGGTCAAACAAGTCAATGGTCAACAAATCAACATTTTTTTTATTTCTTTTATTTATTTATTTAAATTAAAAACCAATTAAAAATACTTAAAAATAACATTTTTAAGGTTAGAAAATAGCCTTAAACTCACAAGAATATATCCAATAATCCTACTAAAATTGATTAATAAAAATCCTCTTATTTACCGAACCATTATGTTATTGTCTAGGTTAGTTTCACTCGTGGTTAAATCCAACTTCGTGCGTATTCAACATAATCAACCGAACGCACCCAATGTGAGTGAATCTTACAACTCCCCTTTTTAATTACACGTTTTGGGGTGTGTCATGTGTCACTAAAATTAACTCGTTTATTTAAACTTGTGCCATACCATATTGTGATCTAAACTTAGAATGTATATATTGTTTGTAGTTATGTATTTCATATTGTCAAAGTTGTATGCAAATCATTCATTAGGCCCATCAGTTCGTAGAACAACGCGTGCCTCAAAACTCATTCATTAGGCCCATCAGTTCCTCGTGGGAGACGAGTTGAGCAACGCGTGCCTCAAAACAATCTATTATTGTGTGTGTGTGCATTATTTAATATTAAGTGATTTGTGAATAAGTTTACATCTATATTTACTCATATGTGGTTGTGCACTTTATTTTATAATCAATTCAATAAACTTGTTCAAATGTTTTTCATAGGATTCACTCGCCAACTTTTTGTTGATCCAAAAACCATTTTTACACATGATACAGGTGAACAGGATGAAGCAAGGAAAACATAGGAAATGCCTTAGAAGAAAATAATGAAGTCTAGAATGATGTGTAGGACATGATGTAATTATGATTGTATGTTTCCCTTTAAATTGTAATAATAAATATGAAACGTTATAATAAATGTCGTGAGCTTTGATGATAACCCAATCATGCCCCGATCACCTTTTCCGCTGTGGGTCGGGGTGTGACAAGTATGGTCCCAGAAACCCCGCATCGGCGCAGAGGACCATACCACCCAAATGTTACAAATCATCTGATAAGACCTTGCGCATGTCATGCAATGGTAAGATCATTATAAAAGCATAGTTCTCATCAATTTCGCGTATCAAAAAGAGCAAAGCATCATAACTCCATTTAACACCCTTGCGCTAAATCGTGTAAGGGCGCAGTTAAGCTTCAGTTAGGAAAGATGGTCACAACTCTTAAGTCTGGCACACAGACATCTTTGCGCAGGAATAATACAAGAACTGAGTTAAAGGAATCTTTACTGTTATAACCAACTAGGCACAAAGAAACTGATCAAGGCTCCATAGCTGTGGATCTTCTAGAAGCATTAAATGACCATCGTGCAGGCCTTCATTCGGTTGCAACCGAATGTGACATGGCAGCAACATCTGGGACGCTCATCTCATACATGAGGCAAACAAGATCTTCATAAGGGATCAAAGAAAATCACTTTCCACGTGGCATTTCCCCAATGGTGGATCACTTTCAATCCGTGTGCATGGATGGAGAGTAACCTCTAACGGCAAGAAAGATTCCGTTATCTCTCCATTACATTTTGGCGCCCAAATGACAGGCTATAAATAGAAGACTTGAGGTACAAGCTAGACATTCACTTTCACTCTCTTTTACTCATACTTACACTTCATCTTCTCCGATTACATATACTTATTCTCACGCCGGAGGGTGGTCACGGAGAGAACCCCCATTCTCCCCGTGACGAGGCTGCCGACGTTTTTTGTTTTGAAGTAAATTCCGACGAAGTTTAGTGCATCAAAGATTCAACAAGAGATTAACCCTTTATGCAGAAACCATGCCCTCAGATCTAGCTTGATCCTGATCAATCTCGGTTTGGTGTTTCTTCAGCAGTCCTAATTGATAATTGCATTAATTTTGCTCCATAACTTGTTTATATGATTATTCAAGTGCAATGTGAAATGGGTTTTGATCATAGAATGAAAAACCTCAAATTTTGTTATGTAAATTAGTTAAGGGTGATGATCTTGATTGATATATGTGCATGATTGAATTGACTATAGTGAAAACATGTTCGTTATCCCATGAAATTTGGGTATAGGAACATAATAACCTCACCAAATGAAAAACTAGGAAATGTATGCCTTTAAGGTATATGATGAAATTCCTAAGTGAAACTTGGTTGTTAATAATGTATGTGAAAACCATGATATGAGCCATACAGATTGATTATTAGAAGATGTTGCAAATGGTCATGATGATGACGATTTAACAATTTGTCGGGTTGTTCTCTATAGGCAGCTTGAGTGATAAGGTGGGTGATAAAGCAGAAAGTGATAAACGACTTAAATAAAAGCTCTAAGGTACGTGGCTATACGCTTCGTTATCTTTCTTAAATTTGTTATAACGATTAGTTTAGTATAATGGTTTTGAATGAGATATACATGAGTTTAGTTTGATCACAAGCAATGGTATTCACAAGAACAAACCAAACGGGTCAAAATAAAGTGAAACGCAAAGGGTAAGGATTTTTCATATAAACCAGTTTAATAAGTTAAGTTATAAGGGTAAGCGTAAACCAGGTAACGAGAACGCGAACTACAAAGAGATGAACCCGGGTAATGGGTCGTAATAGAAAGGATGTGATTCCTTGAAATGAACTTGAATCAATAAAGTTCAATTACTAAAATGTTGAATGTGTCAAACAAGTGTAACTCAAATCGGATAACAGGAGTTTGAAACACAAGGTTATTAAGCCCGAGTAAAGGGTAAAGTCGTAGGAAATTAATCCTTGGAAAAGATGTGAATAACATAAGCTAAAACGCTTAAACATGAAAACGAGTTAAATAATTATGCGCATAATCTGGGTATTGGAAGTGAAAATCATAAAATTTATGAACCCGAGTTATGGATTATGGGTTAAACAATATGAGGCAAATCAGAGGTGTTTTGGCCGAGTTATGCTAAAAATAGTGAAAAATGGTTATGGATGGGAAAATCACCCAGCTCTGGAAACCTGCTGGAAATAGACTCTCCTCGCGCCATGCGACGGAGAAAGAGTGTCCCGTCTCGTGACGTGACAGGGACTTGTCTTCAAAAGTTATTTATTTTACTTAATTTTGATGTGTGGTTTCAGTTCTTTCGCTCATTCCTTCTAATAATTAATGGAATGAAAATGATATGGCATGATAGGTATTTCAATTAATGCATCTGATGAAGATCAAGTCATATGAAGAACCACAACCCAAGACTCATGCTTCCGTTTTGTTAATCTAAAGTAACTTACTAAGAATTCGGTCTTTTGTTTTAAGACCCTAACATATTGTAATCAAAGTTTTAAATATTTTCGTTTCTAGATATTGCAACTTTATAAATTATAAAAATTTTAATCCTTTTATTGGTACGGGTCTTACATGTAGTATTCTAAGCTTAAGGTTGGATGTGTTCGGTTTGAGACTTGATCATGAAATCTGGTAAGTATTAATTAAGAAATAATTACTATAGAATATTAAAAAGGAAAAGTAGTTGAAAATGCATGGGAAGGGGTGTATATAAACGCGAACCCGGAAAATGCATTAAGTAGGAACGGTTAAGGCAAGACTTAGCCTTAGTCAAACCAAAGAAGAAAGGTACATCGTGTGTATTAATAAACGATGAGGATAAATTCCCATATGATAATATGGGAATAATTAAATGAAATGTTTATCGATTTGTTGTAAACACTTCAGTGATAACAATGTCGAGAGGAGGCGGTGATGACACAGTACCTCTGATCATCACCGAGGTAATACGAGAAAAGATCTCTGAGGAAGTTGGAAAGGCACTAGAGACTAGTCTACCCCAATTTATGGATAGGCTACAAACTACAATTCTATCGGTTTTAGAGGATAGAATGAATGAGCAAATAGAGCCTAATCCAAGAAAAAGATAAGGCCAAGGAGAAGAAGGCTTGTCCATACGACAAGTTTATGGCATGTAAACCCTCGATTTATAACGGAAAGGTAGATCCGATAACTTGTCAAAGGTGGATAAGCGACATTGAAGGTGCCTTTGAACGAACTGTTAGGATCTAAGTTTGAATTAGTTGTGATTTTTGTTTCAAAAATGGAAAGTTAACGTAGAAATCAAGGTAAGATGCAGCGGAAATATATGGAAAACTTTTATCACAACCAATGGTCGTTTGTTTTGCTCATCATACTTTCAAACTTATAGTTTTTGAATGTTAATCACAAACTCTCCCTTAGCCCAATAAGAACGATGATAGTACAGAAATGCAGAGAAAATGATAGGTGAATGATCTTTTTGATAGATAAATAAAACAGTACAACTGATTGAGTATTTATACTACACTTCTAACCTCTGAGCATCTTTGATGACGTCAGGGTTGATAATGACATGTAACAAATAAAACTAACTCTAAGGACTACTCTACCTAAACTCTTATCAGTGCCAAGCACTGTTACATTGAATATAAAACTAATAAAGCTAAACACTGATCTCTATCCTCTGCTTAGTCTTCAGGTAGACCTTTGATCTTTGTCGTTTAGTGTTGGCAGATGATAGAAGGCAGGGCTTAGGTAAGGCAAAGTTTATTGAACAGAGTTCGTAAACTCTGGTATCAGGACCAAACAACTGATGTGATTTTGGCTTTATATCATCTGTTCCTTTTTGCAGGGTTCAATCCCAACAATCTCCCCTGGAACATATGGTGCCAAAACACATTTACTTATGATCTTTATTCCTCAACAGGAGTTCTCTAATCTGCCCTTTGAATTGTAATTCAAAGTTGAGAGACTCCACATCATCTTCATCCTTTTCGAGCACCAGATTCATAAGATCTTGAAGGTCTTCTACACATAGCTTATATGCATCCTCCATTCTAATCTTGGTGGCATCACCATTTGACTTGAGCAAGGTCAATTCATAGGAGTTTTTGTCAAATTTCCATATTAGAATTTTTGGATCAGATGGTTTTCTAGGATTGCTATTTATTGTTGAGGTTGGTGGCAAAACTTGATGAGCAGTTTTTGATAAGTCTTCTCTTAGTTTGTCACTTGCTTCATCTGAATGAAAATGATCATATTTCTGATGCCTTCTTTGATAAAGTTGTGCTCATACCTTTTCTGGTCTTTTTCAGACATCTCCTATGGCCTTTTTCTTTGATTTAAAGCAAGTGTGGATGGAACAGATGTTGAGACAAACTTTTGAAAAGGTTGAGCTTTATGAACAACAACCTCTGACGTAAGCAGACTTCTTTGGCAATGTAGGATCAGTTTTTCTTCTTTCTTCAAGCCTCTTATAAGTATCAATCACCTTAATCTCTGACCATCTTGTGATTTGGTTCTTTGACCCATAATTTGCAGCTATCAGTTCTTCCTTCATACTTCTGAGCTTTAAAGCTTTGTCAGGCACATTTTTTTATACTTGTTCCAATTTCCAGGAGTGGGCTTTTTGAGAGGATCCTTTAACATTTCTTGCATTCTTTCAACCTCTTCTTTCAAGTCACTCACACTCCAGTCTTTAAAATGTGCCCTTGTAGCCTTGTATAGTTTATTCTCTATGATGTGCTCAACGTAGTCGTTCCTTAAGCTCTCATCTTCTCTTTCTGACAACTTTTTGCACAAGTCTTTTGAGAAGTCTTCTAGTTTTCTGACTTTGCTCAGCAAGTACCGCAAGTAATTTTGCACTTCCATGTCAGTTCTTCCCTTTGTATCTCTCCCGGGGATATCCTCTGCTTGTTTAGCCTTTAATTTCAGATATTCATCTAGGTTCCTTGGCTTAGGATATCCTTCCAGAGATAGAAGTTCCCTCTTTTGTCGATCTTCCTCAGAAAAGAAAGACTTTATTGCTTCTCTAACAACTTGTAAATCCAATGGGAATTGAGTTGTGAGAGGTAGGGGTGTTCAAAACCGGATATTCCGGATAATAGATTTCACTATCCGAATCGTATCCAAAATTTCGGATATCCCAAATTCGGATATCTGAATTTTCGGATATCCGAATATCCAGTTTTTTTAATCTTTTTTTTATTTTTAATATTTGGAACCGGATATTTTGGATAGTTTCGGATATCCAATCAGTTCTTCCCTTTGTATCTCTCCTGGTGATATTCTCTGCTTGTTTAGCCTTTAATTTGAGATATTCATCTAGGTTCCTTGGCTTAGGATATCCTTCCAGAGATAGAAGTTCCCTCTTTTGTTGATCTTCCTCAGAAAAAAAAGACTTGATTTCATCTCTAACAACTTGTAAATCCAAGGGAATTGAGTGGTGAGAGGTAGGGGCGTTCAAACTGGATATTCGAAAATTCGGATATCTGAAATTTTCGGATAATAGATTTAACTATCCGAATCTGTATCCGAAATTCGGATATCCGATCGAATAGTGAATCGGATATCCGAATATCCAGTTTTTTAATCTTTTTTTCTTTATTAATATTTGGAACCGGATATTTCGGATAGTTTTAGATATCCGAGTACAAATTTTCGAATATGTTTTGGATATTTCGGATATTTTTTCGGATATTTCGGATATTTTTGGATAGTTCGGATATTTTCGGATATTCGGATATCTGAAAAATAAAAATTAAATTTCGGATATTTCGGATATCCGAAATATCCGAAATTTTTAAAATCACTATCCGAATCCGAATCCGAATCCGAAAATTCGGATATCCTGGTATTTCGGATATCCAAATTTTTGATATCCGAATTTTCGGATATTCCGGACTCGGATATCGGATAATTCGGATCGGATTTTCGGATACGGATAGTTTTGAACACCCCTAATGAGAGGCAGTATTGTCATTGCAGTGATTTGAGAAGAAGTTGGAAGAGTAACAACTGTTGTAGTGGTCAGTGGTTGTGATGAAAATGGAAGTGGTAAAGGGATAATGTTCTCATCTTCTATAATTTTTTCATTCTTCTTCTCTTAAAGATGAGTTTGGGTGATGGTGGTTGTGGAATTCTTATGGGTGTGGAGATTTGATGAGTGGTGGTTAGAAATGTATCATGGCAGTGGTTGGGTTAACATCAACTATAACCATTGATGCATCAACAGATGTTGACACAACAGGAGTTGTAACATCTGTTGTGGTTGTGGGTGTGTTGTAGGTTGTGGTATTTTGAGATTTTGTGGGAGCAGAGTTTGTGGTTGGATTTTCAACATTTTTTGTTTTAGAAGGTGTGGATGTTGGTTATCTTGTTTTTCTAACAGATCTCTTCTTTTGCTGAGAAGGTGTGAATGTTGGTTATTTTGTTTTTCTAACAGATCTCTTCTTTTGCTGAGAAGTATCGACCTCTTCTTTTTCCTATTGTTGAGCAATCTTTTGCTCAACCACTGCTCTGCTCTCATCTATCACCCTTTGTTTATTCTTCTCCTTTTCCCTAGCCAGTATATTTTCCGTTTCATCAATTTTCTTAGTGCCATCTGGCCTTGGAATAACCACTGTTGGTCTTGAAGATGGATAAGTTTTGAGTTTTAGCACTTCTCTTTAGTTGAATTTATCCCCCTTTTTTGGCATCATCTGTATTGACCAGAATGACAGTGGGAGGAGAAGTGCCCGTGGTTTGGAGAAGATGAGCTTTTATAGCCTTGATGTCTGCACTTGTGTCATTGTACCTTGCTTCAACCATATTCCTGAAATTCTCCATGTGTTGTGCATGTTGAAAGCCAACATTTTCCCGTTGTGGTTAAAGCAGAGGATACATCAATTTCCATAGCTTAGCAGTTGTTTGAACAGAGGATTGACTTTTAGAAGCTAACATCTGCTTCATCATAGATTTGAGCTCATTAACAGATGTTTCAATCTTTGTGACTCTCTCCGTCAGATCCATGTATTTTAGTTCATCACCTAACTTAATAGGATCATCTGAACCCCTACCACTTGTGGTAGTTTTATCTGTGTTATCATGAGCAGAGGTTTCAAAACTTGCTTCAAACACAGATGCCCCTTTGTCTTGGTATTGGGGAATTTCAACTCTATTAGAGGAAACCTTGGTAGCCTCAGCAGTTGTTGCCTTCAACCGAGTCTTATAGATGTAACCATTGTCCAATTGAACACTTGGGAGTTTTGCAATTGTAGTAGCTGCTCTTGTTGAACTATCACCAAGGGTTACTTGTAACCCAAGGGATGTAGCCTCTTCAGTTGTTGATGGGTTAGCAAAGATTAAAGAATCAGACCCAGTCACATTCTGGAGTAAATTCTCAGTGATAGGTTGGTGAGAAGAACTGGTTAGTGTCTGTTCTGAATCAATTGCATTCAACAAAGGTAATATGGTGGGTGGTAGTTTCTTTATTGGAGAAGGTTGTGGAGAAGAAATAGACATTGCCATGGGAGAGAGGACAGTGGAAGATAGAACCAAGTGGATCTAGAGCTTCATAAGTTGGTGTCCCTGTGTTTACAACCTTATCCTTTTGTGAGTTTGAAGGAGGAGTTTGGTAAGCAGGTTGAGATCTTTCTAACATCTGCTGTGAAGAAGTAGCAGCAGTGTTTTCACATGACTTTTGTGTTGTCACAAGGTTATCTTCTGGGATCTCATCTTCCAAAAGTCCCTTTTTATTTCTTGGTTTGGTGGTCTTTTTGGATTGTTTCTTGCTTTTCTTTTTGGTGATTTTTGGTGTGGTTTCAAAGCACTAGTTGTAGTGCCCTGATCACCAAGAGCAGTGGGCTCGGTAGCTAGAGGTTGAGATTGAACATTTTGTTCATTTAAAACAGGCTCAACCTCCTCTACTTGTGTTTTTTATTTTGATTGATTGGTGATGCGAGTAAAAGTTTCATGTATAAGGCAGCCATGTGGTGTCACGACCCCTTGTTTAACAGCATCGCCAATCTTCTTTTGAAGATAGACACTTAAAAATCTTGGATGCATCACAAAAGGTGCACAATCCTTTTGAATGTTTTCAAAATTTGTCACCAAGTCATTGAACAATACCTGGGAAAAGTGAAAATCAGATTTTGTTAAAATAGCATAACCCAAGTATGGCATGTTCTAAGGTATCTCATTAAAAGCCGTTGACTTGGCAGACATGCAGGTTAACAAGTGTGAAAGAAAAACTTCATTTCAGCAGGAAATTGAGGTTTATAGATAGTTTTACCTTTCAGTTGACCAACATACCTCTTTCGATGAACTCGTGTTGTAAATCTGCGATTGGGAAGGTAGGGCATGATTTAGGTCATTTAACCCAAAAGCCTCTTAAATTGAAGCAGGTGTAACTTCTAACAATGTTTTCCCCACCGTGGTAACAATAAGATAGGCTACCTTGTCTGTGTAATGCACCTTGGCGTTTGCCCAGAACTCTCTTAAATATGTACGATAAATGGAAGCAGTAATTTGCATGAGTTCTGTGTACTTTGACTCTTTCAACGCTTTGATCATTGAATGATATTGCGTATTTGAGTTCATTTCTAGAAAAAAACTGCAATATAGTTGTGTGGGGTTCTGAAGTTTAGGATCACCATGATCGAAAACGATGAAGAACAGTTGTGAAAGTGAAGAAGATTTGAGAGAAAACCGCTTTTAGAATTTTGAACTCGATACGGCAAAGGTAAAACCTCTGATTGGGATAAAACAGGGTTTTATAAAGTAAAAAAGTGATGATGACGTGTCAAAGATCAGACGACTATCATCTGTCCACGTGTATCCTCTGATAGTGTATGGAAGACAGTTGTTATGGTAAACATTGTTGTGTTTCAACAGTGGATGGAAAGTAGTGTTTTAAATTTACACTATCAGTGGATAAGGTCAACGCAGTGGTTTGACCAATCAGAGGATACAATTTGTCCAGTGGATAGATTTTCCAAGCCTATCATTGTTTTGAAATAGTAGTGGGTTGAACAGACTTTTGAGATTTATTGAAAAACTTCAATATTGGCTATTTTTAAAGATGGAATTTTGATTTTCTAAAAACATTTTATTGCTATTTACACATGGAACACAAAATTTGTTTTCAATCTATGTTTAGCATTCCAATTCTAAAGATCAAACTTTCAAAAGTAGATGTATCTAATGTTTTGGTTAGAACATCTGCTAGTTGATCTTTAGTATGGACATGTTGTAAAGAAATCAAACCTTTTTCATAGCAATCTCTCACAAAGTGATGCCTGATGTCAATGTGCTTTGTTGTGGAGTGAGAGACAGTATTTTTAATGATGTTTTCAGCTGCTTGACTATCTATCTTGAGAGGAGTCTTTAAAGCAGTTACACCAAAATCTAGCAGTTGGTTCTGAAGCCACAAAAGTTGAGCAGTGCAACTTACAGCAGCAATGTATTCTGCCTTAGCAATGGATGTGGAAACTGCAACTTGCTTTTTGCTTTGCCAGGATACTAGGAAATCACCTAGAAATTGAACTGCTCTTGATGTGGACTTCCTTGTGGTGTGGCAACCAGCAAAATCACTATCTGAGTAACCTGAAAGCTCAATGTTTCCATTAGCAGGATACCAGATACCATGTGTGGGAGCACCTTTTATGTATCTGAATATCCTCTTCACAACAATTAAATTTGACTTTCTAGGTGCTGACTAGGATCTGGCACAAACACATGTTGCAAACATGATGTCTGGCCTAGAAGCAGTTAGCTACAACAAAGATCCAATCATACTTCTATAAAGAGGTTGATCAACCAAGTCATCTTTGTCCTCAACAGTGACAAGCTTTGAGGTTGCCATGGGTGTGCTACAAGGTTTACAGTCATTTATATCAAATTTGTTAAGAAGTTCTTTGCAATACTTATTTTGATGAATGAAAATGCCATTGTGCTTTTGTTTAACTTGAAGACCAAGAAAACATTGTAGCTCACCCATTGCACTCATTTCAAACTCCGCTACCATGAGTTGTCGAAACTCTTCACACATGGCAGTGCATTAGATCCAAATATGATGTTATCCACATAAATTTGGACAAGCATCAAATCTTTTCCTCTCCATTTCAAAAATAAGGTTTTGTTAATTTTACCTTTTGAAAATCCAATGGATAAGAGAAAAGTGGAAAGAGTTTCATACCAGGCTCCGGGTGCTTGTTTTAGACCATACAATGATTTGTTTAACTTGTACACATGATCAGGATAGAATGCATCTTCAAATCCAGGAGGTTGACACACATACACTTCTTGCTTGATCTTTTCATACAAGAATGCACTTTTGATGTCCATTTGATACACTTTGATGTTGTGGTTTGCAGCAAAAGCTAAGAACAGTCTGATGGCTTCTAACCTTGCTACAGGAGCAAAGGTTTCATCATAGTCAATGCCCTCTTCCTATCTGTAGCCTTGAACCACGAGCCTTGACTTGTTCTTGACAACAATACCCCTTTCATCAATTTTGTTCTTGAAGACCCACTTTGTGCCAATAGGACATACATCCTGAGGCAGTGGTACAAGTTCCCAAACTTGTTGTCTTTTGAACTGAAGGAGCTCCTCTTGCATAGCTTCTACCCAACTATTGTCTCTTAGTGCCTCTTGGTACTTGACATGTTGTGTGAGTGATAGAAAACCAGTAAAGAGGCAAATGTTTTGGGAATGGCTTCTTGTGAGCACTCCCTCATTTATGTTGCAATAATTTGATCCAATGGATGGCTTTTGAGGAAAATCAATTCACCTTGATATGGGACACTTGCATTTTGAGGTGATGGTTGCAAATGTGTATCATCTGACCTAACCTCTGCTGGTGAATTTGAAGGTCCAGCCTCTGATTGGAATGGTGGTGGAGGTATGGGAGGTATGGATGTGTGATTGTGTTGTTTTTTGTCCATATTGTGTCGACTTTTATCAACAGTGATTTCGTTTTGAGAACTAGCAGAGGTTTGTGGATCAACAACTGTTGACCCAACAGAGCTTTCACCATTGTTACTAACATCTGATCCTCTGGTAGCATGACTGACTTTGAAATTTGGAAGGACACAGTCATATCCTTGATCTTGAACTGTTAATTGTGATGTACCTGCATGGTTAGTCTTGACATACACATCTTCAAGGGTAAATTTTCTAAATCAAACAACTCAGCAGGATTTGCTGGGATTTTCAATGAAGAAAGTTCATTGAACTTCACATTCAAAGTTTCTTTAATACACTTTGTCCTAGAGTTAAAAACTCTATAGGCTTTGGCAGTGGTTGAGTATCCCAGAAAATAACCACAATCAACTTTGGCTGCAAACTTTGAAATTGAATCTTTTAAGTTTAAAATGAAGCATGGACAACCAAAAACTTTGAAATATGATGATCAGAGGTTTGATTTTGTAAAGAATTTCGTAGGTAGTCTTTTGATGCATGTGGTTAATCAAAACTCTGTTTTGAACATAGCAAGTAGTGTTTACAGCCTCTGCCCAGAACGCCAAGGGTAAACCTGAGTCTACAAGTATAGTTCTTGCTGTAACATTTGTAAAAATCGGGTCTCCAAAACCCGCTCCGTTTTGTAATCAAGTATCAAGTTATAAAAGTTACATTAAATATTTATGATTATTTTGAGTTAAAACGATACATAATTAATAAATAAACTAAACTATAAAAATTATATTTGATAAAAAGTTAAAATAAAATAAATAAAAAATAATTGAAGCTGCCGGGACTCGAACCCGGGTCAGCCAAGAGATACTTCAAACAACTTAACACTCAATTCCAAGACCACTCCGCCACAATGTGTTTTCTGTTAACTCTAGGAAAACAAATGAAATTTATACACAAAATCAGTTTAACCGATGGCGCCATATGAGAAACGGTAATCGGCAAACCAATCGTCAAATCGTTGTTTAATTCACATGTTCAGCTTATAACCGATGTATGACGGTTTCTAATCAAGTTAGAATTGATTGAACTTAAAGTTTCATCATTTTCGGTTTTTAAAACCGAAAGTTCATCAAAGTCCTGAATAACTCAAGCTTCAGACCATTCTCGCGATTCAGAGCTATCATATCAATACTCAATTTCAATTTCGTCGCATTTTTGGACCACCAGATCATCTGAATCAGTTCGCCGGAAAATTCCTGCAAGTCACCGGAAAACGGGACTCACATCCTCACGGTATTTCCTCCGACTCTTTCTGTTTAAATCATGTGATTAATCAGTCTCTAACACAACTCCACCATCATAATCTATCCTAGTCAACGTTTATCGAAAATCTTATCTTCGCCGGAAAACTTCTGAAACTGCCGAATCACACTGTGAACTGGTATGATATCCTAAACTTCTTTTAAACCTTGTTTAAGTGACTCAACTTCATAAATAATCGATCAACGCTGTTAATTGGTTTCAACAGCCGGAGTTCACTTTCAGTACCGACGAACCTCCGCCGGAATTCTGTAAACAACATCAATGGTATATCCTTTTTCCTTAAACTCTCTCCATTCTCTACTTTTAATTACTGATAATGTCTGAAAAGTGTATAAGTCATAAATCAAATATAACAAGTCGGAATATGTTGTCTGTGTAAATCGATGAAGAAGATGAAGACACGATATAAGATAAGATTAATTAAAAACGGTATTTTAAACGGGTTAGACACACAGTCCAGCGGTGGACTATGTGCAAATTTCACACACACGTCCCGAGTTCGATTCCTGCTATACGCACACATTATATTATAACGCGCCTTTTTGTTTAAAAACTAAACCGGGATAACCCAGTTAGTTGTTAAGTATATAAAAATCGAGATATTAACCAGGTTAGACACACAGTCCAGCGGTGGACTGTGTGCAACATGAACTACACGTCCGCGTTCGAAACTCGTCCCGAGCACCGGTCCGATTGAATTAAAATGTTTTTGCAAATAAAGGAAATTCGGTTAAATCGAATAAGTGTATAAATATAATTAAAAACGAGATTACTTCGGGTTAGACACGTAGCTCAGTTGGTAGAGCTGCGTGCACGCGAACGGGAGGTCGCCGGTTCGAATCTCACCCGGCGCAGATAATTCGCTGACCGAACCGGTCAACGGTCAACGGTAACGGTCAACGCTAAAAAAATAATATTTTTTTTATATTTTTATTTATTTAATTTAATTTAAAAATCAATTAAAATACTTAAAAAATAAACATTTTTAAAGATAGAAAATAGCCATAAACTCAAAAAATATATCTAAAAATTTCATTAAAATCCATTGATAAAATCCATCCATTTAATATATTTTTCCATTATTATTTAGGTTAGTATTCCTCGTTGATCCGCTCATCTAAATCGTGCGCATCTCACCATCTCCAATCCAACGCACCAATGTGAGTGAATCTTACAAATTCCCCGTTTTGATCACGTTTTGGGGTGTATCATGTGTCTTTGTTTATATACATATTATAACTAAACCTTGTGCATACATCATATCATGAACATGTGTATTCTGTTTGTTGCTGTTAAGTAGTTATTATTGGATGCAATTTATTATTCAGTACATGCAAATTCATAGCCGCCGCTCCCCATTTATGAGCGTTGAGCATGTTCCCCATTTTATTATGCGGTTGAACCTGGCGTGCCCACATACGATCGGCTCCGTTTGATTGAGCCTTGATCGCACAGTTCATTTTACATTTTCAGTACATGCAATACGATCGGCTCCGTTTGATTGAGCTTGATCGCACAGTTCATTTATGTTATTTATCATATGATATTGGTATGTTCATGTATGCTATCAAGTGTTATTGTATGTTATAATTGTAACTTCTATTTGCCATTGCTTGATTACTTACATCTGCTCATTTATGATTATGCACAATTTTTCTTTGATAAACTAACCATTAATTCATTAATAAATGTTTATCTAATAAGGTTCACTCGCCAACTTATGTTGACCCAAAAACTCCCATTTTACACATGATACAGGTGAACCAGCAGCAGCTAGGAACACATAGGACCTGGATTAGAAGAATAAAAGGATTTAGTATTGGGATTGTTACGTTTAGTTTATTTCCTTTGTATTGAATGAACATGTTTGGATATTTAAGAATGTAACTTTGACTCTATTAATTATGAAACATAATAGTAAATGTCATGTGCTTTGGTGATAACCCAATTATGCCCCGACTCTTATTTCCGATGCGGGTCGGGGTGTGACAGATTGGTATCAGAGCCATGACTATAGGGATATAGGATAGGTTATTAGACCCTTAGAGCCTATACTATAGTCGATTAGAAACTTATAAAAAATTTTGTGTGTTATATGCCAAATTTCATGATGTTTATATGTTTTATGTTAAATGTTACATTATGATATTGTGCAAGCATGTTCATAAGTATGTATTATCATATAATGCCTATCATGAAATCGTATGCTCATAACATATCACATCCATGAAAGCACACACCCACATCATGATTGTTTTTACAATGATTTTCGTGTTTTCAAATCTCATCAAAGTGAGTTCTCATGACGGGCATGTAGTAACTGGAAGGGTACCTAGTACCGGTAGTCGGAACGTCCTGTCTAGGCTGGCATTCGTATAAATCCAAAATAAGGACCAGTTTGCCTACCTGGGGACTAACGATGAGAGTACGAAGTACCTATTAGGCCAAAGCATGCTAACCAAACGTCGTGTGAGCTAATCCCACTTTGAGTTGTCATTGTGTCTACACCTGGACACGTTCCGACCAAACATCTCATGAACATATTTTGTGGTTTGTATTCGGGGGATGCGAGTGTTAAATTGCCAATACTAATGTGAATCCTACCAAGCCAATAGCCATGGGGGCCCACATGACTATGAAGGTGAAGGTATGGGGGACATTTGAGGCCCAACATGAGGAACCCAAGACATCCTATGGATGTAGTTGCATTATTGATATTTATGTTATTTTCGTTTTCTTAAAGACACATGACACCTAAAAAGACACCATAAACTCACAATCTTCTCATTTTATGATCCTGTAGATGTCGTCTAGACAGCAACGAAGGGGTAAAAGATCGGGGAGGTCTCAGGAACGTTTGGCCACTCAGATAGCGAAACAAATGGCCACGATACTGTCTGACATCGTGGTACAAGTACAACAAGCTCTTGCTACAAATCCTACTAACCCTCCTAACAACAGGACCAGAACATCGACAACCCTCCTACCAACAAGTGCTCTTACAAACATTTTAAGTCCTGTGATCCTCCAAAATTTGAAGGGACCGAGGGTGTCACTGCTCTCCTACATTGGTTCGAGGAGATGGAAAACACCTTCCTAAACTGCGATTGTCCTGAGGATCGCAAGGTTCGATACGCCACCGGGAGACTACTTGGAGTGGCTCTCACTTGGTGGAACACTGAGAAAGGGAAGAGGGGAACTGAAGATGCGATGGCCTTAACTTGGGAGGAGTTAAGGAAATCATGACTAGGCGTTTCTGTCCTAGAAGTGAAATTAAGAAGTTAGAGGATGAATTTCATGCTCTAAAGCAAAAGGAGGGTGATCACTCTACTTACAATAAGAGGTTCTTGGGTTGAACCAAATGGTTCCAAATCTATTCACTCCAACCTATCGTCTGATCGAGCATTATATTCGAGGACTTCCCTCGAAAATACAAGATTCAGTTCTCAGCGTTTCACCAGTAACACTTGAAGCTGCCATGGAGTTGGCAACTGAACTGACCGAAAACCGAATTCGCAACGGGAAGTTCAAAGAAGAGAAGAAGAAAGCCCCTGTTGAGGGACAAACCTCAAACCACCCCATTCCTTCCTCTAAGTTTGCTAACAAGAGGAAGCGTAACACCAGAAATTTTGCTGTTACCCAAACCAACACCCCTATTCCAGCTGCACCCATAACCCAAGTCACTCCTCCATCCGTACCATACAGAAGACCCTACACAGGCCCATTACCAAAATGTAACCGTTGTCAGTATCACCATTCCCCTGATCATCCTTGCCAATACTGCACCGGCTGCGGTCGCGCAGGGCATACTGTTCAAAACTGCCGTATGCCTCAACGAACAAACCGCCATCAACCTGTAACCCAAACCCACCAACAATTAATGGGTCAAGCCCAACAACCCCTACCATTTCCACCCACCCAACATTTAGCCCAAACATACTACCAACCCAATTATCCTATGGGCCAACCTATGCGGGCTTGCTTCAATTGCGGCGACCCAAGTCATTTCAGAAACACATGTCCAAGGCTGGTTAATATTATTCATGCTCAGGCCCAAGCCAACCCAGTGAATCAAGCGAACCAAGCTCCTCCACCTGCAAGAGGGAGAGCTTTCAATATTAACGCGAACCAGGCCAGAGCTGACGACAATGTGGTCAACGGTACGTTCCTTATAAATGGTAGATATGCCTCTATGTTATTTGATACTGGTGCGGATAGAAGTTTTGTGTCATTAGAATTTGAACTATCTTAAGCAAAAATCGGGATAAGCTCACGGAATCCATAACGGTAGAAGTTGCGGACGGGAAACCAGTTTCATTAGACTCTATATTACGCAACTGTACACTCACCTTAAACGACCACATTTCTAGTCGACCTTATTCCTATGAAGCTGGGAAGTTTCGACATCATAATCGGTATGGATTGGCTCAGTCAACATCAGGCGGAAGTTGTATGTCGTGAAAAATTTATTCGTATTCCTCTTTAAACGGTCAGACTCTTCGAATCATTGGAGAAACCTCGTTTGAAAGGGCTCACTTAATGTCTTGTCTTCAAGCTCAAAAATATCTTCGCAAGAATTATGTCGCGTTTTTAGCCCATATCATCAAGAAGGGGACCACATAGAAGAAACTTGAAGACATTCCTGTAGTAAAAGACTTTCCACAAGTTTTTCTGACGACATTTCAGGACTTCCTCCAGTTAGAGACGTGAATTCCGTATTGATCTTATACCTGGTGCTACACCAGTTGCAAAGTCTCCATATAGGTTAGCCCCCTCTGAAATGCAAGAGCTAGCCAGTCAATTACAAGAGTTGACTGACAGGGGATTCATACGTCCTAGCTCATCGCCTTGGGGTGCACCTGTCCTTTTTGTAAAGAAGAAATATGGATCTTTTCGTATGTGCATCGACTACAGAGAGCTCAACAAGTTAACCATCAAAAATCGTATCCTTTACCTCGCATTGACGATCTTCTTGACCAACTACAAGGTGCCAGTGCTTTTCGAAAATCGATCTTCGATCTGGCTATCATCAACTTAGGGTGCATGAAGAAGACGTCCCTAAAACTGCATTTCGAACTTGTTATGGTCACTATGAATTCATGGTTATGCCATTTGGATTAACCAACGCACCAGCTGTCTTCATGGACCTAATGAACAAAGTCTGCAAACCTTATCTTGATCGATTTGTTATAGTCTTCATCGACGATATTCTTATTTATTCAAAATCTAAAGCTGATCATGAGCGTCATCTTCGACTCGTTCTTGCACTTCTTGAAAAAGAAAAACTATATGCCAAATTCTCCAAATGTGAATTCTGGTTGAAAGAGGTGCAATTCCTCGGACATGTAGTTAATGACAAAGGAATACATGTTGACCCTTCAAGATCAACGCAGTTCAAGAATGGCAAGCTCCACGTACACCAACTGAATAAGATCTTTTCTTGGACTAGCTGGCTATTATCGTCGGTTCATTTCAAACTTCTCTCGTATTGCTGTACCACTCACGGCTTTAACTCATAAGGGAAAACCTTTCGTATGGGGACCCAAGCAAGAAGAAGCTTTTCAAACTCTTAAACAAAAACTTTGTGATGCACCAATCCTCACTCTTCCTGAAGGTTGTGATGATTTCGTAGTCTATTGCGATGCGTCGGGGCAAGGATTAGGTTGCGTTCTCATGCAAAGAGGAAAAGTCATAGCTTATGCCTCGAGACAACTCAAGACGCATGAAAAGAACTACACCACTCATGATCTAGAACTTGGAGCCGTTGTATTCGCTCTTAAGATATGGAGACATTATCTCTATGGTACTAAGTGTGAAATATACACTGACCACAAGAGTCTTCAACATATCTTCAATCAAAAAGAGTTAAATATGAGGCAACGAAGATGGGTCGAACTTCTGAATGATTACGACTGTGAAATTAGATACCACCCTGGCAAAGCAAATGTGGTGGCTGATGCTCTTAGTCGAAAGGGTTATGCGAACTCCATTCATATTCTATGTTCGCAAATTATAACCGACATTAAAGATCTAATTCGAGAAGCTCAACACGTTTCAATAACAGAAAAGATGTAAGAAAGGAGATGTCCTGTGGAGCCGAGCTAAAACTTGAAACTAAATCAGATGGTATTCTGTATTACCTAGATCGTATCTGGATTCCTAACCACAACAATCTTCATGAAACTCTTATGAATGAAGCCCACAAAACGCGATATTCTATACACCCAGGAGCCGATAAGATGTATCAAGACATACGATACACCTATTGGTGGCCTGGAATGAAGAAGGATATTGCCGTTTTTGTTTCCAAGTGTCTCACATGTTCCAAGGTGAAGGCTGAACACCAAAGACCCTCAGGACTTCTAGTCCAACCGGAAATACCTGTATGGAAGTGGGAAAATATAACCATGGATTTCATTACCGGGTTACCTCGCACTTCTGGTGGGTATGACACTATATGGGTGATTATAGATCGACTTACAAAATCAGCTCACTTTATTCCTATCCGCGAAGATTTCAAGAACGAAAAGCTTGCACGTATTTATATCAACGAAATCGTGAGCCGGCATGGGGTACCATTAAGTATTATTTCTGATCGTGATGGTCGTTTCACCTCACGAACATGGCAAGCAGTACAATCCGCTATGGGCACACGATTAGATCTCAGTACCGCCTATGATCCTCAAACTGATGGACAGTCTGAGCGCACCATTCAAACTCTTGAGGATATGCTTAGAGCATGTGTCATAGACTTCAAGGGAAATTGGGACGCCCACCTACCATTAGTTGAATTTTCGTACAACAACAGCTATCATTCGAGCATCGGCATGGCACCTTTTGAAGCTTTATATGGTCGTAAGTGCCGATCTCTTGTATGTTGGCACGAAATTGGGGAAGCACAAATTACTGGTCCAGAATTGATCCAAGAAACCACAGATAAGATCCATCAAATTCGAAACAATCTTCTAGCAGCTAAAAGTCGTCAAAAGAGTTATGCAGATAGACGACGGAAGCCCTTAGAGTGTAACATTGGTGATCATGTGCTTTTAAAAGTATCACCGTGGAAGGGAGTAGTTCGTTTTGGTCAAAAGGGGAAGCTAGCACCACGTTACGTAGGACCTTTCAAGATACTCGAAAGAGTAGGTCCTGTAGCATACAAGCTTGACCTACCAGAAGAACTCAACAGGATTCATCCACATTCCACGTGTCGAACTTGAAGAAGTGCCTCGCTGATGAGAATCTCCATATTCCGCTGGAAGATATTCAGATTGATGAATCTATGCATTTTATTGAAAGACCAATGGAGATCATGGACTACGGGGAGAAGCGTCTTCGACGAAGTCGCATTCCTATTGTCAGGGTACGCTGGGAGTCGAAACGGGGACCTGAGTTTACTTGGGAACGTGAAGACTCAATGCGTGAAAAATACCCGCATCTTTTTCCTACTACTTCAACTACTTAAATTTCGGGACGAAATTCCTAAAAGTAGGGGATACTGTAACATTTGTAAAAATCGGGTCTCCAAAACCCGCTCCGTTTTGTAATCAAGTATCAAGTTATAAAAGTTACATTAAATATTTATGATTATTTTGAGTTAAAACGATACATAATTAATAAATAACCTAAACTATAAAAATTATATTTGATAAAAAGTTAAAATAAAATAAATAAAAAATAATTGAAGCTGCCGGGACTCGAACCCGGGTCAGCCAAGAGATACTTCAAACAACTTAACACTCACTTCCAAGACCACTCCGCCACAATGTGTTTTCTGTTAACTCTAGGAAAACAAATGAAATTTATACACAAAATCAGTTTAACCGATGGCGCCATATGAGAAACGGTAATCGGCAAACCAATCGTCAAATCGTTGTTTAATTCACATGTTCAGCTTATAACCGATGTATGACGGTTTCTAATCAAGTTAGAATTGATTGAACTTAAAGTTTCATCATTTTCGGTTTTTAAAACCGAAAGTTCATCAAAGTCCTGAATAACTCAAGCTTCAGACCATTCTCGCGATTCAGAGCTATCATATCAATACTCAATTTCAATTTCGTCGCATTTTTAGACCACCAGATCATCTGAATCAGTTCGCCGGAAAATTCCTGCAAGTCACCGGAAAACCGGGACTCACATCCTCACGGTATTTCCTCCGACTCTTTCTGTTTAAATCATGTGATTAATCAGTCTCTAACAGAACTCCACCATCAGAATCGATCCTAGTCAACGTTTATCGAAAATCTTATCTTCGCCGGAAAACTTCTGAAACTGCCGGAATCACACTGTGAACTGGTATGATATCCTAAACTTCTTTTAAACCTTGTTTAAGTGACTCAACTTCATAAATAATCTATCAACGCTGTTAATTGGTTTCAACAGCCGGAGTTCACTTTCAGTACCGACGAACCTCCGCCGGAATTCTGTAAACAACATCAATCGGTATATCCTTTTTCCTTAAACTCTCTCCATTCTCTACTTTTAATTACTGATAATGTCTGAAAAGTGTATAAGTCATAAATCAAATATAACAAGTCGGAATATGTTGTCTATGTAAATCGATGAAGAAGATGAAGACACGATATAAGATAAGATTAATTAAAAACGGTATTTTAAACGGGTTAGACACACAGTCCAGCGGTGGACTGTGTGCAAATTTCACACACACGTCCCGAGTTCGATTCCTGCTATACGCACACATTATATTATAACGCGCCTTTTTGTTTAAAAACTAAACCGGATAACCCAGTTAGTTGTTAAGTATAATAAAAATCGAGATATTAACCAGGTTAGACACACAGTCCAGCGGTGGACTGTGTGCAACATGAACTACACGTCGCGCGTTATCGAAACTCGTCCCGAGCACCGGTCCGATTGAATTAAAATGTTTTTGCACATAAAGGAAATTCGGTTAAATCGAATAAGTGTATAAATATAATTAAAAACGAGATTACTTCGGGTTAGACACGTAGCTCAGTTGGTAGAGCTGCGTGCACGCGAACGGGAGGTCGCCGGTTCGAATCTCACCCGGCGCAGATAATTCGCTGACCAAACCGGTCAACGGTCAACGGTCAACGCTAAAAAAATAATATTTTTTTATATTTTTATTTATTTAATTTAATTTAAAAATCAATTAAAAATACTTAAAAATAACATTTTTAAAGATAGAAAATAGCCATAAACTCACAAAAATATATCTAAAAATTTCATTAAAATCCTTAATAAAATCCATCCATTTAATATATTTTTCCATTATTATTTAGGTTAGTATTCCTCGTTGATCCGCTCATCTAAATCGTGCGCATCTCACCATCTCCAATCCAACGCACCTAATGTGAGTGAATCTTACAAATTCCCCGTTTTAATCACGTTTTGGGGTGTATCATGTGTCTTTGTTTATATACATATTATAACTAAACCCTTGTGCATACATCATATCATGAACATGTGTATTCTGTTTGTTGCTGTTAAGTAGTTATTATTGGATGCAATTTATTATTCAGTACATGCAAATTCATAGGCCGCCGCTCCCCATTTATGAGCGTTGAGCATGTTCCCTATTTTATTATGCGGTTGAACCTGGAGTGCCCACATACGATCGGCTCCGTTTGATTGAGCCTTGATCACACAGTTCATTTTACATTTTCAGTACATGCAATACGATCGGCTCCGTTTGATTGAGCCTTGATCGCACAGTTCATTTATGTTATTTATCATATGATATTGGTATGTTCATGTATGCTATCAAGTGTTATTGTATGTTATAATTGTAACTGCTATTTGCCATTGCTTGATTACTTACATCTGCTCATTTATGATTATGCACAATTTTTCTTTGATAAACTAACCATTAATTCATTAATAAATGTTTATCTAATAAGGTTCACTCGCCAACTTATGTTGACACAAAAACTCCATTTTACACATGATACAGGTGAACCAGCAGCAGCTAGGAACACATAGGACCTGGATTAGAAGAATAAAAGGATTTAGTATTGGGATTGTTACGTTTAGTTTATTTCCTTTGTATTGAATGAACATGTTTGGATATTTAAGAATGTAACTTTGACTCTATTAATTATGAAACATAATAGTAAATGTCATGTGCTTTGGTGATAACCCAATTATGCCCCGACTCTTATTTCCGCTGCGGGTCGGGGTGTGACACTTGCTGATTCAATTAAAGTTCTATTTTTCCTTTCACCCACCCTATTTTGTTCTGGAGTTATTGGGATGCTATATTGCCTAACAATTCCTTTTGACTCACAGAAAGCATCCAACTCCCTGTTCCTAAACTCTGTCCCATTGTCACTTCTAAAAATTTTTACTGGTAGGTCAAATTGCTTTTCAACTTGTTTTACAAAATTTAGCAAAATACCAGCAGTTTCATCTTTAGAATGTATGAAGAAAGTCCAAGTAAACCTTGAAAACTCATCAACAATGACCAAACAGTACCTTCTCTTTATGAGACTCATGATTTTTACAGGGCCAAACAAGTCCATGTGCAACAATTGTAAGCACTGGGTTGTCTTGGAATCTTTAATGAACTTGTAGGAGCTTTTATGTTGTTTACCTTTTATACATGAAACACAAATGCTCTTCACAAGTAAATTGTTTTTGAGGTAAACTCTAACAAGACTTTTTTTTTGAGAGAGTGGAGCTAGTTTTGAGATTTGTGTGCCCAAGTCTTCTATGCCATAACTCTGTCTCTTTGTTTGATGCAACTGAGAACAGGCATTCCTTGGACATTGGGTTATCTTTTAACATATCAACCACATACACATTGCCACTCCTATGAGCAACAAGTTGTGCTTTACTCTCAGCAATGATTTGATCAATATTTTAACAACTTCCGGTCCTACAATTTGACATGTTTTCTTTGTAAAGAAGGATCCATATCCTTTGAAACTCATTTATGAAACACTTAGAAGATGGAATTTTAGATTGTCAATGAGATTTACATTTTCAAATTTGAGTTTCCTAGCTTGAACACACCCAGACCCCAACACCTTCCCTTTTGAATTACTACCAAAGGATATATCACCCCCTCCATGAGCCATGAAGTCTTTGAGCAGGGCTTTACATCCTGTCATGTGCCTGGAGCCTCCACTATCTACATACCATAAACTATCGAAGCAAGTAGAAGCTCCCTTCACACAAGTCAATAATTAGTTCAGTGGGTTTCCAAAGCTAAAATGGCTTTGGATGGAGTCACAGATGGTCCAATCTCAAATTCAGGAGAATGGTCAGTGGTTTTAGTTTGTATTTGTAACCACTGTTGTGAATCATTTCTTGTCAGATGTTGGTAACCATAAGGATGCCTATTGACCCTTGGCTTTGAGGGTTTCTTGTAACCCTCATAGCTAAGAGGAACCTTTTGATACACAGGTTGGCCATATCCTCTTGGTAACTTGTTTGCAGGTGGTGCATATGTCACTTGTACCTCTCTGGGAACATAGGTTTTGGTCAGTTCTTTAGTAACAGATGTTTCAACAGGTTCAAAGCACTGCTTAGATTTATTTCTAGCAGAGCTTGAACTTTGACTTTCTAGAGTTTTTGTTCTGATCTCTTTCACCTTTTCATCATAGGTTTTAAGATAAACACACTCCTGAGTCTTGTGATTTGTTTTATCACAAATGATACATTTTGAGGAATTTGGGATCACACAAGTTTTGTTAATATCATAAGCTCTTAAAATAAAACTGTTTTCAGTGACATGATTTCTTTTCTCATAGAATTTACAAAACAAGTTTTTGATCTTTTCCTTCTTCCTTTTATCAGACTTCTTTTCAGCAGATGTTGTAACATCTACTGGAAGATCCTTGACATGAATGACTCTTGCCTTTGGTGCTTTGACACCATCAATGGTTGTGAAGTCCATTGGCTTGAAGTTTTCTAAAATGTCACAATCATCTGACCATGTGGGTTTAAATTGATATTTCTCAACCTCCTCAAAAGTTGAGGATCCCTCATGTTTTTCCAAAATAATTTTGTTTCCATTCTTATCTGTGACTTTTATTTCTTCACCATGCTGTGGAATTGCTACTTCAGATGTCTGTAAGTTTGTTTGCAGATTTAAAAAGCTTTGTGATGCTATCCTAGTTTGCTCACCCCTCATTTGATGCAGCAGTGTTATTCATTGTAGTTGGATCAACCATGCTTTCGTGCGGAATCGGATCTTGAAACAGTGAAGTTTCTTGATCATAAGATGTTGATGGCGCAGCACTGGTATGTTATGTTGATTCTTTAGTATTTTGAGCTGCATCAGTAGTAGCAAGTGTTGGTGTAGGCTCGGGTGCCGGCTCTTGAACTGGAGAGGGAGAGAGTGGAGCTGTAGATGCTTCGTGGAAACCCGGTGGGTCCACGGTGAGTTTCTTAAACACATCTTGTAGCGGTACAGCATCATCTTCAACTCTAAGAGGAATAGGTATCACAGTACTTGAGACAGCTGCAGCAACAATTACATCAGGAAGAATATTAAATGATTTAAACAAGGAGGAGTAATCATATAACCAATCAGGTCGAGTCGAGCATCTATTGGATTTTCTTCCAGCCAATCCACATAATACGTCTCCATGATCTGCTTCTTGATCTTATTGTATACTCGATAAGTGCTGTTTCTAGCATATCCAATGAAATAGCATGGATCTCCCTTTGCTTCGAATTTTCCTTTGGCATCCATGGTTAGGAGAACACAAGGACATCCGAATGTGCGGAAATGTTGTACAGATGGCTTTTGTCCTTCAACTATTTCATAAGGTGTCTTCATGTGACGTTTGTTGATTAAAGCATGATTCTGAACATAGTAGGTGGTGTTGACTTCTTCTGCCCAAAATATCAGTGGAAGACCTGAATCAATCAACATTGTACGTGCGGCTTCAATAAGGGTTATGTTTCGCCTTTCAGCTACTCTATTTTATTGAGGAGTTCGAGCCGCACTATACTTACGCTCACTCCCTTTCTGGGCACAAAAATCATTTAAGTCAGCATTTTTAAATTTTGTCCCATTGTCACATCGAATAATCTTTACTCGCTCATTTCCTTGGTTTTCCATGAGGATGATGAACTTCTTTATCAATCCAGCAGTTTCGTTCTTTTGCTCTAAGAAGAATACCCAAGTGAATAAGGAGAAATCATCAGTGATGACTAGACAATATGCCTTTCCTCCAATACCCAGCACGTTGATGGGACCAAAAAGGTCCATGTGAAGCATTTCTAGAACTTTCGACATCGTATGCATGAACTTGGGCTTGTGCTGTTTACCATATTGTTTCCCTCTTGCACATGACTCGCATTTTTCAATCTGCATAAAATCTTTGATTGACAAATATCTGACCAGACCTCCTTTGGCTAAACGACTCAAATTCTTCATGTTCAGATGACCCAGACGACAATGCCACAACATTGCATCATGTTCGGCGACTTTAGAAAATAAACAAGTGACTTGATCAGTGGGAGCTTTGTTCATGTGAAGCACATAAGCGTTTCCACGACGTTCAGCTTCAAGCAGATACCAATCCTCCTGTATAATAATTCCAGGTTTGAAAATCACGCAGCCACCTTTTGTGAATAGAACTTCTAGAGCTTTGTCGTACATTTGGGAGACGCTTAAGAGACTATGTATGAGTTCAGGAACATAGTTGACATCAGAAAAGTTGAGAACACCATTCTTGATAGTACCCTTCAATGTTATTCAACCGGTTTCTCCTCCTGCAAAGTTGACAAGCCCACCATCAAAGATTTTTATGTCATCCAACTGGGAGATGTCTCCTGTCATGTGTCTGGAGCAACACTATCGATAAACCAAAGTCCCACGATAGCCCTTGATAGTCATTCCTGTACACATAGTGGGATTAGTGAGAAACTGGAACCCAGAACATTTTTTATCCGTGTTTAATGTCCTAAAGATGAAGATACTTTAGAGTTTAACCATGTAGAACACTGAGACTATGGATTAGTAGGAGTTTTGGGTTTCCAGATCTTTTTCACTGTTTTAGAAATACAACTTTTGTTAGATGTAACGTTTGGTTTTGTAGATTGTTTATGAAAACCATTAGTGTTGGGAAACTGCTGATTAATTCTCTTTGCTAGATTCCAGTCTCCATCGGAGGACCTTTTCTGCGAATACGTCCATTTGGTCTGTTGACGATATGAGGCCCTCTGATGATAAGTGTTTGTGGAATGACAAAACACGAGGGGACTATGAACACAATTTCGAGCTATGTGTCCTGGAATTCCACAATTGAAACAAGTTTTCTTTTTGAGAAAAGACTTTCAGTTCTGCTTTTGTTATTCTGGGAAGCTGACTAGGTATATTCTTCCCACTTGGTGATGATTGCTTTGACGCTGTTTAGCCTTGGATGTAACCTGCTCACAATCATCAGCACAAGAGTAAGTATCGACAAGATTACCCTTCAACTTAGGTTCAGTCGGTTTTTGAGGAGAACTATCCTTTGTTTTTTAACCTTTTTATTTTTTCATGATCGCTTTTTCTTTGAAGAAGTAGATGCTGTAGGCTTAGTTTCATTTGAAACAGTTTCATTAGATACTAAGCTCTCAGGGACACTTGATTTACATTCACCGGATGATGAGCAACCTTGGTTAAAATTTGTTTGACTATCGAAAGCACATTGCTCATTTTCTGATGAATTATAATCGCTAACCTGGAAATATGATTCATCAGATGACTCATGTTTATCACCTGATTCATTTACACATTCAAACAAAACAATATCATCACAACATTCAGAAATATCTGAGGCATCAGTGACGTTTTTAGACAAAATAGTAACATTAGAATCTGCATCAGATGCCTCGGATTTCTTTGGCAGGGTAGTTAAATCAGAATCAAAATAAGAATCAGAATAAAAAACCACATCATTTAAAGTTTCAGGTTTAGCAAATCTCTCAAACAAGCCCTGAGTTTCAAAAACCAAAGACTGAACAAAATCCCACACATAAGTATCATGTTTATCACATAACAAAATATCAGAATCATCAGGTTCATCATCCTCTTCAAATTGCTCCTCAATTATCACTGACTCTGCACACACACTAAAACAATTAATATCGTTTAAAGAATCAGAATGAGATATTGATAGATTTTCTTGTGTTTCCTTTGATTTCGTTTCATGTTCTGAGCTTTCAACTGATTCACTTAAGCATTCTTGATTATCATTTTTAACAAAATTCACGGGTTTTTGAAAATTAGTTCGACTATTCGTTTTGAAAGGTTCCCATGGAGTGTAGTCGCTTGGTTTGCCATACATCATTATCATAAATTTTAAATTCTTGCTCAATAGTGGGCATTCTTGAATAATTATGATTATATGGTGGAGGCACTGGTGTATAACCCAACCCTTGCCCTTGTTTTCTAATATGCTAGTTGAGTATCGCAAAGATTACGAATAGTGTCACTGGAAGCATCGAATTTTTTAATATTTAATTCGTTATGTTGATACTTTCCAGTGAGAAGTTCCAGCTCAGCTCTTACATAGTCGCACTCCATTGTTTATACACTTAGTCTATTTTTGTAATCGTAGACCCAAAATTTTTGTTGGTTTACGTCTAAAGCTGAGCTATGTCCTTCTTTAGGTGTCGATCTTTTCATAGAGATATTTATTGTTGTCTCGAAGACTGATGCACTTGGACATGACATGTTGTAATCGCTGATAAGAAAGAAATTATGTGCGCTCATTTGTGCAATCTTGTTTTACAATGCTCAGAACATAAAAGAGAGTTTACCATTTCGGAGAGAGTTTTGGGTTTCTCTGTCAGCGCATCAAACATTGGTGAATAGCATCTCCAACTTCTGAAATCTTTATTGACTCCACTTGTGCTGCATCATCCACCCAGTTGAATCCATGTTGATCCTGCACCAACAGTGCTTTTCCTGCTGCAAGCTTCCTTGACCTGTAGATGTTGAAGTTGATGTTTGAGCATGAGCAAATCCAACAGGAACCATGGCTCGTTCAGAATTCCTTGCAGCGGTGGCCCGATTTGCTTCATATCCCACTGGCATTTTCTTGCAATCCCTAGTGAAATGTCCTGGTTCATGACACTTGTAGCACCTCAGCTTGTCTTTAATAGCACAAGATCTGATGACATGGGAGGGCGACCATATCTCTTCTGAAACTTTTCATCTCTAAAGGCTGCCATAACCAACTTTCAAGAGGCATCCAGTTCTTCAATGTCTTCCTCGACCACTTGATTGATTTCTGTAGCAAGGACGGATGGAGGAAGTAAGTCACCCACAAGAAAGGCATTCAGGCTATTGAGCATGGAGGCTGCTATAGCTAATTTCTCTTCATTTTGCTTAGTAAGGAAAGCCATGTTTTCAAGAGGATGTGGATTCGGCATTTTGAGAGGGCGAAGGTATCACTAGACTGTAGACTATGTTTGCATGCTGAGGATATTGCTGGGGAGTAGCTGGAGCAACAATGTTGTTTGGAGAAGTCATTCCATATAGTAAGTTGTCTTCTAAGCTTGAATTGAGTTGCAGTTAACGGACTAAAAATGGTGTTTGGATTTTGATTGCTGTTGGTCACAGGACTAAAGACAATATAAGGATGGCCAAGAAGACTTTGAGACATCAGCGCATTGTTGGAACTTGTCATTCCGGCAACAATCAAAGAATTCTTATGATTCAGCTCTCTCTATTGATTGTCGATCTCACAAGATCTGATGGTGGCTATGAGTTCGGTGGGAGTAACTTCATTCAATTTTTTGGTATGCTTAATCATCGAGACATCTGCATCCCAGCTTTTTGGTAACGAATTCAAAAGTTGGCGATCCATCTCACCGTTGGTAATGGAGATACCCGAACTGATCATTTGTAAAACTAGCTTAACAAATCTCCCGACTTGATTTTCAACAGTTTCTCCATAAATGTGATTGAACGAGCTGAATTGTTGATTTAGCATGTTCACCCTACTAGCTTTCATATCGGCATTTCCTTCGTACAGATTCTTGAGCACATCCCAGATTTCCTTAGCACTTTTGTAGTTTCTGATAGAAATTGAAATATCTGGACCGAGAGCCATAATCAGTTGACCCATTGCCCTACTCTCTTCATCCATGACTCTCCAATCATCGTCTGTCCATAAATGCTCAGACTTAGGAATCTGAGTCATGGGATGATCCTCAGTTGAGTACATAAGAGTTCTAGGACCATTTCGAATGCACCTCTAGACACTAGGCTCTTTAGCCTTGTAGTATTGCTGAAACCTCTAGATCCAATCGTAATAGTCATCACCGTTCAACAACCCTGGGATCTTGGTGGCCGTGCCGATGATCTGATCTAGTTCTTGATGCAATGCCAAATTCTAAGATTGGATAGCAGCTAGGGTAACGTTGGCGAGATCTGTAGCGGTCAAAACTCTATTTGGGTTCATCATTTTTAGTTTTACCGAATAATAATTAATTAATTAATATTTAAAAGTGACAAGTCCAAAAAGTGCAATAGTGAAAATCAACTCTGAACAGTGGTATCAACAATAACTAGATTCGGAACGGTGATTAGATTCGGACCAGTAACTTGAATGGAAGCAGTAACTCGATTCGAGATAGAAGCAATCTTCAACAAATTTGACCGGAAACAATTCGAGATGGTTCGAGTAATCAAAAAACTTATTTGAGATGGATTCGTGATACAAGTGTTTGATCCGAGATCTTCAAATATTATATCCGAGATGATCCGAGATATTCTTGTATGTAATCCGAGATGGTTCAAGAAGCAAGTGTTTGATCTGAGATGATCTGAGATATTCAAGTATCTAATCTGAGATGGTTCCAGAAGCAAGTGTTTGATCCGAGATATTCAAGAGGATGATCCGAGTTCGTCCGAGATGATCCGTAATGCAACAGAAACTCAGCAACAGCTCCGAAACAGCAGCAGATGCAATCCGAAACAGTGTGATATCAGACCTGAGCCCAGAAACAGGTTCAAATAGGCACTGATACCAATTGAAAGTCCCGTAATACGGATCTTTCGATATCACACGTAGCTTGAATAGTGGCGTAATCACACAAACAAGCTAATAATCAAAAAAGAAATAAGATGAAGATAGAATGATTCAACTTGCATACAAAGATAATTTGTCTAATACAAGTTGTTGTCACCAAGGAGGCACCACCGTAATTACATTACTTACTATTTATACTACTAGGGTTAGTGCTCCATTAACCTAAGCCCATAGGCCCAAAACTACCCCAAGCCCAATACACAAAGATAGCCCTTAATAAATACATTCACTGATGCATAAATGTAATCATGATCTAACAGTTATCTATGCATAAAGGCAAGAGCTTACCAAACCGGAAGTCCCATCCAAAACCTTTAACCTCCACTAAAAGCATCAGCATATTTGACTTTGCATAGACATAGAAGACATGAACGACCCAAGTTAATGACGACACTATTATTTTACTCACTTTTAATAAAAAATATTTTTTAAAGTCATTAATAAACACACACCTTGTTCACCCCTGATCTTCCTAAGTTAACTAAACATCAAGGGGATAAGATTCCCCCAAACACCCTCAAGAATCTAGTCAAGAATGGCCATGAAACTAGATGTTACCAAATTTGAAAAATTATATTAATCATAAAAAGCTTGATTACACTAATGATTCTTGAGATTTTTTCCCAATGATTACAATTACTAGAGAGAATAGGGTAGAAGAAAAGTGTGTAGTGGAGAAGAGGGGAGTGAATGAGCAATACAAAAAATATGAAATTGGCCTCTTTTTATTAGCTGGCTGGACGAAGCACGGGGCATGCCTAGATGGCATGGGTTGTGCATGGCTTATGTGACTGGCTGTTCTCAGTTCTTGAGGCACAGGACGTGCCTACAAGACACGGGCGTGGTCAACTTTGTGGGTCTCACTCGATCTTCCAAGCATGCCTGGCTTTCTTCAAATAATCTTCATATGGTGGGATTTTGAAAGTGTCTAGCAGTTCCCGGAACTGAGACATGGGGCATTTATGGTGAGGCATGGGACATGTTTGGTGAGGCATGGGGCGTGTCTGGACAATTTCATCTATTGTAACCCTTTTGGCGCTCGTTTTTGCTTCCTTTGTTATTCTTCAGTTATTTGTGTCCTGAAAATCCAATTTAAACCAATTTAAGCCTCTTTTGAATAGTTCTTTAGCAAAACATATTAAAAGTGGTTAGAGTAATATTCCATTTTCATCCATGACCTTTGGCCACTTTTGAGACTTTCGTCCCTAGGGTGCCATCTTCATCCAAAAGTTTGAAATCTTGTCATTTTCATCCCTGGGGCAATTTTTCGACGGACGAAAGTCGCAATAAATTTTCAACCTCAAAGATGAAAATGGTAAAAAAACCAAAGGTGAAGGACTGCAACGCATAAAAAAGTTGTTTTGGATGAAGCACGAAAATATGCCTAAACCTCAAGGACGATTTAGCAATTTACTCAAGTGGTTATAATTTGATATATAAACATGTGCATTTTAGCTCATATTAGAGTGTTAGATCAAAATTTTCTAAGAGGAATGGATATGGAGCTCAATTTTGTCTTGAGTTTGATGCTACATTTTGGAAGGTCTATAAGTTTGTTGAAGAGCATAATCATTAGTTTGTTGATCAGTATGACAAGCATTTCTTACCATCAGAAAGATACCTCACTCAGTTTCAGAAGCATGTTATACATAGCATGTCTAAAATGAATTTGGGTCATTTTAAGGCTTTTAATGTTATGAAGATTATTTTCAGTGGTTTTTAAGATGCTGGTGCAAGTAATGTTAATTTTAAGAATTGCAAGAGGCAAATTAATTTGTTCAATGGTGAATATGATGCAGACATGGTTGTAAGACACCTTCATGAAAAGAAACAATCTTAGCCTATTTTTTGTATTATTATTTCCCAGACGATAACAATTGTTTTAAGGTACTGTTTTGGTTCGATGATCAATGTTGACGTAATTATCATGTCTTCGGGGATGTTAGTTCATTTGATGCCACTTACCGTTCTAACAAGTATGAATTGAATTCCAATCTATTTGGAATTTTCAAATTTTTTTGTTGTTTTTTTGCTAATACTCTATGGTGTTTATACCCTATATTGGTATATATAACTACCACATGAATGTCACTTTTAGGGTTGCATTATTGGCGAAATGGCTGATACTTATATATGGTTGTTGAAAGTTATTTAAAAATTTGTTGTCGATCAATAGAAAGTTGTTGTCACTGATCAGGATCCAGCGATGAAATAAGCTATTTCTATTGTATTTGATAAGACCTGTCATAGGTATGTGGTATGTGATGCACAAACTTTCATTCAAGGTGATAATGTTTTGTAGTCTCCTATTTCGGCGTTTTAAAGTGTTTCGCTTTTTCACAATATAAATGTTTAGGATATTATTAGTATTTGTAACACCTCGTAAAATCGTGTCCAATAATGTGACAACACGTGTACCTATTCCTATTTATGTCAATTGTTGACTAGGAGGGACTAAAGGTGTCAACATGCTAAAACTATGCCTATGAGTGACCCTTTATGGTGTCCGTACTCTCAAATGCGCCATTTGTTGGACGGGAGGGACCATTTGTGAATTTATTTAAAAGTTAGAAATTTGAGGGGTTAAAGGTGTCAACGTGTTAATTTACACCTCTGAGTGACCCTTAAACAAACCGGGAGCTTGACGATGTTCGGTTGTACTCCTGAGTGTGCCAAATATTGGACATGAGGGGCTAAATGTGCCTTGTATGGTAATATATGGGGGTTTAGAAGCTAAGGGACTGAAAATGACAAGTTTTCAAAGTTTTGGAGTCTCTCGCGGGTCGCGAGAGACCTAGCTTTGTCTCTCGCGTGGCGCGAGAGAGTGCCTGTAGCATAAACATGCTTGGGGGCCACTCCAAGCTACAAAACCCATGTAATTCGAAACCATGGGCTTGTTTGTCTGCTATGCCACGTCCATGGACACTTGTAGACTCCTCCTAACCTCCCTTAACACCTAGAAGCTCCTCATAATCCCTCCACAACTATAAATAGGTGCCTTGATCATTGACTGAACTTGCACCTTTCTCATTTATCACTCTATCTCGCTTCTCTGGAAGTTCCTAGCTAAAGGAGCATCCAACTTAGTTCATTTGCATCTAGGGATCATTTGTAAGTGTTCCTTTCCCTTGCATTTTGTTTATTAGGCTTTTAAAGCCAAAAGTCAAAGCATTTTTGATAAATGCAATGACTTTCGATTTAGACCTTAATGGTCCAGCCATTGTTCGAGACGAATATGGCTACGTGATCATAATTAGGTAGGTGTTAATTCCTCAAAGGGCACCTCCTGAAAATCACGTTTGCTAGGTGAATTGACGGGTCAAAGTTTAATGCTTTAAAAGTCAAACGGGTCAGATTTTATAAATATTCAAATCTGAGTTTATCAAGGTTATAAGATATGTTTTAACACTTAAACAAGGTAAAAAATACTAGAACATGTATGAACATGTTCATCCCATCAATTCCAGTCTTATGGTCGGTTCGCAACCCAAAGTCGCAAAGTTTGACTTCTGTTTTGACTTTCGATTATGACTTGATTTAGCAACTTTAGCTACTGATTTAAGGTTTCATTATGATCGTAATTTAATGTAGCATAACCCTCTAAGGTTATAATACAAAATCATAATCATATTCTGAGTTTATGCACAAGTTTCGTTATTATGCCATACTTTGACTAAAATGCCCTATTTTTACAAGAAATAAGGTTTTAATTAATAACGAACTTGCATACAAATTATATACTGATATGTTAAAGTAATTAACATATTTTGATGTTTTAAAAACGGATCAAAACTTGAATTCTTAGTAGGGATCGCAAATATCGTTATTTAGCGACCAAAACGCCCTTTTGGCGCATAAGATGGTTTTAAACCATGACTATCAAGCAGAACTTGATACTTACTGATATTATAACTTATTTTAAATAATTTTTATAGTAGGTACAAGGTTATAACTCAGATTTCAAAATAAATTCTCAAACTATGTGTTGAATGACCAAAATGCCCCTTCGGTGCATAGTTTGGTCTTAAATCATATAACACACATATGTTTGATTACATACTGATATTATATCATAAATATAACATTTTAACAGAATGGTCATGAACATAACATCAGTTTATACGCAAGTTTTTTAGTACGTCGTACAATGACCAAAACGCCCTTATGAGGCATAATTTTATTTTAAAACCTTAACGGGCATGTAAGTTGATTTCCTACTGATATTACAACTTATTTAAAGTATATATGCATATAGAACTTGTTCATGACTCATCCGCTCACCCGATATCGTTTATGTGCGCACAGTTAAGCTTATGAAGTCTATTTACGTAAGTTTACCGAAACGGGTCAAACCTTATCATTTTTATCTCAAATTTCAGAATGTACATTTTTTTACCCATATTATACAAGTTATAGTACTTGTTGGGTATAAACTACATTCCATTCCGGTCATCGCTTAATCTAGCGTATCATACCATTTCGATTAATTTAAGTTAACCGGTCCAAGTCTATGACTTGAATAGGACCCGTTGACAATCTAATTGGTTATTAATACCATTCATTCTAGACTAGTGCCTTCTAGTATATTGCAAACCGAGCTAGTTAATTGGATATGACCGTGCTTATTATATTTTCTTATTTTATAAGACTTGCTAAGCCATGTAAATACTCATAACATATTTTCCCTATACGGGCTTGGGATACGGTATATTATTACCGCTTGGTCGGGTATGGGATCAAATGTTGGATTGTGACTAGAAAATCCGCATAACCCGTTTTAATCTGTATTGTCTGATAACTTAAACATTGGGGGTTAATTCGACCGTGTCCTGGATTGTTGGTGCACCTGGTGTTCGTCACTTGTCGAATAGGCTAGATTGAGCGTGTGTTGAATATTGTATAGGTTAGAATCAAAACACACGACCAAAATACAAAGTGTATAGTGTAAAAGGGAACAAGTTCGCCCGAAGAGGTCAAGTTCGCTCGAACTTGACATGTTGATGTCAAGTTCGGCCGAACTTGCATATGCAAGTTCGCCCGAACTCATCTTAACTACCAGTGAACTTGTCTCCCTATATATAGGTGTGTTGTTCATTTGTCATTTAAGTTTTTTGCTTCCCTACGGGGAGGTGCTGCAAGATTCTCTCCAGGAACTCCGGCAGCTGGACTTATAAAGATGTATACTCTTTCGGTATGAATGAAGACTTCCGCTGAATTCTGTTTCTACTCCTTTCTGTAATAACATTCTACCGAATCGGTTTACGTTTTTCCACTAACTTCCGTCTAGAACCGCCTGATCACGGACCTTCAATTGGTATCAGAGCTACGGTTATCACCTACGCTCATGAATTATGGACATTTACGGACATTAGGAGGGGTTTCAGACGCAAATCATGAAATAAACCTACAATCCACGGACAAAATCAAAAATTGAACGGATAGGATTGTTAGAAAACCAATCTATTGTGAAATCATCTCGAAATTCGAAGAAATAAGGATTTTGGATCGAAAAATGTGAAAAATAGCTGACTTGGGAGACCAAGTTCGCCCGAACTTAACATGGTTTTTCAAGACTTTTCATCAAGTTCGCCCGAACTTGACAAAGTTTTTCATGAATTTTCATCAAGTTCGCCCGAACTTGACTGATTTTCATTGAAATTAAGCATAAGTTCGCCCAAACTTGTCTTTTTCATGCAAGTTCGCCCGAACTTGGAAGTGGCCAATCAAGTTCGCCCGAACTTCATCAAACCGACTAAGTTCGACTGAACTTGTCACATACCTGAACTTGTCACACAAGTTCGCCCGAACTTGTCAAGGAGCCTAAAAATAAAAATAATAATAAAAATTTGGCGATAGAAATTTTTTTGAGTTTTCGAAAATCGAACCGGGATGTTCGGGGACACCGTCTAGAGCTTCAAAGTACATATTTGGTGATACGGTCAAAGAATTTTGAAGATAACGGGAGAGTCATTGATACCGATGCAAAACGTTGATCATGTGGGTGTCGTGACTAGTAATGGGCCTAAACGTTAAATCCGCATTTGTTAAAAACTGAAAGTTCCAGATTTCAGGGGGAATTTCAGTGAAAAATTTCAGTATGGTCAAAATTTGCAAAAATTAGGGGGAATAAAAAATTTTCAATATTTGAAGATTCCGGCATTTTTGAAATTAGTGACTACTTCCACAGTATCCGGGTGGTTACCGATTGCAGATTATCGGGAAATGCAGAGGATTGAGATTCATTGGGTATTTCAAATTGATGTCTATTTTGAAAGTGGGTGGTTACATAACTGAGTCTTGGAGGAGTTGTTTATCAGATTCTGAGGTCATGGTTGTGGATTAACACCTGAGTCGCGCGTATGGTTTGGAAGCACACACGACCACCTATCTTTAACTCTGCGTTGCACATGAACTATTGACTGGACTAACAGCCAGGAGATAGGGATGCTCTGTAGTTTCAGTTGCCCCGGGTTGTACGCGGTACAATGATTAAAGAAGATGATTTATGGGAGCCGATCTTCCGGATAAAGCTGTATATACCAGTTGCTGACGAAAGAGATTATATATTTGGGATTCTGTGATCACAGGAAGTTTAGATTTTCAGATGGTGATACAGGTTGATGCTTAAGGGATGTAGGATTTAGGTCCCGATCTCCGATGTGGGGTTGGTGCATACATGACTGCTTATCATTAACTCTGCAAAGCAAATGAACTATTTTGATTGCGTAAGCCGGAAATAGGGATGTTTTGTAGTTTGAAGGCGCCACGTTCAGCGGAGATAGCTATACATATGTCATTGTGACTGAAGAGGAAGAATGTGATTTTGGTCACGGACATATGTTTCTCAGATTCGATGCATTACCAGATTATCTGTTTCTGATGAAGATTTGTTGATTGAGCGGATTGCCGATTTGCTAATCAAAGCTTTCTGAAGGGTGCTTAACTGCGATTACGAAAAACAGGATTTCAGATTTTTGAGGGTATTCGTTGATTTGAAGTTTTCTGATGCGGTGATTCGAAGTTTCTATCAATTGCCGGTTGAGTTTTTGATACTTTAGCAGTGTGCGAAATAAACTCTCGATGCTCAACGCTTATTCAAAAACTGAACTCGGATGCGGTTATCGTCGAAATGGAGAAGCTGCTACATTGATTAGCTTCGAGTTGATGGTCATTCGAGGAAATTTGTCGGTGAAGTAAATCAAAGGAGTCGGAAACCACGCAACCAAAGATCTGAACTGGAGGTTTTAGGGGTTTTGAAAGTTGTTAATGCAATCCCGGATCATCAATTAAGGGGGAATCTGTTGACGCGTCAAGACGACATCGGCAGACACCTTGATTGAAGTTGCAGAGAATATTCAAACACGGCTCAAAGTTTTGAAGTTCAAGACCAACATTCGACAGTAACGAACAAGGGGGAATCTGTTGGTGCACCTGGTGTTTGTCACTTGTCGAATAGGCTAGATTGAGCGTGTGTTGAATATTGTATAGGTTAGAATCAAACACACGACCAAAATATGGTGTGTATAGTGTAAAAGGGAACAAGTTCGCCCGAACTTGACCTGTGGAGGTCAAGTTCGCTCGAACTTGACATGTTGATGTCAAGTTCCGCCGAACTTGCATATGCAAGTTCGCCCGAACTCATCTTAACTACCAGCGAACTTGTCTCCCTATATATAGGTGTGTTGTTCATTTGTCATTTAAGTTTTTAGGAAGGTGCTATCGGATTCTCTCTAGGAACTCCGGGAGTTGGACTTATAAAGATGTATACTCTTTCGGTATGAATGAAGACTTCCGCTGCATTCTGTTTCTACTCCTTTCTGTAATAACATTCTACCGAATCGGTTTACGTTTTTCCACTAACTTCCGTCTAGAACTGCCTGATCATGGACCTTCAATTAACGTCATTATGTATCGAGTCTGAGCGAATAGGGATTAATGTGTTAGAAGCGAGGCATATTTATGTATGTAATAGGACAAGTTCGCTGGCATGGTGCTTGGAAGGTCAAGTACGGCAGAACTTGGGTAGGTCAAGTTCGGGCGAACTTACAGTCTCATCAGCAAACTTGTTTGGCCAAGTCGCCCATGATGTTAACATGTAATGCATGTTCGGCCGAACTTGCCTATGCAAAACATCTGAAAACTTCAAAGATTTACGCCTTCTACAAGATCATTATGAACCAGAAAATTCGTTTTTCGCAAATGAATATGCCCCATCTTATGATGCCAAAGAATAGAATCTTTTTCAGTAGCCTTTGATACAAAACATTGTGCTGATTTTGATGAAGTGGTAGCAATACCCATATCAAGAACATATAAATCATTCTCTCGCGGTGCTCGCGTCAGAATCCATTCATCTGGTATTTTGAATCCCGGCTTCAAGATAATACACTCTTTGTCGTTGAAATGAACTGTGAATTTCTTGTCACAAATCTGCGATATACTCAGAGATTGTTCTCAAGTTCTGCAATATAGTTCACGAGATCAAATGAAACTACGCCATTGGAGAGTTTTCCCTCGGCGACTATCCTTCCACCTTGATTTCCTGCAAATCCAACATATCCACCATTGATAGCTTTAATGTCGAATAGCAACGCCTTCATTCCCGTCATATGGTTGGACGCTCCACTGTCCAAAATCCACTTTGAAAGTACAGATCTCTGGAGTCCCTGCACATTTTAACAATCTATTTAAAAAACAAGACCCAAGCCTTTTTGTTCTTCGGTTGAATTGGATAAGCATCATCAAAATCAAATTCACATTCATCAGCATAATCGAATTCTTCATCTAAATTTTCTATGATGTTTATGTTTGAAAAATTTACCTTCTTTTTATCTTTTGAATTGTTTCCACTTGAATTTTTGACAATTTCAGATGTGGTTTCTATTATGATTTCAGATTTTGATTCTTTCTTGCTATCACTAGTCTTAACAAGCTCATACTTAGTGATTTCAGGTTTAGATTCTTTCTGTTATCAGTCTTTACCAGCTCAGACTTAATAACACCAGATGTTGTTGACCTTTTCTTGGTAATCCAGGCTTGAGATTTGATATTAGCCTTCTTGATATAAAATTTGTTTTCGTTTGCCCTAGAAGCTTCTCCTTTTCAAAAGTAGAATTTTCAAACTTCTTTTTTATTTTAGGTTTAACTTATGGCAAAGATTCATTTCTTTTCAAAATTTTGATTGGTTTTTCAAACACTGGATACCTTGGTTTTACAACATTTGTTTCTCTTCTTCGAGGATAAGCCGGTTTTGATTCAGACATTGTCGTGCAATATGACCCATTTCATTGCACTTGAAACATGTCCTATTATCAAGTGGATGTCCTTTAGTGGATGGTTTTATCCCACTTGATGTTTTGGCACCACTTGTAACCTTGGCTTTATCTCGAATTTCTTTCTCCGTCTTAAACTTATCATTTGATTGTTTACCAATCAAACTCTCTTCATGAACCATGTTTGTCCCATATACAAAATTCATGTTTTTGTTTTTATATTCATGAAATGGTGACACTTTTTTTACTGGTTCATCTGATTCTTCTAGACCCAACCCTGCTCTCCTGTTTTCCAGATGATCACCACCATTCCTTCGGTATTTGTTTCTTTTAGGTTTGGAATAGAATTTTCGTTTGTTAATTTCCAATTCTTCTGATGTGACTTCCACGAGTTTAAAGAATTTATCAAGCAATTCTTCCTTCACATTCTGAATCGGGAAGCTATCATCAAAGTATAGTCTATCCGAATCCTTAATTTTGTACATTACAATATTAGGATCATCACTTAGACCATCCTCTGATGACTTATCGTCATTTTCAGACTGTGAATCGGAATTCTTTGAACTCGAGTCGGCGCTTTTGAAGCTGCCGTCATCAGAATCACTTAGAACATTTTCAACCACTTTGTTAACCACAACATTATTATCATCATCAGATTTAGCATAGATTATATCAATATTCTCTGGCAACTCATCTTTTTTCTTAGAAAGTAATTCAACATTGAGTGCCTCATCTATCCCGTCTGCAGTTTTGCAACAGTACTTCTCACAAAGGGGTGGAAGAACATTGCTATATTCTTTGCCAGTTTTCTTTTTAGGTTTTTCTTCCGATGAGATTGTTGGAAGAATGTGATCAATAACATATGCATTTGTGGTATAACTTCTCAACAACTGTTGCACTCTTTCAGTTTCGATTGTCATGTTTTGAAGTTTTGTTTGGTTTCAGCAATGGTGTTAATATAAATGTTAATTGCCCTTTGTTTATCCGTTATTCCACTCAACATCCTTATATTATCATGTTGTTCGATGTTATTTCTGTCGAGTCTGCCATAATCATTTTTCATTTTATCATACTCTTCTTTCATTGTGCGATAATCGTATTTCAACAATTCGTTATGCACATTGTTTTCAACGATGATTTTTTATTTTTCGGCACATTCGACACAAGGTTCAGTACATTTTTTACAAGGTTTCTCAACCTCAACAATTTGTACTTTGACAAATTCTTTCTCGATAATTTTTACCTCTGGACCTACCTTGGTTAGATTTGCTATTAAAGCTTTATCTGCCATGTCCTTGAGATCTTCGACTTTCATTTCTTGAGTGACATCAATGATCACTTCATCAATCTTTTTCTCCTTAACCACTTGTTCTTTCGAGCTTCCGTCAAAATGACCTGCAAAATTGTCACAAGAATTAGAGGATAAAATTCCTTGTCTCTGCATATGGATATATTCCTCTTCTTCCTGCTATTGATGCAAGTTCCAGAAGAGCTTGTTTGAAAGCTGCTGCTTCTGCTGTTGCCGCTGCTTCAGCTGCTGCCGCTGCTTCCTCTGCAGAATTATCTTCAACTATCTCTACCATCAAAGAAACTCCGGTCTTTTTCCCAATGTAAGAGTTCCAATCCAAACCATCATCTTCACTGGATGCCACCATAGCTTTCTCAGTGGTGCTATTGTCACATTGTTCTTATATTTTAATCTGAGTTTTCTTCGAAAATGGTTTATATTGAGGTGCCTTTTTGTAATATTCATTTCCTCCTCCGAAAGGACTTTGATTTCCGGTTGCTTCGGTGTTCTTACACTCTCTTTTAAAACGTCCCTTTTGACGACATCTAAAACACGTGACTTTGGTTTTGTCAAAACCCAATTTGTTGCTGGAATATCCTATGTCACGGCCTGTGAGTGCAACGAACTTTTTCACTCTCCTGATGATCGAAGCTAAGGACCATTTGATGTCCATTAGTTCGAGTTCTTCCTCGTCTACCTGATCATAATCTTCTGCGGTCACCTCAGGGTTTCTGATCTTACCGGCAACAAGACATTCATAAGATTCTAATACGGTAGCGAGTAGTGACATATGTTGTTTTGCAACTTCTTCTGAAACAGCATTGTTCAAATTCACTGCGATGTTGCATTTATATACATTCGGATCAGAACTTTGTTTTTGATTCTGGTTTGCTTGGCTTTGATACGTTGAATTTGAACCAATGCTTGAGTAAGAACTTTGAGGACTTTGATCATACTGAGGCTGTGATTGATTCTGATTTTGTGGAGAAGCATTCATGTTTGCACTAAAAGCCGTCTGAATTTTAGCACTCGAAACGTTATCTAGCATTCCGGCTTTGTATTACAAACCGACGACTTGAACAACATTAGCATTTTTTGACTTCGCCATCTTCAGAAGTTCCATTTCGTGGCCTTCGAGTTTATCGATAAACATCGACAACTTGAAAAATTCCCACTTATCACTGTTCTTCAGAACCATCAAATACGTAGTCCATTCACCCTCTCGTAGTGCGTCAGCAAGTTTGTCGATGTATTCTTGTTCTGTCTTTTCAAGACCGTGTCTTCGCATTTGCACTTTAAGATGACAGAAACGCTCGATCATTTGCTTTACGGTCTCATTCTTTAGCATAGTGAAGATATCGAACTCTTTCAGGATAAGTGCCTTCTTGCTTTTGATCATTTCGGCGCTGTCTAGATACTTCTTCTGTAATGACAACCAAAGATCTCTTGCAATAGTATACTCTGGTAGCAAAATCAGGATATCTTCTTTGACAGACTGTTGGATGAGACTGATCATCTTTTTCACAGCAATGTATTTGTCTCTCTGTACTGTCGAATAGTTGTACTTTTCAAGGACTTGTTGATGTTAATCTACCGGAACAATATAGCCTCTTTCAATTGACACCCAGCCAGCGAAGTGCATCGCTTGAACCCAATAAGTAAACTTCTCTTTCCGTGCTTCGTATTCGTCCATGCTCATCAGCTTTGGCGGTTTGACTGTCGTTCCCATTTCATTATCAAGATTGACTTGATTGATCACATTGGCATTTGACGAACTAGCTCCGGACATAAAAGCTCTTAGTTGATCCTCCATTGTGAATAACGAAACGTGTACTCTGAAAATTTTTCAAAAACTTTTAAAACAATTAGACCTACTACAAGTTTGGTCGAACTTGTAGCAACAAATGAAGAATTCTCAGCTTTACTAAAAGTGTAAAAACATCACGGACATTATACATCGTTCGAATCGTATCGACCAGACGATTTTAAAGATATAATAGGGTAAAAAGTGTTTTCGGAAAAAATTTAAACGTTTTTAACGTACCGATTGTCGATTAAAACGTCAGTTTGTGCTAAAATTGCTTGTTACTAATCAATTGTCAAGTGTTTTTGATCAAATTCACAGATAAGCCAAAATGGAAGATTTCCACAACGTGTTTGTTTCACAAATGGCTTCTTCATCAAGTGTAAATACTCTTGCGGTGAACTAGTTAAATATCGACAATGAAATGGGTACTACTCAGAAACCGCCGAAGCTAATGAGTATAGAAGAGTTTGAAGGATGGAAAGAAAAGTTTGTGAATTGGATACAAGAAAATCAATTTGACAGTTGGGTTGCAGTTGAGGATGGTTACAAATGGCCAAAGGATGAGCGTGATCAACATCTTCCATTGAATAAGTTCTCACCGACCGACAAATTAGATTGTATCGCTGAAAAGAAAATGATTAGCTTGATCCAACAATCAGTTAAGGAAGACATCCTGATTTTATTTCTAGAATATGAAACGTTGCAAGAATTATGGCACTCTCTTTGTGACAAATTCAAAGGAAGTGATGAAATGATTAAGAGCAAGAAGGCCTTAATTAAGAAAGAATTCGAGATCTTCACGATGATCAAAGGTGAAACTATGAAGCAAATGATCGATAGATACCCTCACCTCATGGTCCAGATGCGAAGACATGGCATCAAAAGAACTAACGAAGAGCAAATCCAGAAGTTGCCGATGCACTTCCAGAAGGAGAATAGATGACATATCTGACGATTCTGAAGAATATTCCATCCTGGAGACACTTCAAGTTGTCATCTTTCATCCACAAATTAGAAGGTCATGAAATGGAATTGATGAAGATTGCAAAGTCAAAGAACGCTAATGTTGTTCAAGATGTCGGTGTTTATTACAAAGGAGGTATTCAAGATACTCCAATTCAAAGCCCGAAAATTCAAACAGCATTTAGTGCAAATACAAATTCTTCTCCAAATTAAAGTTCTCCATATGCTGGATATACAAGTGCTAGTTCAAACTCCTCATTCCAAAATCAGACAAGCCAAGCTAGTTCTGATTCAAATGTTTTCCAGTGTAACATAGAAGTTGATCTGGAGAATGTATTTCCAGAAAAGGTGGCTAAACAACACATAGCATTTCTCGCTACCGTTCTCGAATCATATGAAAGCCTTGTTGCTGGAAAGATCGGTAACCCAGAAATGACGGCAGAAGATTATGATCAGGTAGACGAAGAAGAGTTGGAGCTGATGTATATCAAATGGAGCCTTGCGTGCATTATCAGAAGAGTTACCAAGTTTGTGGCACTCACCAAGAGGGATATTGGTAATTCAAGCAATAAGCTTGGATTTGACAAGACGAAAGTTACATGCTTCAGGTGTCGATAAAAAGGACACTTCAAACGCGAATGCAGTAATCAAGAAGCAAGTGGAAACCAAAATTCTTTCGGAAGCAGCAATGAGCACTACAAGAAAGCTCTTCAATACAAGCTATATCCAAAGAAAACACAAGTTGAAGTAGAAGACAAATCTGCAAAGAAATCCGAACAAGCTTTTGTTGCTAATCATGAAGAAGATGGCTTTGACTGGAACAGTTACATCGGAAAGAAAACAGGAGTTCCTATGATGGCAGAGGTTGTGAACGAAGACGAGACATCGAATGTGGATGCTGACTTGGATAATGCAATTCTGGAAGCATACATGCGGAGAATTGAAGAAGAAGAGATAGCTTATGCTGAGATGCAAAGACAAGAAGCCTTGAAAGCAGAGACCGAAAAGGTAAAAGATGAGGTAAGAATGTCTGAAAAGGAAGTTGTGAAAATTGTGGAGGTTGAAAAACCTTGCACAAAGTGCGTAAATCCTTGTGAACTCTGCCTTGACAAAGTCAAAGTCATAAGAGAATTGACTGTACATAATGAAACATTTCGTTATGATTACAGAAATATGAAAGAAGCTTATGACAAAATACAGGGTAAATATAAAAATGTCAGAAAAACCACAGTAATTAAAAAACAAAAGGCAATTAACATGTACATTAATACCATTGCAGAAACAAAACGTGAGCTTCATGACATAAAAATTGAAACAGAAAGAGTAAGGCAATTTCTAAAACGTTACACTACTAACGCTTATGTCATTGATCACATATTGCCTACGATTAAGTCGGAGGAAAATGATGATAAATCAAAGCAAAGTATATGGAAGTGTTCCTCCACCATTTCTTTCAAACTATTCCTGCAAGAAAGATGATGAAGTGGAAAAGGCATTTAATATACTTCTCTTATCAGAAATGAAAGATCAATTGCCTGAGAACATTGACGTAGACTTTACAAAATCAAACGATGACATTAAAGCGGTAGTAAAAAATGTGGTTAAAACGTTTTGGGAAATGATTCCGATAAAGGCAGCTCTGAAAGCGCCAAATCAAGTTCGAAAAACTCGGAATCACAATCTGAAGATGAAGATACATTATCAGAAAATGATCTAAGTGATGATCCAAATATTGTTATGTACAAGGTGAAGGTTTCTGATAGATTATATTTTAATGATAGTTTTCCGATTCAGAACGTGAAAGAGAATCAACTTGACAAATTTTTCAAACTTATAGAAGTTTCATCAGATGATCTCAATAAAAACGAGAAAAGATTTTACTCGAAACCCAAAGGAATGCTAACAATTATCGAAAGTTTGGTGGTGATTTTCCTGAGAACAGGAGTGCAGGATTGGGTTTAGAGGAAGAAGAAGGTGAACCGACAAAGAAACCAAAGTCAACGTTCCAGGAATACAAAGGTAAACACATGAAGTTTGTGTATGGAACAAATACGGTTCAAGAAGAAGGTAAGATTGGTAAGCAATCTAATGATGAATTCAAGAAAGAAAAAGAACTCCGGGACAAGACTAAGACCAAATCCACAAGTGGAGTAAAACCCACTAGTGGAAATGCTTCAGATACACGAACATGTTTTAAATGAAATGTTATTGGTCATATTGCTCGAAAGTGTCTGAATTTAAAGCCTGTGTTTCCACGAAGGAAGAATGAATCAAAAGAAGAAAAGCTAAAACAACCAGAGATTGTAAAATCCGAAAAAGAATCTGTGTCTGAAATAAAACCCAAAAATGAATCAAAGTTTGAAAACTCAGCTTTTGTAAAAGATGAAACTTAAAGTCAAACAAAAATGATGATTCACGGTTTTATATCAAGAAAGCAAGATTCATGTCACAATCCTGGGTTGCGAAAAAGAAGTCCTCTGAGAAAGGAAAGTCTGTTGCTGCTAAAACTGAAAATGTCAAATCAAAAAAGTAGTTATTAAAAATGATCTTTCAAAGTTGAAAAATGATTTTCTAAAACAGACAGAAAAAGAAAAGGTTGATAAAGTTTCAAAATTAACTTTGAACGAAATGTTTGATGAAAACTTTGATTACGATGATGGTTACGAATTTGATTATGTTGATTATCAAGTTCAACCGAAGACCAAAAAGGCTTGGGTTTCTCTTTTCAATTAGTTACTTTCGTGTGCAGGAGTTCCAAGATCCACTTCATGAAAGTTGATTCAGGATTAAGGAAGTTCCAGTCCGTTTTAACTTATCTAGAATGTCTAAATCTTTGTCATTGTAAAAATTACAAGTGATTAAAAAAAGAGTTGTTAAAAGAATTTTTTTGAAAAAGATCAAATTGTCATAAATCCACACTGTTATAACACTGATTTTTACCTGTTACGAATGCAGATGCTGGTTTTTGGAAAAGGATCGGACGGACGAGTTCTCGTGATCCACGTTGGTTAATTACGTTTTTAGATAGAATTTTTATTAAAATCAAAATATGTTTTTGGTTTTAGGGGAAGTAAATCAAAATCTAGAAAAATAAAAAACATATGAAAAGGTTGAAAAATTCAAAAACATTAGAAAAATCATAAAGTAAAAAACATTGAAAAAGACAAAAAGAACTTGGTGTCAAAAAAGGAAATGATAGTACATCAGTGGACTATCACAGTATGCTAAAGATTTGTAAAATTTAAAGTGATAAACAAGTCTTACTATGGATATGTCGATAGGCTTTACACGTTTAGTAGATTGTTTCGGGGATATAGACTAAATTTTACAACTGCTTAATCTTGTGGATTAACACATCTTTGATATATGGACTTAGTATTCCGAAATTTCGATTGAAGGGTTGCCTGATTCTGAGATACGAGGTCTTTATAGATGATTGATATCGGGGTATTATACAAGTTCTTCTGATTTTGCGGAAGCAATAGCCTAGAACTTCTATAATACTTTATGCTTAAAACCCCTAAACTGCATGCAAACTTGAAAAGCATCGAAAGATCTAATCATTTGCAGTGATAAAAAGATTCCTTAAATGGAACACACCTTAAAGACGAGCCTTCATCTCTTTGTCTGTACGGTAGTACTAACCTAAGCTCTCAAGGTCTCGCATAACCCAGATACAGATATCAATTACGCTATACTCACCTGTAAGATGAAATCTAGGGAATCTGGATACGGGAGTATTTCAAGAAGTGGGAACCACAGATAAGTCAAGTTTCATAAATCTACCTTAACATATCTTGGAACAATTGAGAAACATGATGAAGTTTAAGTGGACAAACATATCAACAATCTAGGTAAACAAGTTTAAAAGTTAAAGTCATTTAAAGGTCAACGGTACTGGTGATATGTCTCAAACAACTGATATGATCCTTAGACACGAATTCACAAAAATATATCTGTAAATATGTTTGTACATAGTTTATTTTCTTTATTGCTTTGCTGTTGATAAAACCAAAAAGATTTTCAGGTGTTTTAGCATAAACTTACTAAAATTCAAAAAGATTTTGTTTTTACATTGTTTTCAACAACCAATGTTGGAGAACGTATCTTTGAAGTCTGGTAAGTTTTGAAATGTTCAAAAGGTTCATTAATTTGAAACTTTACATTTGAAGAAAAACAGTGTACTCTTATCAAGTCAAACTGAGGTCATTAATTTGGACTCGTTAGACAAAATTGTTAATCAAGGTCATTAACTTGAACTTGGTCAACTAAGTGGATTTTAATAATTAAAAATCATGAGAATGGTCAAGGTCTTAAATGTTAAAAGTAATTCAAGGTCATTAAGTTTAACTTGAATAACTAAAAAGTTTTTAAAGAAAGAAAGACACGTTCTTACAAGTAAATCTGAAACGTTTACTAGTATGCTTAAGAACTTTGGAACAGGAAGCAAAGTTTTAGGAAGAGCAGGACGAAACATGATATATAGTAAAGCTCAAAGCAAGGGGGAGCATAGCTCGCAGCTTAGAGGAGCTTGGATCTTAAAGTTTTATTCAAGGAAAAAGATAAAGACTCAGGAGCTTAATCAAGTCTAATGGCTACGGGGCATTCAAGAAAAGACTATGACACAGACATTATCCAAGAGGAAGATGTCAAGGGGAGTCTGTTTTGTGCATATATCAAAAGGATGTCTACATCAAGATGACTACAGTAACGAACAAGGGGGAATCTGTTGGTGCACCTGTCTTCGTCACTTGTCAATAGGCTAGATTGAGCGTGTGTTGAATATTGTATAGGTTAGAATCAAACACACGACCAAAATATAGCGTGTATAGTGTATAAGGGAACAAGTTCGCCCGAACTTGACCTGTGGAGGTCAAGTTCGCTCGAACTTGCCATGTTGATGTCAAGTTCGGCCGAACTTGCATATGCAAGTTCGCCCGGACTCATCTTAACTACCGGCGAACTTGTCTCCCTACATATAGGTGTGTTGTTCATTTGTCATTTAAGTTTTTGGCATCCCTACGGGGAGATGCTGCCGGATTCTCTCTAGGAATTCCGGTAGCTGGACTTATAAAGATGTATACTCTTTCGGTATGAATGAAGACTTCCACTGCATTCTGTTTCTACTCCTTTCTGTAATAACATTCTACTGAATCGGTTTACTTTATCCACTAACTTCCGTCTAGAACCGCCTGATCACGGACCTTCATGGATATCCTCGGCTCATTAAATTGCTAATGGCCACGAACTTCTGCATGGGGTGTAGGCATACACCTGACTGATGCTTATGCGATATAAAATGTTTTCTTACCCATATTGGGATACCCCTTCTTGGGGTTAAAGTGGCATGTCGGTTAATCATGTTATTCGGATTCTGCACCGGACCCCACGTGTATTGATAGACATTGTCCCAAGTTATTTATGAAAACTATGTGCCTTATGCACTTAAAACAATTTTGAAATATTTTCAAAATGTGTCGGTTGTTTGTATTTACCAGTTTTCACTGACCTATTTTCAAAAGACTAAGCGCAGGTTGCAATGTACTTAAATAGGCTGGAAGCTGCTCGGTAAATGCTTAATAGGTATTTGCAACTTCTTGCATTGAAGCCTAGAGTCTTATTATAGAATCGCCTTGTACATTTTACGATCCGCCTCTGGATCTTATTACGTCTATATGGTTATTATTTTGAACTTTAAACATTTATGTTTATAATAGTATTTTAAATCCAAGACTTATGTTGTGCTATTTGTGTTGTTTGACTATGACGACACCAATCTTACGTCACAATACTCCCCACCCGGGCCCACCGGGATTTGCTTGGAAATTGGGGTGTGGCAGGTTGGTATGAGAGCCAATGTTTGAAAGAATTCAACACTAGTCTTTTGTGTTTGATCTCAAATGACACAATAACATATTCCTTAGACTTTCCAGCCTAGGCATTGACCTAGGACTGCTCACATAATGATTAAGTTATTATTTTATTTTTGATTTGATTTTTGAACATGATAATGCAACCAAGATATAGAGGATGTGGAAAAGGAAAACGCCCTATGAGAGGAGGACCGCAAAGATAAATACCCTCTCAACCCCATAATTCAAACCATCTCCAAAATTTAGACGAGTCTCATTCGTCGCAACCAGGAAGACACTCAGTCTCCACATGATTATTCACCTCCAAGTTCTTATTACTCGTACCATTCACACCACTCTCACCATCTCACCACTCTCATTCTCATGATTCCACTCACATTCATTTTATGCGTCATTTGACCCAAACCATTACCTAAACACGCCTCCAGCTGATCAGAATCAGTTGGACCAACCCAACCAATGGATGAGGACTCTTATCCAGAAATGCCACCATTTGGATCCAACATGCATCCGTTGAAATCTCTAGTGGTTCCACATCATATGCGGGATCACCATATGTAACCCTTGTGTAAAAGTCTGCCATTTTCGTATTTTGAATAAGGACCATATGTACAAATCCGAATATTTTTGTATTCAATAAAATCTCGTAACTTATTGATAAGTATGCAAAAATTTCGATCGTTGCAAAATTCCGTTCATTTTCATGTTCGATAGCCGTTGTGCGTTATGTAATCGAACATCCACGCATTTCCGGACAAAATCTAAGTTACACATGCCTTGACACCGTTCATTTCTAGTTTAGTGCTTATTTATTAGTCGTAAGTCGAGCGGTTTGACTACCCCTTTGACTTTCGAATTTGACCCGTTTGGTCAATCTTAGGATTCGACCAAGCGCATTTTTTATGACCATAGTAATATAGGGAATAACCCTCTGAGGTTATACCTTATGGTCATAAGGTTTGTTTAGTTATATGATGAATCGATTTTTATGTACTTTAAATTGATCAAAACGCCCTTTTGGCGCATAAAATAGTTTTAAACATGGAAGACCATATTTTTGATATCTAAAGTGATGTTAATCAAACTTTTTTTTACATATAAGAATCATCATAGGACTTATTTAACCATCCGAACCCATAATTACGCTTACGACCCGTTAAAGTGGCGTAAACCACTTTAAAGAGTCATAACGGATCAAAAGCACTTAGGATCCTTTCCAAATCAGAATGTTAAGTTTAGTAAACCATATCATATGAGTTCCAACACTCATTTGATTTATAAGACTTCATTCTATCAAATACTCTGACTAAAGTCCCGACGCACTAACATAGTTATCCGATATTAGGACACACTTGAATCCCTGAACTTTTGAGCATTGTTTGATCATTTGAACAAGACTTATACAAAATCCCAAGTGAGTACATAGTTCCCTCTTTTACATTTTTCAAATGTTTTGGGGTGATTCATATGTGCCTATCACTACATTCTTTTTTTCATGACATTATACGTGGTTAGTTTATCTATTACATATTGAACATGGTTTCAAAGACATTTTACATGGTATATTGACTTAGTATACCTACACATGGTTTCAAAGACATTTTACACGGTATATTGACTTAGTATACCTACACATGGTTTCAGAGATTTTTTACTTGGTATATTGACTTAGTTTACCTAGCACATGGTTTCAAAACATTTTCACGACATGCTTATATTGCTTAAAACATTTTGGTGCGTTGAACTCGACAATAATACATTCATTAACATTAATCCCGCCGACCAGTAGTATGTTATGGTACCATAGGTTTGACACCCATTCCCGCTTCCCAGTTTGTTTGGAAGTATCCATGGGGAATGGCAGAATCCGATGAACATTTGTTGAACCTTTGTCCTTATAAGGGTTTATCCGATAGTCAACAAGGCTTGAATGTATTCGCCAACAAACCATGTATATGTTTACACAATAAAAGCATTCATTTATAAAACCAAACCTTTGATCATACAAGACGTTATTTCCTATGGTTTAAGCAAAGACTTTATTTTTACCATACAAGACATTGGTTTATACATGACATTTGGTTTACACATGACATTGGTTTACACAAAGACATTGGTTTATACATGACATTGGTTTATACAAGACACTTTGGTTTACAAAAGACATTGGTTTATACAAGACATTTTGGTTTATACAAAGACATTGTTTTATACATGACATATTTTATACAAGACATGACATATTTATTACCAGATATGACATTTTTTTGTTATTAAGCTAACCTTGTGGTGTGTGCTAAGAGTACTATATTTTTATTGTCATTTTTAGTCCATTTTACGCATAGTCAACTTTTAAATCTATAAAACATGATATTCTACTAACACTAAACACACACTTGGTCAAGTGCACCCATCATGAGTGTAGTATAGCGTTGGTAAGATACCGAGATCGTCCAGGAACACAAGAGCTTTTAATGCCGGTTTATCGTCAACGTCTAATCAATCTAAATTTTTGATAAAAGTTTTTAAAACATAAAGATAAGTAAAAAGATAAATGAAATAAAATCAAATATAAATAGACAAAATAGAATCACTTGGATCCAACTTCTCTTTTATGTATCCTTTGATAGTTTTCGTACATTCGGACTTTTTAAGAGATTATCTTACTTATAGTAGTAGGCCCCTCTTTTGAAGGTGACGTTACCCTCAACCCAGTGGTTTGAGTCAGCAGGGATACAATCCGAAAAGGTCAGAATATTGGAAGACAATTAAGTAAGTTATTAATGCGAAAAGTGGTACGCCCCTCTTTTGAAGGTGACATTACCCTTGGCTAAGTGGTTTGAGTCAGCAGGGATTCAATCCCATGTAGCCGGTTTAAAGTATTAATAGTAGTTTACATATGAGGTGTTCAAGCCATTCGCGCCCCCGCCATCCAATGCCCGTTGAGCATTGCAGGAGGCCTTAATAGGCTTGAACTTTACTAAACTAGACAAGAACTTTACTAAACCACACTTCTAATCCCCTTCCAAGTAGTTAACGCGCTTTATATAGACCGTAAAGACACGAATAAGTAAATCAATGACATGATGAAGAAATGGTTAAGAAAATTCACTTTCAACATTAGAAACTAGTTATTAAAGTCATTAATACAAACCCAAATAAAAATTCCCGAAATTTAAAAACTAAAAGTAATACATAAAAGATTAGTCTTCACCAAGTGATGTAAGGAATTTAGCCAAGCATGACCTTTGTTTGACAAGAACCCTTACAATCTATATTGGATCTGAGACTACTACACACTATAAAGATAGAAGATGGATGATGGTGGTCGGTGTTGGTGTTGTAGTGGTGGTAAAAGTGAGAGAGAAGTGGTTTGCCAAGGGATGCCTTTGTGGGTAACCAAGCACCCCTATTTATAGTCTGAACAGAAGCCCGACCCTGGCCCCGTGTCCAGCGGACACGACCTGTTGCCAACATCCTTCTCTTTCTTCTTAATTGCATTTGTCAGCAGAGGGCCCCACACGACCCCATGGCCTCTAGGCACGGCCCCGTTGTCAACTGTTTGCTGTACACCCAGATTCTGCAAATCTTATAGTTGACCATGGCCCGTGTTACTCGGGACACTGGCCCCGTGGTAGGCGTGGAAGCTTCTGAATGTTTTGTCTTGTAGAGCAGGGCTTGACCACGCTCCGTGCTTGGTGGACACGGCCATGCTCATCTTCTGTGATCGGGTTTTTTTGTCTTTTGGGGTGTTGCTGAGGGGTCGGGCATGGCTTGTTATTCCTTCTTTCTGTATTTATGTTTGTTTTAGCTGCTTATTTGCTTCTTTTGTTCGTTTAAGCTCTTTTCATCCTCAAAATACAAAAGGAACAAATAAACGTGCTTTTTTGCCTTCGAGTGTCGGGAATCCAAGATTCTTATTCAAATTATGTTTTCATTTTTAATTACAGTTCCTATTCATCATGATTTATTAAGAACATTTCTAAGAAAAATTATTTATTTAGGCATAACATGCCTCTTTAAAATTCTATTTATTTATATACAAGTTCAACGTACCTCACAAGGGATCACTCAACACTCGGCTTAAGATGTATTTTTGTGATATCAATCGATTCCAGTTTGAAACTTACTTCTACCATATGCTTGGAAAGTGATCAAACCTCCTCCTTTTTAACTATAAACCTTTGCGAGTATCAAGAGGACTTTGAAGGGTTTAGGCTTGGGCTAGAGGTAGGTGAATTTTTGGTTAGTGGTTAGTAGTATGGCAAAAGACGTAAATAGCGTCGGATATCATAAAACTTTTCGTATTTATTTTATTCAAGCGTTTTTCAAATAAGATTTTTTTTGAAGGAATTTGTTTGGTTATTCGAAGAGCTATATATACATTTTTTTTCACAAGATATCTGAGCTTTTTACTAAAAGAAATGGGTTTGAAAGGAAAATGGTTTTTGTGGGCAATAGGTGTTTGTCTTTGTGGGTTTTTGAAACGAAAAGGTTTTAGGCTCAAAAGGGTTGATTATGGGGATTTTTGGTGATGGGTGAAAAGAAATAAAAATAATGGTTTTGAAAAAAAAAATGGTTTAGTCCTAATGCCTCCATCATTTACATACTTGGGTTTTAAGTTGGTAAGGACCAGGAAGGCATTGTTTTGGCAAGTTTTAGAGTTGTAAGGACCAAGCGGCTATTCACACAAGAAACGAAAATGAGCATTTAGTTTAAAGATGTATGAATGTGTGCTCGATAAAGGCTCAAAACTCACTTAGTGTGGGAATGAGTTTATAATGTGAACAAGTATATATAATCAAATTTTAAAAAGATTTGTTATGTCCATTTTTATAATTTTCTTATTGGTTCTTTTTATCACGATGCTATCGGTTGTAAATTTGCAAAAAACATAACTTATTAGAACTTGTTATTCCCATATTAAACCAAGACAAGTAAAAAAATTAAAAATTTTGAAAAATATTTGGGGTGATTAGCGGTTCCAATAGAGTTTTGTGTAAGGTTTGTTATTAGGACTTGCTAAATTCAAAGTGTTAGTTACCCCCACACTTAAATTACACATTGTCCTTAATGTGTCCAAAAATAAAATTTTTGGTTAAATTTAATAATTTTTTGTGTTACTGGGCATCTGGGCACGGCCGTGTGGTCCGGGCATGGCCCCGTGTCCAGAGTGGCAGTAACAAATTTAACAGAAGCTTGACCATGGGGCGTGGCCAGTAAACACGGCCCGTGGTCGGTTACCTATTTTTGGACTTTTTCTTGCAGAAGCTGAGCACGGGGCGTGTTAGGCTGAACATGGCCCGTTCTGCAGATGCTGGAAGGTTGAAAATTTTGTCGGAAGGCAATGTTTTTATGCATGGGGTGTGGTTTTGACGTCCCTTTGGTAGCTTCCATCTTTTCTCGTGTGTTTTGCCATATTTTAAGTTCAAAACACTACCAAATAACTTAAACCATTATATTTCATAGAGCACGGTTCAACATAAACATCCTAATATTAGTCCTAATAATTAAACTTATAAAGTTCCTAATAGCAGATAAAAGAAAGAAACCTAAACCACAATGAAGTCCTACCCTAGATGATTATTTCTTTAAACGATCGACAAAAACCCGAAATTAATTTTTCGGTGGATAGGGGCCTCTAGGAACTTCAACCCAGAAGATGCGCTTCCTCAAAAGTCGTTGAGCATTTCCTCAATCTCCCGAGGGAGGAAGAGGAAAGGCTATTTTTCCGCATTTTCAGACGGGGGAGGAGTGGGAGTGCGACCATCAATGGAACCTCGTGTAATGCGTCTAGAGGAGGTTCCGGGGGAAGGTCGTCCCATCCGGTTGGAATGATGATTTCTTGAGCAAAGTTCCAATCTTCTTGGGGAAAGATTGGTTCCATGGGAGGTAGTGCAAGAATGTTCAACCTTTGGTGCAAAAGGTTGATCTCATGCAAGCCTCCAAGCCAACCATCAAATAGTTAACACTATCGACAAGGGCCTCTTCCACTGATGTCATCTCGTCGAGGGCTTCCCTTAGAGCTGTTGATGCACCTTGTGTTCGGTACTTGTCGAATAGGCTAGATAGAGTGTGTGTTTAATATTGTATAGGTAAAAATCGAACACATGACCAAAATACGGAGTTTTCAGTATAAAAGGGAACAAGTTCGCCCGAACTTGACCTGTGGTTGTCAAGTTCGCCCGAAATGGCATATGCAAGTTCGCCCGAACTCATCTTCACTCCAGCGAACTTGTCTCCCTATATATAGGTGTGTTGTTCATTTTGTCATTTAAGTTTTTGGCATCCCTAACGGGAGGTGCTGCTGGATTCTCTCCAGGAACTCCGGCAGCTGGACTTATAAAGATGTATACCCTTTCGGTATGAATGAAGACTTCCGCTGCATTCTACTTCTACTCCTTTCTGTAATAACATTCTACCGAATCGGTTTACGTTTATACATTAACTTCCGTCTAGAACCGCCTGATCATGGACCTTCAATTGGTATTAGAGCTACGGTTATCACCTACGCTCATGAATTTGGATATTTATGGACATTAGGAGGGGTTTTGACGTAAATCATCAAATAAACATACAATCCACGGACAAAATCTAAAATTGAACGGATAGGATTGTTGGAAAACCATTTTCGAACAGATCTATGGTGGAATCATCTCGAAATTCGAAGAAATAAGGATTTTGGATCGAAAAATGTGAAAATAGGCTAATTGGGAGATCAAGTTCACCTGAACTTGACAAGGATTTTCATGATTTTTCATCAAGTTCGGCCGAACTTGACTGATTTTCATTGAAAATAAGCATAAGTTCGCCCGAACTTGTATCATGTTTGATCAAGTTCGCCCGAACTTGGTGATGGGTGACCAAGGCATGGAAAAATTTTGTTGATTGTATTGATGAGATGAGTGTCTAGAAAAAAAATGGTGATGGAATTTTTTTCGGGTTTTCGAAGACCGAACCGGGATGTTCGGGGACACCGTCTAGAGCTTCAGAGTACAGATTTGGTGATTCGGTCACAAAACTTTGAAGATAATGCGAGAGTCATTGATATCGATGCAGAATGTTGATCTTTTGTGTGTCATGACTAGTAATGGGCCTAAACGTTAAATCCGCATTTGTTAAAAACTGAAAGTTCCGAATTTCAGGGGGAATTTCAGTGAAAATTTTAGTATGGTCAAAATTTGCAATAATGAGGGGGAATAAAAAATTTTCAATATTTGAGGATTCAGGCATTTTTAAAATTTGTGACCACTGCAACAGTATCCGGGTGGTTACCGATTGTAGATTTTCGGGAAATGCATAGAATTGAGATTCATTGATATTTTGTTATTATAGGAAGTTCCGATTTATCAGATCATGATACAGATTGATGCTTAAGGGTTAGAGTCCTGATCTCCGGTTAAGGAACAGTTAGCTGGATTAGCAGTTGTTAATATCGATGAAGGAACTGAGGACGATCAAAACGTTTAGTGATGATCTTAGGATTAATGACTAGCTCTGAAGACGGATGGTTTCAAAATTACTATGGAGATCTGAAGTTATCCCAGATACGCTAACTGATGATAGCCTTTGGTGGCCATTATTTTTAGTCTTCAAGCAGATGAATCATTCTTCTCTTTGGACTAACCGCCATTGGATGATGATGTTTGGTGATTAAGTGGCGGTGGTCTACCGGTGATAGCTATATATCTGGCATTATGACTGAAGAGGAAGAATGTGATTTTGGTCACGGACGTATGTTTCTCAGAGATAAATGCATTACTAGATTATCTGTTTCTGATGAAGATTTGTTGATTGAGCATATTACCGATTTGCTAATCAAATCTTTCTGAAGGGTGCTTAACTGCGATTACGGAAATCATGATTTCTGATTTTCGAGGGTATTCGTTGATTTGAAGTTTTCTGATGCGATGATTCGAAGTTTATATCAATTGCCGGTTGAGTTTTTGATACTTTAGGAGTGTGCGGAATAAACTCTTGATGCTCAACGCTTATTCAAACACTGAACTCGGATGCGGTTATCATCGAAATGGAGAAGCCGATGCATTGATTAGCTTTGAGTTGATGGTTATTCGAGAAAATTTGTCGGTCAAGTAAATCAGAGGAGTCGGTAACCATGTAACCAAAGATCTGAACTGGAGATTTCAGCGGTTTTGAAAGTTGTTAATTCAAATCCGGATCATCAATTAAGGGGGAATCTGTTGACGCGTTTCGACAACATTGGCAAACACCTTGATTGGAGTTGCAGAATATTCAAACACGGCTCACGTTTGAAGACCAAGATTCGACAGTAACGAACAAGGGGGAATCTGTTGATGCACTTTGTGTTAGTCACTTGTCGAATAGGCTAGATAGACCGTGTGTTGAATATTGTATAGGTTAGAATCGAACACACGACCAAAATATGGAGTTTTCAGTGTAAAAGGGACAAGTTTGCCCGAACTAGACCTGTGGAGGTCAAGTTCGCTCGAACTTGACATGTTGACGTCAAGTTCAGCCGAACTTGCATATGCAAGTTCGCCCGAACTCATCTTCACTCCAGCAAACTTGTATCCCTATATATAGGTGAGTTATTCATTTTGTCATTTATGTTTTTGGAATCCCTACGGGAAGGTGCTGCCGGATTCTCTCCAGGAACTCCGGCAGCTGGACTTATAAAGATTTATACTCTTTCGGTATGAATGAAGATTTCCGCTGCATTCTACTTCTACTCCTTTCTGTAATAACATTCTACCAAATCGGTTTACGTTTTCCACTAACTTCCGTCTAGAACAGCCTGATCACGGACCTTCAAGAGCATACATGCTGCGAACTAGGGTGGCCTTAATCGACGATCTTCTTCGTCTTTGGTTGTTTCTTGTTGTTGATGACGTTCCGCTGTTTTGGGTCGACATGCTAAGAAAACAAAGGTGAAATTTCAAAAGAAAAGGAGTTTAAACGTTCACCACGGCCCGTGCTCAGCGGACACGGGCCCGTGTTCGTCCCCCTACACAGTTTTGAACTAAAAAATTCTCATTGTTTAACTTATTTTTCTTAGGTTTTGATCATTTACGAACATAAATAACTTAAAGCAATGTGATAAACAGATAGTTTATTGGAATCCTTGGGTTTAAAACATATATTTTGCAAAAATAAAGCTTGAAGCTATGGATCGTCAAGCTTCAATGGAGGATTTGAGTTCAAGAGGAAGAAGGAAAGTGACAAAAGTGGCAAAGACAAGATGGATAGGAGAAACTTCTTTAAGAACATACCTTTTAAGGTATGTGTGAGAAATCTCAGCAAATCTCTGTCTTTGGAATGTGGCCAAGCATGTAGAAACAAGGTTGACTTTATAGAAAGCGACAGCACACTGACCATGGCCCCGTGCCGGCTAAGCACGGCCCCATGGTCAGACATTGTCCTGACACGTTTGTTCGTATTAAGTACACGGGGCGTGTTGGCCTGGGCACGTGCCGGTGTTGAATTTTTCGGCGGGCACGTACGTGTTGGTTGAGCACAACCCGTGTTGGAGTTTTATGAAGTGTTGTCTTTTAAGGACCACAGTAATCGGGAGGTTCTTTACTGGAGGGAACAACACCGAAGTGCATAATGTACCGAAGTTGCTCCTGGTTTATGCATGGACGCTAGAGGTTATCGGAAAGGGTAAAAACTAATCTACTTACCGGTGGGCGAAACCAACATTTATTCCCTTATCCGGGCTCTCATTAAAGAAGGTGTATGTCGAATCGCACAGGTCTATAAGCGCATCGGTGGGGGCAGATGGAGAGTCATTCATGGCACAATCGACAAAGGGACGACTATCACTAATGCTAACGTAAGAGACTAAAGTACTTTTATGACCTCAACATTGCTGGATTCCAAATGCGAACTCAATGATTCTTCTTGGCCTTGAGCTTGTGAGAAGTACCTCTTTTTCATCATAAGCTCTATTTCATTTATTTTTCGGAGAATCCTTTCTTCCATTTGGCTTAATTCGGAGGAGGTAAAGTCTTATGGAAGGGAAGTTCGAGTGCATTTGGTTGGGTAATATGGATCATTTTTACATTCGCTAACCTTATGGTGATCTCCACATGAGAGAGATGGGTCTGCTAAAAAATGGGGTTCAAGATTTAAAATGTAGCATTCCAAATCTTGATGGGTTCCTCCACATAGTTGACACCATTCACCGTAAGATTGGCGAAAAAAAAAGAATCAATATCATCCATGTGTGTGTCTGACTTAAAACAGATTATGTTGCTGCTGCTATTTGTGTAGGACCGATCCTGATAGCATAGGAACCTAGATTTGATATCTAGTGTCCATAACAGCGGAAATATTATGACATAATTACCAAATAACAAGAATTAATCAGTTAAACGTCAATTTTATTGATAAACTTTAAATCTCCAGTTTGACAGAGCTTCGCTAACAGAGCACCAAAAGTTACAAATGATTGAAACAAGCTAGCTATTTATAGGAGTCTAAGTTCGCTAGTGAGGACATGAGTTCGGGCGAACTTCACTTAGTCAAGTTCGGCCAAACTTGACATCAAAACACCATCTCAAGCGAACTTGACTACAAACTACTTAAATACTTGATTTTGCTAGCCTATTCACATCTAATCTATGCAGACTCGATATAAGACTAAGACATAGACATTCTACATCAACAGACTCCCCCTTGGATATCGTCTTCGTCTTTTATCGGTCTTCAAAACTCTGTCTTCATTAAATATTTAACGTGAAGGACCAAAGAAGTTTTTGTATGGCTTCTTTCGTCTTTCAAGCTTTGGATCTGGTGTCTGATCAGTAGGTGGCACTTTAGTCATGAATTGGTACCTTATGAGCCTTGCTACCCTACCTCTTTCATTAATCTCTTTGATACGCTTCTTTTCTTTCAGAAACTGTACTCATTCAAGATCCCTCCAACTCGATTCCCACATCCTCCCAGAGTTAACTTCACGTGCATAACATACATTCATGACCCTCTGATATTGCAATGCTCGTTCTTTTTCACGTTCTTCGAAAACAATCTTGCTGTAGAACAAACACTTGATGTCTTCTCTCGAGCAATTCACTAGCCAATCGGGTCTAGTATCCTTATCGTTCTCCAAAGCCCTCTCATACCTTGAACTCCAAACATTTCAACTTTCTCCTTAGTAATATCCAGATGATCTTCAAACCGTAACACGATCACATCTTCACAAGTATAAGGATCAATCTGCCACCAGTTGAACAAAGGATAAAAGTCTTGTTGGATCAGCATCAAAGGCATGTTTCTCATCGCTCTTGGACGTTTCATGATCAAAGTGATATCTTTCTTCCCAGTCTTCTTATTTGTTTTGATACGACGTCCCGGGATGAAAGGCTTCCAATATTTAAAAGCCTTTGTAGCTTCAAACTTGATCATCTTCCAAAGTAATTGATCAATAAATTTCATGTGGTACGTGACATTCCTTGTTTGAACAAGCTCCTCAACATCCCAGTAAGGAAGTGTCTTGAAATCTGCCAGATATTTGAAGTATTGAACTCTATATTCACGTTTGATGGCATACACATCTAGCTCTTTAAACCACCCCCAACTCAGTATATCACCTAATGACACATCTTTGTCTCTGGTAAAGAATGCTAGAGGTCGTTGAAACTTTATTTCACGAGGCATCTTTGAACCAAGACTTCTTTGTTTGTGCGATCTCCTCCTTTCTCATAGGCTTAGGAACTTTTCCATCACGTATCGATTCTTCAATCTTTTCTTTTAGCATATCCTCATTCAACTATTTGTACATCTCCTCAAAAGTAGGAAAACTATCAGTATTAGGACCAACGTACTTCTCAGCTTCATCATTTTCTTCATCAGATGACCAATCTTCAACTATAACTCGGTTATATTCATCTTCCTCATATCTACGTTGATAGTGATACTTGTTAGGCTCAAACGTATTCACATTCATACTTGCTCTTCAAAATCAAAGTCAAGTGATTCTGCATCAACGTCGGTCAACTTTGCTAGATCTTCTTTTGAATAGTTGTGCACGAATTCACCCTCTTCAACGTTGTGCTCAAGCATAAGTATCAAAGGCTTTATCAGGATCGCAGCAAAGGCTGTGTAAAAGTAATAGCATTAGACATATCAATTCATCAGTTGGCCCTGCTTGCCCTGACTCCCCCTGATTTTGATCGTCTATTTTGTTCGATTCATCATCCATCAGTGAAGAAAAATCAAACTCATCATTCATTGTAGCATCATCCACCTTCAACCCTATACCACTAGGATCGTCATCATTTCCTCCATCATGGTCAGAATCATCTTTGGATCATCCTTTGGTGGTTCATCATCTTTTTCCTCATCATTAACTTCATCATCGTCTTTTTATTCAGTAACAATTACAGTATCAGAAGGCTTGACATATTCGTCAACCTTAGAATATCAGATTCAGAAGCATTAGCAGATTCTATCTCTTTTATAGGTTCGTGATCTCTAGCATACTTTAGATCACGTGCTTTCCCTTACCCTGTTCAGCTAGCTCTTTTTTAGCTTTCTCTTTTGCTTCTTGAAGATCTAAGCGTTCATATTCTGCGGCAAAATCAATTCCCAAGCTATTTGACAGAACCTTTTGCAGTCTGTTGAAACGTTTATCATTCATTTCCCTTTCAGATCTAAGTTCTGCAATCTCTCTGATCAATCTTTCATTTGCTTCCTGCAGACTTTCAACTAATGCTTTCAAATAACCTCTGTCACCTTTAAGAAATTTCACTTTATCAGACAAAATCTCCTTCTCAACTTCGCTTTGTTTCACCAGCTTCTCTAACTCAGCTTTTTCTAACTCATTCTTCGCTAGTCTATCTTCAATAATTTTTACACGCCTTTCTTGAACATCAACATCTGTTTCTGGAAAGAAATCATCTAAATCCTGAAGATCCACTGGCTCATTTGGAATATCACCAAAAATCTTTGACTTTGGAGTTTTTGGTGTCGATTTTGGAGTAGCCTTTGGTGTAGATTTCTTTGGAGTTGAGCTTTCAGGATGAACATCTTTAGGATCAGGAGATTGAATCACCGGAACTTCAAGTAAACCAGAGTCAGGAGGTTCTTGTGTTGCTCCTGGCCGTTCTGTTTCAACTGTAACAACAACAGGAGGTTCTTGTGTGACTCCTTTCTCTTTTGCACCAGAAGGTTCTTGTGTAACTTCTGTGCTTTTTGGCTTTCTGACGTACCTACGACTTGCTGGTTTCTGGGTTTTCTTTACTTTCTTTCCTTTTGCCTGTGGGGGACCCTGTAGTATTCTTAGATATTTCAGTTGCTGAAGATTTGTTCGTCTTGCTTTCTTTTTAGGTCTCTCTTCATCAGATTCTTTTTCTTGCTCAGGATCAAAGTCAGCACCAGTTTCTTTCACTTTTTCGGCCTCTTTTTCAGCTATAGACTTTTTAGTGATCTTTTCAAGTGAATCATCACTATCATCATCATTCTCTGATGTTGTAGATATTACATCATCCTCTTGAGTTGTCTTTTCTGATTCTTGGCTTTCAATTATAACTGCTGCACTAGATCCAGCCTCTGTTTGCACATTTTCAGGCTCATCTTCATCTATAAGCATAGTGTCGCTTTCTTGGCCGTACGCTTCTTTTTCTTTTCAACTTCGGCCTTCAGAAACCATTCGTTGCGAGCTTTAGGCTTGAACGTTGTAAACCATTCCTTTTCAGCATTTAATTCCTTCTCATCACCACTACCGTCATTTCTCCAGTTGTTTCCAACAGGCACAACATAATTTTCATTCTTCAAAGCCCCAAACAGTGGTTTTGCTACAAGTGCTGAATCCTGCTTCTGTAATTTGATCAACTTCTTTACGGTAGTTTCATCAAGATAACCGAATATAGAATGTCATTTGGATCACATGCAATATCTGTAAACTTCTCATCAATAAGCATTTGCACAAATCTTGGATATAAACACAATCTTGTATCTTCGATATTCTTTGACATGTGAGTAAACACGAGCTTTGAATAGTTATACGGCTTTTTCAAGATCAACGCCGTAGCCATGCATGCCATATAGTCTTGAACATCATCTAGACCTTCTTTCCGATGGCTGAATGTATGTATGATTGCATGCATGAGAAGCTTGTAGGGGTTTGGAACTTCCCCTTTCTTCAATGTAGGCTTGTTAACACTTCTTTTGTAGCCCATTCTATAAAAACATCCACGAACCATCTTCTCATCAAGAAATATCGGATCATCTTTGTCGTTGTTAAACCGTAAGATCCTTCGGATATCATCTTCAGGATCGTGATATCTTTATTCTTGTTTCTGACTTGAACTGACAAGTAATAATCTTTTTTCTTCACTTAGACTTGCATTCATCCAGAAATGATAAATATACGATCGATAGGACACCATTCTTTCAGTGATAGCGCGATTAATCGGACATTCCTTCAAAAACTTCAAAATCTATCATATTCCTTTAGCGATGGACACAACGCCGTGTCAAGAGTAATACATGTGTTGGGAAATTTGGAAAAATCCATCGTGATTACCCGAGTTGAAACTTGAACCTTAAAATCGATGCAAAACATTTAGTGTAGGTCCGTGATCTGGCGGTTCTAGATGGAAGTTAGTGGATAAACGTATGTAACAGTTTCGGTAGAATATTATTAAGAATGGAGTAGAAACAGAATGGAGTAGAAGTCTTCATTCATACCGAAAGAGTATACATCTTTATAAGTCAGTGCCAGCTGGTCCGGATGTATCCTTGGAGACAAAATTCCGAACCCAGAACCTCCCCGTAGGGATGAAAAAATTCAAATGACAAATGAACACACACCACATATTTATAGGGAAACATAACAAGGTCGCTTGACATGTGCATAGGAGGACAAGTTCGGGCAAACTTGTCTACCATACGACAAGTTCGGGGAACTTGTTTACCATACGACAAGTTCGGGCGAACTTGTCTGCCACATGTCAAGTTCGAGCGAACTTGACCTCCACAGGTCAAGTTCGGGCGAACTTATTCCCTTTTACACTGTAAACTCCGTATTTAACTCGTGTGTTCGATTCTAACCTATACAATATTCAACACACGCTCAATCTAGCCTATTCGACAAGTGACGAACATAATAGTGCATCAACATTTACACGACATTTCGAGAAAAAAGTTACAAATTTCCAACATATTACATCAAGTTCGGGCGAACTTGATGTTGAATTTTCAAACAGATTTGTCAAGTTCGCCCGAACATGCTTACAAAAACATGTTCAACAAAATATCATAAGTTCGGGCGAACTTATGGTTATCACAATTCAAATTTCTAATTCCTAAGTTCGGTCGAAACTTCTCAAACAGATCAATCTTTTAGATTTTAACCTAAGTTCGGTCGAACTTATTGCTTGAACATGAATTTTCATGTTATAGGATGCAAGTTCGGCCGGACTTGATGAGCAAGTTCGGCCGGACTTGATGAACAAGTTCGGGCGAACTTGTCATCTTCCCCACCAAAACATGCAACATCCTGTTATGACCATTCTAAGTGAATTCATTTCAAATATATGGTCGTTTATGTTGTTTATTATGATTATAAGTCCAATTTGTGCAAACAACACCTAGATCTACCGGATTCATCACATTTAGATCTAAGTTCATCGATTTGAGTTCAATTCACAGTTTAGATCTCAAATTCTCACCTCTTCCATTGAAAGTGATGTGCAAATCACCACAATCAATTCAAATTTTGGCAGTATAACGGTAGAATCTTTGCAATTTTATCAAATCTCACAAATCGCCAAGTTCGCTCAAAGACTTTAGTTCAGTTAATAATGAAGTCCGGCCGAACTTGCTTGCTATATATACCCTAGCAAGTTGGGCGAACTTGCAAGCCCATGACATGAAACCCCAATGTATGTTCGGTCGAACTTACCAAGAAACTCAACAATTATTCAAACAAGTTCGGTTGAACTTGTTTCACTGCATATCTCTAAACCTGTTAAGCAAGTTCGGCCGAACTTGCCTAAACCAGATTTCAAACTTTCAAAATTTTGCAATTTTAGTCCTTGAACTTTTCACATTTTACCAGTTATGAAAATCCACTCAGTTGACCAAGTCCAAGCTAATGACCTTGGTTAACTGATTTTTCTGCCGAGTACAAGTTAATGACCCCAGTTTGACCCGTTATGAACAAACTGTTGACTTTTTCAAAAAAAAGTTTCAAGTTAATGAACTTTTAATCGTTTTGGCTTCTCAGATTTTACATATTAGCTCCCAGCCCATTGTCAATAAGATTCCCACCAGTTTAGCACCTTACCAGACGTTGTAGGTCCGTTCTCCAACATTGGTTTGCTGCAAACAATGTAGAAACAAAATCTTTTTGTATTTTTGTAAGTTTATGGTAAAACACACTGAAAATCTTTTTTCCTTTTAATCTGTAAAGCAGATAAACAATGTACAGAACAAAGTAAACTATGTACAAACATATTTACAGACATATTTTTTTGTGAATTCGTGTCTAAGAATTATATCAGTTGATTGAGACATATCACCAGTACCGTTGTCCTTTAGATGACTTTAAGTTTTAAACTGGTTTACCTAGATTGTCAATAAGTTTGTCCACTTAACCTTCATCACGTTTCTCAATTGTTCCAAGATATGTTAGGTATGAATTATGAAACTTGACTTATCTATGGTTCCCACCTCTTGAATATACTCCCGTATCAAGATTCCCTAGATTTCATCTTACAGGTGAATATAGCGTAATTGATATCTATATCTAGACTAATGCGAGTCCTTGAGAGCTCAGGTTAATACCACCGTATCGACAAAGAGATGAAGGCTCGACTTAAAGGTGTGTTCCATTTAAGGAATCTTTTAAGCACTGCAAATGATTAGATCTTTCGATTCTTTTCAAGTTTGCATGCAGTTTTAGGAGTTTATTGCAAAAGCATTATAGAAGTTCTAGGCTATTGCTTACGCAAAATCAAAAAGAACTTGTATAATACCCCAGATATCAATCATCTATAAAGACCTCGTATCTCAGAATCAGGCAACCTTTCAATTGAAATTTCGGAGTACTAAGTCCATATACCCAAGATGTGTTAAACCCCAAGTTTAAGCAGCTGCGGAATATAGTTTATATCTCAGAAACAATTTACTGAACGTGTAAAGTCTATCGACACATCCACAGTAAGACTTGTTTATCACTTTTAAACTTAACATTTCTTTAGCATAATGTGATAGTCCCTGATGTACTATCATTTCCTTTTGTGACACCAAATTCTTTTTTGTCTTTTTCAATGTTTTTGACTTTTTGATTTTTCATATGTTTTTATATTTTCTCAAAATTTTCTCCCCCTAAAATCAAAAACATATTTTTGAATTTTAGATTTTTAAGAAATACTAATCTAGAAAGTATAGACAAACCAATGTGGATCACATGAACTCATCGTCCAATCCGTATTCAACCTCAGCTTCCGAACCTGTCTGCAAATTTTTAATACTGTTAAGCCTCATTAGATATTTAAATCTTGTTAAAGGAAATGCTTTGGTATAAAAATCAGCCTTTTGTTCATCGGTGTGGATTATTTTTATTCGTACCAACTTCTTTTCGTAGTAGTCACAAATGAAGTGATAACAAATTTCAATGTGTTTAGTGCGTGAGTGATGAACAACATTTTTCATGATATCGATCGCTGGCTTATTATCTACAAACAAAGATGTATCAAGAAACTGCAGACCATAATCCCTCATCTGTTGTTGAATCCAGAGGATTTGAGAACAACAACTGGAAGTAGAAATATATTATGCCTCATAGGTAGAGAGAGAAACTGTCGTCTGTTTCTTCATTGCCATGTTACCAAACGAGTTCCGAAGAACTGGCAACCCGCGGTCGTAGATTTAGAGTTCAATTTGTCCACCCCAAAGTCTGAGTCAGCGTATCCCGTGAGATCAAAATTGTCGTTCTTTGGATACCACAAGCCGGTGCTTGGACATCCCTTCAAGTATCGGAAAATTCGCTTGACTATCTGCATGTGTGACACTCGAGGACTGGACTGGTATCTCGCGCTAGACAGGTAGGATACATGATATCTGGGCGCGATGCCGTCAGATACATCAAAGATCCTATCATCGATCGATAGAGTATGTCATCAACTTTGGTACCAGTCTCGTCAACGCAAATCCCATGGTTCAGTGCTAGCGGAGTCGAAAGCGGCTTCGAGCTATCCATATCAAACTTCTTGAGAATGTCGTAAACATACTTTGTCTGATGAATGAATATGTCATCTGGTAATTGATTGACCTATAATCCGAAGAAAGAATTTCATTTCACCCATGGAGGACATCTCGAATTTCTTCTTCATGATCTTTTCGAATTCTTTGCAAAGACTATCATCCGTTGAACCAAAGATGATATCATCCACATAGATTTGTAGAATTATTAGATGACTTCCGACTTCTCTGGTAAACAATGTACTATAACGTCTCGTACCAAGCTCTCGGGGCTTGGTGTAATCCGTATAAGGCTTTTTCTAGGAGATAAGCTTTGTTCTTGTTCAGCGGATCGACAAACCCCCGGTGGTTGGCCGGCGTACACTTGTTCGCGTAGCTTACCATAGAGAAATGCAGATTTTACATCCAACTGGTACACCTTAAAACCTTTCCAAGTTGCGAACGCAAGAAAATGCGGATTGACTCTAATCATGCAACTGGTGCATAAACTTCTGTGTAGTCAATACCCTCTTGCGGGTGGAAACCTTTAACAACCAACCGAGCTTTGTTTCTGACAATTACTCCCCGATCATCCCTTTTACACTTGAAGACCCACTTCGTATCTATAGTTTTCTGCTTCGGTGGTAAGTCTACAAGCCTCCAAACTCCCAATTTCTCGAACTGTAAAGTTCCCCTTGCATTGCTATCACCCAGTTCTCTACCCAAAGCTTCATTTACAGTTTTTGGCTCTATTTGAGAAATAAAACATGAATAGTAGCAGTAGTCTTAAGTAGGAGCAACTCGGGTGTAGAAACAACTAAGTGCTTTGTTGATTTGGCTTCGTGTACGCACACCAGTTTGTAATTCACTATAATATTCGTTGAAGGATGGTAAGAATATGATCTTGGCATTTTTCGCTAGAAAATCAATTGAGCTTTGCTGATTTGAAATGTTACAATAAATGATCAATTCAACGTTAGGAGCTCTAGATGAAGCTTCGTTCTGATTTCTCGGGTATGCAGATTGATTCAACATATTGGATATCTGCTCAACTTCTTCATCCGATGAGGATTCACCATCAGCATCAAATGTCAGCGCTTCATCATAGTCAGAATTCTGATTCTGAGGCATATTTGGCACTGTTGTAGCATTTTCTGGTTCGGAAGAATCATTCGATGGAGTTATACACGGTGTTGCTTCTGCTTCCGAAACATTTTCAACTTGAACAATGCTATTACTAGGACCTGCTCCGGAAGACAAAGAATCCAACGTGGGTTGATTAACCACAATTGGTCTAATGATTTGTTCCTTATTCGCCGACTATTGAAGATAATATAATCGCGTGGGGCTCGCATGAGAATCCAATCATCAAGTAGTTTGAAACCCGAATTTAAGATCATACACTCTTTATCGTTGAAATGCACCGGGAACTGTTTGTCACAAATCTGCGAAATGCTCCGAAGATTATTCTTAAGCTCAGCAATGTAGTTCACATGATCAAACGATACTACTCCATTGGAGAGTTTTCCCTCAGCGACTATCCTTCCACCTTGATTACCGGCAAAACCAACATATCCCCGTTACTAGCTTTTATGTCGAACAAAAGAGCTTTCATCCCTGTCATATGTCCGGAGCTCCACTATCCAAAATCCACTTTGAAAGAACGGATCTTTGGAGCCCCTGCACATATTAAAATCTAGTTAAACAACGTGACCCAAGCCTTCTTGGTCTTGGGTTTGGGATAAAAAGCTTGGTAATCATCCTCATAATCTTCATCTGAGCCTCCACTATCAGTTACAATTTCAAAGTTTACTTTCTTCTTACCTTTTGTTGATTTGACAGTTTCGGTTTTAATCTCAGACTTTAATTCTTTGTTATTACAGTCTTAAGAAGCTCAGATCTGGTAATTTAGATGTTGTTGACTTTTTCTTAGCAATCCAGGCTTGTGATTTTATGTTTGCCTTTTTGATGTAAAACTTTGTTTCGTTTGCCCTGGAAGATTCACCTTTTTTGAAAGTTGAGTTTTCAAATTTCTTTTCAGTTTTAGGTTTAACTTCAGGTTTTGATTCATTTCTTTTCAAAATCGTGACAGGTTTTACAAACTCTGGTTGCTCTGGTTTTACAACATCTGAACTTTCTTTCCTTCGAAGATAGGCCGGCTTTGATCTCGTACACTTGCGTGCAATATGACCAACTTCATTGCACTTGAAGCAAGTCCGATTATCATGTGAGTGTCCACTAGTGGATTTTACACCACTTGTGGCTTTGGCCTTATCTCGAAGTTCCTTTGTTTCTTAAACTCATCATTTGATTGTTTTCCTAATCAAACTTTCCTCTTGAACAGTGCTTGTTCCATAAACAAATTTCATGTTTTTATCTTTGTACTCAAGAAATGATGACTTTTTCTTAACCGGTTCTTCTTCCACATCTAAACCAACCCAGCTCTCCGGTTTTCCTGATGATCACCACCATTTCTTCGGTAGTTATTGTAAAATCTTTTTGGTTTAGAATAGAATTTCTTTTCATTCTTCTCCAGGTCCTCTGATGAAACTTCAACTAGTTTGAACAGTTTATCCAATTGTTCTTCTTTGACATTCCGAATCGGAAAACTGTCATCAAAGTATAGTCTATTAGATTCCTTAACCTTGTACATGACAACATTAGGATCATCACATAGGCCATCTTCTGATGATGTATCGTCATCTTTGGATTTTGTGTCAGAACTGTTCGAACTCGAGGTGGCGCTCTCAAAGATGCCATCATCAGAATCATTCAAAACTTTTCAACCACATTTTTAACCACCACATTATTATCATCATCTGATTTAGTATAGATTACATCAATGTTCTCCGGCAACTCATTTTTCTTTTCAGATAATAACTCATTGTTGAGTGCCTTATCCATCCCATCAACAGTTTTGCGACAATATTTCTCGCATGGGGGTGGTGGAACATTGATGTATTCTTTACCATTTTTCTTTTTAGACCTTTTAGCATTTTCTTCCGATGAAATCGTGGAAGAATATGAGCGATGACATAAGCGTTAGTTGTATAACTTCTTAGAAGTTGTTGAACATGTTCTGTTTCAATTTCATGTCCTAGTAGTTGTTGTTTGGTTTCAACAATGCTGTTAATGCAAACATTTATTGCTTTTTTTTATCCATTACTGTCCCTTTTAGCATCCTCAGAGTGTCGTGTTGTTCAATATTATTTCTATCGAGCCTGCCATAATCATCTTTCATTTTGTCATACGCTTCTTCATTGTACGATAATCATATTTGAAATGTTCATTATGTACATTGAGTTCAGCGATGATTTGTGATTTTTCGGCACATTTAGCACACGGCTCGGTACATTTTGTGCAAGGTTTCTAAACCTCCACAATTTGCACTTTGACAACTTCCTTTTCGACTATCTTTACCTCCGGACCTACCTTGGTTAGATTTGCCATCAAAGCTTTATTGGCAATGTCCGTGAGGTTTTCACCATTCATTTCTTGATCTTTCAACAATAACTTTTTCAGTCAATCGATTTCTTCTCAATCACTTGCTCCTGAGAACTTCAATCAAAATTATCTACAAAACTAGAAGTTGAGTTAGTAGATAAAATGCCTTGTGTCTTCATGTGAAGATAAGTTTCCTCTTCTTCTTGTTGTTGCGGATACTGTTCAAGTAGAATATTCTCCAGAGCTACTTCCTCAGCAGATGTATCTTCGACAATTTCAGCCATTAAAGCAACTCCTGTCTTCTTACCACTATAAGAATTCCAATCAAAACCATCATCTTTGTTGGTAGCAACCATTTCCTTCTTTGTATTGTTGGATGGTTTTTCTTGAATATCAACCTGAGTCTTTTTTCGGAAAAGGTTTATAATGTAGCGACTTCTTGTAGTATTCATTGCCACCTCCAAATGGACTCTGATTACCCGTTGCTTCAGGATTTTGCATTCTCTCTTGAAATGCCCTTTATATTGGCATCCAAAACAAGTGACCTTCGTTTTGTCGAACCCTAATTTGTTGATTGAATTTCCGATATCTCGGCCTGTGAGTGCAAAAAACTTTGTTACCCTTCAAATGATAGAACTAAAGACCATTTTATTTCCATCAACTCAAGTTCTTCTTCGTCCACCTGATCGTAGTCTTCGGCGGTCATTTCCGGATTGCCAATCTTTTCGGCCACCACACTTTCATACGATTCTAGAACTGTGGCGAGAAGTGTCATGTGCTGCTTAGCAACTTGCCCAGAAACAACATTGTTTAAATTGATAGCAATGTTACACTTGTACACATTTGGATCAGAAATCGTTTGTTGATTCTTATTTGTTTGTCTCTGATAAGAAGCATTTGCCCTGTGCTTGAACAAGAAGATCTCTGCGGACTTTGATCATATTGTGGATATGATTGATTTTGATTACGTGGTGAATGGTTCGAAGAATTCATATTCGCACTGAATGTTGTTTGAATCTTTGGGCTTGAAATATTGTCTTGAATTCCATTCTTATAATATAGACCAACATCTTGACCAATGTTAGGATTCTTCGACTTTGCGATCTTTAGAAGTTCCATCTCATGACCTTTGAGTTTGTCGATGAATGTAGCCAGCTTGAAGAATTCACAATTCTGACTTTCTTTCAATACCATAAGATAGGTAGTCCATTCTCCATCAGGTAACGCATCAGCAAGCTTATCAATATACTCCGGTTCTGTCTTCTCAAGACCGTGTCTCCTCATTTGGACCTTCAGATGACAAAAGCGTTCAATCATCTGTTTCATTGTCTCGCCCTTCAACATGGTAAAAATATCGAATTCCTTCATAATAAGAGCCTTTTTACTCTTGATCATCTCTGCGCTTCCTTGGTATTTCTTTTGCAGTGATAACCAGAGTTCTCTCGCAGTCGTGTATTCAGGCAATAGTATCAAAATATCCTCTTTAACAGACTGTTGCATGAGGCTAATCATTTTCTTCTCAGCGATATATTCTTCCTTTTGTTGTGAAGAATACTTGCACTTCTCAAGAACTTGCTGATTTTCGTCTAATGGAACAACATATCCTCTTTCAATAGCCACCCAGCATTGGAAATGCATGGCCTAAACCCAATAACTGAACTTCTCCTTCCATCCCTCGTACTCGTCCATACTCATTAACTTAGGAGGTTTAACGGACGTGCCCATTTCATTGTCTAGGTTAACTTGATTTATCACATTGGCATTGGATGTGCTCACTCCTGACATAAACGCTCTCTGAAGATCATCCATCGCGAATATCGACACACGTACGCTGAAAACATGTTCAAACTTTGAAAAGTATTGACTTACTACAAGTTCGGTCGAACTTGCAGTGGAAGAATGACAAATTTCAGTTTTTACACAAGTTCGGTCGAACTTGTGTGATTTTGTTTGAAAAGATCTTTAGATTAACTTCGAGCGAACTTACACTTGTATTTAGAAGACAAACTTGCAAGTTGAGCGAACTTGATATAAATTTCAAAGAGATTATTCAAGTTTGAGCGAACTTGAAGAAAATTAAATGAAAATAATGCAAGTTCGAGCGAACTTAACAAAATTTCTCTTAAAAATCCTCAAGTTCGAGCGAACTTGATAGAAAATCACTCAAAAGGTGAGTTTCTAAGTCAAGTTCGAGCGAACTTGGCTGACAAGTTCGATCAAAGTGAACTTTTCAAATATGATTTTTTTCAACAATTTTGCATCAATTCGTTTCATTTAACACTCAGGGGTTTATCTATGATGTATTTAACCTGATATATTCAATTTTGGACGGAATTTGCCCATAAATTCTTCATTTTAGTGTAAAAGTTCAGGAAATAAGAAGAATGGAGTAGAATTAGAGTTGTTCTTGTCTTGATATCAATCAAATCAGGCTATTCTGGCTCTGATACCACTTGTAGGACCGATCCTGATATCATAGGAACCTAGATTTGATATCTAATGTCCCAAATAGCTGAAATATTATGACATGATTACCAAATAACAAGAATTAATCAGTTAAATGTCAATTTTATTGATAAACTTCAAATCTCCAGTGTGATAGAGCTTCGCTACACAGAGAACCAAAAGTTACAAATGATTGAAACAAGCTAGCTATTTATAGGAGTCTAAGTTCGCTAGTGAGGACATGAGTTCGGGCGAACTTGACTCGGTCAAGTTCGGCCGAACTTGACATCAAAACACCATCTCAAGCGAACTTGACTACAAACTACTTAAATACTTGATTTTGCTAGCATATTCACATCTAATCTATACAAACTCGATATAAGACTAAGACATAGACATTCTGCACCAACAATTTGGACACGGCCCCGTGTTAGTTGAACACGGCCCGTGCTGCACATCTGCAGAAAATGCAGATTTCCTAAAAATTCAAAAATTTCCTAAAAAGAAAAAGAAAAATTCGTTAAAAATAATTAGGCCGTTGATTTTAAACTTTCTCAAAATCCTTGTGTCCCCGGCAACGGCGCCAAAAACTTGTGGTGTGTGCTAAGCGTACTATATTTTTATTGTCGTTTTTAGTCCATTTTACGCATATTCAAGTTTTAAATTTATAAAACACGATATTCTACTAACACTAAACACACACTTGGGCAAGTGCACCCATCGTGAGCGTAGTCTAGCGTTGGTAAGATACCGAGATCGTCCAAGGACACAAGAGCTTTTAATACCGATTTGTCGTCAACGTCTAATCAATCTAAATTTTTGATAAAAGTTTTAAAACATAAAGATAAGTAAATAGATAAATACAATAAAATGAAATACAAATAGACAAGATAGAATCACTTGAATCCAACTTCTCTTTTATGTATCCTTTGATAGTTTTCGCACTTTCGGACTTTTTAAGAGATTATCTTAGTTATAGTAGTAGGCCCCTCTTTTGAAGGTGACGTTACCCTCAACCTAGTGGTTTTGAGTCAGCAGGGATACAATCCCAAAAGGTCGGAATATTGGAAGACAATTAAGTAAGTTATTAATGCGAAAGTGGCAGGCCCCTCTTTTGAAGGTGACGTTACCCTCGGCTAAGTGGTTTGAGTTAGCAGGGAGAGAATCCCAAGTAGCCGGTTTAAAGTATTAATAGTAGTTTACATATGAGGGGTTCAAGCCATTCACGCCCGTGCCATCCAATACCCGTTGAGCATTGAAGGAGGCCCTAATAGGCTTGAACCAAGTCCTCGCAGGATCTATACACTGAACGAGACAAGAACTTTACCAAACCACCCTTCTAACCCCCTTCCAAGTAGTTAACGCGCTTTATATAGACGTAGAAACACGAATGAGCAAATCAATGACATCATGAAGAAATGGTTAAGAAAATTCACTTTCAACATAAGAAACTAGTTATTAAAGTCATTAATACAAACCCAAATAAAAAGCGGCGAAAGATGGAAAACTAAAAGTAATACATAAAAGATTAGTCTTCACCAAGTGATGTAAGGAATTTAGCCAAGAATGGCCTTTGTTTAACAAGAACCCTTACAATCTATCTTGGATCCCAGACTACTACACACTCAAAAGATGGAACATGGATGATGGTGGTGGCTGTTGGTGTTGTAGTGGTGGTGGAGTGGTGGCAAAGTGAGAGAGAAGTGGTTTGCCAAGGGATGCCTTTGTGGGTAACCAAGCACCCCTATTTATAGTCTGAACTGAAGCCCGACCATGGCCCCGTGTCCCGCGGACATGACCCGTGGCCAACATCCTTCTCTTTCTTCATTAATTGCATTTGTCAACAGAGGGCCCCACACGACCCCGTTGCCTTTGGGCACGGCCCCGTGGTCAACTGTTCGCTGTACTATCCAGATTCTGCAAAATCTTATAGTTTTGTGTACATCACCTTGCCTCATTCTTTTTCATAAAAGAAACACTTTTATAATGGTTCGTGCCTACTTTTGGAATAGTAAACATTTTCTTAATAATCAAAGCCATGAATCATCATCACAAAACTTATGTTACGCACAAGCATTTTATGCTGACGTGTTATTTTCACATATGTTTTAGGAGCTTATGTTTGACTTTGAGCATGCTTCACATAGGATGGACTTGGGCCTTTGTGACTTTAAAAATTTGCAAGATAATTGTTGTACTTTGTTGTATTATTTCCAAGATACTGTAAACAATTAACTCAATAAAACAAAACTTTATGTGCCTTGTGTTGTGAAACAATTTGTAACCAGACTCCCCAACGTTTCTGCCGTGTGTTGTGGTATATTACGCGATTGGGGTGTTACAGATTGGTATCAGAGCCCGTGGTTATAGAGAATTAGGTTATTAGTAATGCTTTTGACCTAGACTATAACCTTCCTGGACCCTAACGCGAGTTATCTTGCGTTTGGATTCTTAATACAATACCATCACCTATCCTTATGTGACTACCAAAACAAACACACAAGTTACAAATCCGTTTTGAAAATAATCATCTATCCTTAGATGATTGTTTTAGGCTTTATGCCTTCAATGTTTTTCAAAATCTCATCAAAGTTTGGGTTCTAATAATATGAACACATGCAATCTGGAAGGGTGGATGCCTGTACCTTGAGTTTTCTGTCTAAGGCTAGAGTGTTCGTACAAATCCGCATTATCGGGACAGTCACTCTTACCTGGGAACTTTTGGGGTGAGTGTCCACTTATAGGCTAAAGCATGTCTTCGCGATATGTTGGTGCATAATGTCTATCGTCTAAGTCTTGGGTCAAGTCTGTATTGAATAGTTTTGATATGTTAGATTTTGTGTATTTATGTTGTAGATGAGACAAGTTCGGCCGAAGTTAACATGTCCAATGGACAAGTTCGCCCGAAGTCAAGTTTGGACGAACTTGGCCATGACACTCCTCATCCGAACTTGTTCTCTTATATATAGCTAGCCTTGGTTCTTATTTGTAACTTTGCAACTTTTGAGGCAAAGCTCTGTCGGTTTGGAATCTCACATTGTAAAGACATTTGGACTAATAAACTAATGGTTAAACAATAATTCTTGTGTATTTGTCACTAATCACGTAATTTCCGCTTATGATGACATAGATACAAACTTAGGTTTCTGACAAGTGGACAGATCGATCCTAATAAGTTGTATCAGAGCCATGGATACCTAGTTTGCAGATATCTACACAAGACATTCGCTATTTCTACCCATTTCTTCTTATTTTTCATACTTTTCACAAAATTGATGAATATACGGTTAAAAATGGCTAATTTTTTAATATTCATATATAATCACCTAATAACAAACCCTTGAAAGTTTCATATCAAAATTCAACCGATTTCATGTCAAAATTCACAAAAAATCATGTTTGACAAACACTTTCGGTCCCGAACTTGTTGAATAAGTTCGCTCGAAGTTATCCATTTTTAACAAGTTCGTGCGAAGTTGTGCAGATTTTAACAAAGGATTTTATAGAACTCGGACGAAGTTGTTTTTGTCAATACAAGTTCACCCGAACTTTTTTAAGAGTAAGTGTTTTCGAAATTGGTAACAAGTTCGACCGAACTTGTTGTGTGTGAAACTGAATTTGTTGGTTAGTCAAGTTCGCCCGAACTTGTCTGTTCACTAATCAAATTTCAAGTGTTTGTGAGTGTGTTTTTTAGATACAATTTCAGTTTGACGAGATAGATACGGATCTTCATAATGCCTTCGCTACAGCAGTGGCTCAGACATCGAACGCAAATGCAGTAAATCAGATCAATCTAGACAACGAGATGGGAACTTCCGTGAAGCCACCCAAGTTGATGAGTATCGACGATTATGAAAGTTGGCGTGAGAAGTTTGAGAATTGGGTTCAAGTGAATTTCTTCCATAGCTGGGTCGCAATAAAAGACGGATACAAATGGCCAGTTGATGAACGTGGTCTTGAGATTTCTTTGTCAAAGTTTACGCCTGGAGATAAAGATTTATACGTATATGAGAAAAAGATGATGAGCTTGTTACAACAATTTGTTAAAGATGATATCTAGATTCTGCTACCAAAGTGTGACACAGCACAGGAGATGTGGAATGCCTTACGTGCAAAATATCACGGTAGTATGGATATGCGAAAAAGTAAGAAAGCACTCATCAAGAAGGAGTTCGATATCTCTACGATGATGAAAGGTGAAACGATGAAGCAAATGATAGAGCGTTACTGGCATTTGGTGGTTTAGTTAAGAAGGCACAAGCTTCATAAGTCATGTGAAGAGTTGGTAGACAAGTTGGCAGACGCACTGTCTGAGGGGGAGTGGTCTACATACTTGATGGTACTAAAGAATGGTCTTGGTTATGCAAATTATCGTTTAGCTGATTTCATTGTCAAGTTTGAGGGTCATGAAATGGAACTACAAAAGATCGCTAAATCTAATAATGCACAAGTTGTGCAAGAACGTCAGATTGTACTACAAATGTGGGTTTTCAGATACTTCAAGTCCGAAGATACAAACTACTTTTAGTGCAAATGCTAATTCTTCAAATGATTCATTTCAAACATCACATCCAAGCCATGATCAAGCACCAAACACATCATATTCCAGTTCAAGCTCAAATTCACCATTCCAGAATCAAACCAATAGCCGAATCATTCTAGTTTCCGATCCAAATGTGTTTCATTGCAACATTGCAGTCAACCTAAAGAATGCATTCTCTGAGCAAGCAGCCAAACAACACATGGCGCTACTTGCAACTGTACTAGAATCATATGAGAGCTTGGTTGCGGGAAAGATTGGGAATCTGGAAATGACTGTTGAAGATTATGATTAAGTTGATGAAGAAGAATTAGGTTGATGGATATCAAGTGGTGTTTAGCATCGATAATCCAAAGGGTTATAAAGTTTGTTGAACTTATCGGACGAGATATTGGAAATTCAAGCAACAAGCTAGGTTTCGACAAGTCAAAGGTGACATGCTTCAAGTGTAGAGAAAAGGGGCATTTCAAGCGTGAATGCACCAATCGTGAAGCTAGTGGAAATCAAAGTCCGTTTGGAAACAACAACGATTACTACAAGAAAGCCTTGCAGTACAAACCATTTCCAAAAAGAGTCAGTTGAAGTTGAAGATGGTCCATCAAAACCAATGGAAAAAGCTCTTGTTGTTTCACACGAGGATGAAGGATTTGACTGGAACAACTATATTTCCAAGAAAGCTAATGTCGCTTTGATGGCCGAGATCATGGAAGAGCCAGAGTCGCTTTGATGGCCGAGATCATGGAAGAGGAGATGATTTATCATGAAACTAAAATGAAAAACATTATATCTCTTAATCCTCAATCTAGTTTTGCAGGTTGTTTTGATGCTACATCTCAAAAGCAAGTGATGGAAGAAAAGAAACTTGAGATCGAGGAGATTATGATGTGACGAAAGAAATGAACGAGGAAAACCTTACCAAGATCGCCGACAAAGCAATGATGGCCGATTTGAGAGAGGTAGGTCATGAGGTCGTGGTAAAGGTAATTGAGAAGGAAGTTATTAAAGTACAAATTGTGGAGGTTGAAAAACCTTGCACAAAGTGTGCTAAAGCTTGTGAACAATGTGCTGAAAAGTCATTAAAAGAAATATTTTAAATATGATTATCAAACAATGAAAGAAGCTTATGATAAGATGTAAGGCACTTATCACATTTGTGAACAAGCTAATCGAGAACAAATTGACACAATCAAAATGTTAAAGGCAACATTAATTGAAAAACAAGAAGCCATTACCATGTACATTAATAACATAACTGAGTTAAAACAAGAGCTTCAAGAGATTAAAATTGAAATTGAACTTGTAATACAGTTGTTGCTCAGCTACACCACGAATGCTTATGTCATCGATCATATTCTTCCAATGATTCCATCAGAAGAAAATGATAACAAGCTAAAAGGTAAGAAACGTGGAGATTATAGCAATGTTCCACCTCCATTGTGCGAAACCTACTGCAGAAAGAAAGTAGATGGAATGGAGAAGGCGCTCAACGTAAAACTTTTATCTGAAACAAAAGATGAGTTGCCTGAGAACATTGATATAATCTACAAATCAAACGATGATAGTGAGCAATCGTGAATAACGTAATTGAAAATGTGTCGGGAAGTGATTCTGACGATGGCAGCTTTGACAGCTCCGACTCGAGTTTGAATAGTTCTAAATCGCAATATGAAAATGAAGATACTTTATCAAAGAATAGCCTAAGTGATGATCCTAATGTTGTGCTATACAAAGTTAAAGATTCTGATGTATTTTGACAAAGCTTTCGATTCAGAATGTGAAAGAACAAACTGGTTGAAGTTTCATCAGAGGATCTAGATAAAAATGAGAAGAAATTTTATTCAAAATCCAAGAAAATTTATACCCACTACGGAAAAATGGTGGGGACTTTCCTGAGAATATGATAGGGGTGTGGGTTTTGAATCAGAAGAAAATGAGAAGAAAAAGTCACCATTTCACGAATATAAGAAGAAAAACATGAAATTCGTGTTTCGGACTAACACTTTGGTAGAAGAAAATTTGATTGGAAGGCTATCAAATGATGAGTTTAAAAAGGAGAAGAGCTTCGTGATCAAGATAAATCTACAAGTGGAGTAAAATCTGGTAGTGGAAAAGTTGTTGACACTCGATCATTTTCAGATGCAATGAAGAAGGTCAGATTGCACGAAATGTCCGAAGTCAAAGTCTGATCGTCGAGGAAACATAATTTCAGATGATGAAAAATCAAAGAAATCCAGAGTTTGTTCCAATTAAGATTTTGACAAGGAACACTGAATCTAAATTTGAAGAAAAAACTAAAATTGAAAAGATTTCTAACATTGAAAAAGGTGAATCTTCGAAACAAGTTGAAAACAAAGATTCAAAGTTTTATGTTAAAAAGGCACGAATGAAATCACAATCATGGATTCCAAGAAAGATTTCATCATCATCTAAAGTGGTTAAACCAACTGGATCAGTCAAAACCAATGACGTTAACCAAACTAAGACTGATCAGTGGGTACCTAAGAAAGAAATGAAAATTCAAACTTTTGATATCCCAAATCCACCCAAGACCAATAAGGCTTGGGTTTCCCTCTTTAGATAATTGCTTTAACATGTGCAGGGGCTTCCAAGGTCCATCTTGTCAATGTGGATTATGGACAGCGGAGCTTCTCGACACATGACAGGGATGCGATCCCTATTATTCGATATCAAAACTATCAATGGAGGCTACGTAGGATTTGCTGGAAATCAAGGCGGATGAATCATTGGAGAAGGAAAATTGTCGAATGGCGTGGTGTCTTTTGATAATCTTCTGAGTATCTCCTAGATCTGTGACAAGAAATTTACCACTCATTTCAACAACAAGGAGTGCATGATTCTAAAATTGGGTTTCAAGATTCTAGAAGAATGGATTCTCATACGCGCTCCTCGAGAGAACAATCTTTATGTGCTGGATATGAGTATTGCTACAACTACATCAAATTCGGCACAGTGTTTTGTCACGAAGGCCACAGAAAAAGAATCGATTCTTTGGCATAGAAAGTTGGGTCATATTCACTTGCGAAAGATGAATTTTCGGGTTCACAATAATCTCGTAGAAGGAGTGAATCTAAAAATCTTTCACATGAACGATAATTGTTTAAGCTGTAAGAAAGTAAAGCAGATTAAAAAAGTCTCATCCAAGAAAGATTTTGAACTCGATAAAGCTTCCACTGGAGCGTTTACATATGGTTCTCTTTAGTCCTGTCAACGTCAAATGTATTTCAGGAGATTTTTATTGCTTGGTGGTAACTGACGATTACTCGAGATTTTCGTGGGTATTCTTCCAAGAGAGCAAAGATGAAACGTTTGATAATCTAATGATACTCTTTAGGAAGCTTGAAAATCTGTACCATCTCCCTATTAGAAGAATCCAAAGCGACAACGGTACAAAATGCAAGAACAAACGTATGCAAAAGTTTTGTAATGCCAAAGGGGTTCTTCATGAATTCAGTGCTCCATATACTCCACAACAAAACGGGGTTGCTGAATGAAAGAATCGAACGCTGATAGAGACGACACGAACGATGCTTGCAGATTCTAAATTGCACGTGAGTTTCTGAAGTGAAGCAGTGGCATCAGCATGTTATACGTTGAACAGAGTCTTAATTGTTAAACCTACCAAGAAGACATGTTTTGAACTTCTTAACCAAAGAAAACCTAATTTAGAGTATCTGGAACCTATTGGATCTCCCTGCATGGGTTATTGCTCCTCATGGAAAATTTGGTGCAAAATCTTTAGAGGGTTTCTTTGTTGGCTACGCAAGTCCACTCAGACGAGTCTATCTTCCTAGCATGAGATAAGTGGTTCTTGTTCAGCATGTCAACTGCTGGAGGTATACAATACCAACTCAAAAGGCAAGTGATGCTTCGATGTTCAACTATGATAGTTTATGGAAATCTTTCGATCTGCCAAAAGAGCCGACTGACGAAGAAATTGCTGCTTTGTATTATTGCATCAATCTGCTAATCAAGTGCAAATTTCAAGAAAAATAGTGGTTAATCAACCATCTGTTGGTACATCCTCTTCTTCTGTTGAATATCAAAATCCTGTTACAGCTAAGCCAGTTTCACCTGTTATAGAACTAGTGAATGCTACTATAGAACCCAATCTTTCACAAGCACACGATTCTGATTCTGATGAGGCCCCGAATTCTGATCAAGATGGAGAATCTAGTTCCAATGAGGAATCCGAGCAGATCACTAGTATGTTAAATCAATCTGCTGACCCGAGTACACGAAATGAAGCGTCTTCTAGTACTACTGTTGTGGATTCGGTGGTTGATCTGAATGTTACTAACTTGGGAAGCTCAGTAGAAGTTCCTAATGAGGTGATGCCGAGATCTTATTCTTATCACTCATCTGACTCTATTATCGGATAATTACAAGCTGGTGTAAGAACGAGAGGCCAGATTAACAAACCATTGAGTTGTTTCTACACAAAGATAGCTCCAGTTCAAGACTACTGTACTTATGAGTGCTTCATATCTCAGATTGAGCCAAAGCAAGTTTCATAAGCTTTAGCTGATGAGAATTGGGTGCTTGCGATGCAAGAAGAATTATTACAGTTTGAAAAGCTGGGTGTATGGAAACTTGTTGACCTCTCGGAGAATCAAAAGGCAATAGATACTAAATGGGTCTTCAAGTGTAAGCGTGACAATCGTGGAGTGATAGTGCGAAACAAAGCTCGACTTGTTGTCACCAACAAGAAGAAATTGATTATACAGAAGTATATGCACCAGTTGTACGATTGGAGTCAACCATATTTTCCTTGCATTCGCTGATTGGAAAGTTTTAAAGTGACAAACTCGTATTTAGTGAAAAATTAAAGAAAATCCTATTATTATTATAAGTTAGAAGGAACTTGCTATGAAAAAAGAAAAGTATTGGAATATCAATTAGATGTGAAATCCGTTTTTCTGTACAGCAAGCTATGAGAGCAAGTGTACGTCGGCCAACCACAGGGGTTTGTCGATCCACTGAACAAAAAGAAAGCCTATCTTCTGGATAAAGCATTGTACGGGTTGCATCATGCCCCAAGAGCCCGGTATGAGATGTTATCTCAACATCTCATTGGCAACGACTTTATTAGAGGAACAGTGGATAGTACGCTATTTTCCAGAGAAGTTGGAAGTCATCTTATTATCGTACAATTTATGTGGATGCCATGATCTTTGGTTCGAAAATGACGATCTTTGCAACGAATTTGAAGCTATCATGAAGAAGAAATTTGAGATGAGCTCAATGGGTGAAATGAAATTCTTCGTCGAATTGCAAGTTGATCCGCTGCCAGACGATATTTTCATCCACCAAACCAAGTATGTTCATGATATATTGAAGAAGTTTGAGATGGATAGGACGAAGCCGTTATCTACTCCTTTGGCACTCAACAACGGAATTTGCATTGATGAAACTGGAACCAAAGTTGATGATACTCTCTACAGGTCAATGATAGGATCACTCATGTATCTAATGGCATCTCTCCCGGATATAATGTGTCCTACCTGCCTCTGTGCACGATATTAGTCTAGTCCCAGAGTATCTCACATGCAGATCGTGAAGCGCATTTTCAAATATTTGAAGGGTTGCCCAGCACCGGCTTGTGGTATTCAAAGAATGACAACTTCGATCTGACGGGATATGCGGACTCTGATTTCGGTGTTGACAGATTGAATGCAAAGTCTACGATGGCCGGTTGCCAGTTCTTCGGAACACGACTTGTAACTTGGCAGTGCAAGAAACAAACCACAGTCGCTCTCTCTACTTGGGACGCTGAGTACAATCTCGCTTCCAGCTATTGTTCACAACTTTTGTGGATCCAACAGCAGATAGAGACTTTTGATTGTAGTTTCTTGACACTCCATTATATGTAGACAATAAGGCAGCAATCGGCATAACAAAAAATCCAGTTCATCACTCTCGAACTAAACATATTGAGATTCGTTATCAATTTATTCGTGACTGCTACGGAAAAAGATTGGTACGAATTGAGAAAATCCACACCGATGAACAAAAAGATAACTTTTATACCAAAGCTTTTACCTTAACAAGATTTAAATATCTAATGAGGCTAAACGGTATGAAAAACTTTTTGACAGGTGCGGAAGTAGAGGTTGAATATAGACCAGACGACGAGTTCTCGTGATCCTCATTGGTTTGTTATCTTTTAGGATTAGAATTTCTTAAAAACTAAAATACAACGTTTTTTATTTTAGAGGAGAAATGAAACGAGAAAATACAAAAACGTATAAAAATCAAAATGTACAAAAACATTGAAAAAGACAAAAAGAATTATCTGTAAGTATGATAGTACATCAGTGGGTTATCATGGTATGCTAAGGATTTGTAAAGTTTAAAAGAATTAAACAACTCTTACTGTGGATGTGTCGATAGGCTTTCCACGTTCAGTAGATTGTTTCCGGGATATAAACTAAATTTTACAACTACTTAACTTGTGGATTAACATCTCTCGGATATATGGACTTAGTACTCCGAAATTTCGTTTGAGAGATTGTCTAATTCTGAGATACGAGGTCTTTAGAGATGATTGATATCTGAGGTATTATACAAGTTCTTCTGATTTTGCGAAGAACTTCTATAATGCTTTTGCTAAAAACCTCTAAACTGCAGCCAAATTGAAAGAATCGAAAGATCTAATCAATTACAGTCAAAAGATTCCATAATTGGAACACTACCTTAAAGTCGAGCCTTCATCTCTTTGTCGATATGGTGGTATTAACCTGAGTTCTCAAGGCTTCGCATAACCCAAATACAGATACCAATTACGTTATACTCACCTGTAAGATGAAATCTAGGAAATCTTGATACGGGAGTATATTCTGAGATGGGAACCATAGTTAAGTCAAGTTTCTTAAATCTATCTAACATATCGTGGAAGAATTGAGAAATGTGTCGAAGTTTAAGAGGACTATTATATCGACAATCTAGGTAAAAAAGTTTAAAACTTGAAGTCATCAAAATGTCAAAGGTACTGATGATATGTCTCAAACAACTGATATGATCCTTAGACACGAATTCATAAAAATATGTCTGTAAATATGTTTGTACATAGTTCATTTGATTACAGATTTAAACCCCAAAAATTTTCAGTGTTTTTAGCATAAACTTTCAAAATATCAAAAATATTTTGTTTCTACATTGTTTCCAACAACCAATGAGGGAAAACAGATCTTCGGAGTTCGGAATGGTGCAAATGGTTGGAAATCTTAACGACAACGGGTTGGGAGCTAATCTGTAAATTCAAAATTGTTCAAAAACGATGAAAAGTTCATTAAGTTGAAACTTTACAGTAACGAAAACAACAATTTGTTCATAACGGGTCAAACCGAGGTCATTAACTTGGACTCGGCAGACAAATCGGTTAACCAAGGTCATTAACTTGGACTTGGTCAACTGAGTGGATTTTCAAAACTTGTAAACTTATCAAAGTTCAGGGTTTAAAGTGTAAAAGTTTAAATTTTAATAAAAACCATAGAAAGTTCGGCCGAAGTTAGGATAATCATATGTTATCAGGTTTAGATAACTTCGGGTGAAGTTAGATCTTGACAGCTTGTGTGTTTTGGGAATCAAGTTCGGCCGAAGTTTGATTAAATGTAGGTTATTATGTTTGGATAACTTCGGGCGAAGTTATATAATGATTTGTTTGATTTGAGTGTTAAGTTCGCCTAAAGTTACCTAGACTATATATAGGAACAACTTCGGACCAAACTTCATTTCACTGTGTTTGAGCGAACTTAGTTGTTGAGAGCGAACTTGCTAGATTGCAAAAGAAGTAACGTTATACTGCCGAATTTCAGTTTGAATCTAGGTGATTAGCACACTTAGATCCATGGTAGAGGAATAAATTGAAGAAATCAACATGAATTTTATGTGTATTTGACATGTCGGACCTATAACTATTAAAATACATAGATTTAGGGTATTTGAATTGAAATTGATCGGTCAAAAGTGTTTAATAACATGAATAGATCATATAGAAACCATAAAATTGAAATTTGGACCATCAAAACATGTTGCAGGTTTGAAACTTCGTTTTTAGGACGATGACAAGTTCGCCCGAACTTGTCTGGTTGTTTGAAACAACTTCGAACAAAGTTTTGTGTATAATAAACTAGTTCATTGTGTTTAACCTCATGCGAAGTTAGAGTTTAACCATGTCAAGTTCGCCCGAACTTACACTAAATTGTTATAAATCATGTTTTTGTGTAAAGTTCGCCCGAACTTGTTCTAATATGTTGTTAAATTTGGAAAATTTGCTAAGTGTTTGTGTTTTTCACGTCGCGCGTTGTTCAGCTTATGTATTCGAAGTGTCACAATACGTGTGTTTCGCTAGACAAGAAGTTATTTCCGTCCCTGGAGCCGTTTTCTGAAGTTCTTGAGTTAATGGGACGTATTCCTGTTACGAAGGCTATCACAGATAAACACATCGTATATCTCTCACATGTAAACTTCTTCTGGAGTTTTGTGAAGTATGACGAACCCAATAAAGTCATTAATTCTTTTGTTCCCGCGGGAAATGACGATAAGGAGTTTAAAGTCACAGAAGCAGACATCCGCAGAGTGCTGGAAGACAGATCTGACAATCCAATGGGTTTTGAAGAACGATTGGTGAAAGGATGTTTTATAGAATGGGATACCACGGACACGTCAATGAATCGTCATTCAAGAAGGGCATCCTGGTGTTACATCTGAGACATTTTAATCATTTTACAATTCAAAGTGAGTTTATATTCAAAAACAATTTCACATATTCAGTCCTTGTTCAGTTTCAAACCCTTAAGTCTCTTCTAGAAGTGAAACCGTAAACCGATACACAAACGAAAACAGTTAAACACGTCATACTTTTTGGATCAATGACGCAAGTTAAACATATCTTAATTAACCTTTACATAACTTAGAAATAAGTTTTGAAGGGTTTGGTATGTCAAAAACAAGCCTATTCGATCACAGGGATTATTTACGACAAAATACGAAAGTCTGCCCATTCTCGTAGCAATGCATACTCCGGAAGAAGGTCATAAGCTAAACATACCTTAACTAACCTTTACATAACTTAGAAATAATTTTGAAGGGTCCGGTGTGGCAAAAACTCACTTTTGTAACTTCAGGGGCTATTTTGCAAACTTTGTGAAACTATGCCTTTTCGTATTTTGCTATCTGGAACATGTACGGACATCCAAAAATTTTTTGTTAATCATTAAAATATTATATTTTAGTGATTGGTATGCAAAAATATCATTCGTTACGCATTCACGGTCACACACGCGTTCGTTACGATTTTCGTCGTAATTAACCGAAAACCGCGACCGTACGACCAAACGAACCGACATCCGAAACATTTCTGAGCATTTTTCAAGTTCCCTATACTTTAAGTCCTTATGAAGCTTAAAAATCAGGTTAACGGGTGTTAGAAGTGCTAAAACGCGACGAAACGTGCTCAGGGGCCTGTTCTGCCAATTTTCAAAAGTTTCTGCCAGATAGGGGTCTTACGGACCATAAGACCAAAGTCCATACGGTCCGTTAGGGACGTCCAGCTCACCAGAAAGGTGGCAGCAGCTGGTTAGCTTCTATTTTGACTCCTCAAATGAAATTGCCACCCAATTCTCTACATTTGACAAGTGTTAGACACTAATCCAACTTCAGGGATGAGTCATGGACATGTGTCTTGATCTTGTTACATCAAGAAATCTATATATACCAAGCTCATTTCATAATTATGAACTTTTGCAAACACTCAAATACCTCAAATCTGATTCAATCCAAATTTGCAACCATCTTGGAGCTTTCTCTGTGGTTCTTCGTCAATCCTTTGTGTTTGTAAGTAATTCATTCATGTTTGATTCAAGTTTTTTAGTTTATTTACGCTATAACTAAAATTTTTGACTTCCAGAATTGATCATGAATTGATCAACATAAATTCCAATTGAACTTGTTAATATGGTCATAATCATGTTGCTCATAATCCCTAATAAACATACGTTCTGAATTATATCTTTCTAGTCATTTTAACAAGTCAAAGTTTGATAAAAAATGCGATTTATGTGCAGTTTACAACAAAACGTGTTCCGGGTATCAAAACAGTTTCTTTGATGACAAAACACTTTTTTTAAACTTAATTAGACATGTCAAAACATGCCTAACTCGTCACTCATGTTTTAGTGCATGCTTATAGTGGTAAGTCTAGCAATTTTGACCACCACATTGACTATCGAATCTGACCCGTTTGGTCACCTTTAGGATTTGACCAAGACCATTATTATGATCATAGTATTATAGGTTATAACCCTCTGAGGTTGTACCTAATAATCATATATTTTGGTTAATCATATTACAAGTCGACTATGTATTCCTTAAAAATACCGAAAATGCCCTTTTTGCACATTAATTAGTTTTAAACATATAAGAATGTTATTTTGACATCTAAACTGATTATACAACTTATATAAACTCTTTTTGGCATATTAGACTTGTCATAGGACATATTTAACCATCCAAACCCATAGTTACGATTATGACCCGTTAAAGTGGCATAAACCACTTTAGCGAGCCGTATCAAGTCAAAACTTTTTGAAATGCTTCCAATTCAGAATGTTAGGTATTATGAACCATATTATACAAGATCCAACTCTTGTTTGGTTTATATACCTCATTCTATCCGATTTCTCTTTTTTAAGTTTCGACACTAAAATGTAATTTTCCGGTACACTAGGAACCACTTCAACACTTGAACTCTTGATCCTTTGAGCTTTGTTATATCATTTGAACAAGATCTATACGCAATCCCAGGCCAGTACATTGCTCCCCTTCTTTTACGTATTCCAAATGTATTGGGGTGATTCATATGTGTAATCAAATTTTCTCAAATGTATGGCATGTATGTGTTTACTAAGTGCTTTTATGTATTAATTCCGATTATGCGACGTGACAATTGATGACACTGATAGTTAAAGAGGTCTTCAAGGGCCTATATCCTTATAGGATCCTTCTATCTTCATAGTTAGATTCTCAAAGGATGTTTGAAGTACAGTCTCAAATCTTCCTATCTTTATAATGAGACTTCTAAGAAGTATTTTACAAGACAATGGTTACGGTTTATAGTGAGATTTCTAAGAAGTACTCTAACGAAACTAGAGTAATATAATAAGAACATGTTGGATACGCCGCTGGTACTTCCAATTATAATGTGCTTATTGTATTGCCCTTCGTAGCCTTATCCGAATCACCATTAAGATTATGATTTTGTGATACAATGTAACAAGACTTAGTTCCCATCACATCTACCTATCTTTATAGTTAGACATTTGTGTAATGTTTAAATTACTAATTGGAAGTCCTTGATTAGATTCTGTGTACTTTAATGCGTATTTACAAGACAAGTTGACAAGACAATGTGACAAGACTTAATTCCCATTACATCTGCCTATCTTTATAGTTAGATATTTGTGGAATGTTTAATGTACTAATTGGTAGTCCTTGATTGGATTATGTGTACTTTAATGCGTATTTAAAAGACAAGTTGACAAGACAATGTGACAAGACTTAATTCCTATTACATCTACCTATCTTTATAGTTAGATATTTGTGGAATGTTTAAAGTACTAACTGGTAGTCCTTGACTGGATTCTGTGTACTTTAATGCGTACAAGACAAGTGACAAGTTGACGATTACCACACTCTTTTGTCATAATGCCATATACAACACTCTTTTGTCACAAGTTTCATAATCAAGTTAATGTATTGCAAATGCTAACCCTTTTCGCCATTCTTTGGCTTCTATGAGTCGATTTAAAATTGGCAACTCTCGTAGTTGTCAAAGTATTGCAATACCAAACCTTTTGCCATTTATTTGGCCAACAAAACTATGTGCTCGCCAACATTGGTTGTTGACGTCTCTTATTCACATATGTTTCAGGTTAAGACTGTTCGAGCATGCTACACATAGGAATGCATCCGGGCTTTAGACTTCTTTAAACAAAAGACAATTACATGTATTCTTTGCTTTGTAAAACAATGTTAATAATAATGAAACATTCTAGTTGTGGCTGAGAAATTTTTAACGTGACTCCCTGATATTTCCGTCGCGTCTTGTTGTATTACGCGATTGGGGTGTTACAGATTGGTATCAGAGCACTGGTTATAGGGAATTAGGTATGCCTTTAACCTAGTCTATAACCCTTCTAGGGACCCATACATGAGTAGACTTAGTATTTCTATCCTAATCCTCATCCTTACTCGTGCCACAACTACTCTATGATTCACAAATCATCTATCCTTAGATGGTTTATCCTAAATCCTTAGTTTTTAGGCCTTGTGGAACTTCTCAAAAAGTTTTTCTTTCAAAATACTTTCATTGGAATGTTTCTCAATTATTTTCACAAACTTTTTCCCAAAATATTTCTCGACATATTCATCTCAAGTATTATATCAAAAAGGTTTCTAAAAAAAATGTTTTCTCAAAAGCTTTCAACAAAATGTTTCTCAACCGATTTACCTCAAACATTTTATCAAAAGGTTTCTCGAAATACTTTCTCAAAAAGTTTTCGTCAGAATGTTTTTCGACTCATTTATCTCAAACAACTTACCAAAAAGATTTCTCAAAATGTTTTACTCTCAAACATTTTCCGTCGAAATCTTGGGTTTAATTAATGTGAACTCATGCAATCGGAAGGGTGAACGCCTGTTCCCCGAGTTTTCTGTCTAAGGCTAGAGTGTTCGTACAAATCCGCATTTTTGGACCAGTCATTCTTACCTGGGAACTCTTAGGGTGAGTGTTCACTTATAGGCTAAAGCATGTCTTCTCGAAACATTATGAAAACCCATCTACCTTGATCAGTCGAATGATTTACTACACCATGTATGACACTACTCCGACATGTTGCCTTTGGCAATATGTTAGACTATGTTCAATGCAATGGAACAAATTTCAGTTTTATCTCACGACACTTTACAATCCTACTACATTTTCAAATACAAGTTTCGTCTTTTCGATTTTCAAAAGTTTTTTTTACCATTTGATGAGAATTTTCAAATATTCTCCACAAAAGTTCCCTTATTTTATAAAGGACTCAATTAAAATATTTTTTTTTATATATATTAAAAAAATAATAAATTTTTAAAAGGTAAAGAATTTTAACACAAACCATTAACTTGGTTTGTATTTTCTCATCCAAAAATATACAAAAGTTAATTTTTAAGCCATTTTCAAAACAGAATCTATAACACAATTTTTCTAAATACAAGAACAAGACTTTGGAATAAATATCACGATAAGATTTTCAATTCACTATGGTATTTCTAAACTTACATCAATTTTACGAACCTCACATATTTAATTTTTGCACAGCTATTTCTGCAAAAGATGCCTCCTCACCGTGACGCCACTCTGGATGAAGAAAAGGCTGCAATGATCGCTCAACAGATAGCTGCTATACTCCCAAACCTCATGGCCGAACTTAATTAAATCTACAACAACAACAACAATGTTCCTATGCCATGTAACTACAAACAATCTCAGCTAAACCACTCGAGTTTAACGGGTCTGAAGGAGCAACTGGGCTCCTACAATGGTTTGAGAGTATCGAAAGCACATTCCGCCATGTTCAGTGTCCTAGTGAGAGAAGGTAGAGTTCGCCTCGAGTGTTTTCCAAAAGAGAGCACTCACTTGGTGGAACAGAGTCATGAGAGACAGAGGTACAGAAGTAGCTATGGCACAAACGTGGGAAGAATTCAGGAATCTCATGATGAAAGAATTCTGTCCACGACACGAAATAAGACTACTCGAAAATGAATTTTATTACCTTAAACAAGATAATGGGGAGAACCGTGCCTACACTGACCGGTTTGAGCAGTAAGCCTACACTGCCCCACTATGGTCACACCATTGGGTCGGGCCATTGAGAGATACATTGATGGTCTACCTGATCCAGTCCAAGATATTGTTACTGGAGCAAACCTACAATGCTTAGGGAGGCTAAGGAATTAACCGCTACCTTAACTGACTCCCAAGTTAGAAAAGGGAAACTCTTTCGACAGGGAGACAAGAAACGAACTACACAAGAAAAAAAGGGTGAACCTTCTAAAAATTCTAAGAAGCGTAAGACTTCAAAGAATTTTATGGTCGCTGCACCAATCCCACTTAAGTCAGTACCCGTTAGGGGGTCTTATCGTGGGAAACATCCTCAGCACAATCGTTGAACTATCACCACCCAGCAAATTCTCCATGCCGCCAGTGTACAATATGTGGTCTTTTTGGACATCTAGCTGCGACCTATCGCATCCAAAACCAAGCAGCCCCTACTCAAACACGCCCTCACTATCTAGCTGAAGCATGTTTCAATTGCGGTGACTTAAATCATTTCAAGCGAAACTGCCCTAAGCTTGCTAATGCTAATGGACGAATATACAATGTCAATGAGGTTCAAGATGATGATCAAGCACTCATGATCATTTGAACCTCTATGTTTTCTTTTTATTATCCAAGAACTATGAATAATGTTTCAATAATATTTGTAATGACAATATAAATTTCAAGAAGTTTTTCTTCATTCTTGTTATTCATATTCCGGTTACAAATTCCAATATGATTACACTATGTGTAATTTACAACTACATACCAACTTTGAGGATTCTGTTCTTTATTGTTAGGAACTAAATCTCGCAAAATAGCATATTATGACTTGCACACTAGTGGGTTCATACAATCCCTGCAAAATAAACACTGGAAATATATGTGCCTATTATTACTACTTTTGTTTTCATGACATTACATGCGTGATTGATCATCTATCATGTATAGCACATGATTACAAATACATTTTTGCTTAGTATGTTGACTTAGCATACCTAGCACGTGATTTCAAGACATTTTACGACATACTTACATTGTTTATGACAATTTATGCTTAGTATATGATGCATACTACCAGTATGGTTAGTGTGAAACATATATTAATATTCGTACTAGAATGAAATACCTGGTACTAGTCTTGTTGAATGCAAAACAAGTAGTGTTATCATTACTAGTATGAAACACGCCTAAATTCAATAGTTATTGTGTTGCAACGATGTATGTTTGATTTTCAATAATGTGTTATAACGATGCTTATCCGATTTACTTTCGACCTTATTATCGTTTCCCTTACTTAACAAAAGGAGCTATGTGGACCATGTGACGAAACGCGTAATTATGGGTGCACACTTAATTACGAGGATCGACACATGAAAATCATAGTAAGCTTTTTAAGATGGTGGCATAAAATTTAGAGTGATTAGGTAACGGGAAGGGTATGACGCAATAAGACGACGGTGGATACGCCGATGTACTTCCTATATATAAGTGTTCTTATTGTGTTATTCTGCAGAACGTTACCAGAATCGCTTGAAGGTTTTATGTTATCTTGGACCAATATGTGATTATGTGATTAATTGATATTTGTTTATTGGATACAATGACGTTGACGAGTACATTCATTAACTCTATTCGAGCCGACCAGGAGTATATTATGGTGTTAAAGGTGACGACCTTGATGCCATTGGTATGTTGACCCGTCTCCTATGCATGGGATGCTCATGGTAAATGGAATGTACCTCGTGGGACGTTAGAAACCGTGTACGTATGGCCAGGCTTGAATATACACCGCTTTGTTGCTAGGATTTACACTAAAGACTTGGTATAACATAATGCAATTTTTATACACTCGATGACGTTTTAAAGATTCAAAGTTCTAAAGGTTTTGAATACCTTCAGATATTTGGAATATATACGATTATGCTTCGGATCCCCCAAACATTCCCAACAACAAATGATGCTCCGCATCTTTGGAATCTCGAGCCTGGTTATCATTCTATTGTTTCAAACACACTCTACGGTCTCTTTCGAATAAATTTCGGGATGAAATTTCCTAAAGTAGGGGAGACTGTGACATCTGAGACATTTTAATCATTTTACAATTCAAAACGAGTTTATATTCAAAAACAATTTCACATATTCACTCTTTGTTCGATTTCAAACCCTTAAGTCTCCTCAAGAAGTGAAACCGTAAACCGATACACAAACGAAACCAGTTAAACGCGACATACACTTCGGATCAATGATGCAAGTCAAACATACCCTAATTAACCTTGTGAATGCTAGGATCGGACCCAACTTGTGAGCTTCCAGTCAGACTTGCTCAGCTAACAGAGGCGGAATTCATTGTTAGCTGATTGAACAAACAAAGTAAAGTGATTATTACTGTTTAACTGTCTGTATATTGATTAATGTTGAAACGATTACAGACTCGAGCAGGGCTTCGCATGATTACCAAACACAGCATGCTGGACAAACATCCTAAGTCACCTATTTATAGGCATGACATGACAGCAACTAGGGACTAGGACAAGAATTTTCGTACGAAATTTTCATATGAAAATTCTTACAAAATTTTTGTGCGAAAATTATACAATCTTTACAAAACTTTCAAAACAAACTTCTGACGCTACGAAACCATATCTGTACAATAGACTCGCCCTACACGTAGGCAATAGACATATGTGCACCAACAAACTCCCCCTTGGATGTTGCTGCAGTATTGGACAGTCTTCAAAACTTTTCTGCAGAAATCTTCAAACATATTTGACTTCAATTATCCAAAAAATCGCTTGCGTGGCCTTCGATGCTCCTCTGAAGCAATTGGAGTTTGATCTGTAGGAGGAGGTTGATTGTACGTGTTGCCAAACTTGAATCTTTCACGAGTAGCCAACTTCCGTCGTGCTTTGATTCTTTCTTCATTTTGATCTTTCTTTTTCCTTTCATTATCTTCAAGCTTTCTCCATGAAGTGTTCCAGTCTTTACCTGAATTAACATTGTTAGCATAACAAACATTCACAATATTCTGGAACTGCATGGCCTACTCTTTATCTTTTTCTTCATAACTGATCTTGATGAAGAATAAGCGTTCGATATATTTCTTTGAGCAATTGACCAGCCACATTGGATCCAAAACTCTGATCGCACGCCACAACCTATAGATTCTCTTATGTAAGATCACGGTTTCAGATATATCTTTAGACATATCCCATGACCCTTCATCAGGCTCGACACAAATAACAGCCTCTCCAGTACTTGAATCATAGCCACCATTTGAAGATCTTGTAAAAATATTGTTCCATTTTCTTCAAGGGCATATTCTTCATAACACGTGGCCTTTTGACAATCAAAGTCACATCTTTTTCTTGTGTTACTGGATAGATCTTTGTGATGGTTCGTGGCTTGTGTGTCTTCCATAAGTTGAAACCATGTTCAACTTCAAACTTAATTAGCTTCCATAGACGTTGATCCTTCATCCATAGCTTTATACTAAACGTTTTGTTTTGAACCAACTCTTTCACATCCCATTCTGGCAGAGTCTTTATATTACCCAGTCTTCTGAAGTATTGAACTCCATACTCACGTTTCAAAGCATACACATCAAGTTCCTCGATCCATCCACAACTGATAATGTCACCCAGAGATGCATCAGGGTCTCTGCTGAAGAAAGCTAATGGACGTCAGAACTTTTTTCAGGTTGCATCTCATTGAACCATTTCTTCTTCATTTCTATGATCTCTTCTTTTGTCGGTGGTTTAGGATCCGTTCCCTCTTTCACCGCCTCTTCTACTTTTTGCTTTAAAAGATCATCGTTCATTTCAACAATCATTTCATCAAGGGTAGGAAACACATCTGTTCCTTCACCTGTATATCTTGCCTCTTCAGTATCATCTGAATCCCAATCTTCAATGATGACTCTGTCATAAGCGTTTGCTTGCGGGATGTCTTCAAAAACATAGTTATTCGGCTCTGAGCTTGTGTTCTTTAACTTTTCTTCAAAATCGAACTCAAATGAATCTTCTTGTAAGCCAAACAATTCTGCAAGATCAGCTTTTGAGTAGTCATGAACATACTCTCCTATTTCGGCATCGTGCTCAAGGTAGATGACTTTGGGCTTTGGCACTGTCTCATCAACTTCAATCGATGACTCCCCCTGAACCTGTTCATCTGTTAGTTCAAAAATAGAGTCGTTCATGTAAGCGTCAACAATCGTATTTTAATTATCAAATAAACTTGCAACATATTCAAATCCTTCCTTCTCTAATGATCATACGTTCTGTCTATCATCTCATCGATCTCCTTCTCTAATTCCCTTTGTGCTATCGCCTTTTCTTTCGTCATCGACTCTAAGATCCCTTCCCCCTGAAGCATAAACCTCTTGCTAACATCAACGGTTGGGTCATAGATGACCAACTCAGAAGATACTGGCACGGATTCAGCTTCCTGCGCAGATTGTACGATCATAGGATCCAATGAAATCACAATTTCCTGCACATGTGAGCTAGAGGCAGAAATATCATCAATCTTTTCTTTTCTTTTGCCCTCGCATCTGATAGAGCTTTCGAGGCTTGTTCCGTTTCTGCAACTCTTTGCCTTGCTCCTCTCTCTCAATTTTATCTATCTCATCAGCCAACAAAATACCCAGAGTTCGAACAAAAATTTTCTTCATAAGCTAACCTACCTATTGTTTGACTCTCGCTCAGCCTCGTACTCTTCCATCTTCTTGATTATCCTCTGATTTTCTGTCTTGTAACTACTAAGAGTTGCCTTTAGGATCTCCCTCTCATTCTCCAGTACCTTGATCCTTTCTTCATAAGCAGTAACTTTCTGTGAAGCCTGAAAGTATCTTTCGCTATCGTCAGTGACCAACCTTAGAATCTCCCTGATGCTATCTCTATCAGACTCAAGGATCTTAATCTTCTCATCAGCACTCTTCAACTTTGCTTCCAACTCATTGAGTCTTCCAATATACACGTCATCAGTTGTGAGCCTTTCTCCCCCTGGAATAGCACCGATATCAAAGAAAAAATCATCAAAGGTGGTGTCTGCTAGGGGATGTTGTTGTGTAGGATGAGCTGATGAAGTTGCCCATGGCGGAGACGAAACAGGAGGAGATACAAAAGGAGGTTCATCTATGGTGGAGGAGATGGAACATGAGTCTCTGTAACTGTGTGTTGAGGCGGCGGAGGTACATGTTGGGTAGACACACTTGGCATTTCAACAACTGGAGGTTGAGACGTTGGAGAAGGAGATGGAGGACGTTCAGAAGTTGTTTCAACAGTTGGAGCAACTAGAGTTTCAGTACGCTTTGTCTTTAGCTTGATCCTCAGCTTCTTTGTAGTAGACTCAGGTTTTTGAGCTGCTACACGTTTTTCTCTCTTTCCAGATTTCTTTCTCGTAGGCTTGACAACAACGATTTCTTCCATAGACTCTTTCTAATCTCTCCTTTTCTTTCTTTCTCTATCTTTTCTCTCCCCTTCTCGTCTATCTTCAGAATATGTACTTGACGATGTCCCTTCATCATCACCACCACCTACTGGCGTTTCAATACTGACCATTCTCTCTATATCAGCAGTGGTTTCTTCATAGACTCTTCAACATGAATTGTGCTTGTTGCTTGCACTGTTTCTTCAACATTTAACTGCTCAACATCAGGTTCGTCAATCAAACCTGTACCCACACTTGCTTGTTTCTTTTGATGCTTGGGGGCTGAAGATGAAGTTTCTGACGTTTTCTTTCTCTTTGTGGCAGAGGAAGTAGATCTTGCTTTCTTCTTGCCATAGTGACCCTTCTCTCCTTCGCCTTTTACATACCATATGCTTCGCTTTTCAATGAAGTCCTCCATCTTATCTGCTTCCTCAATTTCATCACCGCTGCCCTCATTCCTCCATTTTCCATATGGTAGAGCAATATAATCAGCCTTGACAAACGTTGCGAAGATGGGCTTAAATAATGGGGCTTTTCCACTTTTGCGGTAGTTGCTGATGTTGTGGAGGTTAGACGAAGGCATATGCTCTAACTTCAAAATATCATCCTTCTTTTTCTCGAGATTGGGGTGTAAATGGTCGACGATCATCTGAACAAATCGAGGGTACTGCAAAAATCGACACTTACCTAAATTCATCACCATCTGATCAAATATCATCTTGCTGAATGTGTAAGGCTTGTTCAAAATCAAAGATACAATCATACACATGCGATAATTAACTAAATCATCCCAACCCCCTTTCCTGTGGCTTAATGAACGTGTGATGCAATGAGCAAGAAATCTGTAGGGCAGACCCAGCTTGTTAATCTTGAACGGAGCAGAGTTCACACAACCATTGTAGCCCATTATGTAAAAGCAGCCTTTGACAAACTTCTCTGTAAACCCTGTAGGATAATCGCTTTTATCCCTAAAGTGTAACACTGTTCGTATTAGATCTTCAGTAATTGTGATTTCCACATCATTCTTTCCTATTCTTACAGCTGACTTAATTGCCCTTGAATCGGCTTGTAGCTCTTCTGCGGCCCAAAAACGACGACGTGTGATGCCTAAACGTCATGTTTATGTGTGACGGCATAAAACGCTGGCAGCCTCTCTAGAAAGTCTATATACTGAGAAAAATGAGTAAACTCTGGCACATCCGTATCGATTAAGCAGCATGAGTTGTGTAGTGGGTGGAACTCATATACGGTTTTCTGTGAAATAGAGAGACATGAAAAAGTTAGAAAATATTTTCAAACACAATATTTTCTAAATTTTTGTATGAAAACTAACAAGTTATATGTTATTTAAATTTTGATGCGAAAATATAGACAACATAAATAAACAATCCAACTCTTGAAATTTCGTGCGAAAATCTGTCTTCTCCAACAGTTATCAATTTTTCAAACCGACTCAAAACACTTGCAATTTTTGACATTTTCTTGAAATTGAAACGGTAAACCTTAGTTAAACTTGTCGATTTTAACATTGGAGAAATTTATTTTAAATTTTACCGGCGAGTTTATCCTAGATCTACGTTTAATCCATTCAAGGTTTGAAGTAGTCCAAATTCACGGTTCAATCTCGGTGAATACCTTAGCCATTATAAGAGGTGTGCAAATCAACCTCCCTAATGTCTCAAATGTGTCGAAAAGCGAGTGTATCGAGAGATAGAGCACAAATACTTCAGAGAATCCGCACCAACTAAACTAACAGTTTTCGTGTGGAAACTGTTAACCTGTCACTTATATATAGGTCATCAGTTTTCATTGAAAATTTGGCTTGTCAGGTTTGGCCAAATTTTCATGCGAAAATTTATGACCTTTTGAGATGTTCTCAACTTTCCAACTTTTTCGTTTGTTTTCAGCTTTTAATTATCCACACAGTTGTCCAAGTCGAATTTAATGATATTGTTTAACTATTTTGGCTACCAAGTCCAAGTTAATGACCTTGGTTGATCACCTTTTGACCAAAACTGATATTATTCTTAGATTTTCAAGTTTCAAATTAATGAACTTATCAACGTTTCAAACCAGACTTTGTTTCCAGATTAGCTCACAGCCCGTGATTCAAACGATTCTCCTTTGCATCCTGTCGCTTTTGACTTTGAAGATCAGTTTTCCATCACCGGCAGTCAAAAATTAAAGTAGAAAAAAGAAGATCTTTTTGAAATTTTGAAAGCTTCTAAACTGAAAATACTTAAAGCAATATGTACAAACATATGTACAAACATATTTTTGCGAGTTTGTGTTAGACGATCATATCAGTTTATTGAGACATATTGCCAGTACCGTTGCTCTATATGAAACTTTGAACTTTTTTTAAACAGATTTTCTTTAGATTGTCGGTATACTGATACACTTAAACCTCTACACGTTTCTCATTAGCCTTCAAGATACCTTAGGTAAATTTTAGCAACATGGCCTAATCTGTGTTTCCCACCTCAGAATATACTCCCGCATCGAGATTCCATAGATTTTATCTCACGGGTGAATATATCTAACTGATATCTGTAAAGGGGTGAATTGCGAGACCTTGAGAGCTTAGGTTAGTACTTCCGTACAGAGAAAAAGATGAAGGCTCGACTTTAGGTCGTGTTCCTCTTGGGAATCTTTTCATTTTTGTACTGCAGAATGTCGTATCTTTTTATGACAATTTTCTTAATTTTTTATGCAGCTTTTGGGGTGAATAATGCGAAAGTATTATACAAGTTCTAGGCCATTACTGATGCAAAATCAGAAGAACTGGTATAATACCCCAGATATCAACTAAATATAAAGACCTAGTATCTCAGAATCTGGCATTCTCTCAAACGAAATTTCAGGGTACCAAGCCCATATATCCGAGAGATGTTAAGCCACAGATTTAACAGTTTATCTTTTTAGGTTTATATCCTGAAAGCCGTTTACTAAACGTGCGAATCCTACCGACATATCCTTAGAAAGACCTGTTTAGACACATTTAAACAATACATATCCTTAGCATACTCTAATGGTCTACTGATGTACTATCATCTCCTCTTATACACAAAACTCTTTTTGTATTTTTTTAATGTTTTTGTATTTTTCATGATTTTCAATGTTTTTGTATTTTTCTTGACTTTTCAATGTGTTTTTATTTTTCACAACTTTTTCTCCCACTAAAAATAAAAAACATATTTTTGGATTTTTGTTTTTTAAGAAAGCATGTAAACTATTTACAGAAAACATCTGACTTACCAGTGAGGATCATGTCCCAACACCGTCATCCTCAAACTCAACCTCATAAATATCCCCTGATGTCAGATTCTTTAAACCATTTAATTTTGAAAGATTTCGAAATCTTGCTCTGTCAAAAGCTTTGGTGTAAAAATCTGCTTTTTGATCATCAGTGTGGATTTTCTTAATTCGTACCAACTTTTTCTCATGACAGTCACGGGTAAAGTGGTATCCAATCTCGATATGTTTAGTGCATGAGTATTGACAAGGATTGACCGTGATATCAATAGCCGCCTTGTTATCTATGAATATGGGCGTATCAAGAAATTGCAGACCGTAGTCTCTCATCTGTTGTTGTATCCAAAATATCTGGGAACAACAACTGGATGCTGAAACGTATTCAGCTTCGCAAGTAAGAGCGACCGCGGTCTGTTTCTTGCATTGTCACGTTACCAAACGTGTTCTGAAGAACTTGCAGCCTGCCGTTGTAGATTTAGCGTTCTTCTTGCAACAACAGAAATCAGAGTCAGAGTAACCCACAAGGTTGAAATCGTCGTGATGTGGATACAACAAGCCGGTGCTTGGGCATCCTTTCAAGTAGCGCATGATTCCTTTGACGATCAACAGATGTGATTCCTTTGGGCTTGACTGATATCTGGCGCAAAGGCATGTGGCGTACATGATATCTGGTCTTGAAGCTGTGAGATACATCAAGGATTCGATCATGGAGCGATATAATGTTTCATCAACTTTTTCTCCATAGTCGTCTGGACAAATGCCATGGTTTGTGGCTAAAGGGGTTGATGCGGGTTTTGTTCCTGTCATGTCAAATTTCTCCAACACGTCATGAACATACTTCGTCTGGTGAATGAAGATACCGTCTGGCAGTTGTTCAACCTAAAGCCCCAAAAAGAATTTCATCTCTCCCATAGCACTCATTTCGAATTTTTCTTTCATTACTTTCTCAAAGTCCTTACACAGCAGTTCATTCGTCTCCAAAGATGATATCGTCCACATAGATCTACACGATAATCAGATGTCCATCTACTTCCTTGGTAAAGAGGGTGCTGTCTACTGTTCCTCTGGTGAATCGGTTAGCAAGAAGGTGTTTGGAAAGTGTCTTGTACCAGGCTCTCGGGGACTGGTGTAAACCGTACAAAGCTTTGTTCAGCAAGTAGACCTTATCTTTGTGAATCGGATCGACAAACCCCGATGGTTGGCCGACATATACCTCCTCTTTTACCTTACCGTACACGAAAGCAGACTTCACATCCAATTGGTACACTTTGAAACCTTTCCCTGAGGCGAAAGCCAGGAAAATGGGGATAGCTTCTAAACGTGCGACTAGGGCGTAGACCTCGTTGTAGTCTATCTCTTCTTGCTGTCGAAAACCTTGAACTACGAGCCGAGCTTTGTTTCGAACAACCACTCCTCTATCATCTCTTTTGCACTTGTAAACCCACCGTGTGCTTATCTTTTTCTGCTTTGGTGGTAGGTCAACAAGTTCCCAAACTCCTAGTTTCTGAATTGCAACAATTCTTCCTACATTTCTTCCACCCAACTGTCATCTTTAAGAGCATATCTGATGTTTCCTGGTTCTACTTGAGAAACAAAACAACTATGATAAAATTTATTTTGGAGTGGAGCACTTTGAATAAGCAACTTAAATCCTTATTGATCTGATTTCGCGTTTTCACGCCACCTTGCAGTTCTTCAATGATGTTATCTGTTGGAGGGTAGGAGACTGATCTTGGCATCACTTCGCCTAGAACATTTACTGAGCTTTCCAAATTTGTAATATTCTGATCTACAACTTGTTCTGAAGAAGTAACCTCATTTCTAGCACTGGTTTCGGCAGCTTGATTGTTAAGATAACTTGTAATCTCTTCTGATCCTTCATTGGAACTGGAATCCCCATTATCAAAGGTAGGATCTTGTTTAGGTTCTGCATTTGCTGGCTGAAGGGAAGATGGTTCTGCAGTATTCTGAACTGGTGGAACCACTGGTTATGACTGAGTGTTGCTCGGACCTGCTTCTGAGGAAGGTGTTGTTGTTGGAGGGATTACCAACGGCCCTGTTACTTGCTCTTGATTAGATATCTGATGTTGTTGGAATAGCAAGATAAGCTCTTCCTCATACGGTTCTTCAGGCAGATCAAAAGAATTCCACAACTCGTCGTAATTGAACAGCCAAGGATCTCCAGGTTTTTGCATGGGCGTTGTGTATCTATGGTAATCAACGTGTTGAGCAACAATAACCTGATTCATGCTTGGTAAATAGACTCTCTTTTGCGGACTTGCATATCCTACGAAAAATCCTTCCAAAGATCTGGCTCCAAATTTTCCTTCCGGGTCCAATACAGTACACGGTGATCCAAAAGGTTCCAAAAACTCTAGATTAGGTTTTCGCTGGTTAAGAAGTTCAAAGCATGTCTTGTTGTGCTTCTTGACAGTCACTACACGTTAAGGGTGTAACATGCAGATGCAACAGCTTCGCTCCAAAATCTAATAGGTAACTTTGAATCAGCAAGCATCGTGCTGCTGTCTCGATAAGCGTTCTGTTCTTTCGTTCCGCTACTCCATTTTGTTGAGGAGTATAGGGCACTGAACTCATGATGAATACCCTTAGCATTGCAGAATTCGAGCATCTTGTTGTTCTTGAACTCAGTACCTTTGTCACTTCTGATTCTCTTGATAGGCAAATTCGAAACAAGATCATCAAATTTTCAAACGTTTCATTCTTGCTTTCCTGAAAGAAAACCCATGAGAATCTTGAGAAGCCATCGGTTACGACCAGGCAGTATAGATCTCCTGTAATACTTTTCACGTTGACAGGCCCAAAGAGATCCATGTGTAGCCTTTCTAGTGGAAACTTGATGGAGTTGAGAAGCTTTCTTGGGTGAGACTTCTTGTGCTGCTTCCCTTTTTTGCAGCTTATACAGTCATCTGATAAATGAAAATTTTTTAGATTCACCCCTTCCACTAGATTGTTGTGCACCAGAAAATTCATCTTGCTTAGGTGAATGTGGCCCATCTTCCTATGCCATAGAATTGATTCCTTTTCAGTGGCCTTTGATACAAAACATTGTCCTTCCTTTGAAGTAGTGGATGCGATGCTCATGTCTAAGACATAAAATCAATTTCTCGCGGAGCACGCATGAGAATCCACTCCTCAGGAATGTGAAACCAGCCTTAAGAATAAGACATTCTTTGTCGGTGAAGTGAGTTGTGAACTTATTGTCACAGATCTGTGAAATGCTTAAAAGATTGTTCTCAAGCTCAACAATGTAGTTCATTTTCTCGCGGAGCACGCATGAGAATGCACTCCTCAGGAATTTTGAAACCAGCCTTAAGAATAAGACATTCTTTGTCGGTGAAGTGAGTTGTGAACTTATTGTCACAGATCTGTGAAATACTTAAAAGATTGTTCTCAAGCTCAGCAATGTAGTTCACTTTGTCGAAAGATACGACTCCGTTTGTCAAAATTCCTTCGCCCACGATCCTGCCACCCTGTGTTCCGGCAAACCCAACATATCCTCCCATGATGGCTTTTACATTGTACAACAAAGCCAACATCCCTGTCATGTTCCTAGAAGCTCCACTGTCCATGATCCACTTTGAAATAATTGACCTTGGAAGCCACTACACACATGGAAAAACATATTACTTAAACAGAGAGCTCAAGCCCTTTCAGTCTTGGGTGGGTTGACAATGTCGACTTTTGGAATTTTTGAAACTTTGTCATCTTTCTTAATCTCAACCCATTGTCCAGTCTTAAATTCAGTCCTATCTTTTGATTTTACTAGAACATTGTTGGTGCACCTTGTGTTCGTCACTTGTCGAATAGGCTAGATAGAGCGTGTGTTGAATATTGTATAGGTTAGAATCAAACACACGACCGAAATACGAAGATTTCAGTGTAAAAGGGATCAAGTTCGCCCGAACTTGACCTGTATTGGTCAAGTTCGCTCGAACTTGATGTGCCTTTAGTCAAGTTTGCCTGAACTTGTCCTGTGAAGGACAAGTTCGGCCGAACTTGACCATAGCACATCCGGTTGAACTTGTCTCCCTATAAATGTGTGTGTTCATTTGTCAGTTAAGTTTTTGGCATCCCTACGAGGAGGTGCTACCGGATTCTCTCCAGGAACTCTGGCAGCTGGACTTATAAAGATGTATACTCTTTCGGTATGAATGAAGACTTCCGCTGCATTCTACTTCTACTCCATTCTTAATAACATTCTACCGAATCGGTTTTCGTTTATCCATTAACTTCCGTCTAGAACCGCCTGATCGGGCGAACTTATCACCTACGCTCATGAATTTGGACATTTATGGACATTAGGAGGGGTTTTAGACGTAAATCATCAAATAAACATACAATCCACGGACAAGATCTAAAATGAATGGATAGGATTGTTAGAAAACCATATTCCAGATCTATGGACGAATCATCTTGAAGTTCGAAGAAATAAGGATTTTGGATCGAAAAATATGAAAAAGGCTGATTTGGGAGACCAAGTTCGGCCGAACTTGACCTGTGGAGATCAAGTTCGCCAGAACTTGACAAGGTTTTTCAAGATTTCTCTCAAGATTCGCCCGAACTTGACGGATTTTCTTTGAAATTAAGCACAAGTTCGCCCGAACTTGTCTATTTCATGCAAGTTCGCCCGAACTTGTCACAAACTGACTAAGGCATTGAAAAAAATTTATTGCTTGGTTTGATGAGACGGGTGTCCAGAAAAAATTTTGTGATATAAAGTTTTCCGAAATTTTAACGTCCGATACTGACTATTCGGGGACATTGTCGGAGGCCTTAGAGAGAGGCTGAGATGATGAGGTTAGAGATGGTTGAAGATCAGAGGGTAGTCATTGATACCAAAGCAATTTGGGATCATTAGAGTTGAAGACTACCATGGGCCTTAAAGTAAATTCCGCATTTGTTAATACTGAAAAATTCCGGATTTGAGGGGGAATTTTAGTGAAAAAATTTGTATTGTCAGAACTTGCAAAAATGAGGGGGAATAAAAAATTTTCATCTTATGAATATTCCGGCATTTTTGAAATTCGTGACACTGCAACAGTATTCAGGTGGTTTCCGACTACAGATTAACCGGGTAATACAGAGTTTGAGATTCATTTGTAAATTGATCAAGTTGATGACTAGTTTGAAAGCAGGTGGTTACATAACTGAGTCTTGGAGGAGTTGTTTATCAGATTCTGTGGTCATGGTTGTGGATTGACACCTGAGTCACGCGTATAGTTTGGAAGCACACACGACTGCCTATCTTTAACTCTGCTTTGCACATGAGTTATTGACTGGACTAACCGCCAGGAGATAAGGATGCTTTGTAGTTTCAGTTGTCCCGGGTTGTACGTGGTACCATGATTAAGGAAGATGATTCATGGGATCGGATCTTCCAGACAAAGAAGTGTACCAGTTGCTGACGAAAGAGATTATCCATTTGGGATTCTGTGATCACAGGAAGTTCAGATTATTTAGATCATGATTCAGATTGATGCTTAAGGGTCCGAGTCCTGATATTGGTGATGGAACAGTTAGCTGGATGAGCAATCGTTAATACCAGTGAGGAACTGAGGATGTTCAAAACGTTCGGTGATGATCTTAGGAATTAATGACTAGCTCCGAAGACGGATGGTATCAAAATTATCAAGGAAATCTGATGATAACCTTTGGTGGCCATTATTTTTAATCTTCAAGTAGATGAATCATTCTTCTCTTTGGACTAACCGCCGTTGGATGATGATGTTTGGTTATTAAGTGGCACTGGTCTACCGGAGATAGCTATATATCTAACATTGTGACTGAAGAAGAAGAATGTGATTTTGATTGCGGACGAATGTTTCTCAGAGTCGAAGTGTTACCAGATTATTTGGTTCCGATAAAGATTTGCTGATTGAAAAAGATTACCGATTTGCTGATCTGGAATGATTACGGAAATCAGGATTTCAGATTATTGTGGGTAAACATTGATTTGAAGGCTACCAGTGTGGTAATTCGAAGTTTCTATCAATTGCCGGTTGAGTTTTTGAGATCGGAAGATCGAGCATGGGAGATATGCGCTAAAACTGAACGCGGATGTGGTTAAAGTTGAAATGGAGAAGCTGTATTGATGAATTTCAAGTTGGTGTCTATTCAAGATAATCTGTCGGTCAAGTAAATCAGAGGAGGTAGGAAACTATACAAACAAATATCTGAACTAGAGATTTAGGGGGAATCTAACGTTGATAATGCAAACCCGGATCATCAATTAAGGGGGAATTTGTTGACGCGTTTCGACGGCATAGGCATATACCTTGATTAAAGTTGCAGAATATTCAAACACGGCTCAAATTTGTAGACCAAGATTCGACAGTAACGGACAAGGGGGAATCTGTTAGTGCACATGGTGTTCGTCACTTGTCGAATAGGCTAGATAAAGCGTGTGTTGAATATTGTATAGGTTAGAATCAAACACACGACAAAAATACGGAGAATTCAGTGTAAAAGGGATCAAGTTCACCCGAACTTGACCTGTATTGGTCAAGTTCGCTCTAACTTGATGTGCTTTTAGTCAAGTTCGCCTGAACTTGTCCTGTGAAGGACAAGTTCGCCCGAACTTGACCATAGCACATCCGGGCGAACTTGTCTCCATATATATATGTGTGTGTTCATTTGTCATATAAGGTTTTGGCATCCCTACGGGGAGGTGCTGCCAGATTCTCCCCAGGAACTCCGGCAGCTGGACTTATAAAGATATATACTCTTTGGGTATGAGTGAAGACTTCCGCTGCATTCTACTTCTACTCCATTCTTAATAACATTCTACCGAATCGGTTTACGTTTATCCATTAACTTCCGTCTAGAACCGCCTGATCACAGACCTTCAAACATTGGTTGATTTTGGGGTTACAGGAGATGTTTTTGCTTTGGCTACCTAGGTTTGTGCCTTTGAAAATGTCTTTTTGATATGGAGATTAGATTCTTTTCTTTCATTTTTCTTTGAGGTTTCTCCCACTTCAAATTTTGAAATAATTTCAGTTGGTGGTTCCTTATTAGAACTGGAATTATCTTCTCTCCTCAAAATTTTTGTTGGCACAAACTCTGGACCCTTTTTCTTCTCATCTACTGTTTCCTCTTGTGTTCATGAACAGGTTTTGAACGATTTTGAGAGCAAAGACGTGCAATATGCCCAACCTTGATGCATCTGTAGCATGTTCCTACTGTCGTTTCCAACAGAGTGTTCCAAAGCCTGTTCACGAAGCTCTTTTTCTTTCTTAAACTCTTCGTTGGTTTGTTTGTTAATGATTTCTTTTTCTTCAATAGTGTTAGTTCCAGAAACAAACTCAACTTTCTTGGTAAAATTTGTCTTTCGGGTTTTGTTATTTCTTTTCTTTTCAAACCCTAACCCATCCCTTTTGTTTTCAGGATAACCTCTACCTCTTGGATGAATGATTTTATCTGAATTCTTTGGTTTTTTTGGACCAGCAACTTGCTTTTTAAGATCAGATGTGTCAAGTTCAATGAGTTTAAAGAGTTTTTCAACACGGTAGAAGTTAACATTCTGGATTGGAAATTCTTCATCAGTATATAGCTTATATGATCCTTTCAGTTTGTAGATAACTACATTAGGATCATCATTTAAACTATTGTTGATTTGTGATGAAATTTTCATGAAAACTTTTCTCACTTCCAGAAGGTGAACTTGATTCTGATTTCTCATTGTTTGATTTAGCACTTTCATAAACTGTGCTAGCAGACTCATTTTCAAAAACATTTTCAACCACCTTGGTTACCACCTCGAATTCACATTCCTTCTCAGACTTGGAATATGTTACATCAAGTTTTTCAGGCAGCCCGTTACTCTTTTCAGTGAGTAACTTTAAGTTTAGCGCCTTTTCCACCCCGTCAGGATGTTTCTTAGCATAGCTATTCCACATAGGGGATGGAACATGATCGTAACATTTCCATGGCTTTTATCATTCTTCTAAACTTCTTTGTTGTTTTCTGAATTTGGAAGGATGTGATCGAGGACATACATGCTGGTAGAGTAACCGATTAATAATTTGTTAACTCTTTCTGTTTCTATTTTTGTTTTCTCCAGCTCACTTTTTATCTCAGTAATTGTGTTAATGTGTAAATTAATGGCCATTTGTTTGTCCATCACATTGATTTGACCATTGAAAGAGTTTTATCATCTTCTTTGACAGTTTTCTCATACTATCGAATGGTCCTACTGAGTTTATCATATGATTCTTTTAGGTGTTGTAATCGTATGACAGGTTATCATTGTATGTTTTAAGTTCTTTAAAAGCTTTCTCTTTCTCAGCACATTGCTCACATGCTTCTGCATATTTTAAGCATGGGCTGACCAATTCGACAGTTTGAGCTTTGATTGTTTCTTTAGCTGTTTCAACCTTTTCTACCTGTTCTTCCACACTGACTACCTCTTTTGTATTAGCCATGAGCGCATTGTTGGCAATGTCTGTTAAGCTTTCTAGTGTAAAGGTTTCGTTACATCGATTACTTCCACACACTCTGCCTTTGTCTCATCAGAACTTTCTTCTGTATATCCAGACTCAAAGCTACCTGCAAAAGTTTTCAGAATTGTGTCAAATAAACAGGGTTTTGGAGTACCTTCGAGATGTTCCTCTTCATCCGCTGATGTTCTGAAGTAATCTGTCAAAACTTCTTCCATTTCTTCTTCTGATATTTCTTCCGAAGATTCAGGTTCTTCTCTGATTTCAGCGACGAGAGCAAGGCTTTCCTTTTTGGAGATGAAATTATTCCAATTGAACCCCTCATCTTTTTGTGTTACCACCAAAGCTTTATATTTAGAATTCGAAGCTCCGTCTTTGATCTTGCCAATATCTTCTCTAGTTGTGGTCGATGATAGATTGCCTTTTTTGTAATAATCATCCCCAAACGGATTATGATTGCTTTACTTCTCGGTTTGGGCATTCGCGCTTGAAGTGCCTTTCTCCCTGCATTTGAAACATGTGACTTTGGATTTATCAAAGCCTAATTTACCGTCAAGGCCCCTCAAATCATCTCTTCCTGTAATTTCCATGAATCGTTGTGCTCTTCGAACCACCGATGCCATGCACCACATAATGTCAATTAATTACATTTCTTCTCGATCAACCTGATCGTAATCTTCTTTATTCATTTCTGGATTTCCGATTCTTCCAGCTACTAGACGCTCATAGGATTCCAGAACTGCTGCAAGTAGCACCATGTGTTGCTTAGCGGTCTGCTCATTGAAGTCTTGAGCATTTTGGAGGTTCACTGTGATGTTACATTGCAAGATTCTAAGGTTAGAATTGGATTGACTTTGCTGATTGCTTTGTGGTTGACTTGAGCTTTGAGACGATTGTTGTCCTTGGTGATTGTTTGGATTGAAGGAAGCAAACGTTTGGATTCCACTAGATTTGTTGGGGGCTGGAGTAGCATTTGAGTTAGCACTAAAGGCTGTTTGGATCTTGGGACTCTGAACAAGAGTGTTTGGGTTTCCTTCGTAGTATAGACTCACGTCCTTTGCAAGTTCGTTTTCTTTCCTTTTGCCATTTTCTGAATCCTAGTTCGTGCCCTTTCAATATTTCTATGAATCTCGGCAAACTGAGACTGTCATACTCAGCTCCATTCTTCATGATCGTTAGATATGTTGCCCAATCTCCTTCAGGCAAAGAATCTGCCAGTTGTCGACTAGCTCTTCATTTGTCTTGACAATTCCCATACGCTTCATCTGTACTACCAGGTGGCAATACCTTTCTATGAGTTGCTTAATGTTCTCACCCGGAAGAACATTGAATACTTCAAATTCTTTGTTCAGTAATGCCTTCTTTCCTTTTCTGATAATAGTATAACCATGTGCCCTTAATCATAAGGCGAGCCACAATGACTCTACGTCGTCTTTATGTTGCAGGAGAACTAATTTTTTCTCAATGGCCTGCTGAAGGAGATTCGTCATCTTCTTTTCAATAACATATTTTTCTTGTTCTTCATTGGATAGACGAGCCAATGTTTTCTCAATGCCCAGTTCACTAAATGGTGCTTGATACTTGTTCTCAAGTGCGAACCAAACTGTTAAATTTGTTGCTTAAACCCAGTTCTTGAATCGTTCACTCCAACTCTCATAGTCTTCGATGTTCATGAGCTTTGGAGGCTTCGTAGTGGTTCCCATTTCATTTTCTAGATTCATGTTCTGAGCTGCTACGGAAGCTGTAACTGCTTGTGTGGCAAACGCGTTATGAAATTCTTCTTCACCTAACATTTTGACAAAAAACTTATAACAGAAAACATATTAGAACTGGTTAACTTGAAACTGACTGAAAAATATGAAGAAACTTGAGAATTTTTCGTATAAAAAATGTTCTGGATTTTTGTGCGAAAATATTGAATTTTCGTACGGAAATTTCAATTTCGTGCGAAAATTATATCTTATGTTAATTCAAACTTTTCAGAGATTAACTTCCTGATTTTCGTCGAAAACTAGTGTTTCGTGCGAAAATTCTTGTCTACTTCGAACACTTGTTCACAATTTCACGTTTTTGATGATTTCAAGCATGATTTGGATGGATTTTAGGTTTATATGTTTCAGTGAACTGTTTAGAGTTGATTTTAACACGTTATACTACCCCAAATTGTCCATGAAATCCTTCAGGTCTAGAATAAGTTCCAAGAAAGAGTAGAGGAAGAGTTTCCAATGGATGAATCTTGAACTTTGAAGGTTGAATCCAACTGAAACTTGTTTGTTTGTTCACAAATCAGACCTTAAGGCTCTGATACCACTTGTGAATGCTAGGATCAGACCCAACTTGTGAGCTTCCGGTCAGACTTGCTTAGCTAACAGAGGCGGAATTCATTGTTAGCTGATTGAACAAACAAAGAACAAGTGATGATTATTGTTTAATCGTCTGTATATTCATTATCGTTGAAACGATTACAGACTCGAGCAGGGCTTCGCCACTGATCACCAAAAAAAGCATGCTGGACAAACATCCTAAGTCACCTATTTATAGGCATGACATGACGGCAACTAGGGACTAGGACAAGAATTTTTGTACAAAAATTCTTACAAATTTTCGTGCGAAAATTATACTATCTTTACAAAACTTTCAAAACAAACTTCTGACGCTGCGAAACCCTATCTTTACAATAGACTCATCCAAGACGTAGGCAATAGACATATGTGCACCAACAAACCTTTACATAACTTAGAAATAAGTTTTGAAGGGTTTGGTATGTGAAAAACAAGCCTATTCGATCACATGGACTATTCACAACAAACTACGAAAGTCTGCCGATTCTCATAGCATTGCACACTCCAGAACAAAGTCATAAGCTAAACATACCTAAATAACCTTTACATAACTTAGAAATAAGTTTTGAAGGGTCCAGTATGGCAAAAACTCACTTTTGTAACCTTATGGGCTATTTTGCAAACTTTGCGAAACTATGCCTTTTCGTATTTCGCTATCCGGAACCTGTACGGGCATCTAAATTTTTTTGTAATCATTAAAATATAATATTTTAGTGATTGGTATGCAAAAATATCATTCCTTACGCATTCACGGTCACACACGCGTTCGTTACGATTTTCGTCGTAATTAACCGAAAACCGCGACCATACGATCAAACCAACCGAAATCCGAAACCCTACGGCTACCTTGATTCAAAAAGAAACTCGAAATAATAGGTCCCGGTCACCTCTAATAAAAAAGAACTAGAAATAAAATAGGTAATAAGAAGAATACCATAAATTAATGCTTAAGGCCGCCTTAACTTCTTAACTTAAAATAACTCAGGGCGAGAGCCGCCCTTAGGAGATGAATCAAACTGAAAAACTCGTTAACTATTCTGGAGGTTAATGGTAATCAAACTTTACCATGTCTTTATCTTTCTCATTCACAAAAGGGTCTGGATCCAAGAACCTTTACTTCAAGGTGCTTGCTTTACCAAAATCGGATTTGACAACTTCAAATATATTGCGCCCTACGTCATACGTTGACGACAGGATAGGAGGGCAATAAAAGAAGAGAGAAGACAGAAATATATATGAGCATTTTTCAAGTTCCCTACACTTTAACGTCCTTATGAAGCTTAAAAATCAGGTTAATGGATGTTAGAAGTGCCAAAACGCGACGAAACTTGCTCAGGGGCCTGTTCTGCCAATTTTCAAATGTTTCTGCCAGATAGGGGTCTTACGGACCGTAAGACCAAAGAACATACGGTCCGTAAGGGACCTCCAGCTCACCAGAAAGGTGGCAGCAGCTGGTTAACTTCTATTTTGACTCCTCAAACGAAATTGCCACCCAATTCTTTGTATTTGACAAGTGTTAGACACTAATCCAACGTCAGGGATGAGTCATGGACTTGCGTCTTGATCTTGTTACATCAAGAAATCTATATATACCAAGCTCATTTCATAATTATGAACTTTTTCGAACACTCAAATACCTCAAATCTGATTCAATCCGAATTTGCAACCATCTTGGAGCTTTCTCTGTGGTTCTCTATCAATCCTTTGTGTTTGTAAGTAATTCATTCATGTTTGATTCAAATTTTTTAGTTTATTTACGCTATAACTCAAAAGTTTGACTTTCATTTGACTTCCAGAATTGATCATGAATTGATCAACATAAAGTCCAATTGAACTTGTTAATATGGTCATAATTATGTTGCTCATAATCCCTAATAATCATACCTTCTAATTTATATCTTTCTAGTCATTTTGACAAGTCAAAGTTTGATCAAAAATGCGATTTATGCGCAATTTACAACAAAACCATTTCCGGGTATCAAAACAGTTTCTTTTAATGACAAAACACTTTTTTTAAACTTAATTAGACATGTCAAAACATGCCTAACTCGTCACTCATGTTTTAGTGCATGCTTAGAGTCGTAAGTCTAGCGGTTTTGACCACCACATTGACTATCGAATCTGACCCATTTGGTCACCTTTAGGATCCGACCAAGACCATTATTATGATCAGAGTATTATAGGTTATAACCCTCTGAGATTATACCTAATAATCATATATTTTGGTTAATCATATGACAAGTCGACTATGTATTCCTTAAAAATACCGAAAATGCCCTTTTTGCACATTAATTAGTTTTAAACATATAAGAATGTTAGTTTGACATCTAAACTGATTATACAACTTATATGAACTACTTTTGGCATATTAGACTTGTCATAGGACATATTTAACCATCCAAACCCATAGTTACGATTATGACCCGTTAAAGTGGCGTAAACCGCTTTAGCGAGCCGTATCAAGTCAAAACTTTTTGAAATGCTTCCAATTCAGAATGTTAGGTGTTATGAACCATATTATACAAGATCCATGTTGGAATCGGTATGCCCAAGACACATATTAAGTTGATGTGGCTAGTACGTTATGATCCAAGTCGGGTCATACCCAATAACAATCTAGACAAACACCTATAATTTTTATTTATGATATGATCAAACAAATAAATATTAACACTTAGAATATTTAGAAATTGGTTTTCTAAATGATTGCACTTGAGAAACTAATAAATTATATGGATAATTTAATTTGTGAGAATATTTTGTATTGTTATTTAATGGGTTAAATAACATTATAAAAGGTCATGAGATGTTGCATAAAGACTTGTAAACTTATGATGTTATATTTATAAAAGTTATAAATATGATACAAGACTTATAAATAAAAGCAAATTTTGAATTTTTTTTTATAAAAATACCCCATAGGGCCGGCCCCTTATGGTCTTCCCAAGGTGGGTTTCCACCACTAATATTGCATGCAAGATCTCTAGAATCTCCTACAAGATCATATGTATTTTGATTTATTCTTATGCACACAACTTTGAGTAATAATTCAAGTTGTAAGAACTCTTGTGAATGCTCTCAAATTTTCGGCCAAACATAGTGTTTGTCCAAGGGTTTTTCAAGTTTAATTCAAGTGTTCAAATCCTAGCAAAATCATAGTGTTTGTTGGAAAGCTTGGGGTATACAAGCTTGAGGTCTTCTACTTAGAAGATTACCATTCAAGAAGAATCATCCTTTTCACCTATTGTTTTGAAAGGTAGTATTCTTGAACACCCTATGTTTGTTTTGATAGCATGCATGTTCATATATGGATCCGGGTTTTGTGTTTTACATACAAAATGAGTTTTGTATCAACACAAGTAACATGTTTTAAATAAATATTCCGCTGCGTTTTTTTATATGGACAAAAATAACTTTGATAAACATGTGCAAAAACCCAACAGTGGTGTCAGAGCCGCTTATATGAATGCATGCTTCAAAGGATTTAAAGAATTCGAGATTTGGGGTTTGTGGAAACCTTATAGCCGAAATTTTAAACATGGTTTTCCCTTGTTTTTCAAGACACTTTTACTAACATGCATAAAGGTATCTTGAAAAATTATGTCATATGGATGATATGTTTGTTTGGACAAAACCCATCTTTTCGGTTGTAACTTGGCCGAAAATTGGGTTACAAAAGGAAACCATTTTTTTCTCATGAATTATATATATATGTGGATATATATTTTGGTGTTCATAACTTAGCCATGACCTTGTGTTTGAATATTTTGAATGTTTGTGTTTGTGATTTATATTTAATTATTTCAATGGGTTGTAATATTAATTATCTTTGTTCTTCCATTTGCGAAAAATGTAATTTACTTATTTTTCATTTGGCATGTAAAATAAATAGATTAGTTGCATTTTATTTTACTAGAAAAAAATGTATTAGGACATTTTATGTAAAAGAAGACACACACAAAATGCATTTTTGATTTTAGCCAATTCTGGGCCTAAAGGACTTCATAGTTCTTAACGGGATTTTACCCCAATAACCAAAAACATATTTTGGAGCCCAAAGGAGTTTGGAGCTGAATTTTAAGATCATTTGGAAGCCCAAAGAAAGTGGAGAAATCGCAACACAAAAGGAAGACTTGAAGCATTTCGATGCGGGTTCAAATGGTAGTTCAACGACATTTTTTTTGTCAATATTCGCCCTTTAGGAAGGACCTTTTGGCACACTTGTTTCGGCTAACAAGTGTTGTAAAAAATAGTTGGCTATGGTTATGCACCTATTTTTGTGTGTTATGCTTGTATGGTTGTTTTATTATGGTTGTTTAGATGATATTTGGATACGCATGCTTAACAACTTATAATCCATAACAAACTTAAAATTGGTTCTTTAAAAATCATTAAAGTGGTTAATAAAATAGGTTTATTAAAACTTAATGATTTTATAATAAGATGGCTTTTATTAAAAGAACCTTGAAAATTGGTTTTCACTAAGGTACCCTGAATTTGAATGCATGCAAATGTATGGTACATAAAGTTTTCTAAAACTAGAATTTTGAAAGCTCAAAAATCCCTTTTATAAAACAAGTCGAACACCATCCTTTTATACAACACTCGAATCACTTGGGAATTCTTTGTGGGAAAAGGTCACCTAACCACATTTGAAGGAACTTGTGTGTTGGAGGTAGGCTTACCATATTTGTGGTATAAAGGTCACCTAACCACTTGAATTGTAAACTTACATGTGTGTGTAAGTAGGACGACTTCATTTGGAAACCATGTGATTAGGGTCACCGAAGCATGCGTACAAAGGTGTTGATGGGATTAAACATGCCAACTAAACATAAAGTTGTTTAACCGATCCCATATGGCTAGAAATTGCAAAGGGTTGCAATCGTCAAACGTTGACTACCTTGTTAATTTAAATAACGGGATAAAGGTCACCTAACCAATATTTAAATGTAACGTTGGATTCTATATTTTAGTTATTAATGGTCTATGAGACTTAAAAGGGTATTAATGATTAAAATTTTATAATACCGAAAATACTAAAATTAAAGTTTGTTAAAATTTTGTAGATGGCCGCTAACAATGCAAACACAATTAACCAAACCGTCCGTAACCTATCACTAAGAACCATTCTTGAAAAGGATCGTCTCAACCATAACAACTTCATGGATTGGTATCGAAACTTGAGAATCGTTCTCAAGCAAGAAAAAATATCTTATGTGTTGGACGATCCTATTCCCGATGAACCTAACGTGGAAGATGTGGAAGCCTATAACGATTGGGTTAAGTATACCAAAGACTCCATGCAAGCCTCATGCCTCATGTTGGGAACTATGATTCCAGAGATTCAAAAGGATTTTGAACATCACAGGGCATACGACATGATTACCCAATTGAAGGAAATGTTCCTTCAACAAGCAAGGGTAGAACACTTCAAAATGGTTCGAGCGCTTCATGCATGTCGAATGTAGGAAACCCAATCGGTCTCATCTTATGTCCTTAAGATGAAAAGCCACATTGATCTCCTCGAAAGACTCAATTGTCCCGTCTCTAAAGAGTTGGCTACGGACTTGATCCTCAACTCCTTAACAAGAAGTTTGAGACTTTTGTCATGAATTATAACATGAACGGATAGGACAAGAGCATTGGTGAACTTCATGAATGCTCAAAAATGCCGAGGCGGGCATGGGTAAAAAGGCTTTACCCATTCTAATGATCAATGAGGGAGGCAACAAGAAGAGGCCCCACCCGACTCCAAGGTAAGTTTTGCCAAAAGGAAGGCCGAAAGGAGGAAAGAAGGTTAAAGCGAAACCCACGAAACCAAAGGAAAGGAAGCAAAAGGTTGCTTCGACTGACCCATGCTTTGAGTGTGGAGAGATAGGGCATTGGAAAAGAAATTGTCCAACGTATCTCAAGGAGTTGAAAAATAAGAGGGATGCGGGGAAAACCTCAAGTACAATCTTTATGATACATATTGACCTTACTGTTATTTCTTCAAACACATGGGTATTGGATACCGGATGTGGAACTCATATTTGCAATTTGTTGCAGGGGTTCAAAAGAAATAAACATTAAAAGAAGAGAGACATTAGTCTCTTCATGGGCAATGGAGCAAAGGTTCAAGTTGAAGCCCGAGGAGACTATGTTTTGAAACTTTCAAGTGGTTTGGAAATCACCTTGAAAAATGTTTTGTATGCTCCTAGTTTGACTAGGAACATTATTTCAGTTTCCATCTTGCTACAATATGTTTTAATTTAAAGTTTGTAAACGATGACATTCATGTTTTGATGAATGACATGTTTAATTTAAAGCTATGCCTTCAAATGGTATTTATGAATTGGTTCATGATAACACATCATTTGATAGTTCAATGTACCAAGCAACCACCAAGAAACTCAAATTAGATTTGAGTGATTCCTATCTTTGGCATTGTCCCTTGGACATATAAACAAAAATCGCATGCAAACACTTCGAAAGAATGGTCTTTTGGAAACAAATGGAGATGATTCATTTGATGTATGTGAATCTTGTTTACAAGGCAAAATGACTAAGGCACACTTCAATGGCACCTTTGAAAGGGAAAAGACTTATTAGGTATCATAATTCGGATGTATGTGGTCCTTCTAAGCCAATAACCTGGAATGGTGAAAGATACTTCATTAGTTTTACCGACGACTATAGTCGTTATGGTTATGTGTAGTTGATAAGACACAAAGATGGAGCATTTGAAATGTTCAAAGATTTCAAAAGTGAAGTAGAAAATCAACTCAAGAAAACAATCAAAGTCCTTCGTACCGATAGAGGAGGTGAATACCTTAGTGATGCTTTTCAAGATCATCTTAAGAGTTGTGGGATTATCTCACAACTTACTCCACCTCGAACACCACAACATAATGGTGTGTCTGAAAGGAGGAATCGAACCCTATTGGATATGGTTCGATCTATGATGGCTAGAAGCACATTGCCTCTATCATTTTGGGGTTACGCTTTGCTCTCCGCGGCCCGTATACTGAATATGGCCCCAATCAAGAAAGTGGATAAGACACCTTTTGAAATATGGGATGGAAAGGCTCCATTATCATCATATTTGAAGGTATGGGGTTGTGTAGAAGCAACACACCCCAAACAAATTGGAAGTACGATCCACTAAGTGTATCTTTGTAGGATATCCTAAAGATGATATAGGATATTACTTTTACGATCCAAAGAGCAAAAGGTATTTGTTGCTCGAAAGGGTAAGTTCTTGGAGGCTAAGTTCCTTATGGAAGGAATTAGTAGTAGAACAGTGGAACTTGATGAGGATCAGAACCACAAGCGATACACGTTTGGTTGATACTAGCACTCACCAAGAGGTTTTGAAGAGGATCAAGTGGTTGATCAATACACACAAAACGTTGCAGATCTCGTAGAATTAGTCATCCACCCGAAAGATATGGATTTTTCATGGATGGATGCCACGTGGTAGATTCAGATGAACCAACCACATACCATGATGCAATGTCACAATCCGATTGTGATAAGTGGCTTGAAGCCATGAACGTCGAGATGCAATCCATGTATGACAACCGAGTATGGGAATTGGTTGTACCACCTCTTAACACCAAAGTAGTTGGAAGTAAGTGGGTTTTCAAGAAGAAAACTGATATGCATGGTAACTTGGATACCTATAAAGCGAGACTTGTAGCAAAAGGTTTCACTCAAACTCAAGGGGTTGATTATGATGAGACCTTCTCGCCCGTGGCAATGCTAAAGTCAATTAGGATATTATTTGCCATAGCTGCATATTACGATTATGAGATTTGGCAAAGGGATGTTAAAACGGCTTTCCTCAATGGATATCTTAATGAAGATCTCTATATGGTTCAGCCTTAAGGTTTTGTCAATTCAAAACATCCTAACAAAGTATGCAAGTTAAAAAAATCAATATATGGATTGAAACAAGCATCTAGAAGTTGGAATCATCGTTTTGATGAAGAAATTAGGAATTTTGGATTGATCAAGAACGCCGATGAAGCTTGTGTGTATAAGAAGGCTAGTGGGAGCATCATCACTTTCCTAGTACTGTATGTCGATGACATTCTACTATGGAAGGTGTTAAAACCTGGCTTGGAAGTTGTTTTTCCATTAAGGATCTTGGTGAAGCCACCTATATTTTGGGAATAAAGATCTGTAGGGATAGATCAAGGCGCTTGATAGGTTTGAATCAAAGTGCATACGTTGAAAAAGTCTTGAAAAGGTAAGATGGAGAACTCTAAGAAAGGTTTGGTACCTATTCAAAAGGGAAGGATATTGAACGCGTCTCAATGTCCATGCTCAAAGGATGAGCAAGAGAGAATGAAAGGAGTCCCATATGCATCTGCTATAGGATCCATCATGTATGCAATGATATGCACTAGACCGGACGTGTCATGTGTCTTAAGCATGACAAGTAGATACCAGCAAAATCCAGGTAACAGTTATTGGATGGCTGTTAAAAGCATATTGAAATAACTTAGAAGGACTAAGGATATGTTTCTAATATATGGATCTGGTGAAGAGGAACTCGTTGTAAAGGGTTACACAGATGCGAGTTTCCAAACTGATCGAGATGATTCTCGATCACAATATGTGTATGTGTTCATTTTGAATGGAGCTGCAGTCTCTTGGAAGAGCTCGAAGCAGGATGTTGTAGCATCGTCCACTATAAAATCAGAATACATCACCGCTTCATTGGCAGCACAAGTAGCTGCATGGTTGAAGAAATTCATCACCGACCTAGGGGTAGTCCCTACCATTCAGGATCCCCTAGAAATCTTTTGTGATAACGAGGGTGCAATTGCACAAATTAAAGAACCTCGTGCACATCAAAAGACTAGGCATTGAGCGGAGATTCAACTACATGAGGGATGAAGTTGAAAAGGGAAAGATATGTATTCGCAAAGTTCACACCGATCAAAACATTGCGGATCCACTCACGAAGCTCCATGAACGGCCAAAGCATGAGGGTCAGACTTGTGCCTTAGGACTTCGATATTCTAGTGATTGGAATTGATCTACTTTGTATTTGGATATTGGAACAATTGTTATTTTGACTCATTTTAATGATTATGGCATTTTGAGTTATGTTCCATTTTAGCATGTTTAAATCCATGAATAAGTTAATTATTCTAAATGTCTGTAGTCGATCATATTTGTGGGAACAAATATGAAGGTAAGACTAGTATGAACTCGGATTGGTGGATATTCATTAGGTATGAATATAGAGCAAAGTGTTGTTGCCAAAGTTCATAGATATTTGTGAAAATATTGGACTGACCCGCTCTCACATATTGCTGCATGGAGTCTTTGTGATTGATCATAAGTAATTTTGAGTAAAGGCGAATATCATAGTATCCTCTGACCTGAGATACATATTGGGTCTTGATATTAATCAAATATTATACTTTGACTTGGTTCTTTGCTGTCAGTAATATGACAGTACATAAGGCTAAGCGCAGGTGTGGTACAAGGTGATTGTGAAAGACGTATGTAGTCAAGAAGGGATTTGTTCCTCTTATTCGTTGAGAGTTAGATGTCTAAGGCCTGCTAAAGTTAAATCAACAGAGAATGATCACTCTATGTCTCTGGATTTAACATGACATCTGTAACAAAAGGATAAATGATCGTTTCACCTAAATCATGTTCAAGTAAGGGATTTGAAGGGGTTGATGTTATTGAATGGCACTTCGTCATACGTATTGGGGTAGTAAACCGTTGTTAGGAGGTATTTGCTATTTGCATCAATCTTCTATGTATCTTGTGCGAGTGGGAGATTGTTGGAATCGGTATGCCCAAGACACATATTAAATTGATGTGGCTAGTACGTTGTGATCCAAGTCGGGTCATACCCAATAACAAGCTAGACAAACACCTATAATATTTATTTATGATATGATCAAACAAATAAATATTAACACTTAGAATATTTAAAAATTGGTTTTCTAAATAATTGCACTTGAGAAACTAATAAATTATATGGATAATTTATTTTGTGAGAATATTTTGAAATTTGTTATTTAATGGGTTAAATAACATTATAAAAGGTCATGAGATGTTGCATAAAGTCTTGTAAACTTATGATGTTATATTTATAAAAGTTATAAATATAATACAAGACATAAAATAAAAGAAAATTTTGAAATTTTTTTTATAAAAATACCCCATAGGGCAAGCGCCTTATGGTCTTCCCACGGTGGGCTTCCACCACTAATATTGCATGCAAGGTCTCTACAATCTCCTAAAAGATCATATGTATTTTGATTTATTCTTATACACACAACTTTGAGTAATAATTCAAGTTGTAAGAACTCTTGTGAATGCTCTCAAATTTTTGGCCAAACATAGTCTTTGTCCAGGAGTTTTTCAAGTTCAATTCAATTGTTCAAATCCTAGCAAAATCATAGTGTTTGTTGGAAAGCTTGGGGTATACAAGCTTGAGGTCTTCTACTTAGAAGATTACCATTCAAGAAGCATCATCCTTTTCACTATTTTTTGATAGGTAGTATTCTTGAAACACCCTATGTTTGTTTTGATAGCATGCATGTTCATATATGGATCCGGGTTTTGGGTTTTACATACAAAATGAGTTTTGTATCAACACAAGTAACATGTTTTAAATAAATATTCCGCTGCGTTTTTATTTTATATGGACAAAAATAACTTTGATAAACATGTGCAAAAACCAAACAATCCAACTCTTGTTTGGTTTATATACCTCATTCTATCCGATTTCTCGTTTTTAAGTTTCGACACTAATATGTAATTATCTGATACACTAGGAACCACTTCAACACTTGAACTCTTGATCCTTTGAGCTTTGTTATATCATTTGAACAAGATCTATACGCAATCCCAGGCCAGTACATTGCTCCCCTTCTTTTACGTCTTGCAAATGTTTTGGGGTGATTCATATGTGTAATCAAATTTTCTCAAATGTATGGCATGTATGAGTTTACTAAGTGCTTTTATGTATTAATTCCGATTATGCGACATGACAATTGATGACACGACAATTAAAGAGGTCTTTCAGGGCATATATCATTATAGGATCTTTATATATTCATAGTTAGATTCTCAAAGGATGTTTGAAGTACATTCCTAAATCTTCCTATCTTTATAGTGAGATTTCTAAGAAGTACTTTACAAGACAATGGTTATGGTTTATGTGTAGAATTGTTGGTGATTTAGATAACGAAACTAGAGTACTATAATAGGAACATGGTGGATATGCCGCTGGTACTTCCTATATATAAGTGTGCGTATTGTATTACCCTTCGTAGCCTTATCCGAATCACCATTACGATTATGATTTTGTGATACAATGTAAAAAACTTAATTCCCATTACATCTACCTATCTTTATAGTTATATATTTGTGGAATGTTTAAAGTACTAATTGGTAGTCCTTGATTGGATTCTGTGTACTTTAATGCGTATTTACAAGACAAGTTGACAAGACAATGTGACAAGACTTAATTCCCATTACATCTACCTATCTTTATATTAGATATTTGTGGAATGTTTAAAGTACTAATTGGTAGTCCTTGACTGGATTTGTGTACTTTAATGCGTATTTGACAAGACAAGGGACAAGTTGACGATTATGTGTTTATGTTGTTAGTTGTGATTAGGATAACGAAACAAGTGTAATACAATAAGAACATGGTGGATACGCCGCTGGTACTTCCTATATATAAGTGTTCTTATTGCATTACCCTTGTAGCGTTATTCGAGTAACACTGGGATTTTGTGTTCAATTGATTCAATGCTCGATATCCAAATCCTTGTAGAATCCTTTCATATTTGAAATGATAGATTCTTAGAAGGATATATATGAGTAATATTATAAATCATTGATTTGATTTCCAAAAATATTCACACAAGTTTATGGACGATTTCATTATGATACAAAAACAAAGTACAATTTTTAAAGGCATGAAAATTACTTAGTAATGAGCATAATGCCATATACAAAACTCTTTATGTCACAAGCTTCATAATCAAGTTAATGTATTGCAAATGCTAACCCTTTTCGCCATTCTTTGGGTTCTATGAGTCGATTTAAAATTGGCAACTCTCGTAGTTGTCAAAGTATTGCAATACCAAACCTTTTACCATTTATTTGGCCAGGAAAACTATGTGCTCGCCAACATTGTTTGTTGACATCTCTTTTTCACATATGTTTCAGGTTAATGACTGTTTGAGCATGCTACACATAGTAATACATCTGGGCTTTAGACTTCTTTAAACAAAAGACAATTACATGTATTCTTTGCTTTGTAAAACAATGTTAATAATAATGAAACAATTTAGTTCAATTGTGGCTGAGCAATTTGTAACGTGACTCCCAGATATTTCCGTCGCGTCTTGTTGTATTACGCGATTGGGGTGTTACACTTGGTCTACATATAAATTCTTTATGCGTGCCCTGATTCACACTTTCAGTCACAGAAAAGATGGATTGGATGATTTGCAGGATTATATGATGTGAATGGCGACTGCAATGGTGCTGAATAAGAAGTTCAACTATTCTGGAGTTGTTTTCGAAAACATGTCAAAGAATATGGGCAAAGATAGATTTCTGCTATATCCTCGGTTTGTTCAGATGCTTATTGATGATCCGTTTAAAGATATTGCAAAAGATCAGAATGATGTACTTTATTTGGGTCATATGGAAGAGACTACTATGAAGAAGCTTGCTACGTATTAGAGACAAGATTCAGTTCCTATTGCAAAACTTGTTTTTGGAATCGTTAAAAGGTTTCAAAGAAAAATATCGTACATATGGTTTGTAAAGAAAGTGGTCGAAAAGCCAAAACGAAAAAGGGATTCAAAGAAAGTTGAGACTATGTTGGTTGATGAGCCTGACGTTGATCAAGAGAATCCTGAGAATGATGAAGGTTCGAGTGCAACAGTGAATATAGAAACTCAAGATGTTGAAACTGGAAATGCTGGGGGTGATCGTGATGATGTTATTTCAGTGACTTCCTATAAAGATGATGAATCATCTGAAGATTCTTCAGATGTTCATCAAAAACAGATTGAAAAAGAACAACAGAAAGAGCGATTGAAAAAACAAGGTGAAGATTTGTATACTCTAATGAGGAAGAATCAGAGGAGGATAGGCTGAAAAAGAAAACTAAAGTGTAAAATCAAAGGCTGATGATGGAAAGAAAACAACAGGATCTCCTAGCACAAAAGGAAGAACTTTACCGAAAAGGAGATGAATACATCAGTCAAAGAAAGAAAGTGACACCTCCGCAAACTTCTGAAGCTCAACAACCACCAACAATGTCTGTTCAAGCTTCTCAACAAACTCCACAAGAGCTATTGATACTACACAGCCAATCTCTCCACAAACAAACACAAGACTACACCAAAGGATACTTCAAAGCAGCACACTCCTCAAAGTCAATCATCTGCTCAACGTTAAGAACGTTATTTCTCTATTGAATTTCGAAAGTTTTGATCGCCTCCATGAAATGTTGATACAGAGATTTATTCTGATGAGTTACTTGATATGTTCAACGAATCAAAGCTGCAAGAGTTGGAAAGAAGAATAAAAGCTCTTGAAGATCAAGTAAAAAAGAATGAGACTGAGAAAGAAATTATGGAAGAAAAGTTTAGTTCTTGGAGAATGATCATGAGCATATGAAAGCGGTAGTTGAAAGCCTTGGTACAGATAATGAAAGGCTAAGGAAAACAATTGTAGAGCTTGAAGCAGAAAAGGCACTAAACGACAAGAGATTCAATATGCTACAACGTGTTTTGGCTAACAATCTGGGTATAGACTTTATTGCAGAATATAACAGATTAGAAGTTCAAGACGAGAAAGATCGAGCTGAAAAAGAACTAGCAACATAGGGTAAGGGAAGCATGTTGAAAGCACTATTGGAATAGTGATCGATGAAGGCTAAAAGTCTACTGAAGTGCCTGTTATTTAAGAAACCCCTGTTGTAGAAATTCAAGTTGTTCAGAATGTTGAACAAACTGAAGAACCTGTCAAAGCTTCTGAAACTAAAAAAGAAACTGAAGAAAAAGAGGATGATGATGATGAGAATGATAAAGACGATGATCCTGTTGATGATCCAAAAGATGATTCAGACCATGGTAACGATGATGATGATGGTTTAGGGTGGTGTTGGTTTGAAAGTGGATTCAGCAAAGTTCTCTACAGATATTGATTTTGATACTTTGATGAACGACGAAGGAAATGCTGAAGATGTTCAAAGTAAGGGGGAGCAAGAGGGTCCTAAAGATGTTGATGATCCAGATGCAGTTATTGCTAAACCATTTGCAGCATTTCTAATAAACCCCTAATTCTGATGTTGGAACACAATATTGAAGAGGGAGAGTTTGTTCACGATTACTCGAAAGAAGAATTGGCAAAGATGTTCGAGATAGAGCCTGAATCGTTTGAATTCGACTTCGAAGAGGAGTTAGTGAATATTGATACCTTTGAGCCGAAAGAATACTTCTACAAGCATACTCCTGAAGCCGATGATTATAAAATAGTTATTATGAAGATGCGTCTGATGACGAAGAGGATTCTGAAAAGTATTTAGGGGTGAACACTGACAACTTTCCAACATTTGAAGAAATGTATGAAGAATTAAATGATGATTTGCTGAAAAGGAATGTTGAAGAGACAGTTCGAGAAGGTAATATTCCATGATGTATGACAAAGGAGGAAATTGCTGAAGCGAAAAAGTCTTTGTTCAAAGAAATGCTGAAACAAGAAAGTTTAGACGTCGGCCCTGATTCTTTACCAGAGACAAAGATAAGTCGTTGGGAGATATACTAAGTTGGGGTTGGTTAAAAGAGTTGGATGTTTATGCTATCAAACGTGAATTTGGAGTTCAATACTTCCGACATATGGTAGATTTGAAGACATTGCCATATTGGGATATAGAAGAACTGGTGCAGACACGTAATATCAGCTACCAAATGAAATTTCACGATCAACGTCAGTGGAAGGTCATAAAGTTTGAAGCGATGCATGGTTTTAGATACTGGAAACCATTTATTCCGAAGCGTCGAATCAAAACTAATAAAAAGACATGTTAGAAAGATGTGATGCTTGTAATGAAGAGGCCTAGAGCAATGAAGAATATGTCGTTGATGCCCAAGATTTCTATCTGATGTTTAAGTGGTGGCAAATAGACCAAGAGACATGGGAAGCTGTGATTGTACTACATGCTGATGCGAACTGGGATATTACGAAAAAGTTAAGACCAGAGATAATAGAAAGAAGAAGGGTATGGGGTTTGTATCTGATGTTTAAGTGGTGGCAAATAGACCAAGAGACATTGGGAAGCTGTGATTGTACTACGTGCTGATGCGAACTGGGATATTACGAAAGAGTTAAGACCAGAGATAATAGAAAGAAGAAGGGTATGGGGTTTGTGGCAACGATACGTATACTAGACCCAATGTGGCTAGTGATTGCTCGAAGGAGGATATTCGGTGTTTATTCTTCAATAATATCTTCTTTGAAAAGAAAGAGAAAGTTCAAGCAATGAAATATCAAAGTGTTATAAACGTTTGCTTTGATCATGGGATAAATTCAGGACATATGTGGGAATCGAGCTGGAGAGAGCTAGAAAGAGAAGAATTTCTGAAGGAGGAGAAGCGTTTAGAAAGAATTCATGAAAGGGTAGAGAGGCAAGGCTACGAAGGTTTCAGTTTATGAAATGGGCACCTCCTACTGACCAAACGCCAATTCCAAAGCAAGAACAAAGGAAAAAGCCCTACAAGAACTTTTTCGGAATAGGTTGAAGTGTTTGAAGACTGATCAAGACTACGAAAATATCCAAGGGGGAGTCTGCTGGTGCATAATGTCTATCGTCTAAGTCTTAGATCGAGTCTGTATTGTAGAGGGTTTGATACGTTAGATTTTGTGTATTTATGTTGTAGATGAGACAAGTTCGGCCGAAGTTAACATGTCCAATGGACAAGTTCGCCCGAAGTCAAGTTCGGACGAACTTGGCCATGACACTCCTCATCCGAAGTTGTTCTCTTATATATAGCTAGCCTTGGTTCTTCATTTGTAACTTTGCAACTTTTGAGGCGAAGCCCTGTCGGTTACAATCTCACATTGTAAAGACATTTGGTCTAATCAACTGACATTTAAACACAAATTCTTGTGTATTTGTCACTAATCATGTAATTCCGCTTACGATGACATAGATACAAACTTAGGTTTCCGTGACAAGTGGACGGATCGATCCTAACACGATACATTATAAAGACCCACTGACTTTGATTAGTCACTGTGTAGTTCGTTTATTTTAATGAACGAACAAATGATCACAATCCTTATGTTTGGTCGATATTTTTAACATTTCTTTTGACTATCCAATATCAATCTCACTCATTTCATCTCATATTTCCCCTCTCTTTTAGAATGCCTCCTCGTCGCATGATACGTGTTAAAATATACACGTTTTAGTCCCCCGTTTTACCCTCGTTTTACGTGTTTTCGGTCATAGAACCTCGGTTTTGGTACTTAATCAGGTGTGTTTTGGTTTACAGACCCTAAACAGCGTATTGGAACAAAGGATGAAAGAAAAAATGGATTTTCCGAGCGAAACGGTGAAGTTACTAAGATTCTGTGGAGCTGCAGATCAATTGGCACGGCCGTGCCACATATGGCACGACCGTGCGTGTGCGAGACTGATGACCGCACGAGCAGTGCAGCCAACCGTGCCACCTGTTTCACCGAAGATGCACGACCGTGCATCAGTTAGCATGACTGTGCCAAGCCATTTCGCGGTTAACCATCACCTGATCATCGGACATGCACGACCGTGCCATTTTTGCATGACCGTGCCAAATTCAAATTACTGTTATGGATAAGTTGACGTCACTAGATTGCGGGAATAGTGCACAGCCGTGCAGATCTTGCACGGCCGTGCCAATTAAAAAAAACGCTATAAAACAGGGCAGAAGCTACTGATCGAAACATTGTGCAATTTTCCTAACTTATGGGCGATTTCTGGGGTCCGAGAGCAGTCTGGAGAGGACGGTTTGAAGCCTCAAAGTTGCAAGAAGTTTATCTAAGCATCCAATCCATCAATTCCTTGCTTGTTTATGGTTTGATTCTTGTTCTTAACATGTATTTTGATCTTAGATACAAGCATTGAGATGATGTTATTATGATTATTGTAGCCTAAGGGCAAAAACACATTGTTTACTTGCTTCATGAACAACCATTAGTATGTTAATTATGTTGTAATGACACTTAGCACTTTTTATGTTAATCCTTGATGATTAGTTTACAACCTTGTTTGTTGATAATGGATTCTTGATTATAGTTAATTGTTTTGGAAGATTAGTATTTGGTTAGTTAAGATATTTGCAAAAAAAGAAGAAGCTTAATTAATCACTTATTAGTAAACTATTAACTAGTTAAAGTGTTTACACCATGAGCTTAGAAATGAGAATTGGTTTCATAAGAGATAATTAATGTTAATCAAGAATGTTTTCCTTCACGGAAAAAACCTTAACGGGTTGAATGGTGTTGTTATGAACTCTTGTCATAATTTAAGTTTAGTTAGTAGTTTCGGCCAAAATTGCTTCTCTAAATAAAGTTGTGTTCAAGGTTTGTAAAATGGGCTCGGTTGTGATTTAATCTAGGTTATGCTTTTCTTGGTGGTCACATTGTGTTTATCGATGTTACTTTCCTCGATAAAGTGCGGTTAGAAAACTCTTAACGGATGACTAACTTATTTCTAAGGGATTCTCATAAACATTTATCAATAAGGTTGTCAAAGAACATTTTTAGGTGGTTAAAGTGTGCCTATCGTTTTAACTTTCCGAAGGGTTGTCATGTTAGGATTCTCGAAAGGAAAACTAATTGTCTTTTTAAAAATAGAAAATTGACCGAGTGTTAAAGTGCCAAAACCGACTTAGTTAACATGTTTCGGTTGTTCGTAAAGGGAGGTTATTTCTTTTACTTATTATGTCCATAATTTATTATTTTGCAAAAATATATTTTTCCAAACAAATTACTCACATCTCATTTTCACCTGTATTTTAACGCCAAAAGTTTAGTACTTTAGCTTCCGCCCGCATCCATGGATCGATACTTGGTTCTTACCGATACTTTACTACATATGTGACGGGGTACACTTGCCCTGTCGTGTGTGTTTTAATCTTGAAGTATAAATCATTTTTATAAATTTAAAACCGAATTGTGTGTAAAATTCATTGTAAAAATATGTATATACACGCACACGTCAAGTTTTTGGCGCCGTTGCCAGGGATGTGGCAAGCTTTAGGAACGACCCGAGTCAATATTTTACCGGTGTATATGCTTGTGAAGAGGTGTAAATATTTACTTGTTCATATGTTGGCTTGTAAATAGAGTTAGTTATTTAATTTGTTAATTAGTAAATATTTTTATCAAACTTATAAAATTTTTATTTAATTCATGTTCGAATTCAGACTAATTATTCATTTATTTCTTAAACTTTCGGGGCCAAGATATAATTTTAATACCTCTCGGATAGAAGATTTTTTGTCAAATCATGTTTTAGATAATTTTCGGGTATATTTCTAAATTTTGAAAATTTTTCCAGCTCCTAAACAGAAAACTCATTTTATAACAGCAGCAAAAAATAAAAAAAATAATTATTATATTATTATATTGTGTTTGGAGCGTGCTTATCATTCGCTTACAGGTTGATGTCCTCAACCCCCGCGCCCGAGCGTGATCTGAGGAGGCGACTTCGAGAGAGATCTCGCGCGGTTGCACGGCAGTTTGAGGCAGCTAGGGACGAACCGATGGTACCCTCTGAGACCGAGAGCTCGGAGGACGAGGGAGGCGCAGCCATGGCGTACGACGACCGACCGCTGAGTGAGACGAACCAACCCGGAGGTGGTGGTTTGGAGTCAAGCATTGCCCGACCGACAATAGCGGCGCCTAATTTTGAGATTAAATCAAGCATAATCGATATGTGCAGAATTCGGTACAGTTGACGGACGAGAGCATGAGAATCCCGGTCGACATATTGTGGCTTTTCTTCAGGTATGTTCAACTTTCAAGATACGGGATGTTTCGGATGATGCGGTTCGTTTGCGACTTTTTCCATTTTCTCTGCGCGACAAAGCTAGATCGTGGCTTATGTCACTTCTTGCGGTGTCCATTCGAACATGGGACCAGATGGCGGAGTTGTTTATGCAGAAAACTTCCCACCTGAGAAAACGACGAAGCTTAGGAATCGCATCATGACATTTCGGCAAGACGACGGGGAGTCTTTACATGCAGCCTGGGAGAGATTCAAAGATCTACTGCTTGATGTTCCGCACCACGGTCTCACCAAGAGGCAATTAGTTCTTACTTTCTACCAGGGACTCAACTATGACTCGCAGGAGCGTTTGGATGTTTATGCAGATGGCGATCTGGGGACGAAGACGCCTAATGAAGCATACGTGATTAGCGAGAGAGCCGTGTTGAAGTCGAGTTCACGACATGGTGGAGAGAGGAGCCAGTCATCTTCGCGCCCAGGAGTTCATGCCGTTGACGATTACAGAACAATTTCTGCACAGATTGCGGTGCTAGAATCAAAGTTCGATAAATCACAGTCCCAGACGGTGGTACAGACGAGTGCGGGATGTGATCAGTGTGGAATATCGCACGAGCCAGATGCGTGTGACCAGGGTGTTATGTTTGCGGGTCAAGAGGGGGTAGACTTTCTGAGTAATCAAGCGAGACCGCAAAATAACCCTTACAGCAACACGTATAATCCGGGATGGAGAAATCACCCGAACTTTGGGTGGAAGGCAAACACGGGTAATCAGAAACCGCTTGGATTCAGTCAGCAAGCTCCAGCACCGCAGCAGGCTCAAGGCTAGTCATTTCAGCCATATAATCAATCCTACCAGCCTCGACCTTATTCATACCAAAATCAGGGATCCGGGAGTAGTTCTCAGCAACAAGGCTCTTTGGATAATTCTAAGCTTGAGGAGATGATGGCCCAGCTTCTGAGTAGCTCTACTATTGCAAATCAAATAGCCGAGAAACGTTACCAACAAAACGAAGAACGTTTCTTAGCTCACGAGGGAGAGATACGGAGTCAGAAGGCCTCGATTCAGAACATTGAGAATCAGGTAGGGCAGTTGGCGAAGATGATGTCGGAGAGAACCCCGGGTGGTCTCCCAGGTAATACAGAGCCGAATCCACGAGGGCATGTAAATGCCGTGATGACTAGGAGTGGAAAAACAACGGGACCTGACATATCAGCTTCACCACTGATCATTGAGACGGTCCAGACTGATGCTTCGGACGAGGTGCACGCTAGGCGAGGCCCAACAAGTACAGCACAGCTCCGGGAGCCAGTCAAAGATTATACTCCTCTAGATCCATACCCAGACAGGGTAAAGAAGCAGAAGAACGAAGAACAATTTGGTAAGTTTTTAGAGTTATTCAAATAGTTGCATATAAACATACCATTTGTTGAGGCTTTAGCTCAAATGCCTATGTACGCGAAGTTCTTGAAGGACATCCTCTCAAACAAGCAGAAACTTGAGGACATGTCCTGTGTTGTGATGAATGAGAGTTGCTCAGCTATACTTCAGAACCATTTGCCTACAAAGATGGGAGATCCAGGCAGCTTTACTCTTCCGTGCCTTATTGGCAATATGTCATTTAGTCACGCGTTGGCGGATTTAGGAGCAAGCATTAACCTTATGTCGTATAAGGTTTTTGCTAAGTTGGATCTAGGCGAGCCGTCACCTACTAAGATGAGTATTCGATTAGCGGATCATTCCGTTAAGTATCCACGTGGGTTTGTAGAGAATATGCTTGTCAAGATTGACAAGTTTTGTATTTCTAGTGGATTTTATTATTTTGGATATGGATGAGGACTCTAGGGTGACTCTGATACTCGGGTGTCCGTTTTTGAACACTGCACGGACGATTGTAGATGTAGCTGCCGGGCAGATTACACTCCGAGTGAATGATGAGCATGTGATCTTTGACATCAAGCGGTCAATGCAACACCCGCAGAGTCAGGATGATGCTTTATACTATGTTGACATTGTCGACACGTATGTGAGCACCCATTTCCAGGGCACAATTGAGGAGATTGATTCGGACACACCTTTGTTGTGTGGGGACCTAGATGGCATTACACAGGAGGGCCACGATTTTGAGCAGCCAGTCTATCAAATTGGAGACACTACCTATATGGAACAAGGTGCACAATCTACACGGATCACAAGAGCCTCCAGCATACTTTTGACCAGTAGGAGTTGAACATGCGACAGCGTCGCTGGATCGAACTCCTGAACGACTATGAATGTGCCATTCAATATCACCCGGGTAAAGCTAACGTGGTGGCTGATGCCTTCAGTCGGAAGGAGCACTTGAAACCTCGTCGGGTACGAGCACTATAGTTCACAATTCATTCTGGGTTACCCGAACAGATACGCGACGCGCAGCTAGAAGCAGTTAAGGAAGAGAACATCAAGGCCGAATCTGTGGGAAAGATGGAACGCGATTGGGAAGTGAAACCCAATGGTACCCGGTATTCATGAACCGTATATGGGTACCTCTCTACGGAAACCTCAGGAGGCTAGTATGGACGAAGCTCACAAATCCCGATACTCTGTCCATCCTGGTTCGGACAAGATGTATCAAGACCTTAAAGCCGCATACTGGTGGCCCAACATGAAAGCGGATATAGCCACCTACGTGAGCAGGTGTTTAACTTGTGCGAAAGTCAAGGTGGAATACTAGAAGCCATCAGGGCTACTTCAGCAACCTGAGATCCCAGTGTGGAAATGGGATCAGATCTCGATGGACTTTATCACTAAACTTCCATGAACTCTGGGTGGTTGCGATACCATCTGGGTAATCGTGGATCGTCTAACTAAGTCTGCACGCGACCAAAGAAATAGATAAGATGGATAAGTTGACTCGCATCTACATTAAGGAAGTAGTTTCTTGGCACGGGGTGCCAACGTCCATCATTTCAGACAGAGATGCTCGTTTACGTCCAACTTTTGGCGGTCACTTCAGAAAGCGTTGGGTACACGCTTAGATATGAGCACTGTTTATCACCCTCAGACGGATGGTCAAAGTGAAAGGACCATTCAGACCTTGGAGGACATGCGTAGGGCATGCATGGTAGACTTCGGGAACAGTTGGGAAATCCATCTGCCTTTGGTGGAATTCTCGTATGACAACAGTTACTATACGAGTATTCAGGCAACACCGTTTGAAGCATTATACGGTCGCAAATGTAGGTCACCGGTCTGTTGGGCAGAAGTCGGTGACAATCAACTAACAGGTCCTGAGTTGATACTTGAGGCTACTGAAAAGATTGTGCAAATCAGAAACCGCATGGCAGCGGCACGGGATTGACAGAAAAGCTACGCTGATCAACGACGCAAACCGCTAGAATTTCAAGTAGGTGACCGCGTCCTACTGAAAGTGTCACCCTGGAAGGGTGTAATTCGTTTTGGGAAACGAGGCAAACTAATCCACGGTACGTAGGCCCATTTGTGATTTCGAAGCGTATCGGACCCGTAGCTTATCAGTTAGACCTTCCGGCCGAACTCAGTGGAGTTCACAACGTTTCGTGTCCAATCTGAAGAAGTGTCTATCAGATGAGACCCTAGTAATTCCATTGGATGAGATTCAAGTGAATGAGGAACTGCATTTTGTGGAACAACCTATCGAGATCATGGACCGTGAGATCAAGACTCGAAGGCACAGCAAGATACCGATCGTCAAGGTTTGTTGGAACTCTAAGCGTGGACCGGAGTTCATGTGGGAAAGAGAGGACCAAATGAAAAGCAAATATCCACACCTTTTCGCAGCTGAGCAGCAATCTGACGTTACTGCCAATGAATTTCGGGACGAAATTCTTTCGACATGGGGATGATATGATAGACTAGGATTTACTTGTATCATTCTAACAAACTGAATCTTTGTACGTTGCATTCTAAACCATGTTTACTCAATTTTCGGGACGAAAATTCTTTCAACATGGGGATAATGTGACATCCCGGCTTTTCAGGTATCTTAAACGCGCTACTTTATTGTTATTCATCCTACGCTGATTTAATTCGGAGAATTAAATTACCAGCTCACAATAACTACGCTAACTTTGTGAATCTATTGGGTGAATTACGTGCTATGTGTTATTAGACGGGTTGTATCTGAATTACGTGCTATGTGTTATTAGACGTTTGTGAATATATTGCGTCTCACTCCAAACACGTGATTTAATATTTTATAAACACCGTGTCGCGAATAATATTGTAGTAACTTCTATTTATAAACTGAACCAAGCCTGTGAAACGTTTCGACTTCGCAACCAAGCAAACCCAACCCGCCACCTACACCCCCTTGCGGCCCATCCTTGCGGCCCAAGGAACTAAACCAAACCGCCCCCTATCGAGACCCCCCTTTTATATTATGTATGCATGCATGTTGTGGGAAAATATTCAAAACCCTAATACTCTAAGTTGAAGTCGACGGCAGCCCCCCCCCTCGGTCGTGCAAGTGTTACACCCCTCGGATCGATTCCAAGCTTATACCGGTTCGCTAATTGTCATCGTTTTAAGGTTAAGGTATAATTGTATTGCGATTCACACTAGGTTTTATGTAATATTGATCATGATTAAATGCTTGTATGATATTATTATCAAAATCGTTGTGGTGTATGCTTAGTTCGGATGAATATGCGAATCTTTGCGGTTGTGATGATATGTTTGAATATTAAAATCGTAGGCTGCGTTTTATCGATCATGATATATATTTAGGGTTTCCATGAATATTGATATATATGATGATATTTGACAAGTTAACATGCTGTTAATCAATACAACTAAGCGTCATGGCGTTTACACAAGTTCTAATGCGATAAAGTCGAAAACAGTAAGCTGATTGACATTTACAGCCAACTTCAGTTGGCTGTAACCTGATCATTATTTATCGAAAAGTGGATTTTCTGAAGGCTAAAACGTGTATTTTTGAAAAACGCTTCAAATGGCGCCGGATTCATATTTTTCTAAGGTCGTTTGCTATTTTTAAATGGTCATTTAGTGCAGCAGCTGAAGCTGCGTAAATTCTGCAGAATTTGCAGGTTGTTTATCGAGTCGGATCTAATAGTCTGTATGGGGTTAGGTCACGAAATCTGTACAGTGACTAGAGACGGGAATTTCCGAAAATCTCCCACTAGAATTTCATTAATTGGATGAACGATGATTTTTAAATAAATTTTCTCGTGGACTGCAGTCAGAAAGCGACGAATCTGACTGCAGCCTGGTATATAAATGTGTATAAATAATTGTTAAAGATTTAGGATTTGAAAATATACAGTCAGAAAGTGATGAATCTGTCTACCTCCTGTAAAAAAATTGGAATTTTTGGAACGTTAGAACTATTTTATAAAAATTCTCGAAAACAGCCCAGTTATGAGCGTACAAGCTGAAACATGATAACGTGCGTTTATGTGTACCTAAGTGTTGTATGAGTTATCCTTGTTTATGACAAGTTGGTTTGATCATTACTTGGTATGGTGATACTTTGCATTCATGATTATGGTTTCGAATTGGTTATTACGTGTGCTGTACTGTGTGTTTGTTATGCGTAGTGTTTTGTGTCTGTGTGTTCACACACTAACTTTGAATCGGTTGACATGTTAGGACGCGATTAGCGGTTCCATCATTTGCTTCTTTTGTGTTTATCTAACCGAGCAATTTAAGGTGAGTTCACGGCCCCTATTTTATCCGGTTTTGGAAAAACAGGGGGAGAAACATGTATACGCTCTACAACTCAATCTTTTTACGTTATGTGAAATTAACACCGTTAACTATTCGGTAACTAAGTTAATGTTAATGTATGTTATGGTCACTAAGTAGCTTTATCACGGAAGTCCTCAACCAACTCTCAGATCGTTAGTATTTGGTTAGATAGCAGGGAAATTATAGTAGTACTACTGGGCCCGACAAGCCCCACCCGAGCTAGTCGCGCTAGCCGACCGGGAATGGTCAACGGGTGATTAATTTGGCCTAACTTTCGCCATGGTCAGTGATAGACCTGGTAACACAGAGGCAACAACAATCAGCTTCGATCGAGAACTCTTACGTGACGTAACTTTAGGCTCGCTACCTACATGTTAACATTGAACTTATTTACAAACCAACATTATTATTCCTGGTTAGGAATAATGGAACTAGGTCGTTATCCCGGGTTAGGGATAACGGGGGAAAACAATCTTTTAAACCGAACTTGTGAACTTATAAAAACCTGTGAACTCACTCTTCTTTAATGTTGAAACTTGTTTCTTTGCATGTTTCTCAGGACGCTAGGAACGCTAGGTGCAATCACTTGCATTTGATCAAGACATTTTTATCGAGTCTTTATTTACGAATGATTTTTTAGATTTTGGTTTTGGCGTTTATGTTGGCGCCCGTTACTTTACTTTAATGCTTCGGCTAAACTTTGAAACCTTGAAATTTTGAAAATGACTATGCATGTTTACAACAAATGTTAAACGTTTAAATAAATCATATAGAGTCGTTCGACATCCCTAGTGTCTGAGATTCTGGTTTGATCACACGCCTCGCGGTAATACCCAGCAAGTGGAAATTGAGGGTGTGACACAATTCAAGATATTGTCACTGGCAGCAAACCCGCAACGCTTAGGGAGGCTAAGGAATTAGCCGCTAGCCTAACTGACTCCCAAGTTAGAAAAGGGAAACTTATTCGAAAGGGAGACAAGAAACGAGCTACACAAGAAACAAAGGGTGAACCTTCTAAAAATTCTAAGAAGCGTAAGACTTCAAAGAATTATACGATCGCTGCACCAATCCAACTGAACTCAGTACCCGTTAGGGGGTCTTAACGTGGGAAACATCCTCAGTGCAATCGTTGCAACTATCACCACCCAGCAAATTCTCCGTGCCGCAAGTGTACAATCTGTGGTCTTTTTGGACATCTAGCTGTGACCTGTCGCATCCAAAACCAAGCAGCCCCTACTCAAACACGCCCTCACTATCCAGGTGGAGCATGTTTCAATTGCGGTGATTTAAATCATTTCAAGCGAAACTGCCCTAAGCTTGCTAAGGCTAATGGACGAATGTACAATGTCAATGAGGTTCAAGCTAATGATCAAGCACTCATGATCATTTGAACCTCAACGTTTTCTTTTTATTATCCAAAAACTATGAAGAATATTTCAATAATATTTGTAATGACAAAAAATTTCAAGAAGTTTTTCTTCATTCTTGTTATTCGTATTTCAGTTACAAATTCCAATATGATTACACTGTGTGTAATTACAACTACATACCAACTTCGAGGATTTTGTTCTTTATTATTAGGAACTAAATCTCGCAAATAATAACATATTATGATTTGCACATTAGTGCTTTCATACAATCACTGCAAAACAAACACTACCAATACACTATTGCTAGTATTTTGACTTAGCATACCTAGCACATGATTTCAAAACATTTTCACGACCTACTTACATTTTTGTGACAATCCATGCTTAGTATATGATGCACGCTATCTGTATGACCAGTGTGAAAGATATATTAATATTGCACTACGATGAAATACCTACTACTGATTTTGTTGGATGCAAAACAAGTAGTATTAACATTTCTAGTATGAAACACGGTCGATTCAATAGATGTTGTGTTATGACGATGTTTATTTAATTTCAGATGTTACTTTGACCTTATTATATGTTTCCCTTTACTTAACAAGAGGAGCTATGTGGACCATGTGACGAAACGCGTAATTATGGGTGCACACTTAATTACGGGAATCGACACATGAGAATCATAATAATCCTTATTAAGATGGTGGCATAAAATCTAGAGTGATTAGGTAACAGGAATGGTATGACGCAATAAGACCACGGTGGATACGCCGCTGATACTTCCTATATATACGTGTTCTTATTGTGTTATTCTTCGGAACGTTACCAGGGTCACTTGAGGGTTTTATGTTATCTTGGACCATTATGTGATTGTTTGTTATCTGTTTATTGAATGCAATGGACAAGACGAGTACATTCATTAACTCTATTCGAGCCGACCGAGAGTATATTATGGTGTTAAAGGTGACGACCTTTATGCCATAGGTATGTTGACCCGTCTCCTATGCATGAGATGCTCATGGTACATGGGATGTACCTCGTGGGACGTTAGAAACCGTGTACGTATGGCTAGGCTTGAATGTACACCCCTTGTTTGCTATGGAATTAGACTAAGTGCCTAAGTATATATATTGCCGTACAAAGCAATTTTTATACACTCCATGACATTTTAAAGATTCAGAAATTCAAAAGGTTGAATCCCTTAAGATGTTTTGAATATCTTTGTTTATGCTTTGAATCCCCCAAACATTCCTAACACCAAATGATGCTCTCACCTTTGAAATCTCGAGCTTTGTTATCTTTCAATTATTCCAAACAAACTCTGCGGTCTCCTTTGAATAAATTTCGGGACGAAATTTCCTAAAGTAGGGGAGACTGTAACCCTTGTGCCAAAATTTTGGGCTTTCAAAAACTTTTTCTTTGAAGGCTTTCCGATAATTGATACTTAAGCGTAACCAGTTTAACGTAACGTACGCACCGGGATGAGGACATAAGCTAAACATACCCTAAATATCCTTTATATAACTTAGAAATAAGTTTTGAAAGGTTTGGTATGTCAAAAACAAGCCTATTCGAAAACAAGGACTTTATGATAAACTATGAAAGTCTGCCGATCCTCATAGCAATGCACATTATGGAACAATGACATAAGCTTAACATACCCTAAATACCCTTTACATAACTTAGATATAAGTTTTGAGGGCTTCGGTATGGCAAAAACACTCTATTTTAACTCAACGGGCTATTTTGCAAATTCTAAGAAACTATGCCGAATCGCGTATATCGTTATCCGGAACATATATGCACATCCAAAAATTTTTTGTAATCATTAAAATATAGTATTTTAATGATGGAATGCGAAAATATCATTCGTTACGCGTATACGGTCATTTGCGCGTTAGTTACGATTTTCGTCGTAATTAACCGAAAACCGCAACCGTACGACCGAACGAACCTACACCTGGGACATTTTTGAACATATTTCAATTTCCCTATGTTTATTCAACCTCATAAAGCTTAGAAATTAGGTTGACGGGTGTTAGAAACGACGAAACGCGACAAAACAAGTCCAGGGGCCAAAACTGCCATTTTTGGAAACTTCAGCCCCTGCAAGGCCTTACGGACCGTAAGGCAAAACCTCTTACGGTCTGTAAGAGGTCCCCAGATCAGCAGAAATGTGGCAGCTCCTTGTTTAATCTATGGGAAACTAAGCACACAAAATTGCCACCTTCTTTCTGGTTGCAACACCTCACTAGACACCTGCAATGATCCTACAACACCTCCGACACTTGTCATGATCCCACCTCAAGCCCTTGCACTATAAATAGGACCTTAGATGCAACACTTACCTTTGCTCATTTCCTTCTTCTCACCTCCAACACTCTTGGAGTTTTTTCCTGATCAAAAGGAAGCCTCCCTCTGAGTTCTTATAGTGTTTTAAAGACAGGTAAGTTCTCATCTTAGTCTTTTTCATTGTTTTGGCTATTTTGAGCCAAAAGTCAAACAGTTTGACTTCTGTTTGACTTTTAGTTTTGACCATGAATTGGTCAAAGGAAAGTTCAATTGAACTTTGCAACGTGATCGTAATTATGAAGGTTATGATCTCTAGCGATCATACCTACTGATTACCACGTTTACTAGTCGTAGTGACGAGTCAAAGTTTCGGTAAAAAATGCGCATTTTGTGCATTTTAAGACGGAACTATTTTAGGGTATCGAAACAACAAGTTTTGATACCAAAACATTTTTATAACTTAGTTAGACATGTTTTAACATGTCTAAGTCGAGCGGTCTTGACTACCGCTTTGACTTTCGAATCCGACCCGTTTGGTCACCTTTAGGACTTGACCAAAGCCCATTATTATGACCATAGTATTATAGGGAATAACCCTCTGAGGTTATACCTTAACGTCATACCATTTGGTTAGTCAAATGACAAGTCGAATATGTATTCCTAATAATGTCGAAACTACCCTTTTTGCACTTAAATTAGTTTTGAACATGTAAGAACATTTTTTGACATCTAAACTGATTATACGACTTATATAAACTAATTTTGGCATATTAGACTTTCGTAGGACATATTTAACCACCCGAACCCATAGTTACGTTTATGACCCGTTAAAGTGGCGTAAACCACTTTAGCAAGCCATAGCGAGTAAAAACACTTTGAAATTATTCCAATTCAGAATGTTTGATATTATAAACCATAATATACAAGATCCAACACTTGTTTGGTTTATATACCTCATTCTATCCAATCTCTCGTTTTCAAGTTCGACACACTAACATGTAGTTATCTGATACACTAGGAACCACTTCGACACTTGAACCCTTGATCCTTTGAGCTTTGTTATATCATTTGAATAAGATCTATACGCAATCCCAGGCGAGTACTTAGCTTCCCTCTTTTACATTTTTCAAATATTTTTGGGGTGATTCATATGTGTAATCAATTTTTCACAATGTATGGCAATTATGTGTTTACTAAGTGCATTTTTGTGTAATATTCCTTTTATGCAAGACATGACATTTGGGGACACAAAACAAATCCTTATAGTATCTTTCTATCTTTATAGATTGATTCTAGTAGGATACTTGAAGTACAGTCTTAAATCTCCTTTCTTTATAGTAAGATTTCTAAGAAGTGCTTTACACGCCGATGACGATGATTATTGTTTATGTGTAGAGATTGTTGGTGATTTAGATAACGAAATTAGAGTAATATAATAACAACATGGTGGATATGCCGATGGTACTTCCTATATATAAGTGTGCTTATTGTATTACCCATCGTAGCCTTATCCAAATCACCATTAGGATTTAGGATATTGTAATTCAATGAGACAAGACAATTGACTAAACAAAATCCCTAACGCATCTATCTATCTTTATAGTTATATACTCCTGGGATGTTTAAAGTACTAATTGGTAGTCCTTAATTGGATTTTGTGTACTTTAATGCGTATTTGACAAGACGATTGTGAGAAGACAAGTGACTAAACAAAATCCCTAATGCATCTATCTATCTTTATAGTTAGATACTCGTGGGATGTTTAAAGTACTAATTGGTAGTCCCTTATTGGATTCTGTGTACGTTAATGCGTATTTTACAAGACAATGTGACAAGTTGACGATGATTATGTGGTTATTATGATTAGTTGTGATTTAGATAACGAAACGAGTGTAATACCATAACAACATGGTGGATACGCCGCTGGTACTTCCTATATATAAGTGTTCTTATTGTATTACTCTTGCAGCGTTATTCGAATCACATCAAGATTTTCTGTTTGATTGATTCAAAGTACAATATTCAAATCCTTGTAGAACTCTTACATAATTTTATATGTTAGATTCTTAGAAGGATAATCAAAGTATTATTTTAAATCATTGATTTCATTTCTAATAATACTCACGCAGGTTATGATCAAATTCAAGGCGATTACAATGAACAAAGTACAATTTTCAATGCATAAAAATTACTTAGTATTAAACATGTTGCCATATACAAAACTATTTTGTCACAAGTTTCATAATCAAGTTAAGGTATTGCAATAATAAATCTTTTTGCCATTTCTTGGCTTTAAAGAGTCCATTTTCAATAGACAACTCTTGTAGTTGTCAAAGTATTGCAACACTAAACTTTTGCCATTAACTTGGCTAACAAAACTATGTACTCGCCAACATTGTTTGTTGATGTCTCTTTTTTCACATATGTTTCAGCTTGTTGATCATTCAAGTATGCTACACATAGGAATGCATTTGGGCTTTAGACTTCTTTAGACAAAAGACAAATTTCTTGTATTCTTTGTATTGAAAAACAATGTAAATAATAGTGAAACAATTTAGTATCAGGTGTGGCTGAGAAATTTGTAACGTGACTCCCCGATATTTCCGCCACGTCTTGTTGTATTACGCGATCGGGGTGTTACACCCCATACCCGCTTCCTAGTTTGTTTGGAAGTATTCATGGGGAATGACAGAATCCAATGATCATTTGATGAACCTTTGTTCTTATAAGGGTTTATCCGACAGTCAACAAGGCTTGAATGTATTCACCAAGAAACCATGTACATGTTTACACAATAAAAGCATTGATTTATAAAAACAAAACCTTTGATTATAGAAGACATTATTTCCTGTGGTTTATGCAAAGACTTTTTTTACCACAAAAGACATTGGTTTATAAATGACATTTGGTTTACACATGACATTGATTTACACAAGACATTTTTTTATACAAGACATTTTTGTTACACAAAGACATTGGGTTATACATGACATTGGTTTACACAAGACATTGGTTTATACAAGACATTTTGGTTTTGTGACATCTATGTGATTTAATCTTGTAACGATTTCCGAACAATTTGATGATCAATGAAACTTTGTGTTGTTTATAATTTGTATATATTTATTTTTGACTTTTGTGCATTTTCAATATTTATTCAATTTTGACTTTTCGAACCTTTCTAGAAGTGTAATCGCAAAACGTAATCAGTTTAACACGACGTATATATTTCGGAATAGTGACATAAGTTAAACATACCCTGAATATCCTTTACATAACTTAAAAATAAGTTTTAAAGGGTTTGGTATATAAAAAACAAGCTTATTTAATCACAGGGACTATTTACGTCAAACTACGAAAGTTTGCCGATTCTCTTAGCGATGCACACTCCGGAACAAGTTCAGAAGCTTAACATACCTTAAATACCCTTTACATAACTTAGAAATAAGTTTTGAGGGCTTCGGTATGGCAAAAATATGCTTTCGTAACTTGAGGGGCTATTTTGCAAATTCTATGAAACTATGCCGTTTCACGTATTTCTTAATCCGGAACATGTATGCACATCCAAAAATTTTGTGATCATTAAAATCTTGTATTTTAAAGATTGAAATGCAAAAATATCATTCGTTATGCATTTACGGTCATGCACGCGTTCGTTATGATTTTCGTCGTAATTAACTGAAAACGCAACCATACGACCAAACGAACAGACACCCGGAACATTTTTGAACATATTTCAAGTTTCCAATGCTTTATCGTCCTTATGAAGCTTGAAAATTAGGTTAACGGGTGTTAGAAGTGCCAAGACGCGACGAAACGTGTGTAGGGGCCTGTTCTCCCAATTTCTCAAAGTTACTGCCATCTAAGGGTCTTACGGACCGTAAGACCTAGGCCCATACGGTCCGTTAGGGCTCCCCAGCTCATCAGAAAACTTGGCAGCAGCTGGTTAATTCTCTTGTTGATTCAGCAAACGAATATGCCACTCTTTATCCTGCATCTAACAAGTGTTAGGACACTAATCCAATTCAGTGATGACTCATGGACACTTGTCTTGATCATATGGCTCCAAATTATCTATAAATACCAAGTTCATTCTCCATTTTTAAACTTTTGCGACAACCATTTTTGTTTCCTTCTTCCATAATCTGAGGTTGCAACCACTTTTGTGAAGCTTTCTCCTGAGATTCCTTGGCTACTTTGGGTTGTAAGTATTCTATTAATGTTTTGAATTCAATTCTTTTAGCATATTTGAGCTAAAAATCAAACAGTTTGACTTCTGTTTGACTTTCAGTTTTGATCATAAAATTGGTCAAAAAAAATCCAATTGAACTTTGTAACATGATCGTGATCATGATGGTTATGGTCCTTAGTGATCATGCCTACTGATTACCATGTTTACTAGTCTTGGTGGCGAGTCAAAGTTTTGGTCAATAATGCGATAAATGCACATTATACGATGGAACTATTTTCGGGTATTAAAATCACTTTGTTTTGATACCAAATTAGTTTTATAACTAAGTTAGACGTGTCAAAACATGGTCTAATTCGTCACTTGTAGTTTAGTGCTTGTTTAGGATCGTTTGTCGAGCGGTTTTGACCACCTATTTGACTTTCGAATCGACCCGTTTGGTTGATCTTTGAACCCAACAAAATACATATTTGTGACCATGGTTGAATAGGGAATAACCCTCTGAGGTTATACCTTACGGTCATATCATTTGGTTAATGTTATGATAAATAGTTGTTATGATCTTCAATAATGACCAAAATGCCCTTTTTGCAAATAATTCAACTATAAGCTTATGTAATATAAATTCTGACATGTAATCTGATCAAATAACATTTTCAAACATGTTTAAGCATTAAAGACTTATCATAACACATATCTAACCATCCGATTACCTAGTTACGTAAATGACGCGTTAAAGTGGCTTAAACTACCTTAACAGGTCAAAAGCACTTAGGAACCTTTCCAACTCAGAATGTTAACTTTATTAAACCATTTCATATGAGTTCCAATACTCATTTGGTTTATAAGGTCTCATTCTATCCAAATCCTCTGATTTCAAGTCTTGTTTCTAACACAATTATCCGATTTTAGGACACATCTGATTTCTTGGACTTTTGAGCTTGTTTGATCCTTGGTTCAAGGTTACAATAGCAATCCCAAGTGAGTACAGAGACCCCTCTTTGATGTTTTATAATATTTTGGGGTGAAACATATTGTGCCTATGACTACTTTTGCGTTTTCATGACATTATACAAGCTTGATTACATAATACACATAGCACATGATTTTCATTGCATTTTGCTTCATATGTTGACTTAGCATATTTAGCACATTGATTTCAAAGACATTTCTTGCTATGTATTTTGATTGAGCATACTAGTACATGGTTTTCAAACACATTTCTTGCTATGTATGTTGACTGAGCATACTAGTACATGGTTTTCAAACACATCTCTTGCTATGTATGTTGACTGAGCATACTAGTATATGGTTTTCAAAGAAATTTCCGCTTACATTGTTCATGACATATTGGTGCGTTGGAGATTCACGCCGACCGGTAGTATGTAATGGTACCATAGGATTGACAATCCCGTTCCCACTTCCCGGGTTTATTTGGAAGCGACTTTAGGGAATGACAGAATCCGATGAAATGGATAGACTTTTATCTTTATAAGGGTCTATTTGACTGTCAACAAGGTTTGAATGTGTTTGCCAACTAGCTAAATATATGTTTTAAACAATAAAAGCAACGGCTTATAAAACATAACGTTTGAGTATTCAAAGACATTGTTTTATACAAGACATTTCGACTATTCAAGACATTGGTTTACATTTGACATTTTGGTTTACACAAGACTTTGTTTTTACATGACATTGGTTTCATGACATACTTTATACTAGACATTTCCTTGGTTTAAACAAAACTTTTGATGGTTGGTTTATGGTGAGTGATTTAAATAACAAGACGTGTGTAATATGATAAAAGCATGGTGGATACGCCGATGGTACTTCCTATATATAAGTGTTTTTATTATATTACATATCGTGGCGTTATCTAAATCATTTCAAACAAAGTTCAAGACAAGACATTTTTATCTATGACATGAAATAAATTTTGGTTAATGATTTAACCATGCATATTTCTTTTATATCATTCGATTTATCTTATGATTTTATGAAAGAAAATATTTTGCAAGTATTCTTGGCCACTTTTTAACTAAGTATTCCTTTAAACTGTCTAGGCCATGAATCTTTAACGCAAAACCTATGTTACTCAAATGAATTTTTATGCTGACGTACTTTATTTTCACATATGTTTCAGGAGCGAATGTTTGATTGTCGAGCTTGCTACACTTAGGTCGGACTTGGGCCTTAGTGACTATAAAATCAAGATGAACAGTTTAACTTTGATGTATTTTCCATTTTTATCCAAGACATGTAAACAATTCTATTAAATAAAACTAACTTATTATGCCATGGTTGTTGAAACAATAGTTTTATTACGACACTCCCCAACGCTTCCGCCGCGGTTTGTTGTTTTACGAGGTCGGGGTGTGACAGAAAGATTGGTATCAGAGCCAATGGTTATAGGAAATTAGGTTATTATCAATGTTTTGACCTAGACTATAACCTTTCTAGGACCCTAACACAAGTTATCTTGTGTTTAGAATTTTAAAACAATACCGTCACCTATCTTTAGGTGAACGCCAAAACATAAACACAATTTTCAAATGATTTTTGAAATCAATCATCCATTCTTGGATGATTTTTTTTTGGCTTAATGCCTTCAAAAGTTTTCAAAATCTTGTCAAAGTTTGGTTTTTATTAATGTGAACACGTGCAATATGGAAGGGTGGGTGTCTGTACCCTGAGTTTTCTGTCTAAGGCTAGAGTGTTCGTACAAATCTACTTAATCGGACCAGTCGCCTTACCTAGGAACTCTTGGGGTGAGTGTCCACTAATAGGCTAAAGCATGTCTTCACGATATATTATAAAGACCTATTTACTTTGATTACTCATTGTGTGTCATTTGTTTGATTATTCAACATTCATCTCACTCGTTTCTCTCATGTTTTCTCTCTTTTAGAATGCCTTCTCGACGAAACGCAACTATGGACACCGATATGGCGGCTCTAATCACTCAGCAGTTTGCTGTTGTGCTTCCAAATCTCATAACTCAGATAAACCAAGCCAACAATAACAACAATGCACCTGCTGCGTGCAACTTAAAAGAGTTTAATTCGGCTAAACCGCTCAAGTTAAGTGGTTCTGAGGGAGCAACAGTGCTCCTACAGTGGTTTGAGAGTCTCGAGAAAACTTTTCGCCATGTCCAATGTCCTAATGAGCGCAAGGTTGAGTTTGCTTCTAGTGTGTTCGAAAACAGAGCACTCACGTGGTGGAATGGGGTGATGAGCGATAGGGGTGTTGATATCTATGGGTCAGACTTGGGAGGAACTCAGGGCTTTGATGATGAAAGATTTCTGCCCTCGTCACGAAAAGAGGGCACTTGAAAATGAGTTTCATGACCTAAAGCAAGACAGTGGTGAGCACCATGCGTATATTGATAGATATGAGGAGTTGAGCTTGTTGTGTCCTGAGATGGTGACGCCTTTGGATAAGGCAATCGAGAAGTACATAGATGGTCTTCCTGACCTGGTTCAGGATATTGTCATCGGCAGCAACCCTACTACTGTTAGACAAGACATTGAGCTATCTGCAACAATGACCAAATCACAGATAAAAAAGGGTAAACTCCATTGTAAAGGTGACAAGAAACCGTCTGACAAGTCTGAGAAGCAAAAGGGTAAGAAAGCTAGAGGTTCAAAGAAGTCGAGGAAATGTAAGGTTTCTAAGAACTTTGCTGTCACTACACAACCAAAACAAGCCGCTCCCAATCAGCCTGCTCAACCTCCCGCTAAGAAACAGTACGTCGGTACTGCACCTCTGTGTAACAGGTGCAACAGTCATCACCAGCGTCATCTTCCATGTCGTATTTGTATAAACTATGGTTGATCTGGTCATTTGGCCAACGTTTGTCAGTCAGCTCCTGCCCCGAATAATGTGGCTTGTAACCATGTTCAGCAGCCAGCCAATCCAATGCGACCTTACTATCCACCGGGGTGTTGCTATAACTATGGTGATCTTACTCATTATAGGAACAATTGCCCGAGATTGGCTAATGCAAACCAGGCTCGTGGAGGAGCTTTCAACACTAATGCAAATGAGGCACAGACAGACAACGAGGTGGTGAACGGTACGTTCTTTGTTAACAACCATCCTACTTCTATACTACTTGATTCGGGGGTTGATAGAAGTTTTGTATCCTTAACTTTTGAACCTTTACTTTCAAAACCAAGAACTAAACTAGGAAAGCCCTTGACAGTCGAGATAGCGAGTGGTGAACATCTTATACTCGATTTTGTCATTCTTGGTTGCCTATTGAACCTCAATAACCATCTTTTCCTATTAAACTCACACCAATGCAACTTGGGAGCTTTGACATTATAGTGGGGATGGATTGGTTAACCAAACATCATGCTGAGGTGGTTTGTTTCGATAAGATTGTTAGTATACCTCTTCCGTCTGGTGAAATTCTGGAAGTTCGTGGATAAAAACCCGTTAGTAGCCTCAAACTCATGACTTGTACTCAAGCCCAAAACTACATACGAAAGAATTATGTGGCCTTCTTGGCACATATCGTAGAGGAGAAAGGCAAGAGCAAAAGTATCCAATACATTCTCGTTGTTCGGGATTATCCTGAGGTGTTTCCTGAAGATTTTCCTGGTTTACCTCCTGTACGACAAGTTGAGTTCCACATTGATCTTGTACCTGGTGCCAACCCGATTGCTAAATCTCCATACCGTCTTGCACCGTCTGAGATGCAAGAGTTGTCAAAGCAACTTCAGGAACTTTCTGACAAAGGATTCATTCGACTAAGCTTTTCACCTTTGTGTGCTCCTGTATTATTTGTGAAAAAAGAAGGATGGGTGTTTCCGTATGTGTATCGATTACTGTGAGCTCAACAAACTCACAATTAAGAATCGATATCCCCTACCTCGCATTGATGATCGCGTTGATTAGCTACTTGCTTCTCAAAGATTGATCTACGTTATGGGTATCATTAGCTTCGTGTATTCGAGGAAGATATTCCCAATACAGCTTTTTGCACACGTTACGGTCATTAAGAGTTCACTGTTATGTCTTTTGGTCTGACAAATGTTCCTGCTATTTTCATGGACTTGATGAATAGGGTTTGTAAGCCTTATTTGGACAAGTTCATCATTGTTTTCATTGATGACATTCTCCGATCATGAGCAACATCTTCGTTTAACACTGGAACTCCTAAAGAAAGAACAACTATATGCAAAATTCTCTAAGTGTGAATTTTGGATAAAAGAAGTTCAATTTTTGGGACATATTGTCAATGAACAAGGTATACATGTAGATCCCGCCAAAATCAGTGCGATTAAGGAATTGGATACGCCTACTACCCCTACCAAAGTTTGTTCATTTTCAGGTCTCGCAGGTTTTTACCGCTGTTTCATTGGAAACATCTCCAAGATTGCGGTTCCTCTTACCGCTCTAACTCAAAAGAATAAACCTTTTGAGTGGGGACCTAAACAAGAAGAAGCGTTCCAGACCTTGAAACAGAAACTGTGTAACGCTCCTATTCTATCACTACCTGAAGGCAACAATGAGTTTATCGTATATTGTGATGCATCAATTTTAAGCCTTGGTTGTGTTCTCATGCAAAGAGATAAAGATATAGCTTATGCATCAAGACAGTTGAAGGTTCACGAAAAGAACTACACCACTCATGATCTTAAGTTGGGTGCTGTTGTTCTCGCCCTCAAAATATGGAGACATTATCTTTATGGTAAAAAATATGTGGTTTTGACAGACCAGAAAAGTCTCCAACACATCTTCAATCAGAAAGAATTAAACATGAGGCAACGACGATGGGTTGAGCTTCTGAACAACTACGATTGCGAAATTCGCTACCATCCTGGTAAGGCGAATGTTGTAGCCGATGCACTAAGTCGTAAACAACGTGTTAAGCTGCATTGTGTTCAAATTCGATCTGATATCCAGATACGTATTCTTGAAGCTCAACATACTTGTGTTGCACAAGACAAAATGGGTAATGAATTACCATATCATCTCGAGCTTCATCTGGAAATAAATGACAATGGGTTATCTTATTATCTGAACCGTTTGTGGGTTCCAAGTCTAGACAATCTCTGCACCTTGATAATGGATGAAGCACATAAGTCTCGTTATTCAATTCATCCAGCTTCAGACAAAATGTACAAGGATCTCCTTACCCAATATTGGTGGCCGGGAATGAAGAAAGACATAGCATTGTATGTTTCCAAATGCCTTACTTGTCTTAACGTTAAGGCGAAACATCAATGCCCTTCTGGTTTGCTTGAACAACCTAAGATTCTGGTTTGGAAATGGGAAAACATTGCTATAGATCTCATTACCAAATTGCTACGCACTTCTAGAGGTCACGGTGCCATTTTGGTAGTTGTTGATCGTCTAACAAAATCATCACATTTTATAGATATTCGTGAAGATTTCTCTGCTGACAAACTTGCTAAGATCTATGTGGGTGAAATTGTATCGCGTCATGGTGTTCCTTTGGATATCATATCTTATCGTGATGCACGATTCTCATCTCATTTTTGGAGAACTATGCAATCTGCCATGGGAGCTGTTGGTGCATAATGTCTATGTCTTAGTCTGATATCGAGTCTGTATAGAATAGAGTTGAATAGGCTAGCAAAATGATGTATTTATGTATCTAGTAGTCAAGTTCGCTCATGTGATAACTTGTAAAGTCAAGTTCGGCCGAACTAGCTAAGGCAAGTTCGGGTGAACTTAGGTCTCCCACAGGCGAACTTGTACTTCTATAAATAGCTAGCTTGTTGTCCTCATTTGTAACTTTGGCATTTTGGAGGCGAAGCTCTGTCAATCTGGATTCTTGACTGTTACATCAATAAAATTGTGTACGTCCTTATACGGATCATTGGGGCACTAATCTGACAAACCTAAGGTAAACGTGCGGAATCTGTTTGCTTAGGCGACATTGGATACACTCATTTGTTTCTATTTAATCACCGTTTCATTATTATTCAACGTTACAGATCCTGGAAAACACTTAAACAGAGCTTCGCATATGTCGTGACAAAATCTCTGAATGTTACAAATGAAATGAACATGCTAGCTATTTATACAAAAACAAGTTCACGGGAGATGATTGAAGTTCGGGCGAACTTGACATAGTCAAGTTCGGCCGAACTTGTCTTCATCTTATAATATGAGCGAACTTGACTAAAAACCTTATAAATACTTCGTTTCGCTAGCCTATTCTATACAGACTCGATATAAGACAAAGACATAGACATACTGTACTAACAGAATCCCCCTTGGATATAGTTTTTTTCTTGATCCGTCTTCCAAATCCTTTATCGTTAGATTGTGATGACGTAGGCAACATACATATGCATCAACAGACTCCCCTTGGATGTTGTCGTAGTCATCATTCTTCAATTAAGTTCCTGAGTCTTTAATATTTCTTGATCTTTATATCTTGAATAACTTTAACATACATGCTCCCCCTTGCTTTGAGCTTTCTTGTATCTTTAATCAACGTGTTTATCTAGCTCCCCCTCAAATGATGCTTCGATTCTCTAAGATTTGACGATTAAAAACAATCACACGTATCCACACACAAACAATTTCTTAACAGTCTCGTTGGTCCGGCTCACATTCAACATTATCAAGTTACCATGGAAGATTTTTGAAAGAAAATCTTTTTGGAATTTTAATATTGAATGCAAAAATGTAAACAAACTGAAATGTAATATTTACAACTTATATTTTTAAGAAAATGTGCTAGAGGATCATATCAGTTTACTGAGACATATCAGCTGCACCGTTGATCTAGATGAAACACTTAGTTTAAACAATTCACATGGATTGTCGATACTGTTGTCCACTTAAACTCAAACTAGAAACTTTCGTAATGCTTACTAATACATTAAGGTACATTAATTTGCACTAAGTTCTTATAGACCCCACGATCTCAGCATATCCCCTATCATTTAATAAACTGACTCAAGTAATGCCTTTAAACTTTCATCAACGGTGAATTGTGTGAAGATAATGCGGAATATTTAAACTTTACCAATCAGGTCGATCTTTCGATACGCAGAGAAAGTCCAATGTTTAAACAAAATAAGAAATGAAAAACAAGTTGAAACTTTTTAGGCCTTAACCACCATTTCGATATTCACATATGCGCAGAGGTGATCCAAGATTTAAACAAAACACCAAGTAAAATAAAGCAGAAACGTTTAGGCACTAACATCCAGTTCGATACTTTCGTGTACGCAGAGGATGTCCAATGCTTAAAGAAAATAAAGAAATAAAACAAGTTTAAATCTTTTGAAAATGAAAACCCAATCATAGTGATTATTTCAGTAAGATGTGAAAGTTCACAAACTAACCGGTTTTTATGCTTTTCAGCATTTAGCGATTACCGAGTAGGCACACACTCACGAGGACAAAACTAAGTACTATCCTTTCAATCGCGTTTCACACTAGAACTAGGCTTTTCTTTTTAGGTTTGTATCATTTTCGCAAAACTACTAGTCTAGCTGAGCCTACCGACACATCTTTATAAGATTGTTTAACCATTTTAAACAATACATATCTTTAGCATGCACTCATAATTCACTGATTTACTATCATTTCCTCTTTTCAAACAAGTAATCTCATTTTTCATTTTTCAATGTTTTTGATATTTTGAGATTTTCTACTGTTTTTTGCTTTTTTGAAAAATTTATCTATCTAAAATGATTTTGAAATAATGATTTTCAATTTTACAAGGAATTTTCCAGAAATTTTTTATTTTTGCCCAAATTTAAAATTTTTCTCCCCCTTAAAATTGAAAACATCTTTTCGAAATCGAAAATAAAAATCTTCCATTTTAACCATTTAATGATTTTTACGAATGTGAACGAGAAACTACCATTTTGTTTGTGTGGAATATCACTCATGTCTCTTGTCTCTCTGCATGAACAACCACTGCTTCTCAAATGACGTTTGGCTTGAAGCTTGGTTATCCTGAATATTCAAACAAACTTCAATCAGTTTTGAATAGGAACCCAATCCATTCTGGATTTAGGTTTACTAAAATCATTAACATCTGAAGTAAACAAACATTCACACTCTTTTGATATTCAAACAGTTTGATAGAAACTTTATTTGAAATTTTACTTTATTTGATTTTTTAACTGTTTGAATTATCAAATTTTTCTCCACTGCTCTCTCTTTTGTCCTCAGATTTTTATCTCATGAATTCGTTTTACTGACTGTGAGTAAAATGTTCATTAGAACATTTATCTGATTTTTTAGACGTATCCGAGGACAAAATCTTTTCCAAATACTCTCTAACTTTTTTTCTCTTTTTTCTCAATCTGTCTTTTTGCCCTTGTGATAACTTGACTTTTTGTTCTTTGGGCTTCTCTACAGTTTTCTCATTTTCTTCTCTGTTTTCTTCTCCTTTGGTCTTTTCTCCCCATGAGATTTAACCGATCTTCTTTTCAGATTAGTCGGACAATCCCTGGAAATATGACATTTGATTTGACATTTATAGCATCTTCTCGTATCAAATCTCTTTTTCATGCAGTTAGCAGCAATGTGTCCACCAAATCCACAGTTGTAACACACTCTGTTATCGTACCAATCTCTCCATTAAGACCAAACACTCAAATCAGCTTGATTTGACATGTAGTAGTCATCTTTCCTGCTTCTTATATAAAATTGATTTGACTTTGAAGCACTGTGATCCGACCTGTACCACTTATTTTCAAATTTTTGTGATTTTTTATAATGATTGGATGACCGTACCGATGAGCTTTTATTTTTGTTTTGAAAATTTTTAGAATTTTGTTTTTCATGTTCGTTTTTGTTCTCCATTCTGCTTATAAGGTTTTTGCGATGAGCATTCACCTTTTTAGCATATTGTAGAACAGTTTTTGAAAAAAAATTTTAGTTTAAAAATATTACTTTTTATCATTTTCATCATCGGTATTATCATCACAATCCTTAATTATGACATCGTTATATTTGTGACATTGTCACTTATTGGAATTTCTTTTTTATTCTTATTGAACGGTTTAGGACATATCGATCTAACATTACAGATGAAGTCACAAAACCTTTCAATTGTTTTTCTAAATCATCAATTTTATTTTTTGCAATCTCAACATCTTGTTCAAGTTTTCTAATTTTTTCAAGATGCGAGTTTATTATATTTTGTTTTTCAATAACATTTTTATTCAAAACAGATTTATCATTTTCTAAAATTTTTATATTATTTTGAAAGTATTTCACATTTTATAATTTTTTATTTTCTAAAATTTTTATTTGCTTTTCAAAATTCTTTTCATTTTCTTTTAACTTTTTATTTTCTAATGACAAAAATTCCAAATTTTTCAAAAGTTTGACATTAATAGATTTGAATTTTTGACAATTTTAGCATACAGATTCAGTACACTTTGTGCAAGGTTTTTCGACCTTCACAATTGGTACCTTTACCACTTCTTTATCAACAATTTTTACCTCTGACTTTACCTTCTTACTTTTAATCATCTCAGCACGCTCCAGATATTTAGCTCGTAGAGCATTCCATAACTTTTTTGCCGTATCAAATTCTGGTAGCGGATTCAAGATATTTCCTTTCACCGACTTCTGTATCAGATTAATCATTTTCTTTTCAGCAAAATAATCATCTTTTTGTTGAGTATAATATTTGCACTTCTCAAGAATTTGCTAATTTTCATCTCTAGGAATGACATAACCTGTCTCAATCACGACCCAACTACGGAAATGCGTAGCTTTGACCCAACCCTCAAATTTTCCTTTCCAAACATCATATTCATCTATATTCATCAACATAGGAGGCTTCATGGACTCCATTTCATTTTCCAAACTAATCTGTCGTTCAAAACACTTGAAAAATGATTAGCAAACAGACAATTTTTAGAAAAAAATGACTTTTTAACAGAAACGTATCGGTTTTCTAAAAACGTTTAAAATTTTTCGGAAATTTTTTTACCAGATTAGAGCTTTAACGATTTTTTTTAGAAACCTTGGACAAGTTAGGTCGAACTTGTCACAGCGTGTGAAACTCAGCTATTTAACAAGTTCGGGCGAACTTGTATAAGTTTCAAGAGAAACAAGCAAGTTCAGGCGAACTTGTATAAGTTTGAAGAGAAACAAGCAAGTTCGGGCTAACTTGTATAAGTTAGAAGAGAAACAAGCAAGTTCGGGCAAACTTGTACTAGATTTTCAACACATTTAATCAAGTTCGGGCGAACTTGATAAAATTTGATTGAAAAGTAAGCAAGTTCGAGCGAACTTAACCTAAAACCTTGAAAAATCAATAAAGTTCGGGCGAACTTGATGAAAAATGTGAATTTTTCAGTCAAGTTCGAGCGAACTTGAAGTTAAGTTCGAGCGAACATGGGTTTTCAAACATGGTTTTCAATTTTTCGGCATGAATTCATTTGTTTTAAGCTCTGATGTTTTCAAGGGTTTATCTATTATCGATTTTACGTATTATACTTGAAAATCAGTCCATTTTATCCGTGAATTGTCCATGAAAATTTAAAAATGAAAGAAATGAGTAGAAGATGAGATGATTTCAGTCCAATGTCTTCAAATTAGGCCAATCCTGCTCTGATACCACTTGTATGTCCGTTATACGGATCGTTCGGGCACTAATCTGACAAACCTAAGGTAAACGTGCGGAATCCGTTTGCTTAGGCGAAAAATGGATACACTCGTTTGTTTTATTTACTCACCGTTTCATTAATATTCAACGTTATAGATCCTGGAAACACTTTGACAGAGCTTCGCCTCTGTCGTGACAAAATATCTGAATGTTACAAATGAAATGAACAAGCTAGCTATTTATACAAAAACAAGTTTGTTGGAGATGATTGAAGTTCGGGCGAACTTGACATAGTCAACTTCGGTCGAACTTGTCATCATCTTACAATATGTGCGAACTTGACTAAAAACCTTATGAATACTTCGTTTCACTAGCCTATTCTATATAGACTCCATACAAGACAAAGACATAGAAATACTGTACAAACAGACTCCCCCTTGGATATAGTCTTTGTCTTGATCAGTCTTCCAAATCCTTTATCGTTAGATTGTGATGACGTAGGCAACAAACATATGCATCAACAAATTGACTATTAACTGATTAATTCTTGTCTTTGGTAAACACGGCGTAATATTTCAGCTATTATGAATGTTAGATATCAAATTTAGGTTCTTTAGCATCGAGGATCGGTCCTACAAGTGGTATCAGAGCTAGAACAGCCTGATTTGATAGTAATAAGACAAGAACACTTCTATTTCATCTCCATTCTTCCATTTTTCTTAACTTTTTCCATGAAAAATGAAGAATTCACGGTAAAAATCTTTTCAATTTTGAATATAACATGTAAAATATAACAAAGATAAACCCTAGAAAGATTGGAGACCAAATTCAACCGAATTGATGTCAAAATTTTGAAAAGACCATGATTTTCAAAACAATTTCCATCGAACTTGTTAGCCATGTTCGACCGAACTTGTGCGAAAGAGTCATTTTTCAGTGATTTTTACCATGTTCGCTCGAACTTGTGGTATTTTTATTGAAATTTGGCTAAGTTCGCTAGAACTTATCTAGAATTCATTGATATTTTATCAAGTTCGACCGAACTTGATAAAAATCAAGAAAATCTTAGCTAAGCTCGCCCGTACTTGACAGATCTTTACAAGAATTCTAATAACAAGTTCGAACGAAGTTCGAGTAACATTTTCAAAACAATCATAAGTTCGACCGAAGTTGCAATGGAAATTTTTCAAATCAGAAATCACAAGTTCGACCGAACTTGTGATAGAAAAATCTGAATTCTTCATTAGACTACAAGTTCGACCGAACTTGTTTTAATTCTAACATTTTCAAAAGTTTTCAGCGTACAAATCTCGTTATTCGCGATGGGTGATATTCAAAGAGCTTATATGTCTGGAGTGGGTTCGTCAAATACCAACGTAATCCAACAAGTCAATCTTGACAACGAGATGGGCACGACTGTTAAACCGCCAAAGCTAATGAGCATGGACGAGTATGAAGGATGGAAGGAGAAGTTTACTTATTGGGTTCAAGCCATGCACTTCCTAGGCTGGGTGTCGATTAAGCGAGGTTATACAGTTCCGTTGGACGAAAATCAGCAAGTTCTGGAGAAGTACAAGTACTCCACAATTCAGAAAGATGAATAAATTGCTGAGAAAAAGATGATCAGTCTCATTCAACAATCCGTTAAAGAAGATAATCTCGTCTTGCTACCGGAATACACGACTGCAAGAGAACTCTGGCTATCGCTTCAAAAGAAGTATCAAAGAAGCGCGAAGATGATCAAGAGCAAGAAAGCTCTCATTATGAAAGAGTTCGATATCTTTAACATGTTGAAGGGAGAGACTATGTAACAAATGATTGAGCGTTTTTGTCATCTAAAAGTCCAAATGCGAAGACACGGTCTTGTGAAGACAGAACAAGAATACATCGATAAAATTGCAGACGCACTACATGACGGAGAGTGGACTACTTACCTGATGGTTCTGAAAGAAAGTGCTAATTGGGAATTCTTCAAGTTGTCTACATTCATCGACAAACTCGAAGGCCATGAAATGGAACTTTTAAAGATCGCAAAATCTAAAAATGCGAATGTTGTTCAAGATGTTGGTCTGTATTACAAAACTGGAATGCATGACAGCATTTCAAGTCCAAAGATTCAGGGAGCATTCAGTGCAAATATGAATTCTTCTCCGCAGAATCAGAACCAATCATATCCTCAAAATGATCAAAGTCCACAGTCTTCATTCTCAAGCACAGGGTCAAATGCTTCTTATCAGAGTCAACCAAATCAGAATCAACAAACGAATTCTGATCTGAACGTGTACAAGTGTAACATTGTAGTGAATCTAAACAATGTTGCTTCTGAACAAGTTGCAAAACAACATATGTCAGTTCTCGCCACTGTTCTAGAATCGTATGAGAGTCTTGTAGCTGGAAAGATCGGCAATCCCGAGATGACTGCTGAAGACTATGATCAGGTGGACGAAGAAGAGCTTGAACTGATGGATATTAAGTGGTCTCTAGCTTCTATCATTCAAAGGGTGACAAAGTTTGTTGCACTCACTGGCCGAGATATTGGAAATTCAAGCAACAAGCTAGGGTTTGACAAATCGAAGGTCACTTGTTTCAGATGCCGACAGAACGGGCATTTTAAGAGAGAATGCAAAAATCCTGAAGCCACGGGAAATCAAAGTCCATTTGGTGGAGGCAATGAGTATTACAAGAAATATCTTCAATACAAGCCTTTTCCAAAGAAGACACAAGTAGAGTTTCAAGAAAAGCCAAATAGTAGCAACACTGAGAAAGCCATGGTTGAATGTTCTGAATGATTCTGATGATGGCAGCTTCGAAAGCGCCACCTCGAGTTTGAACAGTTCTGACACAAATTTTGAAAATGACGAGACATCATCGGAAGATGATCTATGTGATGATCCTAACGTTGTCATGTACAAGGTTAAGGAATCTGATAGATTATACTTTGATGACAGTTTTCCGATTCGGAACGTCAAAGAAGACCAATTGTTTAAACTAGTTGAAGTCACATCAGATGACCTGGAGAAAAATGAAAAGAAATTATAATAACTACCTAAGGAATGGTGGTGATCATCCGGAAAACCGGAGAGCTGGGTTGGGATTAGAGGAATCTGATGAACGAAAAAGAAAAAGTCGTCATTTCATGACTATAAAGATAAAAACATGAAATTTGTTTATGGGACGAACAAGGTTTATGAAGAGAGTTTGATCAAAAACAATCTGATTTCAAGAAACGGAAAGAACTTCGAGATAAGGCGAAAGCCACAAGTGGTAAATCCACATGGCATTCACATGATAATCGAACTTGCTTCAAGTGCAACGAAGTTGGTCATATTGCACGCAAGTGTCCGATGTCAAAACCAGCCTATCATTGAAGAAAAGAAAGTTCAGATGTAGTGAAACCAAAGCAATCAGAGTTTGTAAAACCAGTAAAGATTTCGAAAAGAAATGAATCAAAACCTGAAGATAAACCCAAATCTGAAAAGTAGTTTGTAAATTCAATTTTCAAAAAAAAGTGAATCTTCAAAAGCAAAAGAAACAAAGTTTTACATTAAAAATGCTAATATCAATTACAAGCCTGGGTTGCTAAGAAAAGGTCAACAACATCTGAAATCACTAAGTCTGAGCCTTGTAATGACTAATAATACGAAAGAATCAAAAACCAAAATCAAGTCTGAAACTGTCAAAATTACAAGTTGTAACAGTTTGAAAGATAACAAGAAAGTGAAATTTTCAAACATAAACATCGTAGAAAATCCAAAAGATGAATATGAATTTGATTATGCTGACGAATGTGAATTTGAATACGATGATGGTTATCCAATTCAACCCAAGACCAAGAAGGCTTGGGTCGCGCTGTTTAACTAATTGTTGAAATGTACAGGGGCTCCAGAGATCCGTACTTTCCAAGTGGATTCTGGATAGTGGAGCTTCGAGACATATGACTGGAATGAAAGCACTCTTTTTCGACATAAAAACTATCAATGGCGGATATGTTGGATTTGCTGGAAACCAAGGTGGAAGGATTGTCGCCGAGGGAAAGCTCTCAAACAGAGTTGTTTCATTTGATCAAGTGAACTACATTGCGGAGCTTGAGAACAACCTTCTGAGTATTTCTCAAATTTGTGATAAGAAATTTACTGTCCACTTCAATGATAAAGAATGCATGATTATCAAACCGGGTTTCAAATACCAGACGAGTGGATACTCATGCATGCTTGATATGGGAAATGCTACTACTTCTTCAAAAATGGCACAATGTTTTGTCTCGAAAGCTACAGAGAAGTTAGGAGTGTGGAAGCTTGTAGACCTACCTGAAAATCAAAAAGCAATTATTACTAAATGGGTCTTTAAATGCAAGCGAGACGATCGAGGGGTTATAGTTCGAAACAAAGCTCGGCATGTTGTTAAGGGATTCACCAGCAGGAAGGGATAGACTACACAGAAGTCTACGCACCAGTAGCTCGCTTAGAATCTATTCGAATATTTCTTGCTTTCGCAGCATGGAAGGGATTTAAAGTCTATCAGTTGGATGTCAAATCAGCTTTCTGTACAGAAAATTACGCGAGAAGGTGTACATCGACAACCACCGGGGTTTGTCGGTCCACTCAACAAAAGAAAAGCATATCTTCTTGATAAAGCACTTTACGGTTTACAGCTTGGTACGAGGAACTGTGGATAGTACTCTCTTCACCAGAGAAGTTGGTAATCATCTAATTATCGTTCAAATCTATGTGGACGACATCATCTTTGGATCAACGAATGATAGTCTTTGCAAGGAGTTTTAGGGCATCATGAAGAAGAAATTCGAAATTTCTTCGATGGGCGAAATGAAATTCTTCCTCGGATTGCAAGTAGATCAACTTCGAGACGGTATTTTCATTCATCAGACCAAGTATGTGCACGACATCTTGAAGAAGTTTGATATGGAAAGGTCGAAGCCGTTATCTACTCCTCTTGCTCTTAATCACGGGATTTGCATTGACGAAACTGGAACCAAAGTTGATGAGACGCTCTACAGATCAATGATAGGATTGTTGATGTATCTGACGCATCGCGCCTAGATATCATGTATCCTACCTGCCTATGCGCCAGATATCAGTCAAGCCCGAGAATGTCACACATGCAGATCGTGAAACGAATCTTCAGACACTTGAAGGGATGCCCAAGCACCTACTTGTGGTATCCAAAGAATGATAATTTCGATCTTGGAGGATACGCTGATTCTGATTTTGGTGTAGATAAGTTGAATTCAAAATCGACTACAGCAGGATGCCAGTTCTTCGGAACATGAATGGTAACCTGGCAGCGTAAGAAACAGACTACTCTCTCTCTACATGTGAAGCTGAGTATATCTCGGCCTCCAGCTTTTGTTCACAGATTCTATGGATACAACAGCAGATGAGAGACTATGGTCTGCAATTTTTGACACTCCGCTGTATGTTGATAATAAGACAGCCATTGATATAACTAAAAATCCGGTTAATCACTCATGCACAAAACACATTGAAATTCGTTATCACTTCATTCGTCGTTGCTACGAAAAGAAGTTGGTGCGAATAGAAAAAATCCACACCGACGAACAAAAGGCTGATTTTTATACCAAACCATTTTCTTTATCACAGTTTAAATACTTGTTAAGAATTTATGGTACGAAAAATTTGCTGACAGGTGCGGATGCTGAGGTTGAATACGGATCGGACGACGAGTTCGCGTGATCCACATTGGTTTGTCTATATCTTTCTAGTTTAGAATGTTATTAAAAACTAAAATACAAAAAGATGTTTTTGATATTAGGGGGAGAAATGTTAGAGAAAATACAAAAACATTTGAAAATTTTAAAATCCAAAAACATATGAAAAATGCAAAAAGTACAAAAACATTGAAAAAGACAAAAAGAATTCAGTGTCACAAAAAGGAAATGTAGTACATCAGTGGACTATCACAGTATGCTACAGAAATGGAAAGTTTAAAAGTGACAAACAAGTTTTACTATGGATGTGTCGATAGGCTTAACACGTTCAGTAAACTGTTTTCGAGATATAATCTAAATTTTACAACTGCTTAATCTTGTGGATTAACATATCTTGGATGTATGGACTTAGTACTCCGAAATTTCGTTTGAGAGATTACCTGATTCTGAGATACGATGTGACATTTGTGGCGATCCGATCGTATAATAATTCGAACGAATTATCAATCAATGAAATTTTTGTGTTTTATTTTCGAGATTTGTATTTTTATCATGACAATTGCACGTATTCGATTCTTGCACGATTCCGAACTCAAACGACTACTAGAAGTGAAATCGCAAACTATTACGCAAACGTAATCAGTTTAACACGACGTAAACTCCGGAACACCGAAATGAGCTAAACATACCCTAAATACCCTTTACATAAATTAGAAATAAGTTTTGAAGGCTTCGGTATGGCAAAAACATGCTTATTCAACTTTAGGGCTATTTTGCAAATTCTGCGAAACTATGCCAAATCGCGTATTTCCTAATCCGGAACATATACGCAAATCCAAAAAAATTGTGTAATCATTAAACTCTAGTATTTTAATGATTGGAATGCAAAAATATCAATCGTTATGCGTTTACGGTCACTTGCGAGTTCGTTACGATTTTCGTCGTAATTTACCGAAAACCCAACTGTACAACCAAACGAACCGACATCCGAAAATTTTCCGAGCATTAAGTTCCCTATGCTTTATCTTCCTTATAAAGCTTAAAAATGGGATTAACGAGTGTTAAAAATGCCAAAACGCATCGAAAAACAATTTTTAGGCTGCAGGGGCCTGGTCTGCCAATTCTGAAACTTAGGGATCCCATGCGCCACGCGAGAGACCCCCAAGATCTCCCGCGACGCGCGGGGGATGCTTAGTGGCAGCAGTTACCTGGCAGCTTCTTGTTCATTTGACTTGACACCTATAACTCGTTTTTGCCACACATCTCCTGGTTGTAACACCTCACTAAACACTTGTAATGGTCCAACAACATCTCCTAACACTTGGCATGATCCTAAAGCTCTCCAACAACTATAAATACCCTTGATTTTCAAACAAATTCCTTGCTTATTTCCATCTTTCTTCTCTCTAAACTCTAAGTGGAGTTGCTACCTTATTAGGAGGCCTCCCATCTGAGTTTTTCTAAGTAATCTTGGCTTCCTTGAGTGCAAGTAAGTGTTCTAACTTAGCCTTATTCATTCATTTAGCTATTTCAAGCTAAAAGTCAAACAGTGTTTGACTTTCAGCTTTGCCCGTTAATTGATCAAAGCAAAGTCCAATTGGACTTTCAACGTGATCGTAATCACGATGGTTATGATCCTTAGTGATCGTACCTACTGATTAGCACGTTTACTAGTCAAAGTGACGAGTCAAAGTTTCGTTCAATGATGCGCAGAATGCGCATTATACGACGGAACTATTTTCGGGTATCAAAACCCTTTGTTTTGAGAAATTAGTTTTATAAACCTTGTTAGAATCAATGCCAAGAACTAAACTAGGAAAGCCCTTGATTGTCGAGACAGCTAGTGGCGAACCTCTTAAACTAGTTCTATCGTTCGTGATTGCCAATTGAACCTCAATAACCACCTTTTCGCCATTAACCTCACACCAATGCTACTCGGGAGTTTCGACATCATCATAGGAATGGATTGGTTAACCAAGCATCATGCCGAATTTATTTTTTTTTGACAAGATAGTTCGAATACCTCTTCCCTCTGGTGAAGTCTTAGAAGTTCGTGGAGAGAAACCCGCTAGTAACCTTAAACTCATGACTTGTAACCAAGCCCAAAAATACCTACGAAAGAACTATGTTGCCTTCCTGGCACATATCATAGAGGATAAAGGCAAAGGCAAAACTATTCAGGATATCCCCGTTGTTCGAGATTATCTGCGGTGTTCCCTAGGAATTACCCGGTTTACCTCCTGTACGTCAAGTTGAGTTCTGCGTTGATCTAGTACATAGTGCCAACCCAATTGCTAAATCTCCTTACCGTCTTGCACCATCTGAGATGCAAGAATTATTGAAACAGCTTCAAGAGCTATCTGATAAAGGATTCATTTGTCCGAGCTATTCACCTTGGGGCGCTCATGTCCTATTTGTGAAAAAGAAGGATGGATCTTTCCGTATGTGTATCGATTCTCGTGAGCTCAACAAACTCACGATCAAAAATCGATATCCCCTACCTCGCATTGATGATCTCTTTGATCAGCTACAAGGTGCTAGTTACTTTTCTAAGATTGATCTGCGTTCTGGGTATTATCAACTTCGTGTGCTCGAAGAAGATATTCCCAAGACTGCCTTTCGCACTCGATATGGTCATTACGAGTTTACTGTCATGCCTTTCAGTTTGACAAATGCTCCAGCTGTTTTCATGACTTGAGGAATCGGGTTTGTAAACCTTATTTGGACAAGTTCATCATTGTTTTCATCGACGACATTCTTATTTATTCCAAGTCTCGAGCCAACACTAACAACACCTTCGATTAACTATGGAACTACTAAAGAAAGAACAACTTTATGCCAAATTTTCCAAGTGCGAGTTTTGGCTAAAAGAAGTTCAATTCTTGGGACACATAGTTAACGAGCAAGGTATACATGTGGATCCTTCCAAAATCGCTGCTATTAAGGATTGGAACACACCCACTACTCCCACAGAAGTTCACTCTTTTATTGGTCTTGTCGGATATTATCATCGATTCATCGCGAACTTCTCAAAAATCGCAGTTCCACTCACCGCTTTGACTCAAAATAATAAGCCTTTTGAGTGGGGACCCAATCAAGAGGAAGCTTTCCAAACTCTGAAACAAAAGCTCTATGATGCTCCTATTCTATCTTTACCAATGGAAACGAGGATTTCATTGTCTATTGTGACGCATCGAACCTAGGCCTTGGTTGTGTTCTTATGCAACGAGATAAAGTCATAGCCTATGCGTCAAGACAATTAAAAGTCCACGAGAAGAACTACACGACTCATGATCTTGACTTGGGTGCTGTATTTTTTGCCCTCAAAATTTGGAGACACTACCTTTATGGTACGAAATGTGTGGTTTTTACCGACCACAAAAGTCTCCAACATATATTCAATCAAAAGGAGCTGAACATGAGATTACGACGTTGGGTCAACTTTTAAACGACTACGACTGCGAAATTCGCTACCATCCTGGTAAGGCGAATGTTGTGGCCGATGCGCTCAGTCGTAAGGAACGTGTTAAGCTTCATTGTGTTCGAATTCAATCTGATTTCCCGACACGTATTTTCCAAGCTCAACGTACTTATGTTACACAAGGTATGATGGGTAGTGAATTACCGCATCAACTTGAGCTTGAAACGAGAGACAATGGATTACTCTATTATTTGAACGGTTTGTGGGTTCCAAGTCAAGACAACCTCCCCACCTTATTGATGGACGAAGCTCATAAGTCTCGTTATTCAATCCATCCTGGTGCAGACAAAATGTACAAGGATCTTAGTACCCAGTATTGGTGGCCGGGTATGAAGAAACACATTGCCTTGTATGTATCAAAATGCCTAACTTGTCTTAAAGTCAAGGCTGAACATCAACACCCATCAAGTTTGTTTGAACAACCAGAAATTCCGGTGTTGAAGTGGGAGAACATTGCAATGGATCTCATCACAAAACTACCACGCACATCTAGAGGTCATGATGCCATTTGGGTAATCATTGATCATCTAACAAAGTCAGCACACTTTTTGGCAATTCGTGAGGATTACTCTGCTGACAGACTCGCCAAGATCTATGTCGATGAGATTGTATCTCGTCATGGTGTTCCTTTGGACATCATATCTGACAGAGATGCTAGGTTCTCATCTCACTTCTGGAAGACCATGCAATCTGCTATGGGAACCAAACTTAATTTGAGCACCGCTTATCATCCTCAAACGGATGGACAAACTGAAAGGACAATTCAAACATTGGAGGATATGCTTAGAGCGTGTGTCATTGACTTTGGTGGTAGTTAGGATTCACATCTATCATTGATCGAATTCTCCTACAACAATAGTTATCACGCTAGCATCAACATGGCGCCTTTCGAAGCTTTATATGGTCGAAGATGTCATTCACTTGTCTGTTGGAATTAAGTTGGAGAGTCTCAGTTTACTGGACCTGAACTTATTCATGGCACCACAGACAAAGTAAAGAAAATACGCGATAACCTTCTGATAGCTAGAAGCCGTCAAAAGAGTTATGCGGACAAAACGAAGCAAGCCCTTGGAATTCCAAGTTGGTGATCACGTCCTACTCAAGGTATCCCCTTGGAAAGGAGTGGCAAGATTTGGAAAGAAAGGAAAACTTGCACCTCGATACGTTGGACCATTCAAGATCATTGAAAGAATCGGAAATGTGGCCTACCGACTTGAGCTACCTCCTAAACTTGGAAACGTTCACCCAACATTCATGTGTCCAATCTAAAGAAGTTTTTAGCCGACACAAATCTTCACCCAACATTCCACGTGGCCTACCGACTTGTCCAATCTAGATGACACTACGCACTTTGTCGAGAAACCTGTGGAGATATTGGACCGTGAAGTCAAGAAACTCAAACGAAGACGAATTCCGATAGTAAAGTTCGCTGGGAATCCAAACGTGGCCCAAAATTTACTTGGGAACGAGAGGATCAAATGAAAGCGAAGTACCCACATCTGTTTCCACAAGTTTCCACTAATTAAATTTCGGGACGAAATTTCCTATAGTAGGGGAGACTGTGACATTTGTGGCGATCCGATCGTATAACAATTCTGAACAAATTATCAATCAATGAAATTTTTTGTTTTTTATTTTCGAGATTTGTATTTTTATCATGACAATTGCACGAATTTGATTCTTGCACGATTCGGAACTCTTAAACGACTTCTGGAAGTGAAATCGCAAACTATTACGCAAACATATTCAGTTTAATGCGACATACACTCTGGAACACCGACATAAGCTAAACATACCCTAAATACCCTTTACGTAACTTAGAAATAAGTTTTGAAGGCTTCGGTATGGCAAAAACATGCTTATTCAACTTCAGGGGCTATTTTGCAAATTCTGTGAAACTATGCCAAATCGCGTATTTCCTACTCCAGAACATATACGCACATCCAAAAAATTTGTGTAATCATTAAAATCTAGTATTTCAATGATTGGAATGCAAAAATATAAATCGTTACGCGTTTACGATCATTTGCGTGTTCGTTACGATTTTCGTCGTAATTAACCGAAAACCGCAACCGTAGGACCAAACGAACCGACATCCGAAAATTTTCCAGGCATTTTTCAAGTTCCCTATGCTTTATCTTGCTTATAAAGCTTAAAAATGGGGTTAACGAGTGTTAAAAGTGCCAAAACGCGTCGAAAAACAAGTTTTAGGCTGCAGGGGCCTGTTCTTCCAATTCTGAAACTTAGGAATCCCAGGCGCCACGCGAGAGACCCCCAAGATCTCCCGCAACGTGCGGGGGATCCTAGTGGCAGCAGCTACCTTGCAGCTTCTGGTTCATTTGACTTGACACCTATAACTCGTTTTTGCCACTCTTCTCCTGGTTGTAACACCTCACTAAACACTTGTAATGATCCAACAACATCTCCTAACACTTGGCATGATCCTAAAGCTCTCCACAACTATAAATACCCTTGATCTTCAAACAAATTCCTTGCTCATTTCCATTTTTCTTCTCTCTAAACTCTAAGTGGAGTTGCTACCTTATTAGGAGGCTCTCATCTGAGTTTTTCTAAGTAATCTTGGCTTCCTTGAGTGCAAGTAAGTGTTCTAACTTAGCCTTGTTCATTCATTTTAGCTATTTCAAGCTAAAAGTCAAACAGTTTGACTTTCAGCTTTGACCATTAATTGGTCAAAGCAAAGTCCAATTGGACTTTGCAACGTGATCGTAATCACGATGTTATGATCCTTAGCGATTGTGCCTACTGATTACTACGTTTACTAGTCAAAGTGACGAGTCAAAGTTTCGGTCAATGATGCGCAAAATGCGCATTATACGTGTCACACCCTCAATTTCCACTTGCGGAGTTTTACCGCGAGGCGTGTGAACAAACCAGAATCTGAGACACTAGTAACATTGAACGACTCTATATGATTTGTTTATAACGTTTTCCAAAATCATTTGTTTAACCATTCATAGTTATTTTTAAATTGTTTTAGTTTGGTTTCAATGTTTAGCGGAAGCATTAGTTTTAAAGTTGAGAGGAAGCATTAAAGTAAAGTAAAGGAACGGGCGCCAACACAAACGCCAAAACAAAAGAAAAACCCAAACAATATTCGTAAATGAGACTCGATAAAAAGATGTCTTGATCAATGCAAGTGAGTGCACCTAGAGCTCCTAGCGTCCTGAGAAACATGTAAAGAAACAAGTGTCAACATTAAAGAAGAGTGAGTTCACAGGTTTTTATAAGTTCAATAGTTCGGTTATAAGTTTGTTTCCTCCGTTATCCCTAATCCGGGATAACGATTTAGTTCCATTATTCCCAACCCGGAATAATACTGATGGTTCCATTATTCCTTACCCGGAATAATAATGATGTTCCATTATTCCTAACCCGGAATAATAATGTTGTTGGTTCCATTATCCCTAACCCGGAATAATATTGATGATTCGTAATTAAGTTCAATGTTAACATGTAGGTAGCGAGCCTAAAGTTATGTCACGTAAGTGTTCGCGATCGAAGCTGACTGTTGTGCCTCCGTGTTGCCAGGCCTATCACTGACCATGGCGAAGTTAGGCCAAATTATTCACCCGTTGACCATACCCGGTCTGCTAGCGCGAGTAGCTCGGGTGGGGCTTGTCGGCCCAGTAGTACTACTTATAATTTCCCCGCTATCTAACCCAATACTAACGATCCGAGAGTTTATCGAGGACTTGTGTGATATAGCTGCTTAGTGACCATAACGTACATTAACATTAACTTAGTTACCGAATAGTTTAATGACGTTAATTTCGTATAACGTAAAGAGATAGAGTTGTAGAGTGTATACATGTTTCTCCCCTGTTGTTTAAAACCGGATAAAATTAGGGGCCGTGAACTCACCTTTAGTTGCTCAGTTAGTGTAACACAGAAGTAGCAAATGATGGGACCGTTAATTGCGTCCTAACAAGTCAATTGATTTAAAGTTAGTGTGTGAATCACACCAATACAAACCCTACACATAACTAACACACAATGCGGTACACACAATAACAAAATCCTAAAACCCAATCGTGCATGCAAGTATCATCATACCAACATAGTGATCAAAACAACCCATCATGAACACAATTCGATCCATGCAACACTTAGGTACACACATTCGCAAGTTATCAAGTTTCAGCTTGTATACTCATAATTAGGCTGTTTTCAAGGATTTTTATAAAATAGTTCTAACGTTCCAAAAATTCCAATTTTTTTACAGTAGGTGACAACTATACTATAGAATTTATGTAAAATCTTCAAGTCCTAACACTTTACTAATTATTCATAATTATTAATATACTAGGCTGCAGTCAGATTCGTCGCTTTCTGATTGCAGTCCACGGGAGAATTTATTTAAAAATCACTGTTCATCCAATTAACAAAATTCTAGTGGGAGTTTCCCAGAAATTTCCATCTCCAGTTGCTGTACAAATTTCATGATTCGACTCTCTACAGATTATGAGATCCGACTCGATAAAAAACTAACAAATTTTCAGAATTTTCACAGCTTCAGTTACTGCACTTAATTGGCCACTTAAAAATATCAAACGACCTTAGAAAAATATGAATCCAGCGCCATTAGAAGCGTTTTTCAAAATTATACGTTTTAGGATTCAGAAAATCCGTTTTTCGATAAATAATAACAAAGTTACAGCCAGTTGAAGTTGGCTGTAAACACCATTCAGCATCCTGATTTCAACATTTTATCGCAATATAACACGCTTAAACAATCAAGACGTTAAATATAAACGATCAAGAACAGATTTATCAATCATATATCATCATGTACATCATACTCATGCAAACCCTAATCATAATATATGGTTTTTATCACAAATCGCAGCCTAATGATTCTTGATTCCAACTAATCATCACAATCGCAAACTCGCATAATTTATCAAACTAAAGATCATACACTTTCATAATAATGATTCTACCATTACATACAAGCATGATCAAGAGTTTATAAACCCTAATATGACTTTGCAAAACAATGACAAACCCTAACCTTTAACAATGAGGATTAACGCACTGGGAACGAGATTGGAAGTCGATTCGGGTAATCAAGGGATCGCGACCGAGAGAGGGAATGAGGAGAAGGCTGCCGTCGGCACTTTGGAGCTAGGGTTTGTGTGTGTGTTTTTTTTTTGAAACATAACACATGCATATATGTCTTTATATAGTGCAAGAAAGTCAAGAAAAAGGAAAAGGGTTTGCGGTTTGGTCCTTACGGCCGCAAAGGGCTTGGGTGGGGCGGTTTGGGTCTTTAACTTGAACCTCAAGTTTTGGTTAATCCCTTGAGTCGCAAGGAAATGAGGTCGACTCGTTTCGCGGCTCGGTTCGATTCGTCTATATATTTACTATATATATATTTTTATAACTAAAAATCACGAAATCGAAACATAACATAATAACTCACCGAACTTATAAACGTTTAATACACATAGCACGTAGTTCACTTGATAAGTTCACAAAGTTAGCGTAATTATTTCGAGCGTGTAAATTAAATCTCCGAATCAATTTAGCGTAGGAATGAATAACCGTGAAGTAGTTCGTTTAAGATATCTGGAAAACCGGGATGTCACATTATCCCCATGTTGAAAGAATTTTCATCCCGAAAATTGAGTAAACGCGGTTTAGAATGCAACGCACAGGTTTAGAGTGCCACGCACAAAGATTTAGTTCGTTAACAATGGTACGCGAAATTACAAGAATTTCACGAAAGTACAAGAAATTCCCAGGTTGTCACATCATCCCCATGTTGAAAGAATTTTCGTCCCGAAAATTTAGTTGGTGGTATCGTTAGCTTGCTGCTCAGCTGCAAAAAGGTGTGGGTATTTGCTTTTCATTTGGTCCTCTCTTTCCCAAGTGAACTCCGGTCCACGCTTAGAGTCCCAACGAACCTTGACGATCGGAATCTTGCTGTGCCTTCGAGTCTTGATCTCACGATCCATGATCTCGATAGGTTGTTCCACAAAGTGCAGTTGTTCATCTACTTGAATCTCATCCAATGGAATGATTAGGGTTTCATCTGATAGACACTTCTTCAGATTTGACACGTGAAAAACGTTGTGAACTCCACTGAGTTCGGCAGGAAGGTCTAATTGATAAGCTACGGGTCCGATACGTTTCAAGATCACAAACGGGCCTACGTACCGTGGGTTTAGTTTTCCTCGTTTCCCAAAACGGATTACACCCTTCCAGGGTGACACCTTCAGTAGGACGCGGTCGCCTACTTGAAATTCGAGCGGTTTGCGTCGTTGATCAGCGTAGCTTTTCTGTCGATCTCGTGCCGCTGCCATGCGGTTTCTGATTTGTACAATCTTTTCAGTAGCCTCAAGTATCAACTCAGGGCCTGTGAGTTGACTGTCACCGACTTCTGCCCAACAGACCGGTGATCTACATTTAGACCGTATAGTGCTTCAAACGGTGCTGCCGATATACTTGTATGGTAACTGTTGTTATACGAGAATTCCACTAAAGGCAGATGGATTTCCCAACTATTCCCGAAGTCTACCACGCATGCCCTAAGCATGTCTTCCAAGGTCTGAATGGTCCTTTCACTTTGGCCATCTGTCTGAGGGTGATAAGCTGTGCTCATATCTAAGCGTGTACCCAACGCTTTCTGAAGTGACTGCCAAAAGTTGGACGTGAAACGAGCATCTCTGTCTGAGATGATGGACGTTGGCACTCCGTGCCGAGAAACTACTTCCTTAATGTAGATGCAATTCAACTTATCCATCTTATCTGTTTCTTTAATCGCTAGGAAGTGTGCGGACTTAGTTAAACGATCCACGATCACCCAGATGGTATCGCAACCACCCAAAGTTCACGGGAGTTTAGTGATGAAGTCCATCGAGATCTATCCCATTTCCACACCGGAATCTCAGGTTGTTGAAGTAGCCCCGATGGCTTCTGATACTCTACCTTGACTTTCGCACAAGTCAAACACTTGCTCACGTAGGTAGCTATATCCGCTTTCATGTTGGGCCACCAGTACGCGGCTTTAAGGTCTTGATATATCTTATCCGAACCAGGATGGACAGAGTATCGGGACTTGTGAGCTTCGTCCATGACTAGCTTTCTGAGGTCTCCGTAGAGAGGTACCCATATGCGATTCATGAAATACCGGGCTCCATTGGGTTTTATTCCCAATCGCGTTCCATTTTTCCCACCGATTCGGCCTTGATGTTTTCTTCCTTAACTGCTTCTAACTGCGCGTTGCGTATCTGTTCGGGTAACCCCGAATGAATGGTGACTCGTACCCGACGAGGTTTCAAGTGTTCCTTCCTACTGAGGGCATCAGCTACCACGTTAGCTTTACCTGGGTGATACCGAATGGCACATTCATAATCATTCAGGAGTTCGACCCAGCGACGCTGTCGCATGTTCAACTCCTTCTGGTCAAAGATATGTTGGAGGCTCTTGTGATCTGTATAGATTGTGCACTTTGTTCCATATAGGTAGTGTCTCCAAATCTTAAGTGCAAACACTACTGCTCCCAATTCCAGGTCATGTGTTGTGTAGTTTTTCTCGTGAACCTTCAATTGTCGGGACGCATACGCGCGACCTTATCACGTTGCATGAGTACGCATCCAATCCCTGAATGGAAGCATCACAATATACCACAAAATCATCAGTCCCTTCCGGCAAGGACAGAATGGGTGCACTGCAAAGTTTCTGTTTCAGCAATTGAAAAGCCGCTTCCTGCTTGTCACCCCAAGCATACTTGGTGCCTTTTGGGTGAGGGTGGTAAGCGGTTGCGCGATCTTTGAAAATCCCTCGATGAAACGTCTGTAGTAACCAGCCAAACCCAAAAATTGGCGGATCTCTGTCGGTGTCCTGGGTGCTTCCCAGTTTTTGATAGCATCGATCTTGGCGGGATCAACATGGATACCCTTTTCATTCACAATATGCCCGAGGAACTGAACTTCCCGAATCCGAAATCACACTTTGAAAGCTTGGCATATAGTTTCTCCAGTTGAAGTAATTCCAGCAGTAGTCGTAGATGTTCAGCATGTTCTTCTTCACCTTTAGAGTAGATGAGTATGTCATCGATGAACACAATGACAAACTTGTCGAGACACGGTTTACACACGCGGTTCATGAGGTCCATGAACACCGCGGGTGCGTTGGTGAGACCGAAGGGCATGACCAAGAACTCATAATGGCCATACCGAGTACGAAATGCCGTCTTAGCAATATCCTCCTCCCTGACGCGTAATTGGTGATAACGGACCGTAGATCAATCTTGGAGTAGTAGCTTGACCCTTGAAGTTGGTCGAAGAGATCGTCGATGCGAGGTAATGGGTATCGGTTCTTGACAGTAACCTTATTGAGTTCCCTGTAGTCGATGCACATGCGGAAGTCCCGTCCTTCTTCTTGACAAAAAGGACTGGAGCTCCCCATGGCGAAGTACTGGGTCGGATAAATTCTTTTTCTAACAATTCCTGAAGTTCGGTAGACAGCTCTTGCAACTCGGCTGGAGCTAAACGGTATGGGGCCTTGGCGATAGGAGTTGCATGGTTCGACAATTCGATTTCAAACTCCACTTGTCGATGTGGTGGAAGACCAGGTAACTCCTCTGGAAATACATCAGAAAAATCACGGACGACGGGATGTCTTCTATACGTTTCTCGTCCTTAGGCTGTTCGGTAACCAGTGCGAGCAAAGCGAAGGAGTTCTTCCTCCGAAGATACTTCTGTGCTTGCATGTAAGAGATGATGTTTGTGACGGCGCCTGCCTTCTCGCCTTGCACCGTCAAGATTTCGTCGTTAGAGAGCGAAATACGGATAGATTTTCCGAAACAGAGAACTTCAGCTCGGACGTCGGATAGCCAGTCCACTCCGACTACCACGTCAAAACTACCCAGGGTAGTTGTCATCAGATCAATGGTAAAGGTGTGACCCGCGAGTTTGAGTTGACAGCCGGATACTATATGGGTCACATCTACAGATTTACCATCGGCTAGTTCTATGACGTAAGGGGCCTCTAGGGGTTTGGGCGTGAGATTTAGGTTCTTCCTAAAAGATTCAGATATAAAACTCCTATCCGCACCCGTATCAAAAAGCACAGTAGCAAAATGTTCATTAAGGGGAAACTTACCGGTGACCACGTTCGAGTCGTTTCTGGCCTCTCCGCGGCCTAGCGTAAATGCACGACCTTTGGCACCTCTTGTGCCACCATTTCCATTGTTGTTGTTGCTATTGTTGTTGTTGTGGTTGTTGTGGTTGTTGTGGTTGTTGTTGTTGTGGTTGTTGTTGTTCCCACCATTGTTGTTGTTGTTGCGAAGCTGTGGGCAGTCTCGTTTGAAGTGGGCAGTGTTACCACACTGATAGCACCCCCGGTTAATACCCTGGTGCTGATTCTGATTTTGTCGGGACATGATTTCCCCGCGACAATCCTTTGCCGCGTGTCCCACTTTGCCACATCGTTGGCTGCGATTTCCGGCACAAGGGCCGTGATGATGAAGGTTACAACGATTACATTGTGGCTTTCGACCCACATAGCCGCTTGTGTTCTGGGTGTTGTTGGCGGGCTGATTATTGTGACCCCGATTACTGTTGAAATTATTGAACCATTTCTGGTTCCCTTGTTGTGGCTGGGCTGACGAAGACTGTCAAGCAGACGAGTCTTCAAATTTTCTTTTATTATCAGGGACCACTTCAGTTGCACCCCGAGATGGCAACTTCTTTTGTTCCACCGCCTTATCGGTGAGTTTGTGCGCCAGCCTGATCGCTTGATGCTCAGTCGCAGGGTTGCTAGCCATTACCATGCCCTGGATCTCGGGGACCAGACCCCCAAGGTAAAACTCGAGTCGTTTCTCCATGGTGTTGGCCAGATCGGGACATAGAAATACCAGGTCATGATGTTTCGCTGTGTATGCTTCAATTTCAGATCCCACCATCTTGTGGTTCCATAATGTTTGCTCCAACTGTTGAACCCTGTCTCGCGGACAGTACTCCTCCTTGATTAGGGCCTTAAACTCAGCCCAGGCCATTGCGTTTGCAGCAATAAGTCCACGCGTTTGGACTTGTGCATTCCACCAAGTTAGTGCCCCATCCTCCAACGTTGAGGCGGCATACTTGACCTTGTTGGCCTCATGGCAATTGCACATCTCGAACACTAATTCGGACTTTTCAATCCAACGGACCAGTCCTATGGGTCCTTCTGCACCCGTGAATTTGCTCGGTTTCGCATCGAGGAACATCTTGTAGGGGTTAAGACCCCCTCCTGCTGACAGAGGATAGGTAGTCAGCGAGAAAGTCTACTAGCCCAACTATTAGATTTTCCCATGAAAATTTAATAATGGTTACCTGCTGGTGGGTTTTGAACACCTGTCAGGGCAGCATTTATGTGTTCTTGGATCATTGCGGTCAGTTCTTCGGGTGTCATGTTGAGGTTTCCGCGACGTCCAGTTGCCATTTTAGATCTTCGCAAGACAACATAAACACACACCGATAAGTATATATATCCAATATAGTTATCCTATTCCATACTTAAATAATCCCTCAAATTATGTCAACCCAATATAAATTAAACAATCAAAGGAATATCAGTTTACTATAAAATTTCGAGTTCAAACATAAGTAGAAAATAAATAGACTGAAGGAAGCAAATGGGATAAGCGAGACGAGTCAGTCTTCTACGTCTCCATCTCCCAAATCATTATCGTTGCCGTCATCCTCCGCGGCGTTTCCAGCTTCTACAGCCGGGTCTTCCTCCGGATCCTCCTCTGGATCCTCCTCTTCTTCCTCTACCGGCATTGGAGGGGCCGGTGCTGGTGCGGGTACTGCTAAAGGTGCCTGATTCTGTTCTAGTTCTTGAATTCTCCAGCTGGACTCAAGAACTCTGTCTTCGAGCCAGTCAGCCCTCAGCTGCTCAGCATGAAGATCTTTAGCTAAAGTGTTACGAGCTATCTTATTCTCATATTGCTCTTCCTCGAGCTCTCCAGTCTTACCCGTTAATTGTCGTATCATCCATCCCTGTGCTAGGATAGTTTCCTACATTCTCTCTAGTTTTTCTTGTTGCTTTCTTATCATATCTCTAAGTAGGTCGTTCCCTACTTCTAACGAGTTAACCGGTTTGACCGGCATCGCGATGGTCGGGCGTGAGGACGACTCCTCCCCTAGAGCGAGCCTTTTTTTCTCACAGCTGAGCGTGTCTCCACGCCATGAGGTGGTGAGGGTTCCACCATAGGTGCCTTCCCCGGCGCCCTTGGTTGTAAAGGTTTGTCGGATGATGATGATGACATTGCCTGTTGGGTTATTTAGTTAGTTACGAGTTGCGTTTATCACAATATGCATTCATATTTTACATAACATAGTTGTAGTACAACACATAACAAGATATCACAGTTCAGTGCCAAACTAAGTCTAGTGTCGTGTAATCAGCTATAGTTTAGGTCTACTTTTAATGCAAACCTGGTTCTCTATAGCTAGAGGCTCTGATACCAATCTGTCACACCCTCAATTTCCACTTGCGGAGTTTTACCGCGAGGCGTGTGAATAAACCAGAATCCGAGACACTAGTAACATTGAACGACTCTATATGATTTGTTTATACGTTTTCCAAAATCATTTGTTTAACCATTCATAGTTATTTTTAAATTGTTTTAGTTTGGTTTCAATGTTTAGTGGAAGCATTAGTTTTAAAGTTGAGCGGAAGCATTAAAGTAAAGTAAAGGAATGGGCGCCAACAAAAACGCCAAAACAAAAGAAAAACCCAAACAATATTCGTAAATGAGACTCGATAAAAAGATGTCTTGATCAATGCAAGTGAGTGCACCTAGAGCTCCTAGCGTCCTGAGAAACATGTAAAGAAACAAGTGTCAACATTAAAGAAGAGTGAGTTCACAGATTTTTATAAGTTCATTAGTTGGTTATAAGTTTGTTTCCTCCGTTATCCCTAACCCGGGATAACGATTTAGTTCCATTATTCCCAACCCGGAATAATACTGATGGTTCCATTATTCCTTACCCGGAATAATAATAATGTTCCATTATTCCTAACCCGGAATAATAATGTTGTTGGTTCCATTATCCCTAACCCGGAATAATATTGATGATTCGTAATTAAGTTCAATGTTAACATGTAGGCCAAATTATTCACCGTTGACCATACCCGGTCGGCTAGCGCGACTAGCTCCTGTGGGGCTTGTCGGGCCCAGTAGTACTACTTATAATTTCCCCGCTATCTAACCCAATACTAACGATCCGAGAGTTTGTCGAGGACTTGTGTGATATAGCTGCTTAGTGACCATAACGTACATTAACATTAACTTAGTTACCGAATAGTTTAATGACGCTAATTTCGTATAACGTAAAGAGATAGAGTTGTAGAGTGTATACATGTTTCTCCCCCTGTTGTTTAAAACCGGATAAAATTAGGGGCCGTGAACTCACCTTTAGTTGCTCGGTTAGTGTAACACAGAAGTAGCAAATGATGGGACCGTTAATTGCGTCCTAACAAGTCAATTGATTTAAAGTTAGTGTGTGAATCACACCAATACAAACCCTACATATAACTAACACACAATGCGGTACACACAATAACAAAATCCTAAAACCCAATCATGCATGCAAGTATCATCATACCAACATAGTGATCAAAACAACCATCATGAACACAATTCATCCATGCAACACTTAGGTACACACATTCGCAAGTTATCAAGTTTCAGCTTGTAACTCATAATTAGGCTGTTTTCAAGGATTTTTATAAAATAGTTCTAACGTTCCAAAAATTCCAATTTTTTTACAGAAGGTGACAACTATACTATAGAATTTATGTAAAATCTTCAAGTCCTAACACTTTACTAATTATTCATAATTATTAATATACTAGGCTGCAGTCAGATTCGTCGCTTTCTGATTGCAGTCCACGGGAGAATTTATTTAAAAATCACCGTTCATCCAATTAACAAAATTCCAGTGGGAGTTTCCCGGAAATTTCCATCTCCAGTTGCTGTACAATTTCGTGATTCGACTCTCTACAGATTATGAGATCCGACTCGATAAACAACTAACAAATTTTCAGAATTTTCACAGCTTCAGTTAATGCACTTAATTGGCCACTTAAAAATATCAAACGACCTCAGAAAAATATGAATCTAGCGCCATTAGAAGCGTTTTTCAAAAATATACGTTTTAGGCTTCAGAAAATCCGTTTTTCGATAAATAATAACCAAGTTACAGCCAGTTGAAGTTGGCTGTAAACACCATTCAGCATCCTGATTTCAACATTTTATCGCAATATAACACGCTTAAACAATCGAGACGTTAAATATAAACGATCAAGAACAGATTTATCAATCATATATCATCATGTACATTATACTCATGCAAACCCTAATCATAATATATGGTTTTTATCACAAAACGCAGCCTAATGATTCTTGATTCCAACTAATCATCACAATCGCAAACTCGCATAATTTATCGAACTAAACATCATACACTTTCATAATAATGATTCTACCATTACATTCAAGCATGATCAAGAGTTTATAAACCCTAATATGACTTTGCAAAACAATGACAAACCCTAACCTTTAACAATTGAGGATTAACGCACCGGGAACGAGATTGGAAGTCGATTCGGGTAATCAAGGGGATCGCGACCGAGAGAGGGAATGAGGAGAAGGCTGTCGTCGGCTCTTTGGAGCTAGGGTTTGTGTGTGTTGTTTTTTTTTTGAAACATAACACATGCATATATGTCTTTATATAGTGCATGAAAGAAAGAAAAAGGAAAAGGGTTTGCGGTTTGGTCCTTGCGGCGCAAAGGGCTTGGGTGGGGCGGTTTGGGTCTTTAACTTGAACCTCAAGTTTTGGTTAATCCATTGAGTCGCAAGGAAATGAGGTCGACTCGTTTCGCGGCTCGGTTCGATTCGTCTATATATTTACTATATATATATTTTTATAACTAAAAATCACGAAATCGAAACATAACATAATAACTCACCGAACTTATAAACGTTTAATACACATAGCACGTAGTTCACTTGATAAGTTCACAAAGTTAGCGTAATTATTTCGAGCGTGTAAATTAAATCTCCGAATCAATTTATCGTAGGAATGAATAACCGTGAAGTAGTGCGTTTAAGATATCTGAAAAACCGGGATGTCACAATACGGACAGAGCTATTTTCGGGTATCAAAACCCTTTGTTTTGATGCCAAATCAGTTTTATAAACCTTGTTAGACATGTTTAACTCGTCACTTTTACTTTAGTGCTTATTTAGGGTCGTAAGTCGAGCGGTCTTGACCACCGCTTTGACTTTTGAATCCAACCCGTTTGGTCGATCTTAGGATCCGATCAAACACATATATGTGACTATGGTTGTATAGGGAATAACCTTCTGAGGTTATACCTTATGGTCACGTCGTTTGGTTAGTGTTATGTTAAGTCGTCTGTCATGCACTATAAATGACCAAAATGCCCTTTTTGCGCATAAATCAACTTTAAGCATATATGACCAATGTTTTGACATACAAACTGAGGTTGCAACTGTAATAAACTTATTTTGGCGTATTAGACTTATCATAACACATATCTAACCATCTGAACACGTTTTTACGTGAATTAAACGTTAAAGTAGCGTAAACTACCTTAACGAGTCATAACGGGTCAAAAGCACTTAGGAATCTTTTCAAATCAGAATGTAGACATTGTTAAACCATTTCATATGAGTTCCACTACTCATTTGGTTTACAAGACGTCATTCTATGAAACCCCCCGATAAAAGTCCCAACGTTTACATAGTTATCCAATTTTAGGACACGTTTGATTTCTCGGACTTTTAAGCTTGTTTAATCTTTTATTCAAGGTAACTTTGCAATCCCAAGTGAGTACATACACCCCTATTTTATATATTTTGTGGTGACTATGTGAGTACATAGCTCCCCTCTTTTATGATTTTCAAATATTTTGCGGTGATTCATATGTGCTAAATTGTTTTCAAGTTTTCAAATTACAAATGCTATGGTTTATATAAACACCACGATTTCAATAATGTGAACGAACTTGTTGGTGCGTTATATACATGACACGAATGACGTTCATTAGCTTTGGCTAAGCCGACCAGTAGTAAGTTATGGTACCATAGGACTGACAATCCCGTTACCAAGTTTCCCGGTGTTTGTGGGGAAATTTGGGGAATGACCGAAACTGTTTACTTTAACAAACCCTTTGGTGGTTTGTTATTGCAATTTAAAGATACCCTTTAGTGGTATAGACGGGTCAACACAGGTTTGAATGTATTTACCAAAACGACCAAAAGTTTTCACAATTAAAACAAGGACGATTTGTTTACACGGACGATATGAACAAAACATATTGGTTTATGACACGAACAATGGATAATTGGTTTATGACACGGACAATGAATGATTGGCTTATGGTAAGTGATTTAGATAATGAAACGTGTGTAATGTGATAAAAGCATGGTGGATACGCCGCTGGTACTTCCTATATATATATAGCCTTTTTCATATTACATTCGTGTCGTTTTTGCATCACTTGGAACAAAGGTTTTCAAACAATGATACGCAACGATTTTCAATTAAAGATATAAACGTACAAAGTTTCTTCAAGGCGATTTACTACTCGAATTTACAAAACAAATGTTTTGGTCAAGATTCATGGCTACAAGTCTTTTATAAACTATAACTAACTTGTTTTAGTTGGTTAGTTATCATTGCAATACCAAATACTTTTGATAACTTATGTAGTTCTGACGAGCTATTGCAGTACATATTCAAAGCCATGAATTTGACACGCTCACAAAACCTATGTACTCGCCAGCATATTTTTGCTGACTCATTTTCACATATGTTTCAGGAAACCAAGTTTGATGTCGATGAATGCTCACGTAGGATTGGACGCGGACTTAACTCCATAAAATATGAAAGACAAAGTTTAATTAGTTTAATTTAAACTTTAAGACAATGTAACTATGTAATTTCAATATCCAATAAAACATAACTTTAATTACCATGTGTTGTTGTAACAATCTGTTAACATGACTCCCCGACGTTTCCGCCACGGTTTGTTGTTTTTACGCGGTCGGGGTGTTACATACGAGGTCTTTATAGATAGTTGATATCTGGGGTATTATACAAGTTCTTCTGATTTTGTGGAAGCAATAGCCTAGAACTTCTATAATACTTTCAGAATAAACCCTTAAGCTGCATGCAATCTTGAAAAGTATCAAAAGATCTAATCGTTTGTAGTGCTGAAAAGATTCCTTAATGAAACACACCTTAAAGTCGAGCCTTCATCTCTTTGTCTGTATGGTAGTACTAACCTAAGCTCTCAAGGTCTCCAAAACCCAGATACAAATATCAATTATGTTATATTCACCTGTAAGATGAAATCGAGGGAATCTTGATGCGGGAGTATATTCAAGAAGTGGGAACCGCAGATAAGTCAAGTTTCATAAATCATACCTTAACATATCTTGAAACATTTGAGAAACGTGGTAAAGTTTAAGTGGACAAACATATCAACAATCTAGGTAAACAAGTTTAAAACATAAAGTCACCTAAAGGTCAACGGTACTGGTGATATGTCTCATACAACTGATATGATCCTTTACACGAATTCACAAAAATATGTCTGTAAATATGTTTGTACATAGTTTACTTTGTTCTGTACATAGTTTATCAGCTTTACAGATTAAAACCAAAAAGATTTTTAGTGTGTTTTAGCATAAAATTACAAAATACAAAAAGATTTTGTTTCTACATCGTTTTCAGCAAACTAATGTTGGAGAACGGTCTTCGAAGTCTGGTAAGGTGCTAGAACTGGTGGGAAATCTCTTTGACAACGGGCTGGGAGCTAATCTGTAAAATCTGAAAAGTCAAGAACGATAAAAAGTTCATTACTTTGAAACTTTGATTTTGAAAATATCAACAGTTTGTTCGTAACGGGTCAAACCGGGGTCATCAACTTAGACTCGGCAGACAAATTGGTTAACCAAGGTTATTAGCTTGGACTTGGTCAACTGAGTGGATTTTCATAACTGGTAAAGGTTGGAAAGTTCAAGGGTTAAATTGTAAAATTTGAAAAAAGTTTGTTTTTGAGTTTGGAAAGTTCGACCGAACTTGCTAAACTGAATCAAGTTTAACAATTAAGCAAGTTCGACCGAACTTCCTTCTGATGGCTGGTTGTTATAGTAGAAGTTTGCCTGGACTTGATTGGGCTTATGGCATGGGCTTATCAAGTTCGCCCGAACTTGCCATGGTATAAATGCCCAGCAAGTTCGGCCGAACTCATTTATCTGTGTTTCAAAATTCTGAGCGAACTTGCCATTTGAGAGCGTTTGAGTGAAATTGACATAATCACATCGTAACTCTGCCCAAATTTCAATAGATTTTGGTGATTAGCACACGAACTTCAATGGCTGAGGTATAGATCTGATCTTTGAACCATGATTTTGGACTTTAATCGACGTAATTAGATCTAAAATGATAAAACCAATTAGATATAAGGTTCGAATGGATAAATTGGAGATTAGTTCATGTTAATTAACACTAACCGATCATGAATACATGTTAAAATCGATCAGATTGTTACAAATTGATGTTACAGGTAATATGTTGAAGATGAAAACAAGTTCGGCCGAACTTGTTGACATGTTCGACCGGACTTGTTAATCAACATGAATAAATGAACCAAGTGCATGTTCGACCGAAATTTACAGTTTATCTTAGAATTTTTTATTTAGGGTGGAAGTTCGACCGAACTTAGGTTTTAAAAGATTGGAAATTGAATATTCGTAAGTTCGCCCGAACTTCTATATTGTTGAACACGTTATGTAATACATGTTCGGGCGAACTTGATATAATTCAGAATGTTTTAACACTCATCAAATTCGCCCGAACTTGATGAAAATGTTGAAAAATTTTTGTAAATTTTTCTCGTACTGCGTGCTAATTGTTTTGCATCATTTTTCAGGCTCAAGAACCAGCAAGGGTAATTTCTATGGATTTCTCCAAGATCCATAATACTTGCATCACGCTTGACAAAACGATATGTCCATCGCTGAAAGATTACGACAGTATTTTGAAGTTTCTTAAGGAATGTCCTATTCACAGAGCGATCACAGAGCGCATAGTGTCGTATAGATCTCATATATACCATTTCTGGATGAATGCGGAGTTCAGCGATGATAAAAAGACCATTACATCATCAGTGCAAGTCGGGAATGAAGTCAAACCAATCACTGTTACAGAAGATGATATTCGACGGATTCTACAGTTTAACAATGATAAAGACGATCCGATATATCTTGATGAAAAGATGGTTCGAGGCTGTTTTTATCGAATGGGTTACAAGGGAAGCGTGAATAAGTCGACATTATAAAAAGGGGAAGTGACTAACCCCTACAAGCTCCTGATGCATGCAATTATTCATACATTCAGTCATCGCAAAGCAGGCCTTGACGACGTGCAAGATTACATGGCCTGTATGGCAACGGCATTGATCTTGAAGAAGCCGTTTAACTATTCAAAGTTGGTTTTCACTCTTATGTCGAAAAACATGGATGATTCGAGATTGTGCTTATATCCAAGGTTTGTTCAGATGCTAATCGATGAAAAGTACACAAATGTTGCACGAGATCCGAATGATGTGTTATATCTAAGTCACCTCGACGATACAACGGTGAAGAAGTTGTTAAAGTTTCAAAAGTAAGCATCAGCACCGGTTGCTAAACCAATATTTGGGGCTATCAAAGATTCAAATTATATTGCGCCGCCTGACAATAAATGGAGAAAAGACGGAAGCGATGATGAAAAAGAGTTGAACGCAGAAAAAGAGTGGTTCAAAGGTTTCAAGCCGAAAGCTCGAAGCGATTGGTTCCTAAAGGCTGAAGTTGATAAGCCTAAGAAGAAACGAGTAGCAAAGAAAGTTGAAACAATGCTTGTTGATGAAGATGAGCCAGAGAATGTTCAAGTTGAAGCTGGTTCGAGTGCTGAAGTAGTTGTTGAAAGTAAAGAGATTTAAAAGACAACACAAGATGATGTTATATCTGCTACATCTGAAAATGATGATGATTTAGATGAAACTCGTGTGAAAGAACCAAAAAAATCAGAGGCTGAAATTAGAGCTGAAAAGGAGAAAGAAATGGATGCTAATTTTGATCCGAATCTAACGAAGAAAGGCCGAAGAAAAAGGCTAAACGTGTGAAGTCTGCTACTATGTCATCTGCAAAGACAACAGGATCTCCACATACAAAGGGCAAGAAGAAAAAGAAAGCCCAGAATCCAGTTAGTAAATGATACAAGAATAAGCTAAAAAACGCAGAAGTTACACAAGAACCTTCTGGCACACAGGAGAAAGGAGTTACGCAGAACCTCCTGTAGTTGTTACAACTGAAGCTGAACATCCAGGAGTCACACAAGAACCTCTTGTGATTATCTCATCTGAAGTTGAAAGGCAAGGAGCCACACAAGAACCTCCTGTGTCTTGTTTATTGGAAGTACCTATTGTTCAATATCATGTTGCTCCAACAACTTCACACTTTGAAAGTTCTACTCCAAAAAAGACTACACCACAGACTGCTGCTCCAAAGTTAACTCCAAGGGCAAATCTGTTTGGTGATATGCGTAATGATCCAATTAGTCTTCAAGATTTAAATGATTTCTTTCCAGAAACGAATGTTGATCTTCTCGAAAAGCGTGTAAAGATCATGGAAGAGAATGTGGCCAAGAATGAAGAAGAAAAAGCTGAGTTGATTAATAAGATGAATCAAAGTGCAGTTGAGAAAGAAATGTTGGATGATAAAGTAAAGATATTGGAAAATGAGCGTGAATACTTCAAAGCTCTAATTGAGAGTCTGCAAGATGCAAATGAGAAGCTGCAGACAGAGATTGCTGATTTGAAGTCAATCCAAGCCCTAAATGATCGAAGATTCTCCAGGATGCAGAAAGTTTTATCTAACACCCTGGGTATAGATTTCATCTCTGAATATGATCATCTGGATCGTCAGGAAGCTAAAGAAAGATCTGAAAAAGAATTAGCTGCAAGTGGAAAAGGTAAAGGTATAGAGGGAGAAGACCCTAAATCATCTGAAGCTGCAGAAAAGAATGTTGATGATTTTGTGATAGCTTCTGAGTCTGATATTCCAAAGGTTGAGGAATCCGTCAAGCCTACTGATCCTATCGTTGCTTCTGAAGATAAGGACGATGAAGAAGTAGAGAAAGAGGATAAAGATGAGGATGAACAGAAAGATGATTCTGAGTATGAAGGTTGGAATGTTGCTGATGATGACGATGATGATGATCAGGGAAGAGTTGGTGTTAGAATCAGTGATGGAAAGGTTTCGATGATGTCGATTTTTCTTCTCTAATGGACGATGAATGGAATAAGATGGATGATCAGACTCGGGGGTAGTCAGGGCAAACAGGGCCAACGATGATGTTGATAGGTTTGCAGAGCTTGTTGCTGCCACAAAGCCTTTAATGTTGATGCTTGAACATAATGTAGAGGAAGGCGAGTACGTGCATGACTATACTAAGGAAGATCTGGCCAAGTTAATTGAAGTTGATGCTGAAGATCTAGAGTTTGATTTTGAAGAAGATGTGTTGAATGTTAACACATTTGAGCGAATGATTATCAGTATGTTAGAAGATTTGAAGCTGATGAATACAATAGAGTGATTGTTGAAGATTGGTCCTCTGATGATGAAACAGATCAAATTGCGAAGTACGTAGGTCCTAATACTGATAGTTTTCCTACATTTGAGGAGATGTACAAGCAACTAGACGAAGATATGTTGAAAGAAAAGATAGAGGAATCAGTTCGAGAAGGTAAAGTACCAAAGCCGATGACGAAAGAGGAAATTGCTCAAGCAAAGAAGTCTTGGTTTAAAGAAATGCCGCGCAAACGTAAGTTTCAACGTCCTCTAGCATTCTTTACCAGAGACAAAGACCTGTCATTGGGGGATATTCAAAGTTGGGGTTGGTTCAAAGAGTTGAATGTTTATGCAATCAAATGGGAATTTGGAGTGCAATACTTCAAGTATCTTGCTAATTTCAAGACTTTACCATATTGGGATGTTGAGGAGCTGGTTCAGACTGTGAATGTTACTAATCAGATGCAGTAAATTGATCAGTTGTTATGGAAGATGATCAAGTATGAAGCGGTATAAGGATTTAACTATTGGAAGCCATTTATTCCAGGTCGTCGAATCATAACAAACAAGAAAACAGGGGAGAAAGACATAACGTTGATAATGAAGCGACCTAGAGCCATGAGAAACATGTTGTTAATGCCGATTGAGCAAAACTTCTATCCATTGTTCAAGTGGTAGCAGATAGATCCAACTACTTGTGAAGCTGTTATTGTGTTACGATTCGAAGAACACTTGAATATTTTGAAGGAAAGAGTTGAAATATTGGGATTTCAAGGCATGAGAGGATTGCGGAGAACGATCATGATTCTAGATCCAATGTGGCTTGTTAACTGTTCCACAGAAGATATCAATACCTTGTTCTACAGCATGATTGTATTCGAAGAACGTGAGAAAGAACAAGCTATGCAGTATCAAAGAGTTGTGAATGTTTGCTATGCGCATGAAGTAAATTCAGGAAAGATGTGGCAGACAAGCTGGAGAGATCTGGAATGGGTTGAGTTTTAAAAGATGAGAAGCGTCTTGAAGCTATTCATGAGAAAGGTAGAAAGGCAAGTGTTAGAAGATTTCAGTTTATGAACAAAGTGCCTCCTACAGACCAGAGCCGGATCCAAAACAAGAACGACGAAAGAAGCCTTACAAGAACTTCTTCGGTCATGTGCGTTAATGTTTATTATGAAGACAGAGTTTTGAAGATTGATACAAGACGAAGACGATATCCAAGGGGGAGTCTGTTGGTGCATAATGTCTATGTCTTTGTCTTATATCGATTCTGTATAGAATAGAGTTGAATAGGCTAGCAAAACGATGTATTTATGTATCTAGTAGTCAAGTTCGCTCATGTTATAACTTGTAAAGTCAAGGTCGGCTGAACTTGCTAAGGCAAGTTTGGGCGAACTTAGGTCTCCAACAGGCGAACTTGTACTTCTATAAATAGCTAGCTTGTTGTCCTCATTTGTAACTTTGGCATTTTGGAGGCGAAGCTATGTCAATCTGGATTCTTGACTGTTACATCAATAAAATTGACTATTAACTGATTAATTCTTGTCTTTGGTAAACACGTCGTAATATTTCCGCTATTATGAACGTTAGATATCAAATTTAGGTTCCTTAGCATCAAGGATCGATCCTACAGGAACCAAGCTAAATTTGAGCACTGCTTATCATCCTCAAACGGATGGACAGTCTGAAAGGATAATCCAAACACTGGAGGATATGCCTAGAGCCTGTGTGATCGACTTTGGTGGTAGTTGGGATTCGCATCTACCATTGAACGAATTCTCTTACAACAATAGTTATCACTCCAGCATTGACATGGCACCTTTCGAAGCTCCTTATGGTTGAAAATGTCGTTCACCTGTCTGTTGGAATGAGATTGGTGAATCTCAATTCACCGGACATGAACTCATTCAAGATACAACGGACAAAGTCAAGAAAATTCGTGAAAACCTTTTAACAGCTAGAAGCGGTCAAAAGAGTTATGTGGACAAACGACAAAGCCCTTGGAATTCCTAGTCGGTGACCACGTACTCCTTAAGGTATCCCCTCAGAAAGGGGTGATTAGATTCGGGAAGAACAGAAAACTTGCACCACGATACGTTGGACCATTCAAGATCATTGAGAGAATCGAAAAGTTTCCTACAAACTTGAGCTACCTCCTAAACTTGGTAATGTTCATCCAGCTTTCCACTTGTCCAACATGAAAAAGTGTTTGGCTGATGAAAACCTCTACATCCCTCTTGATGAAGTTCGTGTTGATGACACGATGCATTTTGTTGAGAAACCTATGGAAATATTGGACCATGAAGTCAAAAAGCCAAAGCGCAGACGGATACCGATTGTAAGTTTCACTGGGAGTCCAAACGTGGCCTAGAGTTTACTTGGGAACCGTAACATGCCAAATCGCGTAAAACAACACGCGGCGGAAACACTTGGGGAGTCACGTTAACAGATTATTTCAACAACACATGGTATTTCATATTTCGTTTTATTGGATATTAAACATAGATTATATTGTCATATTGTTTTAGAACTTTCAAACAAACTTAAACAAACAAACAAGCATATTTATTGTCTTTCTTATTTTATAAGCACGAAGGTCCACGTCGATCCTACATGAACATGCATCAGTATAATCAAGCATTTTTCCCTGAAATATATGTGAAAACGAGTCAACATAAAAGAATGCCGGCGAGTACACAGGGTTTGTGAGTATGTCAAATTTATGGCTTAAATACGTATTACAATACCTCGATAGACTACTAGAGTCATTAATTGAAAACCTTGTTATCGAAAAGTATTTGGTATTGCAATGATAACTAACCAATCCAAAACAAGTTAGTTATAGTTTATACAAGACTTGTAGCCATAAATCTTGACCAAAACATTTGTTCGTAAATCCGAGTAGTAAATCGTCTTGAAATAACTTGTATGGTTTATATCTTTAATTGAAATTGTTGCGTGTCATCGTTTGAAAACATTTGTTCAACTGATACAAATATCGCTACGAATATAATACGATAAAAGCACTTATATATAGGATGTACCGGAGGCATATCCACCATGCTTTTATCATATTACATCGTACCGTTATCTAAATCACTTATGATAACCAATCGTCCATTGTTAATTGTTCTTGTTAAAACCAATAGTTCGTCGTTCATTGTTACAAACCAATCGTTTATCGTTCCTTGTTATAACCAATCATTCATCGTACCTTGTTTTAGTTGTGAAAAACTTTTGGTCGTTTCGTGAATATATTCAAACCTTTGTTGACTTGTTCGAGACCACCCATGAGGTCCCTTAATCGTCTAAAAACACCCAAAGGGTTTGTTACAAATACAGTTTCAGTCGCTTCCCAAACTTCCCCACAATCCCTGGGAATTTTGGTAACGGGATCTTCAGTCCTAGGCGCCGTAACTTACTACTGGTCGGCTTGGCCATTGTTAATGAATGTCATTCTTGTTATGAATACAATGCACCAACAAGTCCTGTAACACCCCGATCACGTAATACAACAACACGCGGCAGAAATATCAGGGAGTCATGTTACAAATTGCTCAGCCACAACTGGAACTAACTTGTTTCGTTATTATTAACATTGTTTTACAAAACAAAGAATACATGTAATTGTCTTTTGTTTAAAGAAGTCTAAAGCCCAGATGCATTCCTATGTGTAACATGCTCGAAAAATCGTCAACCTGAAACATATGTGAAAAAGAGATGTCAACAAATAATGTTGGTGAGCACATAGTTTTGTTGGCCAAATAAATGGCAAAAGGATTTAGTATTGCATACTTTGATAACTACGAGAGTTGCCAATTGTAAATCGACTCATTTTAGCCAAAGAATGGGAAAAGGGTTAGTTTTGCAATACATTAACTTGATTATGAAACTTGTAACAAAAGAGTTTTGTATGGCATTATGATCATTACTAAAGTAACTTTCATGCTTTGAAAAATTGTACTTTGTTCTTTGTAAACATATTGAAATCGTCCATAAACTTGAGAGTATGTTATTAGAAATCCAATTAAGGATAATCAATAGCTATACTGAAAATGGTCCACACTTGCGTGAGTATATTAGAAATCAATTAATGATTTATAATAATACAAAATATCCTTCTAAGAATCTATCATACAAATCATGAAAGGATTCTTCAAGGGTTTGGATATCGAACATTGAAATCAGTCGTACACAAAATCCTAAAGTGACTCGAATAACGCTACAAGAGTAATGCAACAAGAACATTTATATATAGGAAGTACCAGCGGCGTATCCACCATGTTCTTATGGTATTACACTTGTTTCATTATCCTAATCACACCTAACCACATAAACACATAATCGTCAACTTGTCAATTGTCTCGTCAAATACGCATTAGTGTACACAGAATCCAATCAAGGACTACCAATTGGTACCTTAAACATTCCATTAATATCTAACAATAAAGATAGGTAGATGTAATGGGAATTTAGTCTTGTCACTTATCTGCTTAAATTGTCTTGTCAAATACGCATTAAAGTACACAGAGTCCAATCAAGGACTACCATTTAGTACCTTAAACATTCCGCTAACATCTAACTATAAAGATAGGTAGATGTAATGGGAATTTAGTCTTGTCACTTGTCTCGTCAAATTGTCTTGTCAAATACGCATTAAAGTACACAAAGTCCAATCAAGGACTACCAATTAGTACCTTAAACATTCCACTAATATCTAACTATAAAGACAGGTAGATGTAATGGGAATTTAGTCTTGTCACTTGTCTCGTCAAATTGTATCACAAAATCATAATCCTAATGGTGATTCGGATAAGGCTACGGAGGGTAATACAATAAGCACACCTATATATAGGAAGTACCAGCGGCGTATCCACCATGTTCTTATTGTATTACTCTAGTATCGTTATCTAAATCACCAAAAAATCTACACATAAACCATAACCATCGTTCCTCGTAAAGTACTTCTTAGAAATCTCGATATAAAGATAGGAAGATTTAAGAGTGTACTTCAAACCTCCTTTGAGAATCTAACAATGAAAATAGAAAGATCGTACAAGGATATAGGCCCTGAAAGACCTCTTTAACTGTCATGTCAAGTGTTGCATAATCGGAAATAATACATAAAAGCACTTAGTAAACACATACATGCCATACATTTGAGAAAAATCGGTTACACATGTGAATCACCCCAAAAAATTTGCAAAACATAAAAGAGGGGAGCAATGTACAAGCCTGGGATTTGCGTAAAGATCTTGTTCTAAAGATATAACAAAGCTTAACGTATCAAGAGTTCAAGTGTTGAAGTGGTTCCTAGTGTATCGGATAAATACATGTTAGTATGTCGAAACTTGAAAATGAGAAATCAGGTAGAATGAAGGATATAAACCAAACAAGAGTTGGATCTTGTATAATATGGTTCATTTTACCTATAATTCAGATTTGGAAGTATTTTAAAAAGTTTTGACTTGTTACGGCTTGCTAAAGTGGTTTATGCCACTTTAACAGGTCATATCGTAACTATGGGTTCGGATGGTAAAATATGTCCTATGACAAGTTTAATATGTCAAGACTAGTTTATTTAAGTTGTGAAATCAGTTCCCATGAAAAAATAACATTCTTATATGCTCAAAACTATTTTATGCGCAAAAAGGGCATTTTCGGCATTTTAAAGAATACATAGTCGACTTGTCATTTGACTAACCAAACGGTATGACAATAAGGTATAACCTCAGAGGGTTATTCCTTAAATATTATGGTTTCATAATAATGGTCTTGGTCGGATTCTAAAGTTGACCAAACGGGTCAGATTCGAAAGTCAAAGTGGTGGTCAAACCATTCAACTTACGACTCTAAACAAGCACTAAAACAAGAGTGACGAATTTGACATGTTTTGACATGTCTAAATAAGTTTATAAAAGAGTTTTGAATCAAAACAAACTTTTCTGACACCTGGAATTTGATCTATTGCAAAAGGCGCAAAAATCGCATTTTGACCGAAACTTTGACTTGTCATAAAGACTTGGAACGATAGAAATCATTAGGTATGATCAATAGGAATCATAACCACCTTGATTACCATCATAATACAAGGTTCAATTGGATTTTAAATTGCTCAATTCATGATCAATTCTAGAAGTTAAACCCTCTGTTTTGGTCCCTTTAGTAGGCCTAGTATTTCGGCAATCGCAATGGCTAAAAGTCAAACTTTATGACTTTTAATTCAATTAAACTACAAGAATTGAAATAAGCATGACAGAGATCACTTACAAACACCAATGGAATGCTAAGAACTCAGAGATTGATCACTAAATGGTTGCAACTTCAGATTGTAGCAGAATTGAGTTGATCAAAAGTTTTAGTGTATGAAGAACCTTGCTATTTAAAGATGAATTAGGTTGCCATGAGATCATTACAGGTGTTAGGGCTTGTTTTAGGATCATTCCAGGTGCTTAGGGAGGTGTCAAGACCGGGGAAGTGTGGCAAGTTCGAAAGCTAGGTGTCCAAGAGAGTAAACAGGGTGCTGCCACAATTCTGATGTGCTGGAGGCACCTTATGGACAGTAAGGTGTATAGGCATACGGTCCGTAAGCCTAGGGTCTGGGCAGCACTTTCACAAATTGGCAGAACAGGCCCCTGCATGCGTTTTGTCACGTTTTGGGCACTTCTAACACCCGTTAACCTCATTCAGTCATAGGGCTAAAGTATAGGGAACTTCAAATATGTTGGAAAATGTTCTAGAGGTCAGTTCGTTTGGTCGTACGGTTGCGGTTTTTGGTTAATTACAACGAAAATCGTAACGAACGCGTGTATAACCGTAAATGCGTAACGAATGGCATTTTTGCATACCGATCACTAAAATATATATTTTAATGGTTACAAAAATTTTGGATGTCCGTACGTGTTCCGGATAGCGAAATACGCGTAAAGGCAAAGTTTCGTGGTTTTGACGCTTTTAGTACCTGTGACCAAATACGGTATTTTCACACACCGAACCCTTCAAAACTTATTTCTTAGCTATGTTAAGGGTATTTAGGGTATGTTTTATCTTATGATCTTGTTCAGAGTGTACGTTGCTACGAGAATCGGCAGACTTTCGTAGTTTGCCGTAAATAGTCCCTATGATCGAATAGGCTTGTTTTTGACATACCAAACCCTTCAAAACTCATTTCTAAGTATATAAAGGATATTTAGGGTATGTTTGACTTATTTCATTGTTCTGGACTGTATGTCGCGTTAAACGGGTTACGTTCTCGCGTTAGTTTGCGACTTTGTTTCCTTTGAAGAGGCTTAAAGGTTTGAAATCGAACAAGGACTAAATTTGTGAAATTGTTTTTGAATATCAATCATTTTGAATTTGTAAAATGATTAAAATTTCTCAGATGTCAAGTCTCCCCTACTTGAGGAAATTTCGTCCTGAAATTTATTCAAAGGAGACCGTAAAGTGATCGAAACAATGAAAGGTATTAAAGCTCGAGATTACAAAAATGTTGAACATCGTTTGGTGTAGGAAATTTTTGGGGGATTCAAGGCGTAAACAAAGATATTCAAAGCATCTCAAGGTATTCAAACCTTTAGAATTTCTGAATCCTTAAAGTGTCATTGAGTGTGTAAAAACGGTATTATGTTATACTAAGTCTTTAGTGTAAATCCTAGCAACAAAGGGGTGTACATTCAAGCCTGGCCATACATACACGGTTTCTAACGTCCCACGAGGTACATCCCATGTACCATGAGCATCTCATGCATAGGAAACGGGTCAACATACCTATGGCATCAATATCGTCACCTTTGACACCATAATATACTCCCGGTCGGCTCGAATAGAGTTAATGAATGTACTGTCAATCGTCCTTGTATCAAATAACCAAATAGCAAATAGTCACATAATCACATAATGGTCCAAGACAACATAAAACCTTCAAGCAATCCTTGTAACGTTTTGATGAATAACACAATAAGAACACTTATATATAGGAAGTACCAGTGGCGTATCCACCGTGGTCTTATTGCGTCATACCCTTCCCGTTACCTGATCACTCTAGATTTTATGCCTCCATCTTAACAAGACTTACTATGATTCTCATAAGCGATTCCCGTAATTAAGTGTGCACCCATAATTACGTGTTTCGTCACATGGTCCACATAGCTCCTCTTGTTAAATAAGGGAAACAAATAATAAGGTCGAATCAATAACTAAATAAGATAATCATCTCATAGCACATCATTGAATCAAACATCCATCGTCGCAACATAGGAACTATTGAATTTGGTCGTGTTTCATACTAGTAATGATGACACTACTTGTTTTGCATACAACAATATTAGTAGCAGGTATTTCATTCTAGTATGTCTATTAATATATGTTTCACACTAACCATACTAGTAGTATGCATCATATACTAGGCATGAATTGTCATAAACAATGTAAGTATGTCGTAATATGTCTTCAGATCATGTGCTAGGTATGTCAAGTCAACATACTAAGCAAAAGTAAGCATTTGTAAATCGTGTACTCGGTACGTTAGGTTAACATACGAAGCAAAATGTATTCATGTACTATACATAATAGGTAAATAACCATATATGTATTGTCAGAAAACAAAAGTAGTAATGATAAGCTTAAAGTAATTATAGTGTCCGTTTTGCAGCGATTGTATGGATGCACTATTGTGAAATCATAATACGCTATTCTAGGAGATTTAGTTCCTAATAAAGAACAAAATCCTCGAAGTTGACATGAAGTTGTGAATTTCACGCAGTGTACTCATATTGAAATTTGTAACTGAAATGCAAATAAATGAAGAAAACTTCTTGATATTCATATTGTCATTACAAACAAAGTTGAAATATCGTTCATAGTTCTTGGATAACAAAAAGAAAACATAAAGGTTCAAATGATCATAAGTGCTAGATCTTCAGCTTGAACTTCGTTGACATGTACATTTGTCCATTTGCGTTTACAAGCTTTGGGCAGTTTCGTTTGAAATGATTTAAATCACCACAATTGAAACATGCTCCAGCTGGATTACGAGGACGTGTCTGAGTAGGGTAGCTTGGTTTTGGATGTGACAGGCCGCAGCTAGATGTCCAAGAAGACAACAGGTTGTACACTGGTGACATGGAGAATTTGACTGGTGGTGATAGTTGCAACGATTGCACCGGGGATGTTTCCCAAGATAAGACCCCCTAACGAGTATTGAGTTGAGTGGGATTGGTGCAGGAATTGCAAAATTCTTTGAAGTCTTACGCTTCTTAGAGTTTTTAGAAGATTCACCCTTTGTTCCAATGTTTTATCTTGTGTAGTCTCAACAGTTCGTTTCTTGTTTCCCTTTCGAAAAAGTTTCCCTTTCCTAACCTGGGAGTCGTTAGAGTAGCAGCTAATTCTTTAGCCTTCCTAAGCGTCATAGGTTGGCTGCCAGTGACAATGTCTTGGACGGGACCAGGTAGACCATCAATGTATTTCTAAATGGCCCGATCCCAATGGTGTGACCATAGTGGGGCAGAGTAGGCTTAACTGTTCAAACCGGTCAGTGTAGGTACGGTTCTCCCCACTATCATGTTTAAGGTAATAAGATTCGTTTTAAGTGCCCTTATTTCGCTTCATGGGCAAAATTCTTTCAACATAAGATCCCTGAATTCTTCCCACTCCTGTGCCATAGTTTTTTCTGCACCTCTGTCTCTCATGATTCCGTTCCACCAAGTGAGTGCTCTGTTTTGGAAAACACTTTAGGCGAACTCCACCTTACGCTCACTTGGACACTAAACGTGGCGAAATGTGCTTTCTATACTCTCAGACCATTGTAGGAGCCAGTTGCTCCTTCAGACCCATTAAATTTGAGTGGTTCGGCCGAGTTGAATTGTTTGTAGTTACAAGGCGTAAGAACAATGTTGTTGTTGTTGTTTTGATTGACTTGGGTCACAATGTCTGGAGTAGAGCAGCAGATGCTGAGTGATCATTGCTGCCATATTAGCGTACCAAGTGTCGTCACGGTGTGGAGGCATTTTTTACAGAAATAGCTGAAGCAAAAATTAAATAAGTAAGATTTCGTAGAATTGCTATAAGTTTAGAAATAGTAAAATGAATTAAAATCTTATCGCGACATTTGTTCAAAACTCTTGTTCTTGTATTTAGAAAAATAGTGTTGTAAATTTTGTTTGAATGCTTGAAAATAGACTTTTGTTATGTCTTTGGATGAGAAAATACAAACCGAGTTAATGGTTTTGTGTTAAAAATTCGTTATCCTCTAAATATTTATTATTTTTAAGATAAAGCTATTTTTAGTCCAATTTTAAAATAACAAATTTTTGTGAATAAAATTTTGAAAATTCTATCCAATGATAAAAATTTAGAAAATTTGAAAGACGAAAATAGTATTTTAAAATGTAGGATTGTATAGTGACGTAAGATAAAGGTGAATATTGTTTCGAGTGTATTGAATATAGTTGTAACATTTACCGAAGGTAACATGTCGGAGTAGTGTCACAAAGGTAGTAGTGTTTAGGAATCGTTCATTTTGGTCAAAGTGGATGGGTTTTCATAATGTTTCGTGAAGACATGCTTTAGCCTATAAGTGAACACTCACCCTAAGAGTTCCAGGTAAGAAGTAGAGTGACTTTCCGATAATGTGGATGTTGTACTAACACTCTAGCCTTAGACAGAAAACTCGGGGTACAGACATTCACCCTTCCAATAACATGTGTTCATATTATAAAAACCCAATTTCGAAGAAAAACGTTTGAGAGTAAAACATTTTGAGAAATATTTTGATAAAATGTTTGAGACAAATAAGTTGAGAAACATCTTGTTGAAGACGTCTGAGAAAACATTTAAAGAAACCCTTTTTGATATAATACTTGAGATGAATATGTCGAGAAATATTTTGGCGAAATTGTTTGTGAAAATAATTGTGGAACATTCCAATGAAAGTATTTTGAAAGAAAAACTCTTTGGGAAATTCCTTAAGGCATAAAGCCTAGGGATTTAGCATAAACCATCTAAGGATAGATGATTTGTGAATCATAGAGTAGTTGTGGCACGAGTAAGGATGAGGATTAGGATAGAGATCCTAAATCTACTCATGTTCGGGTCCCTAGAAGGGTTATAGAATAGGTTAAAGGCAATCTAATAACCTAATTCCCTATAACCAGTGCTCTGATACCAATCTGTAACACCCCGATCGCGTAATACAACACACGTGGCGGAAAAATCAGGGAGTCATGTTACAAATTACTCAGCCAACTAGAACTAAACTCTTTCATTATTATTAACATTGTTTTACAATACAAAGAATACATGTAATTGTCTTTTGTTTAAAGAACTCTAAAGCTGGATGCATTCCTATGTGTAGCATGCTCGAAAAATCGTCAACCCGAAACATATGTGAAAAAGAGATGTCAACAAATAATGTTGGCGAGCACATAGTTTTTTTGGCCAAATAAATGGCAAAAGGATTTGGTATTGCAATACTTTGACAACTACGAGAGTTGCCAATTGTAAATCGACTCATTTAGCCAAAGAATGGCAAAAAGGGTTAGTTTTGCAATACATTAACTTGATTATAAAACTTGTAACAAAAGAGTTTTGTATATGGCATTATGATCATTACTAAAGTAACTTTCATGCCTTTAAAAAATTGTACTTTGTTCTTTGTAAAAATATTGAAATCGTCCATTAACTTGAGAGTATGTTATTAGAAATCCAATTAAGGATAATCAATAACTATACTAAAAATGGTCCATCACTTGCGTGAGTATATTAGAAATCAATTAATGATTTATAAAATACAAAATATCCTTCTAAGAATCTATCATACAAATCATGAAAGGATTCTTCAAGGGTTTGGAAATCGAACATTGAAATCAGTCGTACACAAAATCCTAAAGTGACTCGAATAACGCTACAAGAGTAATGCAACAAGAACATTTATATATAGAAGTACCAGCGGCGTATCCACCAAGTTCTTATGGTATTACACTTGTTTCATTATCCTAATCACAACTAACCACATAAACACATAATCGTCAACTTGTCAATTGTCTCCTCAATCGCATTAAAGTACACAGAATCCAATCAAGGACTACCAATTAGTACCTTAAACATTCCACTAATATCTAACTATATAATAGGTAGATGTAATTGGAATTTAGTCTTGTCACTTGTCTCGTTAAATTTTCTTGTCAAATACGCATTAAAGTACACAGAGTCCAATCAAGGACTACCAAGTAGTACCATAAACATTCCACTAATATCTAACTATAAAGATAGGTAGATGTAATGGGAATTTATTCTTGTCACTTGTCTCGTCAAATTGTCTTGTCAAATACGCATTTAAGTACAAAGAGTCCAATCAAGGACTACCAATTAGTACCTTAAACATTCCACTAATATCTAACTATAAAGATAGGTAGATGTAATGGGAATTTAGTCTTGGCACTTGTCTCGTCAAATTGTATCACAAAATCATAATCCTAATGGTGATTCGGATAAGGCTACGAAGGGTAATACAATAAGCACACTTATATATAGGAAGTACCAGCGGCATATCCACCATGTTCTTATTGAATTACTCTAGTTTCGTTATCTAAATCACCAAAAATTCTACACATAAACCATAACCATCGTTCCTCGTAAAGTACTTCTTAGAGATCTCGCTGTAAAGATAGGAAGATTTAAAAGTGTACTTCAAACATCATTTGAGAATCTAACTATGAAAATGAAAGATCCTACAAGGATATAGGCCCTGAAAGACCTCTTTAACTGTGTGTCATCAATTGTCGTGTTGCATAATCGGAAATATTACATAAAAGCACTTAGTAAACACATACATCCCTACATTTGAGAAAAATCGGTTACACATATGAATCACCCCAAAACATTTGTAAAACATAAAAGAGGGGAGCAATGTACTCGCCTGGGATTGCGTAAAGATCTTGTTCTAAAGATATAACAAAGCTCAACGTATCAAGAGTTCAAGTGTTGAAGTGGTTCCTAGTGTATCGTATAAATACATGTTAGTATGTCGAAACTTGAAAACGAGAAATCGGATAGAATGTAAGATATAAACAAACAAAGAGTTGGATCTTGTATAATATGCTTCATATTACCTATCATTCAGATTTGGAAGTATTTTAAAAAGTTTTGACTTGTTACGGCTTGCTAAAGTGGTTTATGCCACTTTAACGGGTCATAATCGTAACTATGGGTTCGGATGCAAAATATATCCTATGACAAGTTTAATATGTCAACACTAGTTTATTTAAGTTGTGAAATCAGTTCCCATGTCAAAATAACATTTTTATATGTTCAAAACTATTTTATGCGCAAAAAGGCATTTTCGGCATTTTAAAGAATACATAGTCGACTTGTAATTTGACTAACCAAACGGTATGACCATAAGGTATAACCTCAGAGGGTTATTCCTTATAATATTATGGTCAAAATAATTGTCTTGTTCGGATCCTAAAGTTGACCAAACGGGTCAGATTCGAAAGTCAAAGTGGTGGTCAAACCATTCAACTTACGACTCTAAACAAGCATTAAAACAAGAGTGACGAATTTGACATGTCTTGACATGTCTAAATAAGTTTATAAAAGAGTTTTGGCATCAAAACAAACTTTTTTGACACCAGGAATTTGATCTATTGCAAAATGCGCAAAAATCGCATTTTTGTATAAAGACTTGGAACATAGAAATCAGTAGGTATGATCAACAAGAATCATAACCACCTTGATTACCATCATAATACAAGGTTCAATTGGATTTTAAATTGATCAGTTCATGATCAATTCTGGAAATCAAATAAAAGTCAAACTTTATGACTTTTAATCCAATTAAACTACAAGAATTGAAATAAGCATGATAGAGATCACATACAAACACCAAAGGAATGCTAAGAACTCAGAGATTGATCACTAAATGGTTGCAACTTTAGATTGTAGCAGAATTGAGTTGATCAAAAGTTTAAGTGTATGAAGAACCTTGCTATTTATAGATGAATTAGGTGCCATGAGATTATTACAGGTGTTAGGGCTTGTTCTAGGATCATTCCAGGTGCTTAGGGAGGTGTCAAGACCAGGGAAGTGTGGCAAGTTCGAAAGCTAGGTGTCCAAGAGAGTAAACAGGGTGTTGCCACATTTCTGATGTGTGGAGGCACCTTACGACAGTAAGGTGTATAGGCATAGGTCCGTAAGCCTAGGTCTGGGCAGCACTTTCACAAATTGGCAGAACAGGCCCCTGCATGCGTTTTGTCATGTTTTGGGCACTTCTATCACCCGTTAACCTCATTTCAAAGCTCCATAAGGACTTAAAGTATAGGGAACTTGAAATATGTTGGAAAATGTTCCAGAGGTCAGTTCGTTTGGTCGTACAGTTGCGGTTCTTGGTTAGTTACGACGAAAATCATAACGAACGCGTGTATAACCGTAAATGCGTAATGAATGGCAATTTTTGCATACCGATCACTATAATATAATATTTTAATGGTTACAAAAATTTTTGGATGTCCGTACGTGTTCTGGATAGCGAAATACGCGTAAAGACAAAGTTTCACGGTTTTGACGCTTTTAGTCCCTGTGACCAAATAAGCGTATTTTCACACACCGAACCTCCAAAACTTATTTCTAAGCTATGTTAAGTGTATCTAGGGTATTTTTTAGCTTATGATCTTGTTCCGGAGTGTACCGTTGCTACGAGAATCGGCAGACTTTCGTAGTTTGCCGTAAATAATCCCTGTGATCGAAAAGGCTTGTCTTTGACATACCAAACCCTTCAAAACTCATTTCTAAGTTATATAAAGGATATTTAGGGTATGTTTGACTTGTTTCATTGTTCCGAACTATATGTCGCGTTAAACAGGTTACGTTCTCGCGTTAGTTTGCAACTTTTTTCTAGAAGAGGCTTAAGGGTTTGAAATCGAACAAGGTCTGAATTTGTGAAATTTTTTTGAATATCAATCATTTTGAATTTTAAAATGATTAAAATGTCTCAGATGTCACAAGTTCGTTTCACATTATTGAAACCATATTGTTTATATAAGCCATAGTATTTGTATTTTGTGAACTCAAAAATGACTTAGCACATATGAACCACCCCAAAATATTTGCAAAACATAAAAGAGGGGACTATGTACTCACTTGGGATTGAAAAGGTGTCCTTGTAACAAAGATCAAACAATCCTAAAAGCCCGAGAAATCAAGTGTGTTCTAAAATCGAATAATTGTGTGAATATCGGGACTTGAAATCGAAAATCAGATAGAATGAGACCTTATAAACCAAATGAGTATTGGAAATCATATGAAATGGTTTAATAAAGTTAACTTTCTGTTAAGGTAGTTTAAGCCATTACCCGTTAAGGTAGTTTAAGCCACTTTAACGCGTCATTTGCGTAACTACGCATTCGGATGGTTAGATATGTGTTATGATAAGTCCTAATTACCAAAATATGTTTAATATTGTTGTTAGTCAGAATGTATGTCAATTTTTATGTTTCATATGCTCTTAGTATATTTATTTGCGAAAAGGGCATTTTGGTCATTATTGAAGATTATATCAACTAATCATCATAACACTAACCAAATGACATGACCATAAGGTATAACCTCAGAGGGTTATTCCCTTTATAATTATGGTCATAAATATGTATTTGGTTGGGTCCAAAGGACAACCAAATAGGTCAGATTCGAAAGTCAAAGCGGTGGTCAAAACCGCTAGACTTATGAGTTAAACAAGCACTAAAACAAAAGTGATGAATTAGACATGTTTTGACATGTCTAAATAAGTTTATAAAAGTGTTTTGGCACCAAAACAAACTATTTTGATACCTGGAAATGGTTCCATTGCAAATTGCGCAAAAATCCCATTTTTGACCGAAACTCTGACTTGTCAAAATGACTAGAAGATTGAAATCAGTAGGTATGGTCATTAGGGATTATGACCAACATGATTATGATCATATTAACAAGTTCAATTAGATTTAGTTTTGACCAATTCATGACCAAAACTAAAAGTCAAACAGAAGTCAAACTGTTTGATTTTTAGTTCAAATATTCTACAAGAATTGAACAAGACATGAATGAAAAGACTTACAAACACTAAGGATAACCAAAGGATCACAGAGGAAAGCTCCAAAAGTGGTTGCAACTCCAGATAAATGCAGATGAGAGCAAGAAGGTTATGAAAGGTTCAAATGTGGGGATGATCAAGGTAATTATAATGATCAAGAAGTTACCAAATCATGACAAGTGTTATACCAGGTGTTAGTGCATGGATTAGTGCCCCATTAGATGTCCAAAGCAGAAGAGAAGTGGCCAAATTCACAAGTAGGTGTCCTTAAACAAGCAGGCTATTGACAGCTAATTTTTGGTGAGCTGGGCAGGTCCTTAAACAAGTAGGCTCGTTTGGTCGTACGGTTGCGGTTTTCGGTTAATTACAACGAAAATCGTAACGAACGCGTGCGCGACCGTAAAAGCGTAACGAATGATATTCTTACATTACATCACTAAAATACAATATTTTAATGATTACAAAAATTTTTGGATGTGTGTACATGTTCCGGATAGCGAAATACGCGAAAAGGCATAGTTTCGCAGAATTTGCAAAATAGCCCCTGATGTTACAAAATTTTGTTTTTGCCTTACCGAAGCCTCGAAACTTATTTCTAAGCTATGTTAAGGGTATTTATGGTAAGTTTAGCTTAAGACCTTGTTCCAGAGTGTGCATCGTTACGAGAATCGATAGACTTTCATAGTTTGTCATATATAGTCCCTGTGATCGAATAGACTTGTTTTTGACATACCATACCTTTCAAAACTTATTTCTAAGTTATGCAAAGGATATTTAAAGTATGTTAAGCTTGTGTCATCATTCGGAGTGTACGTCGTATTAAACTGGTTATGTTTACGTAACAGTTTGTGATTTCACTTCCAGATGTCGTTTGAAAACTCTGCAGGAATTGAATATGTGCAATTGTCATGATAAAAATACAAAACTCATAAATAAAACACAAAAAATCGTTAAAATTTCATTCATTGATAACTTGTTTGACATTGTTACATGCTAGAATCGTCACAGATATCACAGTCTCCCTTACTTCAGGAAATTTCGTCCTGAAATTTAATTAAAGGAAACTCGTGAAAACAAATGTGGGTACTTGCTTTCATTTGATGCTCTCGTTCCCAAGTAAATTTTGGGCTACGTTTGGATTCCCAACGATCTTTGACTATCGGAATTCGTCTACACTTGAGTTTTTTGACTTCACGGTCCAGTATCTCCACCGGTTTCTCGACAAAATGCATAGTGTCATCAACGTGAATCTCATCGAGTGGAATATGGAGATTTGTATCGGCTAAACATTTCTTTAGATTGGACACGTGGAATGTTAGGTGAATATTCCCGAGTTTAGGAGTATCTCAAGTCAGTAGGCCACCTTTTTTATTCTTTCAACGATCTTGAATGGTCTAACGTATCGTGGTGCAAGTTTTCCTTTCTTCCCAAATCTGACCATTCCTTTCCAAGGGGATACCTTGAGTAGGACGTGATCACCAACTTGGAATTCCAAGGGCTTGCGTGGCTTGTCCGCATAACTATTTTGACGGCTTCTAGCTGTCAGAAGGTTATCGTGAATTTTCTTGAGCTTTTCGGTTGTGTCATGGATGAGTTCAGGTCCAGTAACTGTGACTCTCCAACTTCATTCCAACAGACAGGTGAACGATATTTTTGACCGTATAAAGCTTCAAAAGGCGCCATGTTGATGCTGGCGTGATAATTGTTGTTGTAGGAGAATTCGATCAATGGTAGATGCGAATCCCAACTACCAGCATATCCTCACGAGTTTGAGTCATCCTCTCAGATTGTCCATCCGTTTGAGGATGATAAGTAGTACTCAGGTTAAGTTTGGTTCCCTTAGCAGATTGCAAGGTCTTCCAAAAACGAGATGAGAACCGAGCACCTCAGTCAGATATGATATTCAGAGGAACACCATGATCAGACACAATTTCATCAACATAGATCTTGGCAAGTTTGTCAGCAGAGTAATCTTCACGAATCGCTATAAAGTGTGCTCACTTTGTTAGACGATTAATGATCACCCAAATTGCATCATGACCTCTAGATGTGCGCGTAATTTTGTGATGAGATCCATCACAATCTTCTTCCACTTCCATAACGGTCTTTCCGGGTGTTCTAATAAACAAGACGGATGTTGATGCTCGGCCTTGACTTTGAGACAAGTAAGGCATTTAGATACATACAAGGCAATGTCATTCTTCTACCCGGCCACCAATACTAGGTACGGAGATCCTTGTACATTTTTGTAGCACCAGGATGAATATCGAGACTTATGTGCTTTGTCCATTCATAGAGTATGGAGATTGAGTTGATTTGGATGCCACAAACGGTTCATGTAGTATAGTAATCCATCGTCTTTCGTTTCAATTGAAGTTCTAGTTGGTGAGGTAGTTTGTCTTTCAACAAACCTTGGGTTACACAAGTGCGTTGGGCTTCAAGAATACATGTTTAGATATCGGATCGAACTCGAACACAATGAAGCGTGACACGTTCTTTACGACTAAGCGCGTCTGCCACAACATTCTCCTTACCGGGATGGTAGCAAATTTCACAGTCGTAATCATTTAGGAGTTCGACCCAGCGTCGTTGCCTCATGTTTAACTCCTTCTGATTGAATATGTGTTGGAGACTTTTGCGGTCCGTGAAAACCACACACTTCGTGCCATAAAGATAGTGTCTCCAGATCTTGAGAGTAGAGACAACAACACCTAACTCAAGATCATGAGTTGTGTAATTCTTCTCGTGAACTTTCAGTTGTCTCGACGCATAGGCTATGACTTTATCTCGTTGCATGAGAACGCAACCAAAGCCTAAATTCGACGCGTCACAATAAACCACAAAATCATCATTGCCATCGGGTAAAGACAAAATAGGAGCATCACAGATTTTCAGTTTCAAAGTTTGGAAAGCTTCCTCTTGATTAGGTCCCCAATCAAAAGGCTTATCCTTTTGAGTCAAAGCAGTGAGGGGAACCGCGATCTTTGAGAAGTTCGCAATAAATCGTCGATAGTAACCAGTAAGACCAAGAAATGAGCGAACTTCTGTGGTAGTAGTGGGTGTTTTCCAATCCTTAATCGCAGCGATTTTGGAAGGATCCACATGAACACCTTGCTCATTAACAATGTGTCCCAAAAACTGAACTTCTTTCGGCCAGAATTCACACTTGGAGAATTTGGCGTAAAGTTGCTCTTTCTTTAGAAGTTCCATTGTCAGACGAAGATGTTGTTCGTGCTCGGCTTGAGACTTTGAATAAATAAGAATGTCGTCGATGAAAACAATGATGAACTTATCCAAATAAGGTTTACAAACCCAATTCATTAAGTCCATGACTACAGCTGGAGCATTTGTCAAACCGAAAGGCATAACGGTGAACTCATAATGGCTGTATCGAGTGCGGAAAGCAGTCTTAGGAATATCTTCCTCGTGAACACGAAGTTGATGATATCCAGAACGCAGATCGATCTTCGGAAACATGTAGCACCCTGCAGCTGATCAAACAAATCATCAATGCGAGGTAGGAGATATCGATTCTTGATCGTGTGTTTGTTAAGCTCATGATAATCGATACACATTCGGAAAGACCCATCCTTCTTTTTAACAAATAAGACAGGAGCACCCCACGGAGAATAGCTCGGACGAATGAAACCTTTGTCACATAACTCTTGTAGTTGTTTCGATAACTCTTGCATCTCAGACGGTGCAAGACGGTAAGGAGATTTGGCTATTAGGTTGGCACCCGGTACAAGATCAATACGAAATTCAACTTGAAGTGCCAGGGGTAAGCCAGATAGATCTTCAGGAAAAACCTCAGATAATGAGAATATCTTGAATACTCTTGTTCTTTACTTTCTGCTCTACGATATGTGCCAAGAACGCCACATAATTCTTTCGTAAGTACTTTTGGGCTTGTGTACATGTCATGAGTTTTAGTTACTAACAGGTTTCTCCCCATGAATTTCCAAGGTTTCACCAGAAGGAAGAGGTATTCGTACTATCTTGTCAAAACAAAGAACGTACCGTTAACGACTTCGTTATCAGCACGGGCCTCGTTGGTGTTCATATTAAAAGCTCGTCCATGAGCTGGATTTGCGTTTGCTAACCTCGGGCAATTGTTTTTATAGTGACCTATTTCACATAGTTAAAACATGAACCAGGCGGAAAGTGAGCTCGAGTAGGATTGACTTTTGGTTGAACTGGGTTATGTGCAGCTAGGTTTGGGTTAAAGCAATAGACATTCGCTAAGTGACCAAGTTTTCCACAGGTAGTACACTTTCGACGTGGTATATGAACGGTTGCAAAGCGATGCAGTTCCCGCATAAGGTTTCTTTGCCGGAGGTTGAGCTAGATGGTTTTGGGGAGCAGATGGAGCGGGTTGTGCAGGTTGAGCAGTAACAGAAAAGTTTTGAGGAGCCTTACGCTTCTTTGATCGCTTGGAAGGCTCGGCTTTGTTTCCCTTCGGTTTCTCTTGAGTCGACTTAGCAGAGAATTTCTTATCGCCTTTGTGATGGAGGTTACCTTTCCTGACTTGTGAATCAGTCAAGGTTGCAACTAACTCAATAGCTTGTCGAACGGTGGTAGGGTTGCTACCAGTGACGATATCTTGCACATGATTAGGTAAACCATCGATATACTTCTTGATCGCCTTATCCAAAGGCGTCACCATCGAAGGACAAAGTAAACTAAACTCCTCTTATCGGTCGGTATTAGCACGATTCTCACCACTGTCTTGCTTAAGATCATGAAATTCTGCTAGTGCATTATGTCTATGTCTTAGTCTTGGATAGAGTCTGTATAGTTTTGGGCTAGAATATGTCAAATTAGAGGGTTATTTATGTAAAAAGTACACAAGTTCGCCCAGAATGTTCATGTAAGATCAATTTCGGCCGAACTTGATCAAGACAAGTTCGCCCGAACTTGATCTCTCCCCAGCGAACTTGTGATACTATATATAGGTGCCTTGGTGATTTCATTTGTAACTTCTGGGATTTTGGCACAGAGACGGCGAAGCTCTGTTGGATCTGGAACTGAATGTATTGAACATTATTGATGAATAAAACAACTTTTAAATAGTAAATCTTGTCTATTTGGTAATCATGTCATATTGTTTCCGCTAATTATGGACATTAGATACAATTTAGGTTCCTGTGCTTACGTGGAGACGATCTAACAAGTGGTATCAGAGCCACGGTACCTAGATTGGTGAAATCCTAGCAAGATCTACTCTTATTCTATCTCTTTCCACCATTTTTTCTTCCTTTTTCAAAGAAAACAATGAATTCATGGATAAAAGTTGCTAATTTTTTATTTTGTCATGTAAAATACACTTGTGGTAAACCACTGAGAGTTTGAACATCAAATTCAAACGGATTGGTATAAAAAAGATCAAAAAACCATGTTTGGAAAACTCAATTTGGTCAAACTTAGGATCAAGTTTGCTCGAACTTGATTAAAATTTCATCAATTTTAATCAAGTCCGCCCGAACTTGATTGAATTTCAAAGATTTTCGAACAAGTTCGCTCGAACTTACTATATTTTTCTCAAATTCCAATCAGGTTCGCCCAACTTGAGTAAAATTTGTTGAATAATTAGCATAAGTTCGCCCGAACTTAGTAAATCTCTTGAAAATCATCATAAGTTCCCCCGAACTTAGTCAGGGAGAAGTTTTCAAAATTAAACCAAAAGTTCGCCCGAACTTGTCAGTGAGTGTACTGATTATTTTTGAAGTTTGTGAACGTGTGTTTTTCAGCAACATTCGTTAGTTTTTCAAAATGGAAGATCTTCACACTGCATTCATGACTGCAACAACGTCAAATGCTCAAGTGGTGAATGAAGTGAACATCGACAACGAGATGGGCACGTCTGTAAAAACCTCCAAAACTCATGTGTATGGACGAATATGAGGGATGGAAAGAGAAGTTCATGAATTGGGTCCAAGCTACATATTTCCACAGCTGGGTGGCAATAGAGATGGTTATACATGGCCCACAGATGAGAATGACAATGTTATCGACATCAACAAGTTCTCAACTTTACAGAAAGATGCTTACGTCGCCGAAAAGAAGATGATAAGTTTAATTCCACAATCGGTGAAAGAAGATATTTTGGTGCTTTTACCGGAATTCAAAACTGCAAAAGACCTATGGAAGTCCTTGAAGAACAAATACAAGGGAAATGCAGAAATGGTCAAAAGCAAGAAAGCACTGACCATGAAAGAATTCGACATATATACAATGATTAAAGGGAAACGATGAAACAGATGATCTAAAGATTTTGTCATCTGAAAGTGATCATGAGGAGACACGGGCTTGAGAAGAAGGAAGAAGAATACATCGATAAGCTAGCTGACGCGTTACTAGAGGGTGAGTGGACGACTTATCTCATGGTTCTCAAAGAAAGTCCGTGTTGGGAATTCTTCAAACTGTCAACTTTCATTGATAAACTGGAAGGGCATGAAATGGAGCTGCTAAAGATAGCCAAATCGAATAATGCCAACGTAACTCAAGATGTAGGGCTGTATTACAAGTCAGGAGTTCAAGATAATATCACTGGCCTGAAAATCCAAACCGCTTTCTACGCGAATCTGAATTCTTCAAATCATTCGCCGCAAAGTCAAAATCAGTCATATCCAAAATACGATCAGAGTCTGAAGAGTTCATCATTTTCTAGTATAGGATCAAATTCTTCATATCAGAATCAAGCAAATTAGAATAATTAATCAATTTCTGATCCAAATGTGTACAAATGTAACATTGATGTTAATCTAAACAATGTTGTTTCTGAGCAAGTTGCCAAACAACACATGACACTTCTCGACACAGTATTAGAATCATATGAAAGTTTGGTGCCGGGAAAATTGGTAATCCAGAAATGACCATCAAAGATTATGATCAAGTAGATGAAGAAGAACTTGAGCTGATGGACATCAAATGGTCGTTAGCTTCGATCATTCAGAGGGTTACGAAGTTTGTGGTTCTTACCAGCAGAGATATAGGGAACTCCAGCAACAAATTAGGTTTCGACAAAACGAAAGTCACTTGCTTTAGATGCCGACAGAGGGGCACTTAAAGAGAGAATACAAGAATTTTGAAGCAACGGGCAATCAAAGTCCATTTGGAGGTGGCAACGAATACTACAAGAAGTCTTTAGAGTACAAGCCATTCCCAAAGAAGACTCAAGTGGAAATTCAAGAGAAACCAAATACCAACAACACAGAAAAGGCGACGGTCGCTTGGAAAGAAGACAGGTGTTGCTCTAATGGCCGAGATTGTGGAAGACACATCTGCTGAGGATGTAGACATTGAAAGTGCATTACTAGAGAAGTACATGCAACAAGCTGAGGAGGAGGAAATTTACCAGCATACAAAGATGCAGGGTATCCTTTCCCCTAACATGTCTACAAGTTTTGCAGGTTGTTTTGGAGATACGACATCTTTAAAAAAATGTTGCTGATGAGAAGCCTGTAATTGAAGAAATGATCAATGTAACCTAAGAAATGAATGAAGAAAATCTTACAGAAATTGCCAACAAGGCCATGATGGCAAATTGAAGTTCAGGTAAAGATTGTCGAGGTAGAAAAACCATGCAAAAAATGTGCTGAACCGTATATTCAATTGCTGAAAAATCTCAGATCATAGCCGAAATCAATGTGAATAATAATAATTTCAAATACGATTATCGCAGAATGAAGGAGGCGTATAATAAAATGAAAGATGATTACAGCAGTTGGATAGAAATAACATTGAACAAGATGATACTATTAGAATGTTAAAAGCTACTTTAATGGAAAAACAAAAAGCTATTAATGTTTACATTAATAACATTGCTGAAGTAAAACAAGAGCTACATGACATGAAAATCGAAACCGAAAGGGTTCGACAACTTCTAAAAAAATATACCACTAATGCCTACGTCATCGATCACATCTTCCTACTATTTAGTCGGAAGAAAATGTTCAAAAGCCAAAGGTAAGAAACGTGGAGACTATACCAATGTTCCACCACCCCTATGCGAAAAGTATTGTTCGCAAAAAAGTTGAGGGGATGGAAAAGGCGCTCAACATTGAATTTTAACTGAAAAGAAAAATGAGCTGCTTGAGAAAATTGATATAACCTACACGAGTGATGATGGTGAAGCTGTGGTTAAGCAAGTTGTTGATAATGTCTTAAGTGAATCTGATGAAGGCAGCTTGAAAGCGCCAACTCGAGTTTGAATAATTCTGATTCACAATCCGAAGATGAGACAAATCATCGGAAGATAGTCTAAGTGATGATCCTTAACATTGTCATGTACAAAGTTAAGGATTCTGATAGACTATACTTTGACGATAGCTTTCCGATTCGGAATGTGAAAGAAGATCAGCTTGACAAACTTTTCAAACTTGTTGAGGTTTCATCAAATGATTTGAAATCAATGAAAAGAAGTTTTACTCCAAACCTAAAAGAAACAACTACCGAAGGAATGGTGGTGATTTTCCTGAACGTAGGAGGGTTGGGTTGGGTTTGGATGTTGAAGAAGAACCAGTTAAGAAAAATTCACCATTTCGCGAATACAAAGATAAAAACATGACATTCATTTATGGGACAAGCACGGTTCAAGAAGAAAGTTTGATTGGAAAGCAATCAAACGATTTGTTTAAGAAAGCAAAAGAACTTCGAGATAAGGCCAAAGCCACAAGTGGTGTAAAACCCACTAGTGGACATTCACATGATGATCGGACTTGTTTCAAGTGCAATGAAGTTGGTCATATTGCACGCAAGTGTCCGAAATCTAAGCCGGCATATCTTCGAAGAAAAGAAAGTTCAGATGTTGTAAAACCTAAGCAACCAGAGTTTGTAAAACCTGTCACTATTCTGAAAAGAAATGAATCAAAGCTTGAAGTTAAACCAAAAACTGAAAAGAAGTTTAAAAACTCAACTTTCGAAAAGGGTGAAACTTCCAAGGTAATGAATCAAGGTTTTATATTAAAAAGGCACAGGCTAAATCACAATCCTAGATTGCTAAAATGAAGTCATCAACATCTGAAGTTACCAAGTCTGAGTCTGTTAAGACTGGTAACAACAAAGAATCAAAATCTGAAATTGTCAGACCTACAATTGGTATCAAATCATCAAAAGGTAAAAAGAAAGTTAACTTTGAAACTGTAAATGATAGTGGAGGGTCAGATGGAGATTTTGAGGATGATTACGAAGCTTTTTATCCCAAACCCAAGACCAAGAAGGCTTAGGTCGCGCTTTTTAACTGAATTTTAATATTGAAGGGGCTCAAGAGATCCGTTCTTTCAAAGTGGATTCTGGATAGTGGAGCGTCAAGGCACATGACAGGGATGAAAGCTCTTTTGTTCGACATAAAAGATATAAACGGCGGATATGTTGGTTTTGCCGGTAATCAAGGTGGAAGGATCGTCACAGAAGGAAAACTCTCCAATGGCATAGTATTATTTGATCATGTAAACTACATTGCTGAGCTATTGAACAATCTTCTAAGCATTTCGTAGATTTGCGACAAACAGTTCACAATTCACTTCAATGATAAAGAGTGCATGATACTAAAGTCGGGTTTCAAGATTTCGGATGATTGGATTCTCACGCCCGCCCCACGCGAGAACGATTTATATGTGTTAGATATGGGTGTTGCTACCACATCATCGAAATCGGCTCAATGTTTTGTAACAAAAGCCATGGAGAAAGATTCTATTCTATGGCATTGAAAAATGAGGCACATTCATTTGAGGAAAATGAATTTCCTGGTTGATAATGATTTGGTCGAGAGGGTGAATCTTCGGAGCTTCCATATGAAAGATCACTGTCTAGAATGTAAAAAGGGAAAGCAGATCAAAAAGTCACATCCGAAGAAGATTCTGAATTCTATAAAGCTGCCGCTTGAACGTCTTCATATGGATCATTTTGGTCCAGTGAACGTCCAAAGTATTTCAGGATACCTATACTACTTAGACGTCACAGATGATTATTCGCGATATTCATGGGTTTTCTTTCAAGAGTCAAAGGATGAAACGTTTGATAATCTGGTGATTCTCTTCAAGAAGCTCGAAAATTTATATCATCTGCCTGTCAGACGTATTCATAGTGACAACAACATGGAATTCAAGAACAATAAGATGAAAGAGTTTTGCAACACCGAAGGAATTCTGCATGAATTCAGTGCACCTTATACTCCGCAACAAAACGGTGTAGCTGAGAGGAAGAATAGAACTTTTATCGAAACAGCAAGAACCATACTTTCAGACTCTAAACTTCCTGTTAGCTTCTGGAATGAGGCGGTTGTTGCGGCTTGCTACACTTTAAACAGGTTTTAACTGTCAAACCGACTAAAAAGATATGTTTTGAAATGATCAACTGAAGGAAACCAAATTGAAATATCTAGAGCCATTTTGGTGCGCCATGTACTGTAATTGATCAAGATGGTAAGTTCGGCGACAAATCGCTTGAAGGTTTCTTTGTCGGGTATGCCAGTCCGCTAAGAAGAGTATATGTTCCCTCGTTGAGAAAGGTAATCGAAGCACAACATGTTGATTGCTTTAAGTGTACAACTCCGATTCAGAGGAAAGGCGACGCGTGGTTGTTCAACTATCAAGAATTGTGGAAGTCATTCGACTTGCCGGAAGAATCGTCTGAGGAAGAACTAGCAGGCTTTATTATCTTCAACAGTCGGCGAATCAAGAATAGATCATCATACCAATTGTGGTTAATCAACCCACGTTGGATACTTCGTCTTCTGGACCAGTCCAAGTAATAGTGGTATAGGACTGATCCTCGATGCTTAGGAACCTAAATTTGATATCTAACGTCTATAATAGCAGAAATATTACGTCGTGTTAACCAATAGACAAGAATTAATCAGTTAATCGTCAGTTTTATTGATCAAACGTTCTGGTTACAAACTGACAGAGCTTCGCCTCCAAAATGCCAAATTTACAAATGAGGATCACAAGCTAGGTATTTTTAGGGAAACAAGTTCGGTCATGAGATACCTAAGTTCCCCGAACTTGGCTATACATGATAACATGGGCGAACTTGGCCTTCTATTACATAAATACATCATTCACCTAGCCTATTCAGCTCTATACTATACAGACTCGATATAAGACTAAGACATAGACATATGCACCAACAGACTCCCCCTTGGATACCGTCTTCCTCTTGTATCAGTCTTCAAAACTCTGTCTTCATATAAATGTTAACGCACACGACCGAAGAAGTTCTTGAAATGGCTTCCTTTGTCGTTCTTGCTTTCGATCAGGCGTTTGATCAGTTGGCGGTGGTCTTTTAAAATTAGCCATTCTTAGAGAACTTTGCCTTACCGCTTTTTCCATTCTTTCTTTAATTGCCTCATTTCTTTTTTCCTCCTTTAAAAACTCAACTCTTTCTAAGTTTTCCACTTCGTTTGCCACATTTTTCCATAATTGACTTCTCGTGCATAGCAAACATTTACAACTTTCTGAAACTGCATAGCTTTACCTTTTCACGTTCTTCAAAAACAATCTTGTTGTAGAACAAGGTTTTGATATCTTCTCTTGAGCAGTTCACAAGCCACATAGGATCTAGAATCCTTATCGTCCTCCATAAACCCCTCATGCCCAGATAACCCATCACCTCAACACTTTCCTTTGATATATCCAAGTGTTCTTCAAACATTAGAACAATAACTGCTTCACAAGTAGCTGGATCTATTTGCTACCACTTGAACAAAGGATAGAAGTTTTGTTCAATCGGCATTAGCGGCATATTCCTCATGGCTCTTGGACGTTTCATGATTACGTTATGTTTTTTTCTCCTATTTTCTTGTTTATCTTGATTCTGTGGCTAGGAATAAAAGGCTTCCAGTAGTTGAATCCTTTCACCACTTCATACTTGATCATTTTCCATAGTAATTGATCAGCAACCTTCATATGGTATGTAACGTTCAAGTTTGTACCAACTCTTCCACATCCTAATACGGTAATGTCTTGAAATCAGCAAGATATTTGAAGTATTGCACTCCAAACTCCCTTTTGATTGCATATACGTTAAGCTCCTTAAACCATCCCCAACTCAAGCTATCCCCTAAAGAAATGTCTTTGAATCTGGTAAAGAATGCTAGAGGACTCCAAACTTGCGTTCACCTGGTATCTCTTTAAACCAGGACTTCCTTGCTTGAGCAATTTCCTCTTTCGTCATAGATTTAGGAACTTTACCCTCTCGGACTTATTCAACAATTCTTTCCTTCAACATGTCTTCATCAAGCTGCTTGTACATTTCTTCAAATGTAGGAAAACTTTCTGAATTAGGACCAATGTACTTTGCTTTCTGATCTGTTTCATCATTTGAAGGCCAATCTTCAACAATAACTCTATTATATTCATCTGCTTCGAATCTTCTCACATACTGATAGTCATTTGGCTCGAAAGTGTTTACATTCAACACTTCTTCGAAATCAAACTCTAAATTTTCAGCTTCAACTTCAACTAATCTCGAAAGATCTTCTTTTGAGTAGTTATGCACGTACTCCCCTTCTTCCACATTATGTTCTAACATCAACATTAACGGCTTCGTGGGTACTGCAGTAATAGGCTTAGCAGATCGATCAACATCTGTCCCATCAATATTATCTGAAGGCCCTGTCTTCCCTGACCCCCTGACTTTTATCTTCCGTTTTATTTAACTCGTCATCCATCAGTGAAGTAAAGTCAACATCTTCAGAGACTTTTGCTTCAGTGATTTTATACCTGTACCACCCTGATCAAAATCATCACCACCTTGATCGTAATCATCATCATCATCACCAACATTCCAATCCTCATAACCTTCTTCCTCTTCATCCTCTTTATCGTATTTTTAAGCTTCTTCATTGTCTTTTTCTTCAGAAGCAGTGATAGGATCAGAAGGCTTGACAGATTCGTCAACCTTAGGAATATCAGACTCAGAAGCTTTCGAAACATCTTCAACTGGTTTCTTTGCAGCATCAGAAGACTTAGGAGCTTCACCTTCAACTCCTTTACCTTTGCCACTCTCAGTCAATTCTTTCTAGATCGTTCTTTGGCTTGCTGTTGATCTAGACGATCATATTCTTTGATGAAGTCGATATCCAGTGCATTAGATAACACTTTCTGCATCCTGGAGAATCTTCGATCATTTAGGGCTTGGATAGACTTCAGATCAGCTATCTTAGTTTGCATCTTTTCATTTGCATCCTGCAAATTTTCGATGAACACTTTAAAGTATTCTCTTTCATTCTCTAATACCTTCACTTTGTCATCCAATATTTCTTTTTCGACAGCGCTTTGATTCATCTTGTTAATCATCTCAGCTTTTTCTGCTTCATTCTGCGCTATTTTTTCTTATAACACCTTCACGCGTTTTTCCAGAAGTTCAACATTTGTTTTTGGAAAGAAATTGTTTAGATCCTGCAGACTTATTGCACGTTGTACATATCACCAAACACATTAGGCCCTCCTGGAGTCTTGGTGTTGACTTGGTGTTGCAGCTTTTGGTGTTGACTTCCTTAGAGTAGAACTTTCAAGATTCGAAGTCGTTGGAGCAACCGGCGATTGAATAATCGGTACTTCTACAAAACTAGATACAAGAGGTTCTTGTGTAGCTCCTGGCCTTTCAGCTTCCGATGCAACAATCACAGGAGGTTCTTGTGTGACTGTAGACGTTCAGCTTCACTTATATCAACAACAGGAGGTTCTTGTGTAACTCTTTTCTCCTGTGCGCCAGAAGGTTCTTGTGTCACTTCTGCGCTTTTCAACGATCTTTTGTACCATTTGCTTACAGCCTTTTGCTCTTTCTTTGACTTTCTCTTTCCTTTAGTCTGAGGAGACCCTGTAGTCTTTGTCGACAAAACAGTTGCAGACTTAACCCGTTTAGATTTCTTCTTGGGTCTTTCCTCATCAGACTCTTTTTCCTGATTGGGATATCCACTTCTCTTTCTTTCTCGGCTCTAATCTCAGCCTCTGATTTATCTGATTCTTTAACTGGAATTTCTTTATCAGAATCATCTTCGTTTTCAGAAGTAGCAGATATAACATCATCTTGGGTCGTTTTCACAGTCTCTTGACTCTCAATAACAACTGCAGCACTTGATCCAGTAACTTCTTCAACATTCTCTTATTCATTTTCGTCGACAAGCATAATTTCAACTTTCTTCGCAGCACGTTTCTTTTTAGACTTATTAGCTTCTGCCTTTAAGAACCATTCGCTCCTTGCCTTTGGTTTAAAATCTTTAAACCACTCCTTCTCCGCGTTAAGCTCTTTCTCATCGTTGCTACCATCTTTTCTCCATTTGTTATCTGGCGGCGCAATGTAATTAGAATATTTGATCGCTCCGAATACAGGGTTTGCAACAGGAGCTGAAGCTTGCTTATGAAACTTTATGAGCTTCTTCACTGTGGTCTCATCAAGATGAACTAAGTATAACACATCGTTCAGATCACGTGCATATTCGTGTACTTTTCATCAATTAACATTTGCACAAATCTTGGATAGAGACAAAGCCTTGAATCCTCCATATTCTTTGTCATGTGCGTGAAAACTAACTTCGTGAAGTTGAACGGCTTTTTCAGAATTAATACCGTTGCCATGCAAGCTAAAAATCTTGGACATCGTCTAAACCTGCCTTGCGATGGCTGAATGTATGAATTATGACGTGTATTAGGAGTTTATAGGGATTTGCACTTCCCCTTTCTTCAGCGTCGGCTTGTTCACGCTCCCCTTTTATCCCATATGGAAGAAACAACCACGAACCATCTTTTCGTCGAGATAAATTGGATCGTCTTTGTTGTCGTTGAATTATCCTCGAATATCATCTTCAGTCACAGTAATCGGTTTGACTTCATTGCCGACTTGCACAGTTGAAGTGATCGTCTTCTCATCTTCACTTAAACTTGCGTTCATCATGAAATGAAAAATATGAGATCTATATGACACTGTGCGCTCTGTAATAGCCCGATGTATAGGACTTTCTTCCAAAAACTTCAATATACTATCGTATTCCTTCAAAGATGGACAGATCGATTTGTCGAGCGTAATACAGGTGTTGTGTGTCTTAGAAAATTCCACTGAGATTATACGCTCTGGAACTTGTGCCTGAAAATCAACGCAAAACAATTAGCACGCTTATCGAGAAAAGTCACAAAAAATTTTATAACACTTTTATCAAGTTCGGTCTAACTTGATATATGTGTTAAACATTCTGTTTTGTTCAAGTTCACCCGAACATGTCCTAATACATGTTCAAATATCAAAGTATAAGTTCAGACGAACTTACATATAACCAAGTTTCAATATTTCACTTTATAAGTTCGAGCGAACTTATATCAACAACATTCAAATTTTCAAAACAACCCAAGTTCTGTCGAAGATGTATTAGGATCTTTTTATTCAGTTTGTTAACAAGTCCATTATACAAGTTCGGTCGAACTTGACAACAAGTTCGGCCTAACTTGTCGTCTTCTCCAAACCTAATGACTGTTAACATGCCATTTATCCATTTCAGTTCAATCAAGCACAATTACACGGTCGATTTTAAGTGTAGATAACAATTTTAAGTTTAATTTTGTTCACAAACACCTAGATCTACCAATTTTAAGAATTTCAGATCTTGTTTCGTTCATTATCGATCCAAACACGGTTCAAGGGTCAAATCAATACCTCTGCCATTGATTGTGGTGTGCAAATCACCTAAACCAAATGAATTTGGGCAGCGTAACAGTATAAATTGCCAAAATCGCTAAATTGTTCTCAATCGTTTAAGTTCGCTCAGAGATGATGAAGGCTGTTGAATGAGTTCGGCCGAACTTGATTGGTATTTATACCAAGTCAAGTTCGAGCGAACTTGTTAAGCCCAACTAAGTTCGAGCGGACTTAGCCTTTAATCAACACAGCCATCTGCAAGTTCGGTCAAACTTGCTATTTGTTAATGCTTGATATTGTTTAGCAAGTTCGACCGAACTTGCCAAACCTAACTTCAATTTTTTTCAAAATTTTTATTTTTAACCCCTGAACTTTTCAACTTTTTACCAGTTATGAAAATCCACTCAGTTGACCAAGTCCAAGCTAATGACCTTGGTTAACCGATTTATCTGCCGAGTCCAAGTTAATGACCCGGTTTGACCCGTTACAAACAAACTGTTGATATTTTCAAAATCAAAGTTTCAATTTAATGAACTTTTTTATTGTTTTGACTTTTCTGGTTTTACAAATTAGCTCCAGCCCGTTGTCAATGCGATTCCCACCAGTTCTAGCATCTTACCGGACTTCGAAGATCCGTTCTCCAAAATTGGTTTGCTGAAAACAATGTAGAAATAAAATCTTTTTGAATTTTTGTAAGTTTATGTTAAAACACACTGGAAATCTTTTTGATTTTAATCTGTAAAGCTGATAAACTATGTACATGACAATGTAAACTATGTACAAACATATTTACAGACATATTTTTGTAAATTCGTGTCTAAGGATCATATCAGTTGATTGAGACATATCACAAGTACCGTTGACCTTTAAATGACTTTAAGCTTTAAACTCGTTTACCTAGATTGCGATATGTTTGTCCAATAAAGCTTTACCACATTTCTCAACTGTTTCAAGATATGTTAAGGTAAGATTTATGAAACTTGACTTATCTGTGGTTCCCACTTCTTGAATATACTCCCGTATCCAGATTCCCTAGATTTCATCTTACAGGTGAATATAGCGTAATTGATATCTGTATCTTGGTTATACGAGACCTTGAGAGCTCAGGTTAGTACTACCATACAGACAAAGAGATGAAGGCACGTCTTTATGGTGTGTTCCACTAAAGGAATATTTTAGCACTGCAAATGATTAGATCTTTTGATGCTTTTCAATATTGCATGCAATTTGGGGATTTTTGACGAAAGTATTTTAGAAGTTCTATGCCATTGCTTCCGCAAAGTCAGAAGAACATGTATAATACCCTAGATATCAACTATCTATAAAGACCTCGTTTCTCAGAATCAGGCAATCTTTCAAACAAAATTTCGGAGTACTAAGTCCATATATCCAAGATGTGTTAATCCACAAGATTAAGCAGTTGCTAAATTTAGTTTATATCTCGAAAACAGTTTACTGAACGTGTTAAGCGTATCGACACATCCACAGTAAGACTCGTTTATCACTTTTAAACTTTACATTTCTTTAGCATACTATGATAGTCCACTGATGTACTATCATTTCCTTTTATGACACTGAAATCTTTTCGTCTTTTTCAATGTTTTTGTACATTTTGAATTTTTCAATGTCTTTGGATTTTAAAATATTTCGAATATATTTATATTTTCTTTTTTTTCGAATGTTTTTGTATTTTTTCTAACATTTCTCCCCCTAAAAGCAAAAATAACTTTTTGGATTTTAGTTTTTTATAAAATTCAAAACTAAAAAGATATTTACAAACCAATGTGGATCATGCGAACTCGTCGTCCGATCCGTATTCAACCTCAGTGTCCGCACCTGTCAGCAAATTTTTCATACCATTAATTCTTAGCATATATTTAAACCGTGATAAAGAAAATGATTTGGTATAAAATCAGCCTTTTGTTCGTCGGTGTGGATTTTTTCTATTGGCACCAATTTCTTTTCGTAGCAACCACGAATGAAATGATAACGAATTTCAATTTTGTTTTGTGCGTGAGTGATGAACCGAATTTTTAGTTATATCTATGGCTGCCTTGTTATCAACAAACAGCGGAGTGTCTAGATATTGCAGACCATAGTCTCTCATCTGCAGTTGAATCCACAGAATCTGTGAACAACAGCTGAAGGGCGAGATATACTCAGCTTCATAGGTAGAGAGAGCGACCGTAGTCTGTTTCTTACACTGCCAGGTTACCATTCTAGTTCCGAAGAACTGGCATCCCGCTGTAGTTAATTTTGAATTCAACTTATCTACACAGAAATCAAATCAGCATAGCCTGTGAGGTCGAAATTGTCGTTCTTCAGGTACCACAAGCCGGTGCTTGGGCATCCTTTCAGATATCTGAAGATTCGCTTCATGATCTGCATGTGTAAGACCCTCGGGCTTGACTGATATCTGGCGCAGAGGCATGTTGGATACATAATATTTGTGCGCGATGCCGTCAGATACATCAGCAATCCAATCATCGATCTGTATAACGTCTCGTCAACTTTGGCTCCAGTCTCGTCAATGCAAATCCAGTGATTTAGAGTAAGAGGCGTAGATAGAGGCTTCAAGCTTTCCATTCCAAACTTCTTCAAGATGTCGTGAACATACTTATTCTGATGAATGAAAATACCATCCGGAAGCTGATCTACTTGCAAACCAAGAAAGAACTTCATTTCACCCATTGAGGATATTTCGAATTTCTTTTTCAAGATTCCCTCAAACTCCTTGCAGAGACTATCATTTGTAGATCCAAAGATTATGTCGTCGACGTAGATTTGAGCTATAATCAGATGGCCATCAACTTCTATGGTGAAAAGAGTACTATCCACAGTTCCTCTGATAAAGCCGTTGCCGACGAGATGTTGCGATAACGTCTCGTACCAAGCTCTCAGGGCTTGGTGTAGACAATAAAGAGCTTTATCCAGTAGGTATGCTTTCTTCTTGTTGAGTGGATCGACAAACCTCGGTGGTTGTCCAACGTACACCTTCTTGTGTAATTTGTCATACAGAATAGCCGATTTGACATCCAATTGATATACCTTAAATCCTTTCCATGATGCGAAAGCTAGAAAGATTTGAATAGATTCCAAGCGAGCTACTGGTGCGTAGACTTCCGTGTAATCTATCCCTTCCTGCTGGTGAAATCCCTTGACAATAAGCCTAGCTTTGTTACAAACAATAACGTCTCTATCATCACGTTTACACTTAAAGACCCATTTTGTATCAATCGCTTTCTGATTTTCTGGTAGGTCTTCAAGCTTCCACACTCCCAACTTCTCAAAAAGCAATAGTTCTTCTTGCATTGCTTGTACCCAGTTTTCATCGGCTAAAGCTTCATTAACTGTCTTTGGCTCAATCTAAGAGATGAAACATGAATAGAAGCAATAGTTATGGGTTGGAGCAACACGAGTGTAGAAACAACTGAGTGCTTTGTTAATTTGACTTCGAGTTCTAACACCAGTTTGAAGTTCACCGATAATATTTGTTGACGGATGATAGGAAATGATCGCGGCAATTCTTCACTTTGAACATCTACTGAGTTTTGCTGATTCGTGATGTTGAGATTAACGACCAATTCAACGTTTGGAGAGCTTGATGAAGCTTCATTTCTATTGCCCGGGTCTGCAGATTGATTAAGAAGACTTGTTATCTGCTCCACTTCCTCGTCTGAAGAAGATGATTCCCCATCAGCATCAAATGTTGGCGCTTCATCTGAGTCAAAATTCTGATTCTGAGGCATGCTGGTCTCCGTTGTTGTATTACCTGGTTCAGTAGAGGCATTTGTTGGAGGAGCTGTAGGTGTTACTAATGTTTCAGAAACATTTTCAGCCAGGACACCACTATTGCTTGAACATGTGCCAGAAGAAGATGGATCCATCGTGGGTTGATTAACCACAATTGGTCGAACAATTTGTTCTTGATTCGCTGACTGGTGAAGATAGTATAACGCTACAACTTCTTCGTCAGACGGTTCTTCGGGCAAGTCAAATGACTTCCAAAGGTCTTGATAGTTAAACAGCTGCGCGTCACCTCTCCTTTGAATAGGATCCGTATAGTTGAAACAATCCACGTGTTGTGCTTCAATAACCTTTCTCAACGAAGGAACATATACTTTTCTCAACGGACTTGCATATCCAACAAAGAAACCCTCAAGAGATTTAGCTCCGAATTTGCCATCGTGGTCTATTACGGTACATGGCGTACCGAATGGCTCTAAGAACTTCAAATTTGGCTTCCGTCGGTTTATCATCTCAAAACATGTTTTCTCTATTGGTTTGACAGTGATAACTTTGTTTAGCGTATAGCAAGCCGCAACAACTGCTTCACTCCAGAAGCTGATTGGAAGTTTAGAATCTGCAAGCATGGTTATCGCAGTTTCAATCAAAGGTCTGTTTTTCCGTTCAGCTACTCTGTTTGGCTGTGGAGTATAGGGAGCACTAAACTCGTGCATTGTCCCTTTTGCGTTGCAGAATTCCATCCTTTTGTTATTCTTAAACTCTGTGCCGTTGTCACTTCTAATGCGTCTGACCGGCAGATGATAAAGGTTCTTGAGTTTCTTGAATAGAATAACCAAGTTCATGAACGTTTCGTCTTTTGATTCTTGAAAGAATACCCACGAATATCTCGAACAGTCATCTGTCACGACCAAGCAGTATAAGTCTCCATATTCATTTAAAAAAATTAATTTCTTGGTTCATAATGATCTTGTAGAAGGCGTAAATCTTCGGAGCTTTAATATGATCGATCACTGCTTAGAATGCAAAATGGGAAAGCAGATCAAGAAATCTCATCCGAAGAAAATTCTGAACTCAATCAAGTTGCCATTAGAACGTCTCCACATGGACTTATTTGGTCCTGTAAACATTGTGTTGATTTTGATGAAGTCGTAGCGACACCTATATCAAGAACATATAGATCATTCTCACGTGGTGCTCGCATTAGAATCCACTCATCAGGAATATGAAACCTGGATTCAAGATAATACACTCTTTGTCGTTGAAATGGACCGTGAACTTCTTGTCACAAATCTGCGATATACTTAGAAGATTATTCTCAAGTTCTGCAATATAATTCACGTGATCGAATGAAACGACGCCGTTTGAGAGTTTTCCCTCAGCGACTATCCTTCCATCCTTGTTACCAGCAAATCCAACATATCCACCATTGATAGCTTTAATGTCGAATAGCAACGCTTTCATTCTAGTCATATGTCTGGACGCTCCACTATCCAAAATCCACTTAGAAAGTACGGATCTCTGGAGCCCCTGCACATTTCAACAATCTATTTAAAATGCGAGACCCAAGCCTTTTTGGTCATGGGTTGAATTGGATAACCATCATTAAAATCAAATTCACAGTCATCAGCATAATCGAATCCACACTCTTCTACATAATCAACTTCCCATGCTTCATCTGAATTTTCTATGATGTTTATGTTTGAAAACTTTACCGTCTTTTTATCTTTTGAATCATTACCACTTGTAGTTTTGACAGTTTCAGATGTGGTCTCAATTATGATTTCAGATTTTGATTCTTTCTTGCTATCACTAGTCTTAACAAGCTCAGACTTAGTGATCTCAGATGTTGCTGACCATTTCTTTGCAATTCAGGCTTGAGATTTTATGTTAGCCTTCTTGATGTAAAAATTGTTTTCATTAGCATTTGAAGTTTCACCTTTTTTAAAAATTGAATTTTCAAACTTAGGTTTAACTTCAGCTTTTGATTCATTTCTTTTCAAAATCTTTACATGTTTTTCTAACACTAGTTGTTTTGGCTTCACAACATTTGAACTTTCTTTTCTTCGAAGATAAGCCGGCTTTGATTTCGGACAATAACGTCCAATATGACCAATTTCGTTGCACTTGAAACAAGTCCGAGAATCATGTGGATGTCCTTTAGTGGGTTTTACACTACTTGTTTTGGCACCACTTGCAATTTTGGCTTTATCTCGAAGTTCTTTTTGTTTCTTAAACTCATCATTTGATTGTTTCCCGATCAAACTTTCCTCATGAACCGTGTTTGTCCCATAAACAAAATTCATGTTTTTATTCTTGTATTCATGAAATGGTGACACTTTCTTTTTAGGTTCACCTGATTCTTCTAATCCCAACCCAGCTCTCCGGTTTTCCGAATGATCACCACCATCATTCGTAGTTATTTCTTTTAGGTTTGGAATAGAATTTCTTTTCATTGATCTCCAGATCATCTGATGTGACTTCCATGAGTTTAAAGAATTTGTCTAACAATTCTTCCTTCACGTTCTGAATCGGAAAACTAACATCAAAGTACAATCTATCAGAATCCTTAATCTTGTATATCACAATATTAGGATCATCACATACATCATTCTCCGATGATGTATCATCATCTTCGGACTGTGAATCTGAATTCTTTGAGCTCGAGTCAGCGCTTTTAAAGCTGCCTTCATCAGAATCGTTCAAAACATTTTCAACAACCTTTTTAACCACAGCATTGTCATCATTTGTTTTAGTACAGATTACATCAATGTTCTCTAGCAACTCAGTTTTTCTTTTCAGATAAAACTCAATGTTGAGTGCCTTATCCATCCCATCAGCAGATTTGCGACAATATATCTCGCAAAGGAGTGGAGGAACATTGTTGTATTCTTTACAAATTTTCTTTTTAGGTTTCTCTTCCGATGGAATTGTAGGAAGGATGTGATCAATGATATATGCGTTACATGTGTAACTTCTCAAAAGTTGTTGAACAGGCTCTGTTTCAATTGTCATGTCCTGGAGTTGTTGCTTAGTTTCAGCAATGGTGTTAATATAGATATTAATCTCCTTTTGCTTATCCATTACTGTTCCTTTTAACATCCTTATGGTATCATGTTGTTCGATGTTATTTCTATCAAGCCTACCATAATCATTTTTCATTTTATCATACGCTTCCTTTGTTGTGCGATAATCGTGTTTCAAAAGTTCATTATGCACATTGTTTTCAGCGATGATTTTTTATTTTTTGGCACACTCGACACAAGGTTCGGTACACTTTGTACAAGGTTTCTCAACTTCTACAACTTGTACTTTGACAACTTAATTTACCTCTGGACCTAGCTTAGTTAGATTTGCCATTAAAGCTTTATCTGCCATGTCCTTGAGGTTTTCGGTATTCACTTCTTGTGTAACATTGATGATCTCTTCAACAATTGTTTTCTCCTCAATCACTTGTTCTTTAGAGCTTCCATCAAAATGACCTGCAAAACTGTCACACGAGTTAGAAGATAAAATTCCTTGTTTCTACATGTGGATATACTCCTCTTCTTCTCATTGTTGATGCAAGCATTGTTCCAGCATAATCTATTCTACAGTCGCTGCTTCTGCCGCTACCACTACTTCCACTGCAGAAGTATCTTCAACTATCTCAGCCATCAACGCAACTCCGGTCTTCTTACCGATGTAGGAATTCCAGTCAAAACCATCATCTTCGTTAGATGCTACCATAGCTTTCTCATTGCTGCTGCTATTTGGTTTCTCTTGGATTTCAACCTTAGTCTGCTTTGGAAATGGCTTGTATTGAAGTGACTTCTTATAATACTCGTTGCCTCCTCCGAACGGACTTTGATTTCCCGTTGCTTCAGGGTTTTTGCATTCTCTCTTGAAGTGACCCTTTTGGCGACATCGAAATCATGTAACCTTTGATTTGTCGAAGCCCAACCTGTTGCTAGAATTTCCGATATCTCGGCTAGTGATAGCAACAAACTTGGTGACTCTTCGGATAATAGATGCTAAACACCACTTGATATCCATCAACTCGAGTTCTTCTTAATCAACTTGGTCATAATCTTCTGCTGTCGTTTCAGGATTTCCAATTTTACCGGCTATAAGACTTTCGTATGACTCCAGAACAGTGGCGAGAAGAAACATATGTTGTTTAGCGACTTGTTCCGAAACAACATTGTTCAAATTTACTACGATGTTGCACTTGGATAAATTTGAATCAGAATTTGATTGTTGATTCTGATTTGCTTGACTTTGATAAGATGAATTTGAACCAGTGCTTGAGTACGAACTCTGTGGACTCGGATCATAATAAGGTTCTGATTGACTCTGGTTCTGTGGAGAAGCATTCATGTTTGCACTAAACGTTGTCCCAATTTTCGACTTGAGATGTTGTCTTGCATTCCACTTTTGTAGTACAACCCAACGTCTTGAACTACGTTAGCGTTCTTTGACTTTGCAATCTTCAAGAGTTCCATTTCATGGCCTTCGAGTTTATCTATAAATGTTGACAGCTTGAAGAAATCCCATTTATCACTATTCTTCAGAACCATCAAATAAGTAGTCCATTCACCATCTGGTAGTGCGTCAGCAAGCTTGTCGATGTATTCCTATTCTGTCTTCTTGAGACCGTATCTTCGCATTTGAACTTTAAGATGACAGAAGCGCTCGATCATTTGCTTCATGGTCTCATTCTTTAACATGGTGAAGATATTCAACTCTTTCAGAATAGGTGCCATTTTACTTTTGATCATTTCGGCGCTGCCTTGATACTTCTTCTGTAATGACAACCAAAGATCTCCTGCAGTAGTATATTCTGGTAGCAAAATCAGGATATCTTCTTTGACAGACTGTTGGATGAGACTGATCATCTTTTTCTCAGCAATGTATTCGTCTCTCTGTACTGTCGAGTAATTGTACTTTTCAAGGATTTACTGATGTTCATCTACCGGAACAGCGTAGCCTCTTTGAATTGACACCTAGGCAACGAAGTGCATCGCTTTAACCCAATATGTGAATTTCTCCTTCCATGCTTCATACTCGTCCATGCTCATTAGCTTGGGCGGTTTAACAGTCGTTCCCATTTCGTTATCAAGATTGACTTGATGAATCATGTTGGCATTCAACAAACTAGCTCCGGACATAAAAGCTCTTTGCATATCATCCATTGTGAATAACGAGACGTTTACACTGAAAATATTCAAAAACTTTTGAAAATATTAGAAATACTACAAGTTCGGTCGAACTTGTAGTTTGGAATGAAGAATTCTTGATTTGTCACAAGTTCGGTCGAACTTGTGGCTTTTTATTTTGAAAAATTTCTCTTGATTATCGGTCGAACTTGAGACACAAACAACCAGATCTTCGAGCGAACTTGCAAACAAGAATTTGATGAAACACTAACAAGTTCGGGCGAACTTACTTAAAATTTCTTTGATAATACACAGGTACGTTTGAACTTGGTATAAAATCAGTGAAAAATCAGTAACTTCGAGCGAACTTGATCAAGATTTCCTCAAAAACCACTCAAGTTCGAGCGAACTTGCTAAAAAATCACTTGGAAAGTGACTTTTTATATCATGTTCGGCCGAACTTGATTAACAAGTTCGATGATTAGAGTTTTTCAAAACATGGTTTTTTCAAAATTTTGACCTGATTTCGGTTGAATTTGGTCTACAATCTTTCAAGGGTTTATCTTTGTTTTATTTTACATGATATATTCAAATTTGAAAAGATTTTGACTGTGAATTCTTCATTTTTGATGAAAAAGTTAAGAAAAATAGAAGAATGGAGTAGAAATAGAAGTATTGTTATCTTGATACTTCAAATCAGGCTGTTCTAGCTCTGATACCACTTATAGGACCGATCCTCGATGCTTAGGAACCTAAATTTGATATCTAACGTCCATAATAGTGGAAATATTAAGTCGTGTTTACGAATAGACAAGAATTAATCAGTTAATCATCAGTTTATTGATCAAACGTTCTGGTTACAAACTGACAGAGCTTCGCCTCCAAAATGCCAAAGTTACAAATGAGGATCACAAGCTAGGTATTTATAGGCAAACAAGTTCGGTCATGAGATACCTAAGTTTGCCCGAACTTGCCTTAGCAAGTTCGCCCGAACTTGGCTATACATGATAACATGGGCGAACTTGGCCTTCTACTACATAAATACATCATTCACCTAGCCTATTCAGCTCTATGCTATACAGACTCGATATAAGACTAAGACATAGACATTATGCACCAACAAGTTATGTTCAAGATGAAAATATTTCTGAAGCAGAAGCAACACCTACTATAACTCCATCGAATGTCTCCTCTGAACCAGAAAATGCAAGTTCAGATGTTGTAAAACCTAAGCAACCAGAGTTTGTAAAACATGTCACAATCTTGAAAAGAAATGAATCAAAACATGAAGTTAAACCTAAAAAGTTTGAAAACTCAACTTTCGGAAAGGGTGAAACTTCCAAGGCTAATGAATCAAGGTTTTACATAAAAAGACAAACATAAAATCACAATTCTGGATTGCTAAAAAGAAGTCATCAACATCCAAAGTTAACAAGTCTGAGCTTGTTAAGACTGGTAACAACAAAGAATCAAAATCTGAGAATAAAACTGAAATTGTCAAATCTTTAATTGGTATCAAATCATTAAAAGGTAAAAAGAAAGTTAACTTTGAAACTGTAAATGAAAGTGGAGGCTCACATGGAGATTTTGAGGATGATTACGAAGCTTTTTATCCCAAACCCAAGACCAAAAAGGCTCGGGTCGTGCTTTTTAACTGAATATTAATGTGTGCAGGGGCTCCGGAGATCCATTCTTTCAGAGTGGATTCAGGATAGTGGAGCGTCAAGGCACATGACAGGGATGAAAGCTCTTTTGTTCGACATAAAAGCTATTAACAATGGATATGTTTGTTTAGTCGGTAATCAAGGTGGAAGGATAGTCGCCGAAGGAAAACTTTCCAATGACATAGTTTTTTTTGATCGTGTGAACTACATTGCTGAGCTTGAGAACAATCTTCTGAGCATCTCGTAGATTTGTGATAAACAGTTCACGGTGCTTTTCAATGACAAAGAGCGCATGATATTAAAGCCGGGTTTTAAAATTCCTGATGATTGGATTCTGATGCGAGCCCCGCGCGAAAACGATCTCTATGTTTTAGATATGGGCGTCGCTACTACATCATCGAAATCGGCTCAATGTTTTGTCACGAAAGCTACGAAGAAAGATTCTATTCTTTGGCATCAAAAAATGGGGCACATTCATTTGAGGAAAATGAATTTTCTGGTTCATAACGATTTAGTCGAGGGGGTGAATCTTCGAAGCTTCCATATGATGGATCACTGTCTAGAATGTAAAAAGGGAATGCAGATAAAAAAGTCACATCCAAAGAAGATTCTGAATACAATAAAGCTGCCGCTTGAACGTCTTCATATGGATCTTTTTAGTCCGGTGAACGTCTAAAGTATTTCTGGAGACCTATACTGCTTAGTCGTCACAGATGATTATTGCGTTAAAGGATGAAACGTCTGATAATCTGGTGATTCTCTTCAAGAAGCTCGAAAATCTATATCATTTGCCGGTCAGACGCATTCGCAGTGACAACGACACGGAATTCAAGAACAACAAGATGAAAGAGTTTTGCAACACCAAAGGAATTCTGCACGAATTCATTGCACCTTATACTCCACAACAAAACGGTGTAGATGCGAGGAAGAATAGAACTTTGATCGAAACAGCAAGAACCATGCTTGCAGACTCGAAACTTCCTGTTAGCTTCTTGAGTGAGGCGGTTGCAGCAGCTTGCTACACACTAAACAGTGTCTTAACTAAAAAGACATGTTTTGAAATGATCAACCCAAGGAAACCAAATTTGAAATATCTAGAGCCATTTGGTGCGCCATGTACAGTAATTGACCAAGATGGTAAGTTCGGCGCCAAATCGCTTGAAGGTTTCTTTGTCGGGTATGCTAGTCCGCTAAGGAGAGTGCATATTCCCTCTTTGAGAAAGGTAATTGAAGCACAACACGTGGATTGCTTCCGGTATACAACTCCGATTCAGAGGAAAGGCGACGCGTGGTTGTTCAACTATCAAGACTTGTGGAAGTCATTCGACTTGCCGGAAGAACCGTCTGATGAAGAACTTGCAGCACTTCATTATCTTCAACAGTCGACAAACCAAGAACAGATCCTAAGACCAATTGTGGTTAATCAACCCACGTTGGATACTTCGTCTTCTGGTGCAGGCCCGAGTAAAAGTGGTGTTCCGGTTGAAAATGTTTCTGAAGCAGATGTAACACCTACTACAACTCCAACAAATGTTTCCACTGAACCAGGAAATACAACATCAGAGCCCAATTTGCTTCAGAATCCGAATTCCGACTCTGATGAAGCTCCGACTTTTGATGCTGATGGAGAATCCTCATCGATGAAGAATCTGAGCAGATATCCAACATGTTGAATCAATCTACAAGCCCGAGCAATCAAAACGAAGCTACATCGAGCACTCATAACATTGATTTGATCGTTGATCTGAATATTTCAAATAAGCAAAGCTCAGTTGATGTTCCTAGTGAAGAAATGCCACGATCTTATTCTAATCATCCTTCAACGAATATTATTGGTAAATTACAAACTGGTGTGCGAACAAGAAGCCAAATCAACAAAGCAATAAGATGTTTCTACACCCGAGTTGCTCCTACTCAAGACTACTGCTATTATTCATGTTTCATTTCTCAAATAGAGCCAAAGACTGTAAATGAAGCTATGGGTGATGAGAACTGGGTGATAGCAATGCAAGAGGAATTGTTGCAGTTCAAGAAATTGGGAGTTTAGAGGCTTGTAGACTTACCACTGAAGAAGAAAGCTATAGATACAAAGTGGGTCTTCAAGTGTAAAAGGGATGATCGGGGTGTTATTGTCAGAAACAAAGCTCGGTTGGTTGTTAAAGGTTTCCACCAGCAAGAAGGAATTGACTACACAAATGTTTATGCACCTGTTGAACGTTTAGAGTCAATCCGCATTTTCCTTGCGTTTGCAGCTTGGAAAGGATTTAAGGTGTACCAGTTAGATGTGACATCCACATTTCTCTATGGTAAACTACGTGAACAAGTTTACGTCGGCCAACCACCGGGTTACGTCGACCCGCTAAACAAGAACAAAGCTTATCTCTAGACAAAGCCTTATATGGATTACACCAAGCCCCGAGAGCTTGGTACGAGACGTTATCGCAACATCTCTTTGGAAACGGCTTTACTAGAGGCACAGTGGACAGTACATTGTTTAACAGAGAAGTCGGAAGTCATCTAATCATTGTACAAATCTATGTGGATGATATCATCTTCGGTTCAACAGATGATAGTCTTTGCAAAGAGTTTGAAAAGATCATGAAGAAGAAATTCGAGATGTCCTCTATGGGTGAAATAAAATTCTTTCTCGGATTATAGGTCGATCAGTTACCAGACGGCAATATTCATTCATCAAACAAAGTATGTTCACGATATTCTCAAGAAGTTTGAAATGGATAGCTCGAATCCGCTTTCAACTCCGCTGGCTCTGAACCATGGGATTTGCATTGACGAGGCAGGAACCAAACTGGACGATACGCTCTATCGGTCGATGATAGGATCTCTAATGTATCTGACGGCATCTCGCCCAGATATTATGTATCCTACCTGCCTTTGCGCGAGATATCAGTCTAGTCCTCGAGTGTCACACATGCAGATAGTCAAAAGAATATTCAGTTACTTGAAGGGATGTCCAAGCATCGGATTGTGGTATCCAAAGAATGACAATTTTGATCTAACGGGATACGCTGACTCAGACTTCGGGGTGGACAAGCTGAATTCTAAATCTACAACGACTGGTTGCCAGTTCTTCGGAACTCGTTTGGTAACGTGGCAATGCAAGAAACAAAACAACGGTCTCTCTTTCAACGTGTGAGGTAGAATACATTTCTGCTTCCAGATGTTGTTCACAAATCCTTTGGATTCAACAACACATGAGGGACTTTGGATTGAAATTTCTTGATACGCTTTATACGTAGATAACAAGGCAGCAATCGATATAACCAAAAATCATGTTCATCATTCCGTACTAAACACATTGAAATTCGTTATCACTTCATTCGTGACTGCTACGAAAAGAAGTTGGTGCGAATAGAAAAAATCCACACGATGAAGAAAATGCTGATTTTTATACCAAAGCATTTCCTTTAACAAGATTTAAATATCTAATGAGGCTTAACGGTATTAAAAATTTTCTTACAGGTGCGGAAGTAGAGGTTGAATACGGATCGGACGACGAGTTCACGTGATCCACATTGGTTTGTTTTATCTTCTAGATTGTATTTCTTAAAAAAAAACTAAAATACAAAATTATGTTTTTGATTTTAGGGGGAGAAATATTTGAGAAGATACAAAAACATATGAAAATTTTCAAAAAGTACAAAAACATTGAAAAGACAAAAAGAATTCGGTATCACAAAAGGAAATGATAGTATATCAGTGGACTATCACAGTACGCTAAAGAAATGTAAAGTTTAAAAAGTGATAAACAAGTCTTACTGTGGATGTGTCGATAGGCTTTACACGTTCAGTAAATTGTTTCTAGATATAAACTAAATTTTACAACTGCTAAATCTTGTGGATTAACATCTCTCGGATATATGGACTTAGTACTCCGAAATTTCGTTTGAGAGATGCCTGATTCTGAGATACGAGGTCTTTATAAATAGTTGATATCTGGGGTATTATACATGTTCTTCTGATTTTGCGGAAGCAATGGCCTAGAACTTCTATAATGCTTTATGCTATAAACCCCTAAACTGTAGGCAAACTTGAAAAGTATCGAAAGATCTAATCATTTATAGTGCTTAAAAGATTCCTTAAATTGGACACATGAAGGTCCATTATACGGATTGTTCGGGCACTAATCTGACAAACCTAAATTAAACGTGCGGAATCCGTTTGCTTAGGCGACATTGAATACACTCATTTGTTTCTATTTAATTACCGTTTCAGTAATATTCAACGTACAGATCCGGGAAACACTTGGACAGAGCTTCGCCTCTGTCGTGACAAAATCTATGAAGTTACAAATGAAATCACAAGCTACCTATTTATAGGTAAACAAGTTCGTGGTGGGAGAGCAAGTTCGGGCGAACTTGCTCAGACAAGTTCGGCCGAACTTGTCTAAACCGTCACAAACTCAAGCGAACTTGTTAACCTATTTACATAAATTTCGAAATTTCGCTCCTAAATACAGACTCGATATTATATGATGACGTAGGCAACAGACATATGCATCAATAGACTCCCCCTTGGAAGTTGCCGTAGTCATCATTCTTCAAATAAGTTCCTGAGTCTTTAATGTTCTCTTGATCTTTATTTCTTGAATAACTTTATCATCCATGCTCCCCTTACTTTAAGCTTTCTGTTATCTTCAATCAATATGTTTATCTAGCTCCCCCTCAAATGATGCTCCAAATCTCTAAGATTTGACGATTAAGAACAATCACACGTATCCACACACAAACCGTTTCTTAACAATCTCGTTGGTCCGGCTCACATTCAACATTATCAGGTTACTATGGAAGATTTTGAAAGAAAATCTTTTTGGAATTTTAATATTGAATACAAAAATGTAAACAAACTAAAATGTAATATTTACAGTTTATATTTTTGTGAGGAAACGTACTAGATGAAACACTCAGTTTAAACAATTCACATGGATTGTCGATATTGTTGTCCACTTAAACTCAAACTAGAAGCTTTCGTAATGCTTACTGATACTTTAAGGTACATTGATTTGCACTAAATTCTTATATACCCCACGATCTCAGCATATCCCCTCATCATGTAATACACTAACTAAAGTAGTGCCTTTAAACTTTCATCAACTGTGAAATGTGTGAAAATAACGCAGAATGTTTAAACATTAACAATCTGGTCGATCTTTCGATACGCAAAGAAAGTCCAATGTTTAAACAAAATAAGAAATAAAAACAAGTTGAAATTGTTTAGATCTTATCCACCAATTCGATATTCTCATATACGCAGAGGTGATCAAAGATTTAAATGAAACACCAAAGAAAATAAAGTAGAAACATTTAGGCACTAACATCCAGTTCGATACTTTCGTATACGCAGAGGATGTCCAATGCTTAAACAAAATAAAGAAATAAACAAGTTTAAATCTTTTGAAAATGAAAACACAATCACAGTAACTTTTTCAGTAAGATGTGAAAGTTCACAAACTAACTAGTTTTTATGATTTTCAGCATTCAGCAATTACCGTGTAGGCACACACTCACGAAGGACAAAATTAAGTCTTATGCTTTCAATCACGTTTCCCACTAGAACTAGGCTTTTCTATTTAGGTTTGTATCATTTTAGCAAAACTACTAGTCTAGCTGAGCCTACCGACACATCTTTAGTGAGATTGTTTAACCATTTTAAACAATACACATCTTTAGCATGCATTGATAGTCCACTGATATACTATCATTTCCTCTTTTTGCATAAATAATCTCATTTTCATTTTTTAATGTTTTCGACATTTTGAGATTTTCTATTGTTTTTGGCTTTTTTTTTTGAAAAATTTTATCTATCTAAAATGATTTTGAAACGATATTTTTCAATTTTACAAGAATTTTTTACAATTTTAAAATTTTTTCTCCCCCTAGAATTGAAAACATCTTATTAAAATCGAAAATAAGAATCTTCCATTTTAACCATTTAACGACTTTTTACGAATGTGAACACGAGACTACCATTTTGTTTGTGTGGAATATCATTCCTGTCTCTTGTCTCTTTGTATGAACAACCACTGCTTCTGAAATGACCTTTGGCTTGAACCTTGGTTATCCTGCACATTCAAAAAAACTTTAATCAGTTTTGAATTGGAACCCAATCCATTCTGGATTTAGGTTTACCAAATTCATTAACATCTGAAGTAAACAAACATTCACACTCTTTTTGATATTCAAACAGTTTGATAGAAACTTTATTTGAAAATTTTGCCTTCTTTGATTTTTTAACTGTTTGAATTATCAAATTTTTCTCCACTGCTCTCTCTTTTGTCCTCAGATTTGTATCTGAAGAATTCGTTTACTTGACTGTGAGTAAAATGATTCATTAAAACTTTTATCTGATTTTTTAGACGTGTCCGAGGACAAAATCTTTTTCAAATACTCTCTAACTTTTTTCCTCTTTTTTCTCAATTTGTCTTTTTGTCCTTTTGATAACTTGACTTTTTGTTCTTTGGGCTTCTCTACAGTTTTCTTCTCCTCTGGTGTTTTCTCCCCCTGAGATTTAACCGATCTTCTTTTCAGATTAGTCGGACAATCACTGGAAATATGACCTTTGATTTGACATTTATAGCATCTACTCGTACCAAATCTCTTTTTCAGGCAGTTACCAACAATGTATCCACCAAATCCACAGTTGTAACACACCCTGTTATCATACAAATCTCTCCATTCAGACCAAACACCCAAATCAACACATTGATTTGACATGTAGTAGTCATCTTTCCTAGTTTTTCTGTAAAATTGATTTGACTTTGAATCACTGTGGTCTGACCTGCACCATTTATTCTCAAATTTTTGTGAGTTTTTATAATGATTTGATGACCATACCAATGAGCTTTTATTTTTGTTTTGAAAAATTTTAGAATTTTGTTTTTCATGTTGTTTTTGTTTTCCATTCTGCTTAGAAGTTTTTACGTTGAGGATTCACCTTTTTCAGTAGATTGTAGAACAGTTTCTTGAAATTTTTCTTTTAGTTTTAAAAATATTTCATGTTTATCATTTTTAGTACTTTCATCATCGGTATCATCATCATAATTCTCAATTATGACATCGTCAAAATTTGTGACATTCTCACTTATTGAAATTTTCTTTTTATTATCATTGATCGATTTTGGACATATATGTTCTATCTTTAATGAAGAAGTCACAAATCCTTTCAATAATTTTGTTGAATTAGCAGCTTTATTTATAACAGTCTCAACTTCTTTTTCAAGTTGAGCTATTTTCTCAATATGAGAATTTATTGCTATTTGATTTTCTATATTTAATTTTTCAAAAACAATTTATCATTTAAACATTTTATTTCATTTTAAAAATCTACTATCATTGGTAATTTTCATTTTCTAAAATTTTATTTCATTTGAAAATCTACTACCATTGTAATTTTTCATTTTCTAAAATTTTTATTTCATTTTGAAAATCTACTAACATTTGTAATTTTTCATTTTCTAAAATTTATATTTTGTTTTTTCAAATTCTTTTCATTTTCTTTTAATTTTTCATTTTCTAATGTCAAACTCTCAATCTCATTCAAGAGTTTGGCATTATCTACTTGATAATGTCTACGTCGTAGACCGGGCAGACTGGTTTAGAACTTGAAGACTCATTTGTGGATATACTTGAAACTAGAGCTTCACAGTTCTTAACCATTACACTCTCTTGAGACTTATTCGTCAAGATGTCCATAATTCTTTCGCAGTCTTGTATTCTGGTAAAAGTATCAGGATGTCTTCCTTAACTGATTAATGGATAAGATTAATCATTTTCTTTTCAGCAAAATAATCATCTTTCTGTTGAGTAGAATATTTGCACGTCTCCAGAATTTTCTGATTCTCATCTCTAGGAACGACATAACCTGTCTCAATCGCGACCCAACTACGGAAATGCATAACTTGGACCCAGCTCTCAAATTTTCCTTTCCAAACTTCATACTCATCAAAACTTATTAACATTGGCGGCTTCACTTACCCATTTTGTTTTCCAAACTAATCTGTCGTTCAAAACACTTGAAAAAATGATTAGCAAACTGACAATTTTAGTAAAATTTGACATTTTAATCGACAATTTTAATGTATCGGGTTGCTAAAAACGTTTAATTTTTTTTAGAAAACTGTTTTTTACCAGATGAAAGCTTTAAACTCGTCTCGTCAATACGAATCTAATGATATATAATGTCTGAGACGTTTTTTCGAGATTTTCATGCCTTTTTTATCCGTTAAACCGAACCGTAATCATGATAACGAATCGTAAATAATCAACATTTATTATGTTCTAACGACAACCGGACAGAGTTTCGACGTCTAAGTGACAAAATCGACTCGATCTAGATCGGATCTTGATGAAATATTCTAGACGAAAGTTAATGGATAAACGTAAACCGATTCAGTAGAATGTTATTACAGAAAGGAGTAGAAGTAGAATGCAGCAGAAGTCTTCATTCATACCGAAAGAGTATACATCTTTATAAGTCCAGCTACCGGAGTTCCTTTAGAGAATCCGGTAGCACCTCCCCGTCGGGATGCCAAAAACTTAAATGACAAATGAACACACACATATATATAAGGAGACAAGTTCGCCCGGATGTGCTATGGTCATGTTCGGGCGAACTTGTCCTTCACAGGACAAGTTCGGGCGAACTTGACCAAAGGCACATCAAGTTCGAGCGAACTTGACTAATACAAGTCAAGATCGGGCGAACTTGATCCCTTTTACACTGAAATCTTCGTATTTCGATCGTGTGTTATATTCTAACCTCTACAATATTCCACAGACGCTCTATCTAGCCTATTCGACAAGTGACGAACACTAGGTGCACCAACAGATTCCCCCTTGTTTGTTACTATCGAATCTTGGTCTTCAAATTTGAGAAGTGTTTGAATATTCTTCAATTTCAATCAAGGTATCTGCCGATGTCATCGAAACGCGTCAACAAATTCCCCCTTAATTGATGATCCGGGTTTGCATTAACAACATCTAATTCCCCCTGAAATCTCCAGTTCAGATATTTGTTACACAGTTTCCAACCTCCTCTGATTTGCTTGACCGACAGATTATCTTGAATAGACACCAGTTTGAAGCTCATCAATACAGCTTCTCCATTTCAACTTTAACCGAATCCGCGTTCAGTTTTAGCGCATATCTCCCATGCTCGATCTTCCGATCTTCAAAAACTCAACTGGCAATTGATAGAAACTTCAAATTACCACACTGGTAGACTGCAAATCAATGTTAACCTGCAATAATCTGAAATCCTGATTTCCGTAATCACTCTAGATCAGCAAATCGGTAATCTCTTTCAGTCAGCAAATCTTCATCAGAACCAAATAATCTGGTAACACTTCGACTCTGAGAAACATTCGTCTGCGATCAACATCACATTCTTCTTCTTCAGTAACAATGTCAGATATATAGCTATCTCCAGTAGACCAGCGCCACTTAATCACAAAAAATCATCATCCAACGGCGATTAGTCCAAAGAGAAGAATGATTCATATGCTTGAAGACTAAAAATAATGGCCACCAAAGGTTATCATCAGATTTCCTTGGTAATTTTGAAACCATCCATCTTCGGAGCTAGTCAATAATTCCTAAGATCATCACCGAACGTTTTGAACGTCCTCAGTTCCTCACTTGTACTAACGACTGCTAATCCAGCTAACTGTTCCTTCACGGAGATCAGGACTCTAACCCTTAAGCATCAATCTGAATCATGATCTGAATAATCTGAACTTCCCGTGATCACAAAATGCCAAATGGATAATCTCTTTCGTCAGCAACTGGTACATTTCTTTGTCTGGAAGATCTGATCCCATAAATCATCTTCCTTAATCATGGTACCGCGTACAACCCGGGGCAACTGAAACTACAAAGCATCCTTATCTCCTGGCGGTTAGTCCAGTCAATAATTTATGTGCAAAGCAGAGTTAAAGATAGGCAGTCATGTGTGCTTCCAAACAATACGCGCGACTCAGGTGTCAATCCACAACCATGACCGCAGAATCTGATAAACAACTCCTCCAAGACTCAGTTATGTAAGCACCTGCTTTCATACTAGACATCAACTTGATCAATTTACAAATGAATCTCAAATCTCTGTATTTCCCGGTTAGTCTGTAGTCGGAAACCATCCGAATACTGTTGCGGTGTCACGAATTTAAAAAATTCTGGAATCTTCAAATATTGAAAAATTTTTTTCCCACTCATTTTTGCAAATTCTGACCATACTGAAATTTTCGTGAAATTCCCCCACAAATCAAGAATTTTCAGTATTTAACAAATGCGGAATTTACTTTAAGGCCCATCGGTAGTCTTCAACCCTAATGATCACCAAATTTCTTTGGTATCAATGACTACCCTCTCATCTTCAACCATCTTTAACCTCATCATCTCAGCCTCTCTCTAAGGCCTCCGACGGTGTCCCCGAATAGTCAGTTTCAGATGTTAAAATTTTCGAAAAAAATTTCTATCACCAAATTTTTTCTTGACACCCATCTCATCAAACCGAGCATTAAATTTTATTTATTTTTTTTTATTTTTTAGGCATCCTGACAAGTACGGGCGAACTTAGTCAGTTTGTGACAAGTTCGGGCGAACTTACATAAAATAGACAAGTTCGGACGAACTTGAGCTTAATTTTAAAGAAAATCAGTCAAGTTCGGGCGAACTTGAGAGAAATCTTGAAAAACCTTGTCAAGTTCGGGCGAACTTGACCTCCACAGGTCAAGTTCGGTCGAACTTGGTCTCCCAAATCAGCCTTTTTTTCATATTTTTCGATCCAAAATCCTTATTTCTTTGAATTCTAGATGATTCCACCATAGATCTGGTTGAAAATGGTTTTCTAACAATCCTATCCATTCAATTTTAGATTTTGTCCGTGGATTGTATGTTTATTTGATGATTTACGTCTAAAACCCCTCCTAATGTCCATAAATGTCCAAATTCATGAGCGTAGGTGATAATCGTAGCTCATGATACCAATTGAAGGTCCGTTGTACGGACCGTTTAGGCACTAATCTGACAAACCTAAAGTAAACGTGTGTAATCCGTTTGCTTAGGCGACATTGAATACACTCATTTGTTTCTATTTAATCACCGTTTCAGTAATATTCAACGTTACAGATCCTAGAAACACCTGTACAGAGCTTCGCCTCTATCGTGACAAAATCTCTGAAGTTACAAATGAAATCACAAGCTACCTATTTATAGGTAAACAAGTTCGCTTGTGGGAGAGCAAGTTCAGGCGAACTTGCTTAGACTAGTTCGGCCGAACTTGTCTAAATCATCACAAACTTAGCGAATTTGTTAACCTATTTACATAAACTTTGACATTTCGCTCCTAAACACATACTCGATATTATATGATGACGTAGGCAACAAACATATGCATCAACAACACATCTATAAGTCTAGGCCTTCATCTCTTTTCGATACGGTGGTATAACCTGAGCTCTCAAGGCTTCGCAATAACGCAGATACAAATATCAGTTACGCTATATTCACCTGTAAGATGAAATCTAGGGAATCTTGATACAAGAGTATATTCTGAGCTGGGAACCGCAGATAAGTCAAGTTTCATAAATCATACCTTAACATATCTTGAAAGAGTTGAGAAACGTGGTAAAGTTTAAGTGGACAAACATATCGACAATCTAGGTAAATGAGTTTAAAACTTAAAGTCATCTAAAGGACAACAGTACTGGTGATATGTCTCGTTCAACTGATATGATTCTTTTGACACGAATTCACAAAAATATGTTTGTACATAGTTTACATTGTCTGTACATAGTTTATCAGCTGTACAGATTAAAATCAAAAAACTTACAAAAATACAAAAAGATTTTGTTTCTACATTGTTTTCAGCAAGCCAATGTTGGAGAACGATCTTTGAAGTCTGGTAAGGTGCTAAACTGGTGGGAATCTAATTGACAAGGGATGGGAGCTAATCTGTAAACTCTGATAAGCTGAAACGATTAAAAGTTCATTAATTTGAAACTTGATTTTGAAAAATTCAACAGTTTGTTCATTACGGGTCGAACCGAGGTCATTAACTTGGACTCGGCAGACAAATTGGGTTAACCAAGGTCATTAGCTTTAACTTGGTCAACTGAGTGGATTGTTAAAGTTGGTAAAATCTGAAAAGTTCAGGGTCTAAATTGAATATTTTGAAATATTTGGATTTGAAATTACTCAAGTTCGCCCGGACTTGTGAGTAAGTTCGACCGAACTTGTGTCTTGCTCAAAGTGTTTATCAGTCAACAAGTCTGCTCGAACTTGTGTCTAATCTTAACTGATTGGATGTGTAAGTTCACCCGAACTTGTAAGACTATATATAGTAAACAAGTTCGGCCAAACTTCATTGTCTGTTATCACAATCTGAGCGAACTTAGTAGGTGATAAGGGCGATTTCAAAATTGACTGTTATATGTCGAAGTGCTGCCCGATTCTTACTTGATTAGTGGTGATACGCACATCACTCGTCATGGCATTGGTGAGTAATCATGATTTGGACCACGAATTGAACGAGTTTGAGAGATTTAGATCTAAGATTGAATGCTTGATATGTTCTGGACTCTTAATGATCTAATTAACCCTTAAAACATGTTAAACAAACAAAATCGACTGTATAAATGTCTTGAATTTGATCAGATTATCATGATGAATATGTTTGCAGGTTTTTGGTGAACAAGATGACAAGTTCGCCCCAACTTGTCTATAAGTTTGGCCGAACTTGTCCTCAAGTGTTTCAATTTGATAAATCAATAAGTTCGCCCAAACTTCCAAGCAAATCTATATAAATGATTTTCAATACAAGCTCGCCCGGACTTGTATAAATGAAATTGAATATTTTAAACAAGTTCGCCCGAACATGTAAGAAAATGATTAAACTATTTAAGAAGTTCGCCCGGACTTGATGTTCTTGAAATGTGCTTGTTAGTATTGCAAGTCCGCCCTAACTTAACCAAATGAATTGACAAATTACCAATCAAGTTCGCCCGAACTTGATGGAAAATTGTAAAATTGAAAAATTTTCGACTAATTTCATCTCGCTTTACGTGTTTGCAGAATATTGAGCTTTCGTTTAATAAATTTTACAACACATGCATCACGCTGGATAAAGCTATCTGTCCACCGCTCGGAACTTTTGATGGTATTCTCGCTTTTATGGAACGGATTCCAATACACAAAGCTATTTCGGAGAAAACTGTGGTGTATAGATCGCACGTCAATAGATTTTGGATGTCCGCAGCAATGAATGAGGATGATACAGTTATTACATCTGTGGTTCGTGTTGGCGAAGAAGACAAAGAGATCATTGTTACTGAATATGATATTCGAAAGGTTCTGAACTTCAACGACAACAAAGATGATCCGATGATGCTAGATGAGCGGATGGTTAGAGGTTGTTTCTGTAGAATGGGGTATAAGGGGCACGTGAATGAGTCTACACTGAAGAAAGGATCTGTCCCTAATCCTTACAAGTTTTTCATGCATGCGATCATTCATACATTCAGTCATAGAACGGCCAGATTAGACGACGTTCAAGACTATATGGCCTCCATGGCGACAGCGCTCATTTTGAACAAAAGATTCAACTATTCGAAGTTGGTTTTCACTCATATGAAGAACAACATGGGGTCGAAGAGACTTGTGATGTACCCGAGGTTCATACAGATGTTGATAGATGAAAAGTTCAAGAAGATTGTGAAAGATCAGAATGATATTGTGTATTTGAGCCATCTGGATGATACTATAGTGAAGAAACTTATCACTTTCCAGAAGCAAATCTTCTGCACCTGTTGCTAAGCCTTTATTCGGTGCTATGGCCTCTGAGAACTATGTTGCTCCACCAGAGTATAAGTGAAGGAAAGACGACAGCGGTGAAGAAAGAGAAAGAAACGCTGAGCTGGAAAGGCTTTCTATTTTCAAAGAGAAGCGAAAGTGATTGGTTCTTAGAGAAAGTTGTCGTACAAGAGAAGAAGAAAGCTTCACGCAAATCTAAGAAAGTTGATAGAATGTTTATTGATGAAGATGAGCCTAAAAATGTGTAAACAGAAGTTGGATCTATTGCGGCAGTTGTGATTGAAAGTCAGGAGACCGAGAAAACAACACAGGAAGATGATGTAACATCTGCAACTTCTGATAATGATAACAATAGTGATGATTCGTTGGAGAAGGCCACAAAGAAGTCAATAGCTGAGAAAGAGGCCGAGAAAGTCAAAGAAACAGGTGCTGACTATGAGCCAGAACATGAGAAAGATTCTGATGAAGAGAGACCAAAGAAGAAAGCAAAATGTGTAAAGTCTACGGAGAAGACTGATGTATCTAAGAAGGCTACAGGGTCTCCAAAGACGAAAGGAAAGAAAGCAAAGAAAGCTAAGAGCAGAAGGTATATCGGAAAGCCAAAGAGCACAAAGTCCCACAAGAACCTTCTGGTGCAAAATCTACAGGAGCTACAAAAGAACCTCCTGCGGCTGAAATCATTACACAGACAGGAGTCACACAAAAACCTCATGAGTTTGGATTACTTGAAGTTCCGATTATTCAATCTCCAATTCCTCCAACTTCTCAACCTGAAAGCTCAACTCCCAAAGCTTCTACACCAAAGAGTACGCCGAAATCGACACCAAAAATTACTCTGAAGTCAAAGATATTTGGTGACATTCCAAACGAGCCAGTAGATATTCAAGATCTGAATGATTTCTTCCCAGAATCAGACATCGATGTTCTCGAAAAGCGTGAAAAGATTCCGGAAGACAAAGTTGCTAAGAACGAGATAGAAAAAGCTGAGTTAGAGAAATTCGTGAAGCAAAGCGAAGTGGAGAAAGAGATTTTGTCTGACAAAGTTAAATTCCTGGAAGGTGATCGAGGGTACTTAAAGGCCCTAATTGAAAGCTTGGAAGCTGCTAATGAAAGATTACAGAATGAGATTGCAGAGTTAAAGACAGAAAGGGATATGAATGATCGTAGGTTCAACAGATTACAGAAGTATTAACGAACAGTTGGGGAATTGATTTTGCATCAGAATATGCTAGAATGGATCTGCAAGAAGCGAAAGAGAAGGCGGAGAAACAGATAGCTACACAGGGTAAGGCAAGAATGTTATTGATAGTATGCCTGAACTTACTGTTCCTATGATAGAGTCTGCTAACGCTTGGGAGTCTAGTGTGGTTGTTCCTGAAACAGAATCTGAAAACAAAGACGATGATGAAGCTGAAGATAAAGACGATGATGATGATAACGTAGACGATTCTGACAATGATGGTGGTAATGATGATGATTATCAGGGTGGAGAAAGTTGTTGATGCAAAAGTGAATGAAGAGTTTGAATTTGCATCGTTGCTGAATGATGAATCTAGTCACATGGATGATCAAACTCAGGGGGAGCAGACATGGGAACAAAAAGATGAGGTTGATATGTCTGGTGCTATTACTTCTGCTATGCCTGTTGCTGGGATTCCTACAAAGCCTTTGATCTTAATGCTTGAACACAACGTTGAAGAGGGAGAATATGTGCATAATTATTCTAAAGAAGACTTGGCGAAGCTGATCGATGTTGATGCAGAATCATTCGACTTTGATTTTGAAGAGCAAGTTCTGAATATTAATACGTTTGAGCCGAACGAGTATCATTACAAACGTAGATATGATGCTGACAAATACAATAGGGTTTAGTTGAAGATTGGTCTTCTGATGATGAAAAATATGAAGCTAGAAGTACACAGGGTTGAACACTAATAGTTTTCCAACTTTTAAGAGATGTACGAACAGCTTAATGAAGACATGTTGAAAGAAAAGATTGAGGAGTCTGTAAGACAAGGAAAAATCCCTAAACCGTTGACAAAAGAGGAGATTACGCAAGCGAAGAAGTCCTAGTTTAAAGAGATGCCACGTGAACGAAAGTTTCGACGTCCATTAGCATTCTTTACCAGAGATAAAGATGTGTCGTTGGGTGATATACTGAGTTGGGGATGGTTCAAAGAGTTGAATGTATACGCCATCAAAAGGGAATTTGGGGTTCAATACTTCAGATATCTTGCAGATTAAAGACACTTCCAAACTGGGATGTTGAGGAGCTGGTACAGACAAGAAACGTAACGTATCATATGAAGTTCATTGATCAGTTGATTTGGAAAATGATCAAGTTTGAAGCTACAAAAGGGTTCAGATACTGGAAGCATTTTATTCCTAAGCATCGCATCAAAACAGATAAGAAGACTGGGGTTAAAGACATCACGTTGATTATGAACGCCCAAGAGCAATGCGTAATATGCCCCTGATGCCGATCGAACAGAATTTATATCCTTTGTTTAAGTGGTGGCCGGTTGATCCTAATACTTGGGAAGCAGTGATTGTTCTAAAGTTTGAAGATCATTTAGATATCACTCAGGAAAGGGTTGAAATGTTTGGAGCTGAAGGATTGAGAGGGTTGTGGAGAACGATAAGGATACTAGACCCGATGTGGCTAGTGAACTGCTCGAAGGAAGACATCAAATGTTTATTCTACAGCAAAATTTGTTTTGAAGAACGTGAAAAGGAGCAAGCAATGCAATATCAGAGGGTTGTTAATGTCTGCTATGCACATGAAGTCAACTATGGTAAAATGAGGGAATCGAGCTGGAGAGAACTTGAACCCGAAGAGTTTTTGAAGGAAGAAGCGCGTATTGAAGGTATACATGAGATGGGCGAGACTTAGAAGGTTTCAATTCATGACTAAAGTGCCACCTACAGATCAGACGTCGATTCTAGAGCAAGAGCACGCAAAAAGCCAATCAAGAACTTCTTTGGGCGTGTCAAGAAAAAGTAGAGCTTTGAAGACTGATCAAGACGAAGACGATATCCAAGGGGGAGTCTGTTAGTGCATAATGTCTATGTCTTAGTCTTGGATCGTGTTTGTATAGTTTTGGGCTACAGTACATCAAATTAGAGGGATTTTTTATGTAATTAGTGGACAAGTTCGCTTGAAAGTATGTTGTAAGATCAAGTTCGGCCGAACTTGATCATATCAAGTTTGCCCAAACTTGATCATCCCCCAATGAACTTGCAACAGTATATATAGGTGCCTTGGTGATTTCATTTGTAACTTCTGCAATTTTGGCACAGAGAAGGTGAAGCTCTGTCGGATCTGGAACTGAATGTATTGAACATTATTGATCAATAAAACAATGTTTAAATAGTAAATCTTGTCTATTTGGTATCATGTCATATTTTTTCCGCCAGTATGGACATTCAATACAATTTAGGTTCCTAAGCTTAACGGGATACGATCTAACATTGAAGACACAGTTCAGCACATTTCGTACATGGTTTCTCAACCTCGAGACTTTTACTTTAACCACTTCCTTTTCTATAACCTTTACCTCTAGACCTACCTTTGTTAGATTTGCCATCATAGCCTTGTTGGCAATCTCTGGGAGGTTTTCTTCAATCATCTCTTTGGTCGTGTTAATGACCTCTTCAATCACCGAGTTTTCCTCGACAACATGCTCCAAAGATATTGTATCACCAAAACAACCTGCAAAACTAGTAGACAAGTTAGGTGAAAGGATACTCTGCACCATTGTGTGGTGATAGATTTCCACTACTTCAGCTTCCTGCATGTACTCTTCTAGTAATGCTCTTTCCATGGCTGCATCCTCACTAGATGTGTCTTCCACGATCTCAGCCATAAGAGCAACACCGGTCTTTTTGGCAATATATGAGTTCCAGTCAAAACCATCATCTTCATTTGAAGCGACCATTGCCTTTCTGTGTTGTTGGTTGGTTTCTCTTGGATTTTGATTTGAGTCTTCTTTGGGAAAGGCTTGTATTGTAGTGACTTCTTGTAGTACTCACTGCCACCTCCAAATGGACTATGATTACCAGTTGCTTCAGGATTCTTGCATTGTCCTTTGAAGTGCCCTTTATGTCGGCATCTGAAGCAGTTTTTGTCGAACCCCAACTTGTTGCTTGAAATTTCCGATGTCTCTGCCGGTTAGAGCAACAAACTTAGACCCTCTGAATGATTGATGCTAAGGACGATTTGATGTCCATCAGATCAAGCTCTTCTTCATCTACTTGATCATAATCTTCGGCTATCATTTCTGGATTACCAATCTTCCCGGCCACCAAGCTTTCATATGATTCTAACACTGTTGCGAGAATTGCCATGTGTTGTTTGGCAACTTGTTCAGAAACGACATTGTTTAGATTAACAGCAATGTTGCATTTGTACACATATGGATCAGAATTTGATTGATTATTATGATTTTCTTGATTCTGATATGAAGAATTTGAACCCGTGCTTGAATACGAGGAATTCTGGGGACTCTAATCATATTTCGGATATGATTGAGTTTGGCTCTTAGCGAGTGATTTGAGGAATTCAGATTCGTGTTAAAAGCAGTTTGGATCTTCGGGCTAATGATATTCTCTTGAGCTCCTGACTTGTAGTACAGCCCTACATCTTGAGTCACGTTGGCATTCTTAGATATGGTTATCTTTAACAACTCCATCTCGTGCCCCTCAAGTTTATCAATGAATGTAGACAGTTTGAAGAACTCCCAACTCGCACTTTCTTTGAGCACCATGAGATAAGTCGTCCACTCACCCTCAGGTAAAGCGTCAGCTAGCTTATCAATGTATTCTTCTTCGGTTTTCTCAAGCCCGTGTCTCCTCATGATCACTTTCAGATGAAAAAAACCTTTCGATCATCTGTTTCATCATTTCCCCTTTAATCATAGTAAATATGTTAAATCTTTCATAATCATTGCTTTCTTGCTTTTGACCATTTATGCACTTCCCTGGTATTTGTTCTTCAAGGATTTCCATAGCTCTTGTGCAGTCTTGAATTCCGGTAGAAGCGCCAAAATATCTTCTTTCACCGACCGTTGGATCAAGCTTATCATTTCTTCCCGGCGACGTAAGCATCTTTCTGTAAAGTTGAGAATTTGCTGATGTCCATAACATTATCTTTCTCATCTCTGGGCCATGTATAACCAGTCTCTATTGCTACCCAGCTGTGGAAATATGTAGCTTGGACCCAATTCATAAACTTCTCTTTCCAACCCTCATATTCATCCATACACATGAGTTTTGGAGGCTTTACACACGTGCCCATCTCCTTGTCGATGTTCACTTGATTTACCATTTGAGTGTTTGAAGCTAAAGAAGTCATGAATGTACTGTGAAGATCTTCCATCTTGAAAATTGACGAATTTTACTGAAAACACACGTTCACAAACTTCGAAAAATAATCAGTACACTGACAAGTTCGCGCGAACTTGTAGTTGGTGAGAAATCAGATTTTGATTTTACACAAGTTCGGACGAACTTGTGTTTGACTTTAGAAAAATTTCTCCCTGATTAAGTTCGGGCGAACTTATGTTTTATTTGAAGACAATTATCAAGTTGGGGTGAACTTGTAAGAAAATTCAACAAACTTAATCAAGTTCAAGCGAACTTGATGTAAGTTTTAGTTGAAAATTGTACAAGTTCGAGCGGACTTCTCTAAAACACTTGAAATATCAGTCAAGTTCGGGCGAACTTGATTAAAATCAAAGAATTTTAATCAAGTCCGGGCGAACTTGATCTCATGTTCGACCAAATCAAGTTTACAAATTATGTTTTTTTGAACATTTTTGATATCAATTCGTTTGAATTTGATGTCCAAACTCTCAGGGGTTTACCACAAGTGTATTTTCCATGACATATTCAAAAATCAACAACCTTTATCCATGAATTCATTGTTTTCTTTGAAATGAAGAAAAAATGATAGAAAGAGGTAAAATAAGAGTAGATCTTGCAATGATTGCACCAATTCAGGTATCCAGCCTCTGATACCACTTGTTGGATCGCTCCATTACTAGCATAGGAGCCTAAAATTGGTATCTAATGTTCGTATATGCGGAATTATATGACGTATTAATCGAGTATGCAAGATTTACTCTTTAATCATTGTTTATTGATAAAAAATGTTCAGTACATGTCAAATCCTGATCGGGCAGAGTTTCGCCGTCAGTGTGCCAAAGTTGCAGAAGTTACAAATGAAGAAATCAAGGCACCTATTTATAGAGTTACAAGTTCGCTGGAAATAGATCAAGTTCGGGCGAACTTGTCTTGAACAAGTTCGGCTGAACTTTTTCTTACATTATGATTCCGGGCGAACTTGTAAACTATTTACATAAATAACCCTCCATTTTGAGCTAATCTAGCCCAAAACAAACAGACTGTAGGAACGTCCATAATTAACACGGGAACCTAAATTTGTAATCTATTGTCCGATTAGGCGGAAACTAATGACAAGTTAATCAAATAACAAGAATTACTCATTTAAAGGTTGTTTTCATTGATCTAAAGTTCAATACATTCGAGAACCGGATCCGACAGAGCTTCGCCGTCTCTGTGCCAAAATCTCTCCAAGTTACAAATGAAATAACCAAGGCACCTATTTATAGGAGCGTAAGTTCGCTGGAAGGTATTAAAGTTAGGGCGAACTTGACTTAGTCAAGTTCGACCAAACTTGACCTATCACATTCAATCTCAAGGGAACTTATCCTATATAGCACCTAAATACACCTTTTTTCTAACAGATTAAGCCCTATTTACTCAGACTCGATACATAATGACGTAGGCAACAGACATATGCACCAACAGACTCCCCCTTGGATGTTTCCGTAGTCATTGACTTTCAAAATCTTCTGAGTCTTCCGGTCTTTAGTTCTTAAATAAACTTTAACGTCTTGATCTTTATATCCTCTTCCTCTTTCTTGAGCTTTGTCTTGATAAAACATTTTAATCATCATGCTCCCCTTTTCTTTAAGCTCTCCCCCTTGCTTTAAGCTTTCCGGAAACTTCAATCTTTGCTTTATCAACTCCCCCTCAATCTTTAGTACCTATCTAAATACTTTATGACATTCAAATAAACATTTCAGATTCAATACTTTGAAATTTTGTATCATCAACAATTCAAACTTTAATCTTTTCACAAACATAGGATGATTCAAGTTCAACTTAATGATCTTGAATACATTTAACGTTTAAGACCTTTGTTCACTTAATAAAATTTCCAATTATGAAATCCACTTGGTTGACCAAGTCCAAGTTAATGGCCTTGGTTAACCAATTTCATTTGCCAAGTCCAAATTAATGACCTTGGTTTGAAACCGTTGTAGTTGAACTAATGTTTTTCTTCAATTTTAAAGTTTCAACTAAATGAACTTTTTAACACTTTTGAATGATTTTTCTCAAATGACACCAAGATTTTCACTATTAAAGCACCTTACCAGACTTCGAAGAACCATTCTCCATCATTGGCTTGTTAAAACTAATCAAAAAACAAAACTTTTTGATTTTTAGAAAGTTTATGCTAAAACACACTGAAAATCTTTTGATTTTTATCTGAAAAGCAATTTAAAGAAAGTAAACTATGTACAAATATATTTACAGACATATTTTTTGTGAATTTGTGTCTAAGGATCATATCAGTTGTTTGAGACATATCACTAGTATGACCTTTTGAGACTTTAAGATTTAAACTTGTTTACTTAGATTGTCGATATTTTTGTCCATTTAAACTTTACTACGTTTCTCAACTGTTCCAAGATATGTTAGGATATGATTTATGAAACTTGACTTAACTGTGTTTCCCACTTCTTGAATATACTCCCGAATCCAGATTCCCTAGATTTCATCTTATAGGTGAATATAGCTTAATTGATATCTGTCTTTGGGTTAATGCGAAACCTTGAGTGCTCAGGTTAGTACTACCATACAGACAAAGAGATGACGGCTCGTCTTTAAGGTGTGTTCCACTTTAGGAATCTTTTAAGCATTGCAAATGATTAGATCGTTCAATTCTTTTCAAATTTTGCATGCTAATTTGGGGTTTTTAGTAAAAGCATTATAGAAGTTCTTGGTTATTGCTTACGCAAAATAAGAAGAACTTGTATAAAACCCCAGATATTAAACATCTATAAAGACCTCGTATCTTAGAATCAGGCAACCCTTCAATCAAAATTTCGGAGTACTAAGTCCATATATCCAAGATGTGTTAATCCACAAGATTAAGCAGTTGGGAAATTTAGTTTATATCCTGGAAACAATCTACTGAACGTTTAAAGTCTATCGACACATCCACAGTAAGACTTGTTTATCACTTTTAAATTTTACAATTCTTTAGCGTACTGTGATAGTTCACTGATGTACTATCATTTCCTTTTTGACACAAAAATTCATTTTGTCTTTTTCAATGTTTTTGTACATTTTGAATTTTTTTAATGTTTTTTGAACTTTTTGAATTTTCCAAATGTTTTTGAATTTTCAACTTTTTCATATGTTTTTTATTTTTCTTAAAATTTCTTAATTTCTTACTCCCCTTAAAATCAAAAACATATTTTTGGATTTTAGATTAAAGAAATTCTTCTAAAAATTTAACAAACCAATGAGGATCCCGAGAACTCGTCGTCCGATCCTTTTTTTCATCTTCGGCATTATCACATGTCTGAAGAACAAAGTATTAAACATTGATAACATCAACTTGTAGAAACCACTTGTAGGAAATCAATTTTTAAATGATTTTTCAATATAACAATTAGTGTTCTGTTTAACGTTGTGGATTTTCTCAAATTTTTAAACATTCTTTTCAATTTTTCTTGTTCAACCACTTGTCATTTTAAAAACAACAAAGATTATGACTTTCAAGTTAAGATAAAACTCATGGAGGTCCGCTATCTTGTATCAACTTTGATAGAGTGGATCTTGAGACTCCTGCACAACAAAGCAACTATTTGAAAAACGAAACCCAAGCCTTTTTGGTCTTGGGTTGGAAAGAATAACTGTAGGAACGTCCACGAACAGCTCGGGAACCTAAATTTGTTATCTATTGTCCGATTAGGCGGAAACTAATGACAAGTTAACCAAATAACAAGAATTACTCGTTTAATAGTTGTTTTCATTGATCTAAAGTTCAATACATTCAAGATCCGGATCCGACAGAGCTACGCCGTCTCTGTGCCAAAATCTCCAACTCCTTACAAATGAAATCCCAAGGCACCTATATATAGTGTTACAAGTTCGCTGGTGAGAGGACATCCATGGTGTAAGTTCGCCCGAACTTGACCTAGTCAAGTTCGGCCGAACTTGCCTTCTCACAAACAATCATTAGCGAACTTGCTATCTAACACTCTTAAATATGCCTCATTTCACCTATACTATACAGACTCGAGACAAGACTATTCTATAGACATTAAGCACCAATAGACTCCCTCTTGGATATCTACTTTGTCTTGTTCGGCCTTCAGAAACTCTTGTTTATTCCAAACTCGTTCTTGTGTAATGACGAAGGCAACAGACATATGCACCAACAGACTTCCCATTGGATGTTGCCGCAGTCATCTACTTTCATAGACATCTTTAACAATAATCATCCTCGTCAGTCTTCAAGTGTCATAGTCTTCTTTGAGCACCTTATAATCATCAGACTTCAAATAAGTTCCTGAGTCTTTATCTTTATCCATGAATAAGCATTAAACTTTTATGATCTTCAAACTCTCTCTTTTCTTCAATTTAACTTGATAAAACTTTAATCTCCAAGCTCCCCCTAGCTGTGAGCTGTGCTCCCACTAGCTTTCAGCTTTATCTTCAATCATGTTTCATCTTGCTCCCCCTAAAACTTTACTTCCTGTTTCAAAGTACTTGGGAATTCAAATAAACATTTCAGATTCTAACTTGGAAATTTTGTACCACATGTATTCCATACCATATGTACAAACCTTGTACTTCAAATCATCATTTTTCAGTTATTTCAAGTTCAAGTTAATGACCTTGAACATTTTACGTTTAAAACCTTCAACCTTCAATTATTGAAATGAAATCCCCTTAGTTGATCAAATCCAAGTTAATGACCTTGATTAACTAATTTTGTTTACCAGGTCCAAGTTAATGACCTTGGTTATAACCGTTGTGAACAACTGATATTATCTTCAGTTTTAAAGAATCAAATTAATAAACTTTTTCTTACCAGCCTTCGATGATCCATTCTCCAACATTGACTCGTTGAAAATCTTTTGGATTTAAAAAGTAAGTAAAGTATTACAGAACCTTTTTAACAAGAAAAATAAACTATGTATAAACATATTTACAGACATATTTTTGTGAATTAGTGTCTAAGGATCATATCAGTTTTGTAGAGACATATCACCAGTACCGTTGACCTTTTTTTGAGACTTTTAAGTTTTAAACTCGTTTACCTAGATTGTCGAAATGTTTGTCCTCTTAAACTTCATTCCATTTCTCAGTTGTTCCAAGATATGTTAAGGTAAGAAATATGAAACTTGACTTAACTATGGTTCCCACCTCTTGAATATACTCCCGAATCCAGATTCCCAAGATTTCATCTTACAGGTGAGTATAGTGTAATTGATATCTGTATTTGGGTTGTGCGAGACCTTGAGAGCTCAGGTTAGTACTACCATATAGACAAAGAGATGAAGGCTCGTCTTTCAGGAGTGTTCCACTTAAGGAATCTTTTCAGCATTGCAAATGATTAGATCTTTTGATTTTTTTCAAGTTTGCATGCTATTTTGGGGTTTTTAGCAAAAAGCATTATATAAGTTCTAGGCTATTGCTTCCGCAAAATCAGAAGTACTTGTATAATACCCTGGATATCAATCATCTATAAAGACCTCGTATCTCAGAATCAGGTAACCCTTCAATCGAAATTTCGGAGTACTAAGTCCATATATCCAAGATATGTTAAACCACAAGATTAAGCAGTTGTAAAATTTAGTTTATATCCCGGAAACAATCTACTGAACATGTAAAGTCTATCGACACATCCACAGTAAGACTTGTTTATTACTTTTAAACTTTACAATTTTTAGCATATTGTGATAGTCCACTGATGTACTATCATTTCCTTTTTGACAATAAAATTCTTTTTGTCTTTTTTGATGTTTTTGTACTTTTTGAATTTTTTCAATGTTTTTGAATTTTCAATTTTTTCATATGTTTTGATTTTTCAACAATTTTTAAAATTTTCTTACTCCCCCTAAAATCAAAAACATATTTTTGGATTTTAGATTTAAAGAAATTCTTCTAAAAATGTAACAAACCAATGCGGATCCCGTGACCTCGTCGTCTGATCCTTTTTCTCAATCCTGTATCTGCAATTGTTTAACAAACAATCATAAGACTCATTTACCACTTGTAAAAGCAGTTTGAACTTGTAAGAACTTTGAAATTAGTTTTTCTGTTCAACGGTGTGGATTTTCATAATTTTGACTTTTCAAAATTTTTCTTTTTAACAACCACTTGTAATTTCAAAAACTTTTCTTTTAACTACTCCCCCTCAAAATGACAAAGATATGACATTTCTGGATAAGTTAAATTGATATGAAGCTCCTCAATCACGAATCAACTTTGATAAGCTAGATCTTGGAACTCCTGCACATGAAAGGATTTAGTTAAAAAGTTCAACCGCCTTCTTGGTCTTGGTTTTTCATATACTTCCTCATACACATCTTCGTAATTACTTTCATATGCTCTTTGATAATCATATTCAACATCACAAACTTCAAACAATCAACTTTACTTTTATCTTTCTTGATTGATTTTACATTTTTAGTTTTATCACAAACATTCACTTTTTCAGGTGATTTCTTTTTAGCAATCCAAGCTTGAGAATTAACTCTAGCTTTCTTGATATAAAACCTAGAATCAATGTTTGACTTTGAAGTCTCTCCTTTTTGAAAAAATGAGTTTTCAAATTTTGATTCATTTTTAGGTTTTATTTCAAGATTGGATTCAACATTACATTTTATTTCTTTGATGTCAACGTTTCTTTTCACAATCCTGATTTGACCATTATCAAATTGCTTTTGTTTTTCTTCTTTTAAAACTTTTTTTCTTCGGGGATGCACAGGCTTGGACTCCGGACACTTGCGAGCAATGTGACCAACTTTGTTGCATTTGAAGCAAGTCTGAGTATCCTGAACATTTCCACTAATGGGTTTTACTCCCCTTGTAAACTTGGTCTTAGCCTTGTCCCGAAATTCTTTTTCTTCCATGAATTCGTCATTCGATTTCTTACCTATCAAGCTTACCTCCTGAACCGTGCTAGTTCCGTACACAAACTTTATGTTCTTACCTTTGTATTCCAGGAACATTGACTTCTGATTCTTCTTCGGTTCATCTTCAGCTTCTTCCAAACCTAAACTTGCTCTCATGTTCTCAGGAAAATCACCATCGTTTCTACGGTAATTGTTAAAGTTCAATTTCGGTTTAAAATAAAACTTCTTTTCATTTTTCTCGAGATCATCTGATGAAACTTCCACAAGTTTAAACAGTTTATCGATTTGATCTTCTTTCACATTCTGAATCGGAAAGCTATCATTGAAATATAATCTATCAGATTCCTTAACCTTGTACATGACAACGTTAGGATCATCACTTAGATCATTTTATGATGATGTATCGTCACTTTTGGATTGTGAACTAGAATTGTTTGAACTCGAGTTGGCGCTTTTAAAGCTGCCGTCATCAGAATCATTTCCAAAAACATTCTTTACCACATCTTTTACCACCGATTCATTGTCATCGTTTGATTTCGTAAATCTACGTCAATGTTTTTAGGCAATTTATCTTTCTTTTCTGAAAGAAGTAAAAGATTAAATGCCTTTTCAACATCTTCATCTTTCTTGCAGCAGTAACTTGCAAGAAATGGTGGAGGAACATTTCCGTAAACTTTACGCTTTGAATTATCAACATTTTCCTCCGACTTGATCGTAGGAAGAATGTGGTCAATGACATTTGCGTTTGTGGTGTAACTTTTTAGTAATTGTCTGACTCTTTCTGTTTCAATTTTCATTTCGTGAAACTCACGCTTTGTCTCAAAATTGTATTAATGTACATGTTAATTGCCTTTTTTTTTCAATAACTGTGGCATTTAACATGGTGACATTAGCATTGAGTTCACTGTTAGCTCTTTCGACATGTTTATATTTGCCTGAAATTTTGTCATAAGCTTCTTTTATGTTTCTGTAATCATAACGAAAGTTTTCATTATGTTCGACTTTGACTTTATCCGGACGGGGTTCACAAGGACTTGCGCACTTTGTGCAAGGTTTTTCAACCTCCAAAACTTTCACAACTTCCTTTTCAGACATGCTTACCTTAGCTTTTACCTTTTCGGCTTCTGCTTTCATCTCTTCTTGCTTTTGTGTCTCAAGATAAGCTATTCCTTCTTCCTCTGTTTGTTGTATGTATTTTCTAGAACTGCATCCTCCAGGACAGCTTCTTCCTCAGCTCTCTGATTAATGCTTCTTGAATAGCATTTTTTATAGCAGCTTCCACAAATGATGTTTCAGATTCATTTACCATTTGTGCCATCATAGCAACACCAGTCTTCTTCCCGATGTATTTGTTCCAATCGAAACCATCGTCTTCATGATTGGCAACAAGAGCTTGTTCGGCTTTCTTTGCAGATTTATCTTCAACTTCAACTGGTGTTCTATTCGGATGTGATTGTATTGCAGCGCTTTCTTGTAATATTTATTACCGGTTCCAAAAGGGTTTTGGTTTCCACTTGCTTCGTGGTTATGGCATTCACGTTTGAAGTGCCCTTTTTGTCGACATCTGAAACAAGTAACTATTGTTTTGTCAATACCAAGTTTATTGCTAGAGTTACGAATATCCCTTCTAGTGAGTGCTACAAACTTTGAAACTCTTCGGATAATCGATGCTAAGGACCATTTGATGTCTATCAGTTCCAGCTCTTCCTCATCTACCAGATCGTAATCCTCAGCTGTCATTTCAGGATTTCTGATCTTTCCAGCAACAAGACTTTCATACGATTCCAGAACTGTAGCAAGAAGTGCTATGTGCTGTTTTACAACTTTTTCAGGAAATACATTCTTTAAATCTACTGCTATATTGCATTGGAAAACATTTGAATTAGAAGTGGATTGGCTTGTCTGATGAGATTGACTTTGAGAAGAAGAATTTGAACCAACATATGAATAACTAGTGTTTGGAGAATACTGATTTTGTGACGACTGGTCTGATGTATTCATGTTTGCACTATATGCCGTTTGGATTTTTGGACTTTGAATCGGAGTATCTGGAACACCACCTTTGTAATAAACTCCGACATCCTGAAGAACATTAGTGTTTTTGGATTTTGCAATCTTCATCAATTCCATTTATGACCTTCAAGTTTGTGAATGAAAGATGACAACTTAAAATGTCTCCAAGATGGACTATTCTTTAGAATCATCAGATACGTTGTCCATTCTCCTTCTGGAAGTGCATCGGCCAGCTTCTCAATTTGCTCTTCGTTAGTTCTCTGATATCATGTCTTCACATCTGGACATGAGATGACAATATCTATCAATCATTTGCTTCATTGTCTCTCCTTTAATCATTCTGATGATCTCAAACTCTTTCTTAATCAGGGCCATTTTGCTCTTGATCATTTCATCACTTCCTTTGAATTTTTCGCAAAGAGAATTCCATAATTCTTGAGAAGTATCATATTCTGGTAATAATATCAAGATATCTTCTTTGACAGATTGTTGTATCAAGCTGATCATCTTCTTTTCAGCAACATATTTCTCTTTGTCAATCGCTGAAAACTTGTTCATGGAAGATCTTGATCACGTTCATCTTTGGGCCATGTATAACCATCTTCAATCGCAACCCAGCTGTTGAAATTGATTCACTTGAATCCAATTAACAAACTTTTCTTTCCATCCCTCGAATTCGTCCATACTCATCAACTTCAGTGGTTTCTGAGTAGTACCCATTTCATTATCGAGGTTCGTCTGGTTAACCGCAATTGAATTTGACGTTGAGGCTTGTGCTACTCCAGCTGCAAATGCATTATGGAAATCCTCCATTTTGAAAAACGAGACACGTACGCTAAAAGTACGATAAAACTTTGAAAATTGTTAGATTTACTACAAGTTCGGTCGAACTTGTAGTTGAAAATGAGAAATTTCAGGTTTTAAATAAGTTCGGTCGAACTTGTGTCAAAACATTTTTTGAAATCAAGTTTCAACAAGTTCGGTCGAACTTAGATATCAATTTTCAGAATTTTATCACTTATACTCAAGTTCGATCGAACTTGGTATTACTTTTGAAAACAAACACACTTCGAGCGGACTTGTGTAAGATTTTAAAAGAAACACTTAAGTTCGGTCGAACTTAGGTGAAATTTCAAGAATATTATCAAGTTCGGGCGAACTTATGAGAGAGAATAAAGAATTTTCTCAAGTTCTGTCGAACTTGTGTAAAAAATGTTGAAATATCTCTCAAGTTCGAGCGAACTTCTGTAAAAATCTTTAGAATTCTATCAAGTTCGGTCGAACTTGATTAAAATCAAAGGAATTTTAATCAAGTTCGGTCGAACTTGATGTTAAGTTCGGCTGAAACTTGTTTCCAAAACATGGTTTTTGCAACTTTTTGATGTCAAAACGTTTGAATTTGATGTCCAAAAATCTCAGGGGTTTGTTATTAGTGTGTTTTGCATGACATATTCAAATTTGAACAGAATTTGTCCGTGAATTCTTCGTTTTTGATCAAAAGTTAAGAAAAATAGAAGAATGGAGATGAAATAGAGAGATTCTTGTCTTGATTTCAACAAATTCAGGTATCCAGGCTCTGATAACACTTGTAGGAACGTCCACGAACAGCTCGGGAACCTAAATTTGTTATCTATTGTCCGATTAGGCGGAAATTAATGACAAGTTAACCAAATAACAAGAATTACTCGTTTAATAGTTGTTTTCATTGATTTAAAGTTCAATACATTCAAGATATGGATCCGACAGAGTTTCGCCGTCTCTGTGCCAAAATCTCCAACTCCTTACAAATGAAATTCCAAGGCACCTATATATAGTGTTACAAGTTCGCAGGTGAGAGGACAACCTTGGTGTAAATTTGCCCGAACTTGACCTAGTTAAGTTCGGCCGAACTTGGCTTCTCACAAACAATCATGAGCGAACTTGCTATCTAACACTCTTAAATACGCCTCGTTTCACCTATACTACAACTCGATACAAGACTATTCTATAGACATTAAGCACCAATAGACTCCCTCTTGGATATCTAGTTTGTCTTGTTCGGCCTTCAGAAGCTCTCGTTTATTCCAGACTTGTTCTCGTGTAATGATGAAGGCAACAGACATATGCACCAACAATAACAATCTTCATAATCACTTTCCAAACCATCATCATAATCAAAATCATCATCAAGCATTTCTTCCAATGATACTTTTGAAACTTTTTTGACCTTTTCTTTCTTTATTTGTTTGATTACTGACTCGTTTTGTTTTGACATTTTCAGTTGTGTCTGCAACAGACTTTGATTTTTCGGATGATGAAAGCTTTTTCTTAGCAACCCAAGATTGTAACTTGTTTCTAGCTTTCTTTATATAGTAGAGGACCGATCCTCGATGCTAAGGAACCTAAATTTGATATCTAACGTCCATAATAGCAGAAATATTACGTCATGTTTATCAATAGACAAGAATTCATCAGTTAATCATCAGTTTCATTGATTAAACATTGAGATTACAAACTGAAAGAGCTTCTCCTCCAAAATGCCAAAGTTACAAATGAAGTAGGCTAGCTAGGTATTTATAGAGATGGAAGTTCGCCCTAGGAAGACATAAGTTCGCCCGAACTTGCCTAAGCAAGTTCGGCCGAACATGTCCTAACATGTTACTCATGGGCGAACTTGCATCAACTTTACATAAATACAACATTCACCTAGTCTATTCAGCTCTATACTATGAAGACTCGATATAAGACTAAGACATAAACATTATGCACCAGACTCCCCCTTGGATATGGTCTTCGTCTTGTATCAGTCGTCAAAACTCTCTCTTCATATAAATGTTAACGCACAGACCAAAGAAGTTCTTGTACTGTTTCCTTCGTCGTTCTTGCTTAGGATCCGGAGTCTGATCTGTAGGAGGCACTTTGTTCAAATGCTGAAATCTTTTAACACTTGCCTTCTTAGTTCTTTCATGAATCGATTCAAGACGCTTCTCATCCTTTAGAAACTCAACTCTTTCTAAGTCTCTGGACTTCGTTTGCCACATCATTTCAGAATTGACTTCACGTGCATAACAAACGTTTACAACTCTCTGAAACTGCATCGCTTGTACCTTTTCTCGTTCTTCAAAAACAATCTTGCCGTAGAACAAGGTTTTGATATCTTCTCTCGAGCAGTTCCCAAGCCACATAGGATCTAGAATCCTAATCGTCCTCCATAAACCCCTCATACCCTGATGTCCCATATTTCCTTTGTAATATCAAAATATTCTTCAAACTTCAGCACAATAACAGCTTCACACGTAGCTGGATCTATTTGCCACCACTTGAACAAAGGAGAGAAGTCTTGTTCAATTGACATTAGCGGCATATTTCTCATTGCTCTTGAACGTTCCATAAATAACGTTATGTCCTTTTCCCTCGTTTTCTTATTTGTCTTGATTCTACGGCCAGGAATAAACGGCTTCCAATAGTTAAACCCTATTGATGCTTCATACTTAATCATCTTCAACAACAACTGATCAATATACTTCAGCTGGTATGTAACATTCACTGTCTGTACCAACTCTTCCACATCCCAATACGGTAATGTCTTGAAATCAGCAAGGTATTTGAAGTATTGCACTCCAAACTCCCTTTTTATTGCATATACATTCAGCTCCTTGAACCATCCCCAACTCAATATATCCCCCAAAGAAACATCTTTGTTTCTGGTAAAGAATGCTAGTGGATGTCTAAACTTTCGTTTGCGTGGCATCTCTTTGAACCAAGACTTCCTCGCTTGAGCTACTTCTTCTTTGGTCCTGGGCTTAGGAACTTTACCATCTCGAACTGATTCAAGAATTCTTTCCTTCAACATGTCTTCGTCTAACTGCTTGTACATTTCCTCAAACGTAGGAAAACTTTCTGAATTAGGACCAATGTACTTCGCTCTCTGATCTATTTCATCATCTGAAGACGAATCTTCAACAATAACTCTATTGTATTCATCTGCTTTGAATCTTCTAGTATACTGATAATCGTTTGGCTCAAAAGTGTTAACGTTCAAAACTTCCTCGAAATCAAACTCTAAGCTTTCAACTTCAACTTCCACCAATCTCGCCAAATCTTCTTTTGAGTAGTTATGCACATACTCGCCTTCCCCCATGTTATGTTCCAACATCAACATTAAAGGCTTCGTGGGTTCTGCAGCAACTGGCTTTGCAAATCGATCAATATTCAACAAATCAATCTCATCAGTTGGCCTTTTCTGCCCTGACTCCCCCTCACTTTTATCATCCATCTTGTTCGATTCCTCATCAGCAAAGAAATCAAATTCACTTGCGATTTTGGCTTCGGTAATCTTTATCCCAACACCACCCTGATCGTCATCATAATCGTCGTCGTCCCCAACATTCCAATCCTCATAACCAACTTCCTCTTCATCCTCTTTATCATCTTTCTCAGCTTCTTCATCGTCTTTTTCTTCAGAAGCAATGATAGGATTAGAAGGCTTGACAGATTTGTCAACCTTTGGAATATTAGACTCGAAGCTAGAATCACATCATCGATAGACTTCTCTACAGCTAAAGAAGAAGTAGGTGCTTCACCTTCAACATTCTTTCCTTTACCGCTCGTAGCTAATTCTTTCTCAGAGCGTTCTTTAGCTTCCTGTTGATCTAGACGATCATATTCTTTGATGAAGTCGATCCCCAGCACTTTCTGCATCCTGGAGAATCTTCGATCATTAAAGGCTTGAATAGATTTCAGACCAGCTATCTCAGTTGGCATCCTTCAAACTTCCGATCAATGCTTTAAAGTACTCTCTTTCATTCTCTAGCACCTTCACTTTGTCATCCAACATTTCTTTTTCGACAGCGCTTTGATTCATCTTGTTAATCATCTCAACTTTTTCAGCTTCATTATGCGCTACTTTTTCTTCTAACGCCTTCAAGCGCTTTTCCAGAAGTTCAACATCTGTTTCTGGGAAGAAATCGTTTAGATCCTACAGACTTATCGGATCGTTGTGCATATCACCAAACACATTAGGCCCTCCTGGAGTCTTTGGTGTTGCAGCTTTTGGTGTTGACTTCATTGGAGTAGAACTTTCAGGAATAGAAGTCGTTGCAGCAATTGTAGACTGAGTAATAGGAACATCGAGTAAACCAGTCACATGAGGTTCTTGTATAACTCCTTGATTTTCAGTCTCAACATGAATAATAAGAGGAGGTTCTTGTGTAGGAGGTTCTTGTGTGGCTCCTGTCTCCTGTGCACCAGAAGGTTCTTGTGGGGCTTCTGTGCTTTTCGACAAGCATAGTTTCGACTTTCTTCGCAACGCGTTTCTTTTAGGCATATCAGCTTCTGCTTTTAAGAACCATTCGCTCCTTGCCTTTGGTTTGAAATCTTTAAGCCACTCCTTTTCAGCATTAAGCTCTTTCTCATCGTCGCTACCATCTTTCCTCCAGGTGGCGCAATGTAATTAGAATCTTTGATCGCCCCGAATACTGGTTTAGCAATAGGAGCTGAAGCTAGCTTCTAGAACTTTATAAGCTTTTTCACAGTCGTCTCATCGAGATGAACTAGTATATCACATCGTTCGGATCTCGAGCAATATTTGGATACTTCTCATCTATAAGCATCTGAACAAATCTTGGATAGAGAAAAAGCCTTGAATCCTCCATATTCTTTGACATATGAGTGAAAACCAGCTTAGAGAAGTTGAACGTCTTCTTCAGAATAAGCGTCGTTGCCATGCTAGCTAAATAATCTTGGACTTCATCCAAGCCAGCCTTATGATGACTGAATGTGTGAATAATAGAATGCATCAGGAGCTTGTAGGGGTTAGGCACTTCCCCTTTCTTCAATGTTTGTTTATTCACACTTTCCTTGTAGCGCATAGGAAACCATCTTTTCGTCTAGATAAATAGGATCGTCTTTGTTGTCGTTGAATTGCAATACTCTTCGAATATCATCTTCCGTTACGGTAATCGCTTTGACTTCATTGCCGACTTGCACGGTTGAAGTAATTGTCTTCTGATCATCACTTAAGCTTGCGTTCATCCAGAAATGGTAGGTGTGTGATCTATACGAAACTGTACGCTCTGTCATCGCTCGTTGAATAGGGCTTTCTTCTAAAAACTTTAAAATGCTCTCGTACTCCTTTAGCGATGGACATATAGATTTATCGAGCGTCACGTGTTGTGTGTCTTAGAAATTCCACTGAGATTACACGCTCTGCAACTTGTGACTGAAAAATGATGTAACACAATTAGCACGCTTATCGAGGAAAAATTACAAAAAAATTTCTAACACATTATTCAAGTTCGGGCGAACTTGATTGGGTTTTAAACATTCTGGTTTAGTTCAAGTTCGCTCGAGCATGTATCATCATATGTTCACTATTTATCAATAAGTTTGGGCGAACTTACAATCTTTTGAGTTTTCAAAATCTAAGTTCGGGCAAACTTCCATTATCTTTAACAAAAACATTTTTGGAAGTTCGGTCAAACATGATCTTTATATCTGTTTTGTTATACAAGTTCGGTCGAACTTGACAACAAGTTCGGCTGAACTTGTTGTCTTCCCCAACCTCAACCTGTTAACATGCAACTGTCCATTACAATCCAATCAAAAACATTTACACGGTCGATTTTAAGTGTTGATTATAATTTTGAGTTCAATTTAGTCCAAAACCACCTAGAATTATCAGATTTTAAACTTATCAGATCCATAAGATTCGTTTATCGTCAATACACGGTTTAAAGATCAATTTTATACCTCGGCCATCGTAGATGGTGTGTAAATCACCAAGAACAATCAAATTTAGGCAGCGTAACAGTATGATTTTGCCAATTTCACTCAGATCTCTCTCAATGTTCAAGTTCGCTAAAAGACTTTGGTTTTTGCAGAAGTGAGTTCGGCCGAACTTACTTAGGTATTTATACCTAGATAAGTTCGGGCGAACTTGCAAAGCCCATAACTCAAGCCCAATCCAAGTTCGGGCGAACTTAGCATTTTATACTCAGCAGTCCATTTGCAAGTTCGGTCGAACTTGCTGTTTGTTAAACTTGATGTTTACCAAGTTCGGCCAAACTTGCCAAACCCTAAAAACTAAACTTTTTCAAATTTTTCATTTTAACCCCTGAACTTTCCAACTTTTTACCAGTTATGAAAGTCCACTCAGTTGACCAAGTCCAAGCTAATGACCTTAGTTAACCGATTTGTCTGCCGAGTCCAAGTTAATGACCCCGGTTTGACCCGTTACGAACAAAATGTTGATATTTTTAAAATCAAAGTTTCAAATTAATGAATTTTTTTTCGTTTTTGACTTTTCAGATTTTAACAGATTAGTTCCCAGCCCGTTGTCAAAGAGATTCCCACCAGTTCTAGCATCTTACTAGACTTTGAAGATCCGTTCTCCAACACTGGTTTGCTGAAAACAATGTAGAAATAAAATCTTTTTGAATTTTTTGTAAGTTTATGCTAAAACACACAGAAAATATTTTTGGTTTTAATCTGTAAAGCTGATAAACTATGTAGAGGACAATGTAAACTATGTAAAAACATATTTACAGACATATTTTTTGTGAATTCGTGTCTAAGGATCATATTAGTTGATTGAGACATATTACCAGTACCGTTGACCTTTAAATGACTTTAAGCTTTAAACTCGTTTACCTAGATTGTCGATATGTTTGTCCACTTAAGCTTTACCACATTTCTCAACTGTTTCAAGATATGTTAAGGTAAGATTTACGAAACTTGACTTATCTGTGGTTCCCATTTCTTGAATATACTCCCGTATCTAGATTCCCTAGATTTCATCTCACAAGTGAATATAGCATAATTGATATCTGTATCTGGGTAATGCGAGACCTTGAGAGCTCAAGTTAGTACTACCATACAGACAAAGAGATGAAGGCTCGTCTTTAAGGTGTGTTCCACTTAAGGAATCTTTTCAGCACTGCAAATGATTATATCTTTCGATACTTTTCAATATTGCATGCAGTTTGGGGTTTATAGCGAAAGCATTATAAAAGTTCTAGGCTATTGTTTCCGCAAAATCAGAAGAACTTGTATAATACCCCCGATATCAACTATCTATAAAGACCTCCTTCAAACGAAATTTCAGAGTACTGAGTCCATATAGCCAAGATATGTTAATCCACAAGATTAAGCAGTTGCTAAATTTAGTTTATATCTCAAAAACATTTTACTGAACGTATTAAGCCTATCGACACATCCACAGTAAGACTCGTTTATCACTTTTAAACTTTCCATTTCTTTAGCATACTGTGATATTCCACTGATGTACTATCATTTCCTTATATGACACTGAATTCTTTTTGTCTTTTTCAATGTTTTTGTACATTTTGAAATTTTCATATGTTTTTGGATTTTAAAATTTTTCGAATGTTTTTTATGAATTTTTCATATGTTTTTGGATTTTAAAAATTTTCAAATGTTTTTGTATTTTCTCTAACAATTCTTCCCCTAAAATCACAAACATCTTTTTGGATTTTAGTTTTTAACAAAATTCCAAACTAGAAAGATATTTAGAAACCAATGTGGATCACGTGAACTCGTCGTCCGATCCGTATTCAACCTTAGCGTCCGCACCTGTCAGCAAATTTTTCATACCATTAATTCTCAGCAAGTATTTAAACCGTGACAAAGAAAATGGTTTGGTATAAAAATCAGCCTTTTGTTCGTCGGTGTGGATTTTTTCTATTCACACCAATTTCTTTTTATAGCAATCACGAATGAAATGATAACGAATTTCAGTGTGTTTTATGCGTGAGTGATGAACCGGATTTTTAGTTATATCTATGGCTGCCTTGTTATCAACAAACAGCGGAGTGACTAGAAATTGCAGACCATAGTCTCTCATCTTCTGCTGAATCCATAGAATCTGTGAACAACAGCTGGAGGCCGAGATATACTCAGCTTCACAGGTAGAGAGAGTGACCGTAGTCTGTTTCTTACACTGCCAGGTTACCATTCTTGTTCTGAAGAACTGGCATCCCGCTGTAGTTGATTTTGAATTCAACTTATCTACACCAAAATCAGAATCAGTATAGCCTGTGAGGTCGTAATTGCCGTTCTTCGGGTACCACAAGTCGGTGCTTGGGCATCCTTTCAGATATCTGAAGATTCGCTTCACGATCTGCATGTGTAAGATCCTTGGGCTTACTGATATCTGGCGCAGAGGCAGGTTGGATACATAATATCTGGGCGTGATGTTGTCAGATATATCAGCGATCCAATCATTCATCTGTATAATGTCTCGTCAACTTTGGCTCCAGTCTCATCAACGCAAATCCCGTGATTTAGAGCAAGAGGCGTAGATAGAGGCTTCAAGCTTTCCATTCCAAACTTCTTCAAGATATCGTGAACATACTTAGTCTGATGAATGAAAATACCATCCGGAAGCTATACTACTTGCAAACCAAGAAAAAACTTAATTTCGCCCATCGAGGACATTTCGAATTTCTTTTTCATGATTCCTCAAACTCCTTGCAGAGACTATCGTTTGTAGATCCAAAGATAATGTCGTCGACGTAGATTAGAACTATAATCAGAGGACCATCAACTTCTCTGGTGAAAAGAGTACTATCCACAGTTCCTCTGATAAAGCCGTTGCCGACGAGATGTTGTGATAACGTCTCGTACCAAGCTCTCGGGGCTTTGGTGTAGACCATAAAGAGCTTTATCCAGTAGCTATGCTTTCTTCTTGTTGAGTGGATCAAGAAACCCCGGTGGTTGTCCAAAATACACCTTTTCGCATATTTTTTCGTACTGAAAAGCCTATTTGACATCCAATTGATAGACCTTAAGTCCTATCCATGATGCAAAGCTAGAAAGATTCGAATAGATTCCAAACAGCTACTGGTGCGTAGACTTCCGTGTAATCTATCCCTTCCTGCGATCCCTTGACAACAAGTCTAGCTTTGTTACGAACAATAACCCCTCTATCATCACATTTACACTTAAAGACCCATTTTGTATCAATCGCTTTATGATTTTCTGGTAGGTCTTCAAGCTTCCACACTCCCAACTTCTCAAACTGCAACAGTTCTTCTTGCATTGCTTGTACCCAGTTTTCACCGGCTAAAGCTTCATTAACTGTCGTTGGCTCTATCTGAGAGATGAAACATGAATAGAAGCAATAGTTCTGGGTTGGAGCAACGCTAGTGTAGAAACAACTGAGTGCTTGGTTAATTTTACTTCGAGTTCTAACATCAGTTTGAAGTTCTCCGATAATATTTATTGACGGATGGTAGGAATATGATCGCGACAATTCTTCAATTGGAACATCTACTGAGTTTTGTTGATTCGTGATGTTGAGATCAACGACCAATTCAATGTTTGGAGAGATTGATTAAGAAGACTTGTTATATGCTCCACTTCCTCGTCTGAAGAAGATGATTCCCCATCAGCATCAAATGTTGGTGCTTCATCTGAGTCAGAATTCTGATTCTGAGCCATACTGGGCTCCATTGTTGTATTCACTGGTTCGGTAGATGCATTTGTTAGAGGAGTAGTAGGTGTTGCTAATGTTTCTGAAACATTTTTAGCCGGAACACCACTAGTACTTGAACTTGCGCCAGAAGAAGATGGAACCAACGTGGGTTGATTAACCACAATTGGTCGAACAAATTGTTCTAGATTCACCGACTGGTGAAGATAATATAATGCTGCAACTTCTTCGTCAGACGTTTCTTTGGGCAATTCAAATGACTTCCAAAGGTCTTTGTAGTTAAACAGCCACACGTCACCTTTCCTTTGAATAGGATCTATGAAGTTAAAACAATCAACATGATGTGCTTCAATAACATTTCTCAACGAAGGAACATATACTCTTCTCAACGGACTCGCATATCCGAAAAAGAAACCTTCAAGAGATTTAGCTCCGAATTTGCCATCTTGGTCTATTACGGTACATGGCGCACCGAATGGTTCTAAGAACTTCAAATTTGGCTTCCGTCGGTTTATCATCTCAAAACATGTTTTCTTTGTTTGTTTGACAGTGAGAACCTTATTTAGCGTGTAGCAAGCCGCAGCAACTGCTTCACTCCTGAAGCTGATTGGAAGTTTAGAATCTGCAAGCATGGTTCTCGCAGTTTCAATCAAAGTTCTGTTTTTCTGTTCGGCTACTCCGTTTTGCTGTGGAGTATAGGGAGCACTAAACTCGTGCAAAATCCCTTTTGCGTTGAAGAATTCCTTCATTTTGTTATTCTTAAACTCTGTGCCGTTGTCACTTCTAATGCGTCTGACCGGCAGATGATATAGGTTCTCGAGTTTCTTGAATATAATAACCAAGTTCTCGAACATTTCGTCTTTTGATTCCTGAAAGAATACCCACGAATATCTCGAATAGTCATCTTTCACGACCAAGTAGTATAAGTCTCCTGAGATACTTCAACCATTGACAGGACCAAATAAATCCATGTGGAGACGTTCTAATGGCAACTTGATTGAGTTCAGAATTTTCTTCGGATGAGATTTTGATCTGCTTTCCCTTTTTCCACTGTAAGCAGTGAACAATCATATTAAAGCTCTGAAGATTTACGCCTTCTACAAGATCATTATGAACCAAGAAATTCATTTTTCGCAAATGAATATGCCCCATCTTACGATGCCAAAGAATAGAATCCTTTTCAGTAGCCTTTGTCACAAAACACTGTGCTGATTTTGATAAAGTGGTAGCAACACCCATAACAAGAACATATAGATCATTCTCTCGAGATGCTCGCCTCAGAATCCACTCATCTGGTATTTTGAAACCTGGTTTCAAGATAATACACTCTTTGTCATTGAAATGCACCATGAACTTCTTGTCACAAATCTGCGATATGCTCAGAAGATTATTTTCCAACTCTGCAATATAATTCACATGATCGAATGACACGACGCCATTGGAGAGTTTTCCCTCAGCGACTATCCTTCCACCTTGATTTCCTGCAAATCCAACATATCCACCATTGATAGCTTTAATGTCGAATAGCAACGCTTTCATTCCCGTCATATGTCTAGAGCCCCTGCACATTTCAACAATATATTTAAAAAGCGAGACCCAAGCCTTTTTGGTCTTGGGATGAATTGGATAACCATCATCAAAATCAAACTCACACTCATCAGCATAATCGAATCCACACTCATCTGCATAATCAAATTCATATTCATCATCTGGATTTTCTATGATGTTTATGTTTGAAAACTTTACTGTCTTTTTATCTTTTGAATTCTTACCACTTGTTGTTTGAGATTTTCAGATGTGGTTTCAATTATGATTTCAGATTTTGATTATTTCATGCTATCACTAGTCTTAACAAGCTTAGACGTAGTGATCTCAGATGTCGTTGACCGTTTCTTTGCAATCCAGGCTTGAGATTTTATGTTAGCCTTCTTGATGTAAAAATTGTTTTCATTAGCCTTTGAAGTTTCACCTTTTTCAAAAATTGAATTTTCAAACTTAGGTTTGACTTCAGCTTTTGATTCATTTCTTTTCAAAATCTTTACAGGTTTTACAAACACTGGTTGCTTCGGTTTCACAACATTTGAACTTTCTTTCCTTCGAAGATAAGCCGGCTTTGATTTCTGACAGTAACGTGCAATATGACCAACTTCGTTTTTATTCTTGTATTCATGAAATGGTGACACTTTCGTTTTTTGTTCATCTGATTCCTCTAATCCCAACCCATCTCTCTGGTTTTCCGGATGATCACCACCATTCCTTCGGTAGTTGTTTCTTTTAGGTTTGGAATAGAATTTCTTTTCATTAATCTCCACATCATCTGATGTGACTTCCACAAGTTTAAAGAATTTGTCTAACAATTCTTCCTTCACATTCTGAATCGGAAAACTATCATCAAAATACAATCTATCAGAATCCTTAATCTTGTACATCACAATATTATGATCATCACTTAGATTGTCATCTGATGACTTATCGTCATCTTCAGACTGTGAATCAGGATTCTTTGAACTCGAGTCGGCTCTTTTAAAGCTGCCTTCATCGGAATCGTTTAAAACATTTTCAACAACCTTTTTAACCACAGCATTGTCATCATCTGTTTTAGTATAGATTAAATCAATGTTCTCTGGAAACTCAGTTTTCTTTTCAGATAACAACTCAATGTTGAGTGCCTTGTCCATCCCATCAGCAAATTTGCGACAATACTTCTCGCAAAGGGGTGGAGGAACATTGCTGTATTCTTTACCAATTTTCTTTTTGGGTTTCTCTTCCGATGGAATTGTCGGAAGGATGTGATCAATGACATATCCATTACATGTGTAACTTCTCAAAAGTTGTTGAACACGCTCTGTTTCAATTGTCATGTCCTGGAGTTGTTGCTTAGTTTCAGCAATGGTGTTAATATAGATATTAATCCCTTTTTGCTTATCCATTACTGTTCCTTTTAACATTCTTATGGTATCATGTTTTTCGATGTTATTTCTATCAAGCCTACCATAATCATTTTTATTTTATAATACGCTTCCTTCATTATGCGATAATCGTATTTCAAAAGTTCATTATGCACATTGTTTTCAGCGATGATCTTTGTTTTTTTGGCACACTCAGAACATGGTTCGGTACATTTTGTACAAGGTTTCTCAACCTCTACAAATTGTACTTTGACAACTTCATTTACCTCTGGACCTACCTTGGTTAGATTTGCCATCAATGCTTTGTCGGCAATATCCTTGAGGTTTTCGGCATTCACTTCTTGAGTAACATCAATGACCACTTCATCAGTTGATTTCTTCTCGGGAACTTGCTCCTGAGAACTTCCATCAAAGTGACCTGCAAAACTTTCACAAGAGTTAGGAGATAAAATTCCTTGCTCCTGCATGTAGATATACTCCTCTTCTTCACGTTGTTGTTGCAGATATTGTTCCAGCATAATATTCTCTAAAGCCGCTACTTCTTCTGCAGATGTATCTTCAACAATTTCAGCCATCAATGCAACTCCGGTCTTCTTACCGATGTATGAGTTCCAGTCGAAACTATCATCTTCGTTTGATGCAACCATAGCTTTCTCATTGTTGCTGCTATTTGGTTTCTCTAGGATTTCAACCTGAGTCTTCTTTGGAAATGGCTTGTATTGAAGTGACTTCTTGTAATACTCGTTGCCTCCTCCGAACGGACTCTGATTTCCTGTTGCTTCAGGATTTTTGCATTCTCTCTTGAAGTGACCCTTTTGGCGACATTGAGAACATGTAACCTTTGACTTGTCGAAGCTCAACTTGTTGCTAGAATTTCCGATATCTCGACCAGTGAGAGCAATGAACTTTGTGACCCTTCGGATAATAGATGCTAAACACCACTTGCTATCCATCAACTCGAGTTCTTCTTCATCCATTTGGTCATAATCTTCTGTCGTCATTTCAGGATTTCCAATTTTACCGGCTACAAGACTTTCTTATGACTCCAGAACAGTGGCGAGAAGAGACATATGTTGTTTAGCGACTTGTTCCGAAACAACATTGTTCAAATTCACTACGATGTTGCACTTGTATACATTCGAATCAGAATTTGTTTGTTGATTCTGATTTGCTTGACTTTTATAAGTTGAATTTAAACCAGTGCTTGAGAACGAACTCTGTGGACTCTGATCATAATGAGGCTGTGATTGACTCTGGTTTTGTAAAGAAGCATTCATATTCGCACTAAACGTTGTACCAATTTTCAGACTTAAAATGTTGTCTTGCATTCCACTCTTGTAGTACAAACCAACGTCTTGAACAACATTAGCGTTCTTTGACTTTGATCTTAAAGAGTTCCATTTCGTGACCTTCGAGTTTATTGATAAATGTTGATAACTTGAAGAATTCCCATTTATCTCTTTCCTTCAGAACCATTAGATAATAGTCCGCTCTCCATCTGGTAGAGCGTCTACAAGCTTGTCGATGTACTCTTGTTCCGTCTTCTCAAGACCTGGTCTTCGCATTTGAACTTTAAGATGACAGAAGCATTCAATTGCTTCATGGTCTCACCCTTCAGCATGTTGAAGATATTGAACTCTTTCATAATGAGAGCTTTCTTGCTCTTTATCATCTCCGCGCTTCCTTGATCTTTCTTTTGAAGTGAGAGCCAGAGATCTCTTGCTGTTGTGTATTCCGGTAGCAAAACGAGAATATCTTCTTTGACGGATTGTTGGATAAGACTGATCATCTTTTTCTTAGTAATGTATTCCTCTTTCTGTACGGTTGAGTAGTTGTACTTCTCAAGAACTTGCTGATGTTCATCCACCGGAACAGTGTAACCTCTATCAATCGATTCCTACCCTGCGAAAAGCATGGCTTGAACCCAATACGTAAATTTCTCTTTCCATGCTTCATACTCGTCCATGCTCATTAGCTTGGGTGGTTTAACAGTCGTTCCCATTTCGTTATCAAGATTGACTTGATGAATCACATTGGCATTTAACGAACTAGCTCCGGACATAAAAGCCATCATGAATAACGAGACGTGTACGCTGAAAATACTCAAAAACTCTTGAAAATGTTAGAAATACTACAAGTTTGGTTGAACTTGTAGTTTGAAATGAAGGATTCTTGAATTATCACAAGTTCGGCCAAACTTGTGATATTTGTTTTGAAAGCTTTGATTTATCTTCGGTCGAACTTGAGACACAAACAAGCAGATCTTCGAGCGAACTTGCTAACAGGACTTTGATGCTCAAAATTTCCTTGATATTACACAAGTTCGGTCGAACTTGCTATAAAATCAGTGAAAAATCAGTAACTTCGAGCGAACTTGATTCAAGATTTCCTCAAAAACCACCTAAGTTCAAGCGAACTTGCTAAAAATTCACTTGAAAAGTGACTTTTTAGATCATGTTTGGCCGAACTTGATTAACAAGTTCGATGATTAGGGTTTTTGAAAACATGGTTTTTTCAAAATTTGGACATGAATTCGGTTGAGTTTGGTCTCCAATCTTTCAAGGGTTTATCTTTGTTGTATTTTACATGATATATTCAAATTTGAAAAGATTTTGACCCTGAATTATTCATTTTTGATGTAAAAGTTAAGAAAAATAGAAGAATGGAGATGAAATAGAAGTGTTCTTGTCTTGATACTATCAAATCAGGCTGTTCTAGCTCTGATACCACTTGTAGGACCGATCCTCGATGCTAACGAACCTAAATTTGATATCTAACATCCATAATAGCGGAAATATTACGTCGTGTTTACCAATAGACAAGAATTAATCAGTTAATCATCAGATCATTGATTAAACGTTGAGATTACAAACTGACTGAGCTTCGCCTCCAAAATGCCAAAGTTACAAATGAAGTAGTCTAGCTAGGTACTTATAGAGATGGAAGTTCGCCCTAGGAAGACATAAGTTCGCCCGAACTTGCCTAAGCAAGTTCGGCCGAATGTCCTAACATGTTACTCATGGGCGAACTTGCATCAACTTTACATAAATACAACATTCACCTAGTCTATTCAGCTATATACTATACAGACTCGATATAAGACTAAGACATAGACATTATGCACCAACATATAGAATCTAGAATCTTTTTTTTCATTAAATCTTGAAGTTTCACCTTTTTCAAATGTTGAGTTTTCAAACTTTGAACTCGTTTTGATTTCTCTTCATAGTTTCTTTTTGATTGTGTGACAGGTTTTACAATCTCTGGTTGTTTTTGCTTTTCATCTTTTAACCCAATTTTTTTTCGTGGAAACACAGACTTTAGATTCAGACACTTAAGTGCAATACGACCAACAGTATTGCATTTAAAGCAAGTCCGATTATCAGAAACATTTCCACTATGGGTTTTAATCCACTTGTGGACTAGGTCTTAGCCTTGTCCCGAAGTTCTTTCTCCTTTTTGAATTCATCATTCGATTTCTTACCGATCATACCTTCTTCTTGAACCGTATTCGCCCCATATACAAACTTTATGTGTTTACCTTTGTATTCATGAAATGGCGACTTTTGGTTACATCTCGGCTCTTCTTCACTTTCCTCCAAACCCGACCCTGCTCTCCTGTTCTCAGGAAAATCACCACCAAACGTTCGATAATTGTTAGCATTTCTTTTGGGTTTTGAGTAAAATCTTATCTCGTTTTTCTCAAGATCATCTGATGAAACTTATACAAGTTTGAAAATTTTATCAAGTTGATCCTCTTTCACGTTCCGAATCGGAAAACTATCATCGAAGTATAATCTATCAGATTCCTTAATGTTGTACATGACAACATTAGGATCATCACTTAGATCATGTTCTGATGATGTATCGTTATCTGCAGATTGTGATTCCAAGTTTTTCGAACTTGATTTGGCGCTTTCAGAGCTGCCTTCATCAGAATCATTTCCTAGCACATTTTAACCACATTTTTTACCACTGCTTCATTGTCATCATTTGATTTCGTAAAGTCTACGTAAATGTTCTCAGGCAATTTATCTTTCATTTCTTATAAGAGTAAAAGATTAAATGCCTTTTTCTTTCTTGCATGAGTAATTTGCAAGAAATTGTGGAGGAACACTTCCGTATTCTTTACGCTTTGATTTATCACCATTTTCTGCAGGACCGATCCTCGATGCTAAGGAACCTAAATTTGATATCTAACGTCCATAATAGCGAAAATATTGCGTCGTGTTTACCAGCAGACAAGAATTAAGCAGTTTAACATCAGTTTTGTTGATCAAACATCAAGAGTATAAACTGACAGAGCTTCGCCTCCAAAATGCCAAAGTTACAAATGAATGAGGCAAGCTATGTATTTATAGATGTACAAGTTCGCTTGACATGGGTATGAGTTCGCCCGAACTTGCCTTAGCAAGTTCGGCCAAACTTAACATGATAATCATCCATGGGTGAACTTGACTACCAGATACTTAAATACTTCATACGACTAGCCTATTCAGCTCTATTCTATACAGACTCGATATAAGACTAAGACATAGACGTTATACACCAACAGACTTCCCCTTGGATATAGGCTTCATCTTGTATAAGTCTTCAAAACTCTGTCTTCATAATAAACATTAACGCACACGACCGAAGAAGTTCTTAAACGGCTTCTTTCGTCGCTCTTGCTTAGGATCCGGCGTCTGATCTGTAGGAGGCACTTTGTTCATATACTGAAATTTTCTAATACTTGCCTTCCTTGTTTTCTCATGAATCGCTTCAAGACGCTTCTCTTCTTTTAGAAATTCAATCCTTTCTAATTCCCTCCAATTTGTTTGCCACATCTTTCCTGAGTTTACTTCATGCGCATAGCAAACATTAACAACTTTCTGAAACTGCATAGCTTGTACCTTTTCACGTTCTTCAAATACAATCTTGCTGCAGAAAAGGCATTTGATATCTACTCTCGAGCAGTTAACCAACCACATAGGATCTAGAATCCTGATTGTCCTCCATAACCCCCTCATGCCCTGAGAACCAAGTATTTCAACTCGTTCCTTTGCAATATCCAAATGTTCTTCAAACTTATAAACAATAACTACTTCACAAGTGGATGGATCTATCTTTCCACCACTTGAACAATGGATAGAAGTCTTGCTCAATCGAGATCAACGACATGTTTCTCATTGCCCTCGGTCGCTTCATTATCAACGTAATATCTTTTTCACCCGTCTTTTTGTTTGTCTTGATTCTGCGACCAAGAATGAATGGTTTCCAATATCTTAATCCTTTCACCGCTTCAAACTTGATCAATTTCCACAACAACTGATCAATCACTTTCATGTGGTATGTAACATTAACTGTCTGAACTAACTCTTCCACATCCCAATAAGGTAAGGTCTTGAAATCAGAAAGATACTTGAAGTATTGCACTCCAAATTCTCTTTTGATTGCATATACGTTAAGCTCCTTGAACTAAACCCAACTCAAGATATCTCCCAATGAAACGTCTTTGTCTCTGGTAAAGAATGCTAGAGGACGTCGACACTTACGTTCGTGCGACATCTCCTTAAACTAGGACTTCTTTGCTTGAGCAATTTCTTCTTTAGTCATAGGCTTTGGAACTTTTCCTTCACGCAAAGATTCCTCAATCTTTTCTTTCAGCATGTCTTCATCGAGTTGCTTTTACATCTCCTCAAAAGTAGGAAAACTTTCAGAATTAAGACCGACGTACTTCGCAATATGATCTGTCTCATCATCAGAAGACCAATCTTCAACAATAACTCTATTATATTCATCAGCCTCAAATCTTCTAACATACTGGTAATCATTTGGCTCAAATGTGTTAACATTCAACACATCTTCTTCGAAATCAAACTCTAGATATTTAGTATCAACTTCGATTAACTTGGCCAGATCTTCCTTTGTATAATTGTGTATAAACTCGCCTTCCTCCACATTAGGTTCTAACATCAACAATAAAGGCTTCGTGGGTACTGCAGCAACTGGCTTTGCAAATCTTTCAACATTAGACAGATCAATCTCATCAGTTGGCCCTTTCTGCCCTGACTCCCCCTCAATCTTATCATCCATCTTGTTCGATTCATCATTCATAAGATCAGAGAAATCAAAATCATCAGCAACTTTTGCTTCAGTAATTTCCATTCCAACACCACCCTGATCATCATTATCATCGTCAGCTACATTCCAATCTTCGTATTCAGAATCATCCTTTTCATCATCTTCCTTATCCTCTTTTTCTGCTTCTTCATCCTCCTTATCTTCAGAAGCAATGATATGATCAGAAGGCTTGACAGATTCGTCAACCTTTGGAATCTCGGACTCAGAAGCTTTAGTAACGTCTTCAACATATTTCTCAGATGCTTCAGAAGATTTAGGAACTTCACCCTCAACATTCTTTCCTTTACCACTCGCTGCTAGTTCTTTCTCACACCTTTCTTTGGCTTCTTGTTGATCCAGATGATCATATTCTTTGATGAAATCTATTCCCAGAGAGTTAGATAAAACTTTCTGCAACATGGTGAATCTTCTATCGTTTAGAGCTTGAATTGTCTTCAAATCAGCTATTTCTGTCTGCAGCTTCTCATTTACATCTTGCAGACTCTTGATCAAAGTTTTAAAGTATTCATGTTCATTCTCCAAAACTTTAACTTTGTCGTCCAATATCTCTTTCTCAACATTGCTTTGATTCAACTTTTGAATAAGCTCAGTTTTTTCAACTTCATTCTGTGCCACTTTGTCTTCTAATGTCTTCACACGCTTTTGGAGTAAATCAACATTCGTTTCTGGAAAGAAATCATTTAGATCTTGCAAACTGATCGGGTCATTATGCATATCACCAAATAGATTAGGCCCTGAAGATTTTTGTGTTGACTTTGGAGTAGCAGCCTTTGGTGTTGACTTCTTTGGAGTAGAACTTTCAAGATTTGAAGTCGTTGGAGCAACCGGTGATTGAATAACAGGAACATCCATTAAACCAGACACATGAGGTTCTTGTGTAGTTGAAACATTAATAGGAGGTTCTTGTGTAGAAGGTTCTTGTGTGACTTCTTTCTCCTGTGCGCCAGAAGGTTCTTGTGTAACTTCTGCGCTTTTCAACTTTCCTCTGTATCATTTACTAACAGCTTTTTGAACTATCTTCTTTTTCTTGCCCTTTATCTGAGGAGAACCAGTGGTTTTAGCTGTAGAAACTGTTGCTGACTTAGACCTTTTTGCCTTTTTCTTCGGTCTTTCTTCATCAGATACTTTCTCAAGATTTGGATCAAAATCAGCATCCATTTCCTTTTCTTTTTCAACTGCAATCTCAGCTTCAGACTTTTTGGCTCTTTACAGGTTCTTCATCAGATTCATCATCTTGTTCAGAAGTAGCAGATATAACATCATCTTTCGTAACTTTCTCAGTCTCTTGACTTTCAATAGTAACTGCTGCACTTGAACTTGCTTCGGCTTGAACATTCTCAGGTTCATCTTCAAAAACGAGCATAGTATCAACTTTCTTTACAGCTCGTTTCTTCTTAGGCTTATCAGCTTCTGCCTTTAAAACCATTCACTTCTAGCTTTCGGTGTAAGAACGTACACGATTAGCACTGGAACCTAAATTTGTTATCTATAGTCCGATTAGGCGGAAACTAATGACAAGTTAACCAAATAACAAGAATTACTCATTTAACTGTTGTTTTCATTGATCTAAAGTTCAATACATTCGGGAATCGGATTCGACAAAGCTTCACCATCTCTGTGCCAAAATATCTCCAAGTTACAAATGTAATCCCAAGGCACCTATATATAGACATGGAAGTTCGTTGGAGAGGGATTGAAGTTCGCCTGAACTTGACCTGGTCAAGATCGGCCGAACTTGACTTCTCATCAACATCCTCGAGCGCACTTGTCCTAAAATATACTTAAATACGTCTCGTTTCATCTATACTATACAGACTCGATACAAAACTATTCTAAAGACATTATGCACCAATAGACTCCCTCTTGGATATCTACTTTGTCTTGTTCGGTCTTCAGAAACTCTCGTTTATTCCAGACTCATTCTCGTGTAATGACGAAGGCAACAGATATATGCACCAACAGACTCCCCCTTGGATGTTGTCGCAGTTATCTTCATTCATAGACATCTTTGAAAATAATCATCATCGTCAGTCTTCAAGTGTCATAGTCTTCTTTGAACGCCTCGTAATCATCAGACTTCAAATAAGTTCCTGAGTCTTTATCTTTATCCTTGAATAAGCATTAAACTTTATGAACTTCAAAGGTTCTCTTTTCTTCAAGCTCCCCCTTGCTGTGAGCTGTGCTCCCCCTAGCTTTGAGCTTTATCTTCAATTAAGTTTCATCCTGCTCCCCCTAAAATTTTACTTCCCGTTTCAAAGTACTTGGGAATTCAAATAAACTTTTCAAATTCTAACTTTGAAATGTTGTACCACTTGTATTTCATACAGAACAATACTTTTTCTTCAAGTTTTAATCTTCATATTTCAATTATTTCATGTTCAAATTAATGACCTTGAAAAATTTAACAATCTCTTTTTCAATTCAATTTTATCATTTGATTTTGTGAAAATCCACCTAGTTGATCAAGTCCAAGTTAATGACCTTGATTAGCTAATTTTGTTTACTAAGTCCAAGTTAATGACCTTGGCTAAAACCGTTTTAAACAACTGATGTTATCTTCAATTTTAAAGATTCAAATCGATGAACTTTTTCTTACCAGACTTCGATGATCCGTTCTCCAACATTGGCTCGTTAAAAATCTTTTTGGATTTAAAAAGTAAGTAAATTATTTACAGAACTTTTAACAAGTAAAGTAAACTATGTACAAACATATTTACAGACATTTTATTTGTGAATTTGTGTCTAACGATCATATCAGTTTGTTTGAGACATATCACTAGTACCATTGACCTTTTGATGACTTTATGTTTTAAACTCATTTACCTAGATTATCGATATGAAAACTTGACTTAACTGTGTTTCCCACTTCTTTAATATACTCCCGAATCCAGATTCCCTAGATTCAATCTTACAGGTGAGTATAGCGTAATGGATATTTGTCTCTGAGTTATGCGAGGCCTTGAGAGCTCAGGTTATTACTACCGTACCGACAAAGAGATGAAGGCTCGACTTTAAGGTGTGTTCCACTTAAGGAATCTTTTAAGCACTGCAAATCATTAGATCTTTCGATACTTTTCAAGTTTTGCATGCAGTTTGGGTTTTTAGCAAAAGCATTATAGAAGTTCTAGGCTATTGCTTCCGCAAAATCAGAAGAACTTGTATAATACCGCAGATATCAACTATCTATAAAGACCTCGTATCTCAGAATCAGGCAACCCTTCAATCGAAATTTCGGAGTACTAAGTCCATATATCCAAGATGTGTTAATCCACAAGATTAAGCAGTTGCAAAATTTAGTTTATATCCCGGAAACAATCTACTGAATGTGTAAAGGCTATCGACACATCTATAGTAAGACTTGTTTATCACTTTTAAACTTTACATTTCTTTAGCAAACTGTGATAGTCCACTGATGTACTATCATTTCCTTTTTGACAACAAAATTCTTTTTGTCTTTTTCAATGTTTTTTAATTTTCAACTTTTTCATTTGTTTTTTATTTTTCAACAATTTTTAAAATTTTCTAACTCCCCCTAAAATCAAAGACATATTTTTGAACTTTAAATTTTTTAACAAATTCTATTTGAAAAATTATAACCAACCAATGTGAATCCCGTGACCTCGTCGTCCGATCCTTTTTCCCAATCCTGTATCTGCAATTGTTTAATAAACAATCATTAAACTCATTTACCACTTGTAAAAGTAGTTTGAACATGTAAGAACTTTGAAATCAGTTTTTCTGTTCAACGGTGTGGATTTTCATAATTTTGAGTTTTTTCAAAATTTTCTTCTTAACTACTCCACCTCAAAATGACAAAGATTTTAACATTCTAGATAAGTTAAATATTATGAAGCTCCTCATTCCCAAATTATCTTTGATAAGCTGGATCTTGGAACTCCTGCACATGAAAGGATTTAGTTAAAAAGTTCAACCCAAGCCTTCTTGGTCTTGGGTTTTGGATATAATTCCTCATACACCTCTTCATAATCACTTTCGTATTCTCTTTGATAAGCATATTCAACATCACAACCTTCAAACTCACAATCAACTTTACTTTTATCTTTCTTGATTTGACAATTTCGGTTTTATCACAAACAACCTTCACTTTTTCAGGTGATTTCTTTTTAGCAGTCCAAGCTTGAGAATTACCTCTAACTTTCTTGATATAAAACCTAGAATCATTGTTTGACTTTGAAGTCTCTCCTTTTTGAAAAATTGAATTTTCAAATTTTGATTCATTTTTAGGTTTTATTTCAAGATTGGATTTAATATTTCGTTTCATTTCTTTGATGTCAACATTTCTTTTCAAAATTCGGATTTGCCCATTATCAGATTGCTTTTGTTTTACCTCTTTTGAAACTTCTTTTCTTTGGGGATACACAGGCTTAGACTTCGGACACTTGCGAGCAATGTGACCAACTTCATTGCATTTGAAGCAAGTCTGCGTGTCATGAATCTGTCCACTAGTGGTTTAACTCCACTTGTGGACATAGCCTTGTCCCGAAGTTCCTTTTCTATCTTGAAACCATCGTTTGACTTCTTACATATCAAGCTTTCCTCTTGAACCATGCTCATTCTGTATACAAACTTTATGTTCTTACTTTGTATTCCTGGATCATTGACTTCTGATTCTTTTCGGTTCATCTTCAGCTTCTTCCAAACCTAAATCTGCTCTCCTGTTCTCAGGAAAATCACCACCATTTCTACGGTAATTGTTAAAATTCCGTTTCAGTTTAGAATAAAACTTCTTTTCATTTTTCTCGAGATCATCTGATGAAACTTCCACAGGTTTAAACAGTTTATCGATTTGATGATGTATCGTCAATTTCAGATTGTGAACCGGAAAGCTATCATTGAAATATAATCTATCAGATTCCTTAACCTTATACATGACAACGTTAGGATCATCACTTATCAGATGTATCGTCAATTTCAGATTGTGAACCAGAACTGTTTGAACTCGAGTTGGCACTTTTAAAGTTGCCGTCATCATAATCATTTCCCAAAACATTCTTTACCACATCTTTTACCACCGATTCATTGTCATCGTTTGATTTCGTAAAGTCTACACCAATATTTTCAGGCAATTTATCTTTCTTTTCTGAAAGAAGTAAAAGATTAAATTCCTTTTCAATATCATCATCTTTCTTGCAGCAGTAACTTACAAGAAATGGTGGAGGAACACTTCCGTAAACTTTACGCTTTGAATTATCAACATTATAATCCGACTAGATCGTTGGAAGAATGTGATCAATGACATATGCGTTTGTGATGTAACTTTTTAATAATTGTCTGACTCTTTCTATTTCAATTTTCATTTCGTGAAACTCACGCTTTGTCTCAGCAATTGTATTAATTTACGTGTTAATTGCCTTCTGTTTTTCAATAACTGTGGCATTTAAGATGGTGACATTAGCGTTGAGTTCACTATTAGCTCTTTCAACATGTTTATATTTGCCTGATATTTTGTCATCAGCTTCTTTTATGGTTTTGCAATCATAACAAAAGTTTTCGTTATGTTCAATCAATTCTCTTATGACTTTGACTTTATCCAAACAAGATTCACAAGGACTTGCGCACTTTGTGCCAGGTTTTTCAACCTCCACAACTTTCACAACTTCCTTTTCAGACATGCTTACCTCAGCTTTTACCTTTTTGTCCTCTGCTATCAACTCTTCTTGCTTTTGCATTTCAAGGTAAGCTATTCCTTCTTCCTCTGTTTGTTGCATGTATCTTTCCAGAACTGCATTCTCCAGGACAGCGTCTTCCTCAGCTCTCTGCATTAAAGCTTCTTGAATAGCATTTTCGATAGCAGCATCCACAAATGATGTATCCGATTCATTCACAACCTCTGCCATTAGAGCACACTAGTCTTCTTTCAGAGCAACACAAATGATGTACCAGTTCAAAAAGGGTTTTGGTTTCCACTAGCTTCTTGGTTATGGCATCACGTTTGAAGTGTTCTTTTTTGTCGACATCTGAAACAAGTAACTTTCGTTTTGTCGAAACCAAGTTTATTGCTTGAGTTACCAATATCCCTTCCAGTGAGTGCTATAAACTTTGAAACTCTCCGGATAATCGATGCTAAGCACCATTTGATGTCCATCAGTTCCAACTCTTCCTCATCTACCTGATCGTAATCCTCAGCTGTCATTTCAAGAATTCCGATCTTTCAAGCAACAAGACTTTCATACGATTCTAGAACTGTAGCAAGAAGTGCTATATGTGTTTTGCAACTTTTTAAGGACACACATTCTTTAAATCAACTGCTATGTTGCATTGGAAAACATTTGAATTAGAAGTGGATTGGCTTGTCTGATTAGATTAACTTTGAGAAGAAGAATTTGAACCAACATATGAATAACCACTGTTTGGAGAATACTGATTTTGTGACGATGTTCTGATGTATTCATGTTTGCACTAAATGCCGTTTGGATTTTTGGACTTTAAATCGGAGTATCTGGAACACCACGTTTGTAATAAACACCGACATCCTAAACAACATTAGTGTTTCTGGATTTTGCAATCTTCATCAATTCCATTCATGACCTTCAAGTTTGTCAATGAAAGATGACAACTTAAAATGTCTCCAAGATGGACTATTCTTTAAAATCATCAGATACGTTGTCCATTCTTCTTCTGGAAGTGCATCGGCCAGCTTCTCAATTTGCTCTTCGTTAGTTCTCTTGATATCATGTCTTCGTATTTGGACCATGAGGTGACAATATCTATCAATCATTTCCTTCATTGTCTCTCCTTTGATCATCGTGAAGATCTTAAACTCTTTCTTAATTAAAGCCTTTTTGCTTTTGATCATTTCATCACTTCCTTTGAATTTTTCGCAAAGAGAATTCCATAATTCTTGAGAAGTATCATATTCTGGTAATAATATCAAGATATCTTCTTTGACAGATTATTGTATCAAAGCTGATCATCTTCTTTTCAGCAACATATTTTTCTTTGTCAATCGCTGAAAACTTGTTTAGTGGAAGATCTTGATCATGTTCATCTTTGGACCATGTATATCCATCTTCAATCCAACCCAGCTGTTGAATTGATTCACTTGAATCCAATTAACAAACTATTCTTTCCATCCCTTGAACTCGTCCATGCTCATCAACTTCGGCGGTTTCTGAGTAGTACTCATTTCTTTATCGAGGTTCATCTGGTTAACCGCAATCGAATTTGACGTTGAGGCTTGTGCTACTCTAGCTGCAAACGCGTTATTGAAATCTTTCATTTTGAAAATCGAGACACTTATGCTGAAAAACACTTGAAACTTTGAAAACAATTAGTTCTACTACAAGTTCGGTCGAACTTGTAGTTAAAATGAAGAATTTTCAGAAATTATCACAAGTTCGGTCGAACTTGTGATTTCAGATTTAAAAACTATCTCTTGAACTTCGGTCGAACTTGATAGTTCTGTTTTAAGAAAGTTAAATGAACTTCGGTCAAACTTGTAAGATGAGTTTTTAATAAAACCACAAGTACGGGCAAACTTAACTCAAAATTTCTTGATTTTTATCAAGTTCGGTCGAACTTGATAAGAAATCAATGAACTTTTGATAAGTTCGAGCGAACTTAGCTATATTCTTTCAAAAATCACCACAAGTTCGAGCGAACTTGCTAAAAATTCACTCAAAAAGTATCTTTTTAGTTCAAGTTCGGTCGAACTTGACTAACAAGTTTGATGATAATGAGTTTTAAAAACATGGTTTTTACAACATTTCGACACCAATTCGTTTGATTTTAGACTCCAAACTCTCAGGGTTTATCTATGAGGGATTTAAGTTCGCCCGAACTTGACCTAGTCAAGTTCGGCCAAACTTGACTTCTCATCAACATCCTCGAGCGAACTTGTCCTAAAATATACTTAAATACGCCTCGTTTCATCTATACTATACAGACTTGATACAAAACTATTCTAAAGACATTATGCACCAATAGACTCCCTCTTGGATATCTACTTTGTCTTGTTCGGTCCTCAGAAACTCTCGTTTATTCCAGGTTCATTCTCGTCTAATGACGAAGGCAACAGACATATGCACCAACATTCGGATTGAAGTCTTTGAACCATTCTTTTTCAACGTTAAGTTCTTTCATCATCGCTTCCGTCTTTTCTCCATTTGTTATCAGGCGGTGCAATGTAGTTTGAATCTTTGATAGCTCCGAACACTGGTTTAGCAATAGGAGCTGAAGCTTGCTTCTGAAACTTGATTAGCCTCTTCACTGTGGTCTCATTGAGATGAACTAGGTATAACACATCGTTCGGATCTCGTGCAATATTTGGATACTTCTCATCTATCAGCATTTGCACGAATCTTGGATAGAGACACAACCTCGAATCCTCCATATTCTTTGACATATGAGTGAATACAAGCTTCGAATAGTTGAACGGCTTTTTCAAAATAAGTGTCGTTGCCATACAGGCCAAATAATCTCGCACGTCGTCTAATCCTGCCTTTCGGTGACTAAATGTATGAATGATCGCATGCATTAGGAGCTTGTAGGGGTTAGGCACTTCCCCTTTCTTCAATGTTGGTTTGTTCACATTCCCCTTGTAACCCATTCGAAAGAAACATCCTCTGACCATCTTCTCATCTAGATAAATCGGATCGTCTTTATCATCGTTGAATTGCAGTATCCATCGAATATCATCTTCAGTCACAGAAATCTTCTTAACCTCATTTCCAACTTGCACTGATGAATTAATCGTCTTCTTATCATCACTAAGACTCGCATTCGTCCATCAATGGTACGTATGAGATCTGTATGAAACTGTGCGTTCTGTGATAGCTCGGTGAATAGGGCTTTCCTTCAAGAATTTCAAAATACTTTCATATTCCTTCATTGATGGACATATAGTCTTGTCGAGCGTAATACAAGTGTTGTGCGACTTAGAAAACTCTATTGCAATCACCCTCGCTGGTTCTTGAGCCTGAAAACGATGCAAAACAATTAAACACGCTTATCGAGAAAAGATCACAAGATTTTCTAACACTTTCATCAAGTTCGGGCGAACTTGAGAAATATTAAAAGATTTTAGTTTATTCAAGTTCTCCCGAACATGTATCAAACACATGTTCATTATTTCTTTAATAAGTTCGGGCGAACTTATATTATCAAATTTCAGATTTTAATAAACCAAGTTCGGGCGAACTTTCATATAGATTTTTCAAGGACATTTTTATGAAGTTCGGTCGAACATGCTTTTGGTTCTTTTTATTCAGATTTTGTTAACAAGTACGGTCGAACATGATAACAAGTTCGGCCAAACTTGACATCTCCTTCACACCGAACATGTCAACATGATTTCAACCATTTCAATCAAATTAAAGAAAGTTTCATGGTCGATTAATGTTTTTTGACATGTTTTTATAATTAATTTGTCCATTAAACCCATAGATCTAATACTTTTTAAGGTTTCAGATCTTCTTTCGTTCGAATATGTTCAATTCATTGTTCAAAGTCCAAATACTGACCTCAGACATTGTTGTTGGTGTGCTAATCACCAAAAACAATTTAAAATTGGGTGGAGTAACGACTTAATCTTGCCAAAATCACAAATCGCTCAATATGCTCTTAAGTTCGCTTCAGAGATTTGGGGTACATGTAATGAGTTCGGCCGAACTTGCCGGTACTTATACCCTGGCAAGTTCGGGCGAACTTGAGAAGCCCATATACAAAAGCCCAACAAGTCCGGGCGAACTTAATGAATAACCATCAGCCATCTGCAAGTTCGGTCGAACTTGCTGCATAGATAAACTTTGATCAGTTTAGCAAGTTCGGTCGAACTTGTCAAACATGATTTCAATCTTTTTTCAAATTTTCATTTTAACCCCTGAACTTTACAACTTTTACCAATTATGAAAATCCACTCAGTTGACCAAGTCCAAGCTAATGACCTTGGTTAACCGATTTGTCTGCCGAGTCCAAGTTAATAACCCCAGTTTGACCCGTTACGAACAAACTGTTGATATTTTTCAAAATTAAATTTTCAAATTAATGAACTTTTTATCGTTTTGGCTTTTCAGATTTTACAGATTAGCTCACAGCGCGTTGTCAAAGAGATTCCCACCAGTTCTAGCGTCTTACCAGACTTCGAAGACTCGTTCTCTAACATTGGTTTGCTGAAAACAATGTAGAAATAAAATATTTTTGAATTTTTGTAAGTTTATGCTAAAACACACTGAAAATCTTTTTGGTTTTAATCTGTAAAGCTGATAAACTATGTACAGGACAATGTAAATTATGTACAAACATATTTACAGACATATTTTTGTGAATTCGTGTCTAAAGGATCATATTAGTTGATTGAGACATATCACTAGTACCGTTGACCTTTAGATGACTTTAAGCTTTAAACTCGTTTACCTAGATTGTCAATATGTTTGTCCACTTAAACTTTACCACATTTCTCCACTGTTTCAAGATATGTTAAGGTAAGATTTATGAATCTTGACTTATCTGCGGTTCCCACTTCTTGAATATACTCCCGTATTAAGATTCCCTAGATTTCATCTTACAGGTGAATATAGCGTAATTCACATCTGTATCTGGGTAATGCGAGACCTTGAGAGCTCAGGTTAGTACTACCGTACAAACAAAGAGATGAGGCTCTTCTTTAAGGTGTGTTCCACTTAAGGAATCTTTTTAGCACTGCAAATGATTAGACCTTTCGATACTTTTCAATATTGCATGCAGTTTTTGGGTTTTTAGCGAAATTATTATAGAAGTTCTAGGCCATTGCTTCCGCAAAATCAAAAAAACTTGTATAATACCCCAGATATCAATTATTTATAAAGACCTCGTATCTCAGAATCAGGCAAACTCTCAAACGAAATTTCGGAGTACTAGGTCCATATATCTAAGATATGTTAATCCACACGATTAAGCAGTTGTTAAATTTAGTTTATATCTCGAAAACAGTTTACTGAACGTGTTAAGCCTAGCGATACATTCACAGTAAGACTCGTTTATCACTTTTAAACTTTACATTTCTTTAGCAAATTGTGATAGTCCATTGATGTACTATCATTTTCTTTTTGTGACACCAAATTCTTTTTGTCTTTTTCAATGTTTTTTTACATTTTTTGAAAATTTTCGTATGTTTTTGTATTTTTCCAAATATTTCTCCCCCTAAAATCAAAAACATATTTTTTGGATTTTAGATTTTTAAGAAATACTAAAGTAGAAAGATATTTACAAATCACGCAAACCAATGCGGATTACGTGAATTCGTCATCCGATCCGTATTCAACCTCAGCTTCCACATCTGTAAGAAAATTTTTAATACCGTTAAGCCGCATTAGATATTTAAATCTTGTTAATGGAAAAGCTTTGGTATAAAAATCAGCCCTTTGTTCGTCGGTGTGGATTTTTTCTATTCGAACAAATTTCTTTTCGTAACAGTCACGAATGAAATGGTATCGAATTTCAATGTGTTTTGTACGTGAGTGATGAACCGGATTTTTAGTTGTATCGATGGCTGCTTTGTTATCTACAAATAAAGGCGTGTCAAGAAACTACAGACCATAATCCCTCATCTGTTGCTGAATCCAGAGGATTTGAGAGCAATAGCTGGAAGCATAAATGTATTCCGCTTCAAAGGTTGAGAGAGAGACCGTGGTCTGTTTCTTACACTGCCACGATACCAGACGTATGCCAAAGAACTGGCATCCTGCAGTTGTAGATTTCGAGTTCAGCTTGTCCACTCCGAAGTCTGAGTCAGTGTATCCAGTGAGATCAAAATTGTCGTTCTTGGGGTACCACAGGCCGATGCTTGGGCAACCTTTCATGTAACGGAAGATTCGCTTGACTATCTGTATGTGTGACATTCGAGGACTTGACTGATATCTCGCACATAAGCAAGTAGGATACATGATGTCTGGGCGCGATGCCGTCAGATACATCAGCGAACCTATCATCAATTGATAAATTGTTTCTTCAACTTTTGTTCCCGTCTCGTCTATGCAAATCCCATGGTTCAGTGCCAGCGGTGTCGAAAGCGGCTTCGAGCTATCCATTTCAAACTTTTTGAGAATGTCGTGAACATATTAGTCTGATGAATGAATATCCCGTCTGGAAGCTGATCAACTTGAAGACCTAAGAAAAAATTCATTTCGCCCATCGAAGACATCTCAAATTTCTTCTTCATGATCTTTTCGAACTCTTTGCACAAACTGTCATCCGTAGAACCGAAAATGATATCATCCACATAGATTTGTACAATTATCAGATGCGATCCAACTTCTCTGGTAAACAAAGTGCTGTCCACTGTTCCTCGTGTAAAACCATTTCCTACGAGATGTTGCGATAACGTCTCGTACCAAGCTCTCGGGGCTTGGTGTAAACCGTACAAGGCTTTGTCCAGAAGATATGCTTTGTTCTTGTTCAGTGGATCGACAAACCCCGGTGGTTGGCCGACATACACTTGTTCACGAAGTTTACCGTAGAGAAATGCAGATTTTACATCCAACTGGTACACCTTAAATCCTTTCCAAGCTGCGAACGCTAGGAAAATGCGGATAGATTCTAATCGTGCAACTGGTGCGTATACCTCCGTATAATCTATACCTTCCTGCTGGTGAAATCCCTTGACAACCAGCCGAGCTTTGTTTCTGACTATAACCCCCCGATCGTCTCTTTTACACTAGAAGACCCACTTTGTGTCAATAGCTTTCGGCTTCGGTGGCAAGTCTACAAGCTTCCAAACACCCAACTTCTCGAACTGTAAAAGTTCCTCTTGCATAGCTATCACCCAATTCTCGTCAGCCAGAGCCTCATTAACTGTCTTTGGCTCTATTTGAGAAATGAAACATGAGTAGTAGCAATAATTCAGAGTTGGTGCAACTCGGGTTTAGAAACAACTAAGTGCTTTGTTGATTTGATTTCGAGTACGCACACCAGTTTGAAGTTCTCCTATAATATTTGTTGAAGGATGGTAAGAATATGATCGCAGCATTTCTTCTGTTAGAACATCAACTGAGCTTTTCTGATTTGAAACAATCAGACCACTATTCACATCAACATTAGAAGTACTTGATGCAGCTTCATTCTGATTTCTCGGACTAGCAGATTAATTCAACAAGTTAGAAATCTGCTCAACTTCTTCATCCGATGAAGTTTCATTATCAGCATCATATTTTGGTGCTTCATCTGGTCAGAATTCTGATTCTGAGACATGTTGGGACCTAATGTTGTAGCTTCTGGTTCATTAGAAACATTCACTTGAGGTGTAGCAAGCGTTACTTCTGCTTCAGAAATATTTTCAACTTGAACACCACTGCTATTGCTTGGACCTGCTCCGGAAGATGAAGAATCCAACATGGGTTGATTAACCACAATTGTCTAATGATTTGTTCTTGATTTGCCGACTGTTGAAGATAGTATAATGCTGCAATTTCTTCTTCAGACGGTTCTTCTGGCAAGTCGAATGACTTCCAAAGGTCTTGGTAGTTAAACAACCACGCGTCACCTCTCCTTTGAATAAGTTCCGTATAGTTAAAACAATCCACCTGTTGTGCTTCAATAACCTTTCTCAACGAAGGAACATCTACTCTTCTTAACGGACTCGCATATCTGACAAAGAAACCTTCAAGAGATTTAGCTCCGAATTTGCCATTTTGATCGATTACAGTACATGGCGCACCAAATGGTTCTGAGAATTTTAAATTTGGCTTCCGTCAGTTTATCATCTCAAAACATGTTTTCTTTGTTGGTTTGACAGTGAGAACTCTGTTTAGCGTGTAGCAAGCCACATCAACCGCTTCAATCCAAAAGCTGACTGGAAGTTTAGAATCTGCAAGCATGGTTCTCGCAGTTTCAATTAAAGTTCTATTCTTCCGTTCAGCAACACCGTTTTCCTGTGGAGTATAGGGAGCACTAAATTCGTGCAGAATCCCTTTAGCGTTGCAGAATTCCTTCATTTTGTTATTCTTAAACTCTGTGCCGTTGTCACTTCTAATGCGTCTCACCGACAAATGATAAAGATTCTCGAGTTTCTTAAACAGAATCACCAAGTTCTCAAACATTTCGTCTTTTCTTTCCTGAAAGAATACCCACGAATATCTCGAATAGTCATGTCTCATGACCAAGCAATATAAGTCTCCTGCGATACTTCGAACATTTACAGGACCAAATAAATCCATGTGGAGACGTTCTAATGGCAACTTGATTGAGTATAGAATTTTCTTTGGATGAGATTTCTTGATCTGCTTTCCCTATTTACATTCTAAGCAGTGATCAGACGTATGAAAACTCCAAAGATTTACACCTTCTACAAGATCATTATGAACCAAGAAATTCATTTTTTGCAAATGAATATGCCCCATCTTACGATGCCAAAGAATAGAATCTTTTTTAGTAGCCTTTGTCACAAAACATTGCGCTGATTTTGATGAAGTGGTACTGATGCCCGTATCAAGAACATATAGATCATTCTCTCGTGGTGCTCGCATCAGAATCCACTCATCTAGTATTTTGAATCCCGGCTTGAAGATAATACATTCTATGTCGTTGAAATGTACCATGAACTTCTTGTCACAAATTTGCGATATGCTCAGAAGATTATTCTCCAATTCTGCAATATAATTCACGCAATCGAATGAAACGACGCCATTGGAGAGTTTTCCCTCGGCGACTATCCTTCCACCCTGGTTACCAGCAAATCAAACATATCCACCATTGATAGATTTTATGTCGAATAGCAACGCTTTCATTCCCGTCATATGCATGGATGCTCCACTATCCAAAATCTACTTGGAGAGTACGGATCTTTGGAGCCCCTGCACATTTCAGCAATTAGTTAAACAGCGAGACCCAAGCCTTTTTGGTCTTGGGTTGAATTGGATAACCATCATCGTAATCAAACTCACATTCATCAGCATACTCAAATTCAAATTCATGATCTAAATTTTCTACGATGTTTATGTTTGAAAACTTCACTGTCTTTTTATCTTTCAAACTGTTACCACTTGTAGATTTGACAATATTGCTTTCAAATTCAGATTTTGATTCCTTTGTGTTATCAGTCTTTGCAGGCTCAGACTTAATAACATCGGATGTTGTTGACCGTTTCTTTGCAATCCAGACTTGAGATTTGATATTAGCCTTTTTGATGTAAAACTTGTTTTCATTAGCCTTTAAAGTTTCACCTTTTTTGAAAATTGAATTTTCAAACTTCTTTTCTGTTTTAGGTTTAACTTCAGCTTTTGATTCATTTCTCTTCAAAATCTTTACAGGTTTTACAAACTCTGGTTGCTTCGGTTTCACAACATTTGAAATTTCTTTCCTTCAAAGATAAGTCGGATTTGATTTTGGACATTGGCGTGCAATATGACCAATTTCATTGCACTTGAAATGAGTCCGAGAATCATGTAGATGTCCTTTAGAGGGTTTTACACCACTTGTTTTGTCACCACTTGCAATTTTGGCTTTATCTCGAAGTTCTTTTTGTTTCTTGTACTCATCATTTGATTGTTTGCCAATCAAACTCTCCTCATGAACCGTGTTCGTCCCATATACAAAATTCATGTTTTTATTCTTGTATTCATGAAATGGTGACGTTTTCTTTTTAGGTTCATCGGATTCCTCTAATCCCAACCCAGCTCTCTGGTTTTCCGGATTAACACCACTACTCCTTCGGTAATTATTTCTTTTAGGTTTGGAATAGAATTTTCTTTTATTGATTTCCAGATCATCTGATATAACTTCCACGAGTTTAAAGAATTTGTCTAACAATTTTTCCTTCACGTTCTGAATCAGAAAACTGTCATCAAAGTATAATCTATCAGATTCTTTAATCTTGTACATTACAACATTAGGATCATCACATAGATCATTCTCCGATGATGTATCGTCATCTTCGGACTTTGAATCAGAATTCTTTGAACTCGAGTCGGCGCTTTTAAAGCTGCCTTCATTAGAATCATTCAGAACATTTTCAACCACTTTCTTAACCACAACATTTTCATCATCTTTTTTAGTATAGATCACATCAATGTTCTCTAGCAAATCAGTTTTCTTTTCAGATAACAACTCAATGTTGAGTGCCTTATCAATTCCATCAGCGGATTTGCGACAATACTTCTCGCATAGGGGTGGAGGAACATTGTTGTTTCTTTACCAATTTTCTTTTTAGGTTTTTCTTCTGATGGAATTGTCGGAAGTATGTGATCAATGACATATACGTTACAAGTGTAACTTCTCAAAAGTTGTTGAACACGCTCTGTTTCAATTTTCATGTCCTAGAGTTGTTGCTTAGTTTCAGCAATGGTGTTAATATAGATATTAATCGCTTTTTTCTTATCCATTACTGTTCCTTTCAACATCCTCACAGTATCGTGTTGTTCGATATTGTTTCGATTGAGCCTGCCATAATCATCTTTCATTTTGTCATACGCTTCTTTCATTATGCGATAATCATATTTTAAAAGTTCATTATGCACATTGATTTCAGCGATGATCTTTGATTTTTCGGCACAATCGATACATGGTTCAGTACATTTTGTACAAGGTTTCTCAACCTCTACAGCTTGTACTTTGACACTTTCATTTATCTCTGGACCTACCTTGGTTAGATTTGCCATTAAAGCGTTGTCGGCAATGTCCTTGAGGTTTTCGGCAATCACTACATGAGTAACATCAATGACCACTTCATCAGTTGATTTCTTCTCGAGAACTTGCTCCTGAGAACTTCCATCAAAATGTCCTGCAAAACTATCACACGAATTAGGAGATTTCCTTGCTTCTGCAAGTGGATACACTTCTCTTCTTCACGTTGTTGTTGCAGATATTGTTCCAGCAGAATATTCTCCATAGCCGCTGCTTCTTCCTCAGATGTATCTTCAACAATTTCAGCCATTAACGCAACTCCGGTCTTCTTAACGATATAAGAATTCCAGTCAAAACCCTCATCTTCATTTGATGCAACCATAGCTTTCTCAGTGTTGCTACTGTTTTGCTTCTCTTAGATTCGACCTGAGTCTTCTTCGGGAAAGGCTTGTACTGAAGTGACTTTTTGTAATACTCGTTGCCTCTTCCGAATGGACTTTGATTTCCCGTTGCTTCAGCATTTTTGCACTCTCTCTTGAAATGTCCCTTTTGGCCACATCTGAAGCACGTGACATTTGTCTTGTCAAAACCTAGCTTGTTGCTCGAATTTCTGATATCTCGGCCAGTGAGAGCAATGAACTTTGTGACCTTTTGAATGATAGATGCTAAACACCACTTTATATCCATGAGCTCCAGTTCTTCTTCGTCCACCTGGTAGTAGTCTTCGGCGGTCATCTTGGGATTGCCGATTTTTTCAGCTACGAGACTTTTATGTGATTCTAGAACAGTGGCGAGAAGTGCCATGTGTTGTTTAGCAGTTTTCTCAGAAACAACATTATTCAAATTAACAGCGATGTTACATTTGAATACATTTGAATCAGAATTTGTTTTTTGGTTCTGATTTGCTTGACTTTGATAAGACGAATTTGCACCAGTGCTTGAGAACGAAGACTGTGGACTTTGATCATATTGAGGATATTAATGATTCTGATTCTGCTGTGAATTTTTTGAAGAATTCACACTTGCGTTGAATGCTGTCTGAATTTTTGGGCTTGAAATGTTATCTTGCATTCCACTCTTGAAGTACAAACCAACATCTTGAACAACATTAGCGTTCTTTAACTTTTCCATCTTCAAGAGTTTCATTTCATGACCTTCGAGTTTATCGATAAATGTTGACAGCTTGAAGAATTCCCATTTTCACTTTCTTCAGAACCATTAGGTAAGTAGTCCATTCTCCATCTGGTAGAGCATCAGCAAGCTTGTCGATGTACTCTTATTGCGTCTTCTCAAGACCGTGTCTTCGCATTTGGACTTTAAGATGACAGAAGCGTTCAATCATTTGCTTCTTGGTCTCACCCTTCAGCATGTTGAAAATATCGAACTCTTTCATAATGAGAGCTTTCTTGCTCTTGATCATCTCTGCGCTTCCTTGATACTTCTTTTGAAGTGAGAGCCAGAGATCTCTTGCAGTTGCGTATTCCTGTAGCAAGACGAGAATATCTTGTTTGACGGATTGTTGGATAAGACTGATCATCTTTTTCTCAGCAATGTATTCTTCTTTCTGTGTCGTGGAGTACTTGTATTTCTCCTGCACATGCTGATGTTCGTCCAACGGAACTGTATAACCTCGCTCGATCGACACCCATCCTAGGAAGTGCATGGCTTGAACCCAATATGTAAACTTCTCCTTCCATCCTTCATACTCGTCCATGCTCATTAGCTTTGGCGGCTTAACAGTCATGCATATCTTGTTGTCAAGATTGACTTGTTGAATCACGTTAGCATTTGATGAAATAGCTCCGGACATATAAGCTCTTTGGATTTCATCCATTGTGAATGACGAAACGTGTACACTGAAAACACTTGAAAACTTTGAAAACAATTAGTTTTACTACAAGTTCGGTCGAACTTGTAGTGGAAATGAAGAATTTTAAGTTTTTATCCGCAAGTTCGCTCGAACTTAGTGTTTCTGTTTTGAAAATGTAACTAGAACTTCGGTTGAACTTGTGACAGTTTAGAAAATAATCCTTTAGTTATCCTCGAGCGAACTTATCAAATGATTTTGATGAAAAACTAGCAAATTCAGGCGAATTTAGCTAAAAATCCTTGAATTTTATTAAGTTCGGTAGAACTTAACAAAATATCAATTAAAATCTAGCAATTTCGAGCGAACTTAACCAAATTTCCTCCAAAATTCACTCAAGTTCGAGCGAACTTGGTAAAATCACTAAAAAAGTGAGTTTTTATCATAAGTTCGGCCGAATTTGGTTAACAAGTTCGATGAACACGTTTTTGCAAAACATGGTTTTTTTCAAAATTTTGACATCAATTCGATTGATTTTGGTCTCCAATCTTTCAAGGGTTTATCTTTGTTATATTTTACATTATATATTCAAAATTGAAAAGACTTTGACCGTGAATTCTTCATTTTTGATGAAAAAGTTAAGAAAAATAAAAGAATGGAGATGAAATAGAAGTGTTCTTGTCCTAATACTATCAAATCAGGCTGTTCTAACTCTGATACCACTTGTAGGACCGATCCTCGATGCTAAGGAACCTAAATTTGATATCTAACGTCCATAATAGCGGAAATATTACGTCGTGTTTACAAATAGACAAGAATTAATCAGTTTAACATCAGTTTTATTGATCAAACATCAAGAGTACAAACTGACAGAGCTTCGCCTCCAAAATGCCAAAGTTACAAATGAATGAGGCAAGCTAGGTATTTATAGATGTACAAGTTCGCTGGACATGGGTATGACTTCGCTCGAACTTGCCTTAGCAAGTTCAGCCGAAATTAACATGATAATCATCCATGGGCGAACTTGACTACTAGATACTTAAATACTTCATACGACTAGCCTATTCAGCTCTATTCAATACAGACTCGATATAAGACTAAGACATAGACATTATGCACCAACGTTTTCCTCCGACTTAATCGTAGCTAAAATGTGATCAATGACATAGGCGTTTGTGGTGTAACTTTTCAGCAATTGTCTTACCCTTTCTGTTTCTATCTTAATGTCATGAAGCTCACGCTTTGTTTCGGCAATAGTATTAATGTACATGTTAATTGCTTTTTGTTTTTCAAGTACTGTAGCATTTAACATTTTAACATTAGCACTGAGTTCACTGTTAGCTTTTTTGACATATTTATATTTGCTTGATATTTTGTCATAAGCTTCTTTCATGGTTCTGTAATCATAACGAAAGTTTTCATTGTGTACAGTCAATTCTTTTATGACTTTGACTTTTTCAAGACATGGTTCACAAGAACTTGCGCAATTTGTGCAAGGTTTTTCAACCTCCACGACTTTCACAACTTCCTTTTCAGACACACTTACCTTATCTTTTACCTTTTCTGCCTCTAATTTCAATGCTTCTTGTTTTTGCATCTCAAGGTAAGCTAACTCTTCTTTCTCAGCTCTCTGCCTATAACATTCCAGAATAGCATTCTCTAAAGCAGCATCAATATACGATGTATCAGATTCATCCACTAACTCTGCTAACATGGCAACACCATCTTTGTTTCTGATGTATCTATTCCAGTCGAAACCATCTTCTTCATGAGTGACAACAAGAGCTTGTTCGGTTTTCTTTGCAGATTTATCTTCAACTTCGACTTCTGTTCTTTTTGGATATGGCTTGTATTGAAGAGCTTTCTTGTAGTACTCATTGTTGCTGCCAAAAGGATTTTGGATTCCACTTGCTTCTAGATTGTTGCATTCTCGTTTGCAATGTCCTTTTTGTCTACACCTGAAGCATGTGACTTTAGACTTGTCGAAACCAAGCTTATTGCTTGAATTTCCAATATCCCTTCCAGTGAGCGCCACAAATTTTGAAACTCTTCTGATGATGGATGCAAGACTACATTTGATATCCATCAGTTCCAATTCTTCTTCGACTACCTGATCATAATCTTCAGCAGTCATTTCCGGATTACCAATCTTTCCAGCAACAAGACTTTCATAAGATTCGAGAACAGTAGCGAGAAGTGCTATGTGCTGTTTAGCCACCTTTTCTGGAAATATATTCTTCAAATCAACTGCTATGTTGCACTGGAAAATGTTTGAATCAGAACTGGCTTGGCTTTTCTGATTTTGGAATAAAGAGCTTGAACTAGCACTTGTATATCCGGCATATGGAGAACTTTGATTTGGAGATGAATTTGTATTCGCATTAATGTTGTTTGAATTTTTGAGCTTTGAATCGGAGTGTCTGGAATACCTCCTTTATAATAAACACCGACATCTTGAACAACATTAGCATTCTTTGATTTCGCAATTTTCATCAACTCCATTTCATGACCTTCCAATTTGTCGATGAAGGATGACAACTTGAAATGTCTCCAAGATGGACTATAATTTCAGAATCATTAGATATGTTGTCCATTCTCCTTCTGGAAGTGCATCGGCCAACTTCTCGATTTGCTCTTCATTAGATCTTTTGATATCATGTCTCCTCATCTGAACCATGAGATGACAGTATCTATCGATCATCTGTTTCATTGTTTCACCTTTAATCATCATGAAGATCTCAAACTCTTTCTTGATCAGGGCCTTTTTGCTTTTGATCATTTCATCACTTCCTTTGAATTTGTCGCAACGAGCGTGCCACAATTCTTGTAATGTTTCATATTCTGGCAAAATAATCAAGATATCTTCCTTAACTAGTTGTTGTATCAAGCTAATCATTTTCTTCTCAGCGACATAATTTTCTTTGTCAGTTGCTGAAAACTTGTTTAGCGGAAGATCTTGATCACGCTCATCCTTTGGCCATTTGTACCCATCCTCAACTGCAACCCAGCTGTTGAATTGATTCGCTTGTATCCAATTCACAAACTTTTCTTTCCACCCTTCAAACTCATCCATACTCACAAGCTTTGGCAATTTCGACGTAGTACCCATTTCGTTGTCGATATTCATCTGGTTTGCCGCAATAGTATTAGCATTTTGTAACACCCCAAATCGTGTAAAACAACACACACGACGGAAACACTTGGGGAGTCATGTTAACAGATTGTTTCAGTAACACATGGCATTTGATATTTCGTTTTATTGGATATTAACATAGATTATATTGTCATATTATTTTAAAACTTTTAGCCAAACTTAAACAAACCACAAACAAGCACAATTATTGTCTTTCATATTTTATAGGCACTAAGGTCCACATCCGATCCTACATGAGCATGCATCAGTATCATCAAGCGTTGTTCCCAGAAACATATGTGAAAACGAGTCAGCATAAAAGAATGCCGACGAGTACATAGGTTTTGTCAGTGTGTCAAGTTTATGGCTTTGAATATGTATTGCAATACCTTGTCAGACTACTAGAGTCGTTAATTGAAAACCTTGTTATCGAAAAACATTGATATTGAAATGATAACTAACCAATCAAAAACAAGTTAGTTATAGTTTATATAAGATTTGTAGCCATAAATCTTGACCAAAACATTCGTTTCATAAATCTGAGTAGTAAATCGTCTTAAAACAACGTGTATGTTTTATATCTTTAATGAAAATCGTTGAGTGTCATTGTTTGAAAGGTTTGTCCAAGTGATGCAAATAGTGCCACGTATGTAATATGATAAAAGCATTTATATATAGGAAGTACCGGCGGCGTATCCACCATGCCTTTATGATATTACACACGTTCCGTTATCTAAATCACTTATCATAAACCAATTTTTCATCGTTCATCGTTCCTTGTTATAAACCAATCGTTCATCGTTCCTTGTTATAAACCAATCGCACAATCATACTTGTTTTGATTGTGAAAACTTTTGGTCGTTTCATGAATACATTCAAACATTTGTTGACTTGTTCGAAACCACCCATGGGGTCCCTTAATCGTATAACAAACCACCAAAGGGTATGGTACAAATACAGTTTCAGTCGCTTCCCAAATTTCTCCACAAACCCCGGGAATTTTGGTAACGGGATTGTCAGTCCTAGGTGCCTTAACTTACTACTGGTCGGCTTGGCCATTGTTAATGAATGTCATTCTTGTTATGAATATAAGGCACCAACAAGTTCGTTCACATTATCGAAATCGTTTTGTTTATATAAACCATAAACTTTGCATTTGAAAACATTTAGCACATATGAATTACCCCAAAACAATTACAAAACATAAAATAGGGGAACTATGTACTCACTTGTGATTGCTATTGTAACCTTGACTCAAAGATCAAACAAGCTCAATAGTCCGAGAAATCAAGCGTGTCCTAAAATCGGATAATTGTGTAAATATTGGGAGTTTAATCGGTGGATCAGATAGAATAAGACTTTATAAACCAAGTGAGTATTGGAACTCATATGACATGGTTTAATAAGTTAACATTCTGATTTGGAAAGATTTTTAAGTGCTTTTGACCCGTTATGACTCGTTAAGGTAGTTTCAGCCACTTTAACACATCATTTACGTAACTACGCATTTGGATGGTTAGATATGTGTTACAATAAGCCTTTAAAGCTTAAATATGTCTGAAAATGTTATTTGATCAGAATACATGTCAAAATTTATGTTACATGTGCTTAAAGTTGATTTGTTTGCAAAAATGGCATTTTGGTCATTTTTAAGTAATACTACAATCATTTATCATAACACAATCCAAACATCATGACCATAAGGTATAACCTCGGAGGGTTATTCCCTATATATTTATGGTCACAATTATGTATTTGGTCGGATCTAAAGATCAACCAAACGGGTCAGATTCGCAAGTCAAAGCGGTGGTCAAACCGTTCAACTTTTCGACTCTAAACAAGCACTAAAATGAGAGTGACGATTTAGACATGTTTTGACATGTCTAAATAAGTTTATAAGACTTTTGGCATCAAAACAAACTGTTTTGACACCCGGAATTAGATCAGTTGCAAAATGCACAAAAATCGCATCTTGACCGAAATTTTGACTTGTCTAAATGACTAGGAAAAGTGGGAATCAGTAGGCATAATATTTAGGGATCATAACCACCTTGATTACCATCATATTGCAAGTTTTAATTGAGTTATATCTTGATCAATTCATGATCAAAACTAAAAGTCAAACTGTTTGATTTTTAGTCCATTTAAGCTATAATAATTTAACATGGCAAGAGTAGAACACTTACAAACGCCAAGGAATGATCAAGGATCACAGAGAATGCTCCACGTTGGTTGTAAAATTCGAATTTGTGGCAGGTTAGTGTAAGAAGGTGATTAAAGAGTTAAAAATGGCATGAACATGGTATTTATAATGATCATAAGATCACCAAATCTTGACATGTGTTAGGCCTGGTGTTTAAGGCTTGGATTAGTGTCCAATTAGGTGTCAAAAGCAGAGGAAAAGTGGTCAAATTTGTGTGCTTAGTTTCCCCAATGAACAGGCTGTTGCCAGCTATTAATTTTCTGCATCTGATGCCTTCTCGTGGGCTGCTAGTCGTTTTTGTCAAAGGGACTCACGCCCCGCCAGAAGCCAAAATAGCAGAAATGGCAGAACTGGTCCCTGCAGCCTACAAACTTGTTTTTCGACGCGTTTTGGCACTTTTAACACCCGTTAACCCCATTTCTAAGATCTATAAGGTAGAATGAGTATAGGAAACTTTAAATGTGCTCAAAAGTATTCCATAGGTTCGTTCGTTTGGCCGTACGATCGCGGTTTTCAGTTAATTACGACGAAAATCGTAACGAACGCGTGCGTGACCGTAAATGCGTAACGAACTGATTTTTCACATTAGAATCACTAACATATAGTATATTGATGATTAGAAAAAAATTTTAATGTCCGAACGTGTTTCGAATAGCGATATACGCAAAAAGGCATAGTTTCGCGAAATTTGTAAAATAGCCCCTAAAGTTACAAAAGTGTGATTTTGCCATACCGAAGTCTTCAAAACTTATTTCTAAGTTATGTAAAGGGTATTTATGGTATCTTAAGCTTGTGACCTTGTTCCGGAGCATACGTCGCTGCGAGAATCGGTTATTTAACATACCAAACCTTTCAAAAGTTATTTCTAAGTTATGCAAAGGTTATTTAAGGCATGTTTAGCTTACGTCACTATTCTGGAACATATGTTGTATTAAATTGGTTTCGTTTGCGTATCGATTGACCGGTTTTGCTCATAGAAGCGATTCAAGAGTTCGAAAATGTGCGAGAATCGAATGTGGGCAATTGTCATAATAAATAAACAAAATTTACATATAAAACATAAAATTCCATTCATTGATAACTTTTTCGTCATTGTTACATGTTTGGATCGTCACAGACATCACTGTCTCCCCTACTTCAGGAAATTTCGTCCCGAAATTTAATTAGAGGAAACTCGTGAGAATAAGTGAGGGTACTTCGCTTTCATCTGATCCTCACGTTCCCAAGTAAATTCTGGGCCACGTTTGGATTCCCAGCGAACTTTGACTATCGGGATTCGTCTTCGTTTAAGTTTCTTGACTTCACGGTCCATAATCTCCACGGGCTTGTCGATAAAATACATAGTATTATCGACGTGAATTTGATCGAGTGGGATGTGAAGATATGCGTCTGCTAAACATTTCTTTAGATTGGACACGTGGAATGTTGGGTAAATATTCCGTGTTTAGGAGGTAGCTCAAGTCGGTAGGCCACCTTTCCGATACTTTCGACGATCTTGAATGGTCCAACGTATCGTGGAGCAAGTTTTCCTTTCTTTCCAAATCTCACTACTCCTTTCCAAGGGGATATCTTGAGTAGGACGTAGTCACCAACTTCAAATTCCAAGGGCTTGCGTCACTTGTCCGCATAACTCTTTTGACGGCTTCTAGATGTCAGAAGGGTATCGTGTATTTTCTTGACTTTCTCGGTTGTGTCGTGGATGAGTTCAGGTCTAGTGAGTTGTGTCTCACTGATCTCATTCCAACAGACAGGTGAACGACATTTTCGACCTTATAAAGCTTCGAAAGGCGCCATGTTGATGCTGGGATGATAACTATTGTTAGAAGAGAATTCGACAAATGGTAGATGCGAGTCCTAACTACCACCAAAATAGATTACACAAGCTCTAAGCATATCTTCCAGAGTTTGAATCGTCCTCTCAGATTGTCCATCCGTTTTAGGATGATAAGCCGTACGCAGATTGAGTTTGGTTTCCATAGCAGATTGTAGAGTCTTCCAAAAACGAGATGAGAATCGAGCATCTCTATCAGATATGATGTTCAAAGGAACACCATGACGAGACACAATCTCAACAACATAGATCTTGGCAAGTTTGTCAGCCGGATAATCTTCACGAATCGCTATGAAGTGTGCTGACTTCGTTAGACGGTCAATGATCACCCAAATTGCATCATGACCTCTAGATGTGCACGGTAGTTTCGTGATAAGATCCATCGCAATATTCTCCCATTTCCATACTGGTATTTCCGGTTGTTCCAATAAACCAGATGGATGTTGAAGCTCGGGCTTTACTTTGAGACAAGTAAGGCATTTAGATACATACAAGGCAATATCATTCTTCAACCCGGCCACCAATACTGGGTACGGAGATCCTTGTACATTTTTGTAGCACCAGGATGAATCGAATAACGAGACTTATGAGCTTCGTCCATCAATAGAGCATGGAGATTATGTTGATTCGGAACCAACAAACGGTTCATGTAGTAGAGTAATCCGTTGTCTTTCATTTCGAGTTGAAGTTCGAGTTGATGAGGTAGTTCGTCTTTCAACAAACCTTGGGTTACACAAGTGCATTGGGCTACAAGAATACATGTTTGGATATCGGATCAAACTCGAACACAATGAAGCTTGACACGTTCTTTACGACTAAGGGCGGCATCCACAACATTCGCCTTACCGGGATGGTAGCGAATTTCGCAGTCGTAATCATTTAGGAGTTCGACCCAACGTCGTTGCCTCATGTTTAACTCCTTTTAATTGAATATGTGTTGGAGACTTTTGTGGTCCGTGAAAACCACACACTTGGTTCCATAAAGATAGTGCCTCCAAATTTTAAGAGCAAAGACAACAACACCCAACTCAAGAGCATGAGTTGTATAATTCTTCTCGTGGACTTTCAATTGTCTTGACGCATATGCGATGACTTTATCACGTTGCATTAGAACAAAACCAAGGCCTAAATTTGATGCGTCACAATAAACCACGAAATCATCATTTCCATCGGGTAAGGACAAAATAGTAGCATCACAGAGTTTTAGTTTCAAAGTTTGGAAAGCTTCCTCTTGTTTAGGTCCCCACTCAAAAGGCTTATTCTTCTGAGTCAAAGCAGTGAGGGGAACAACGATATTTGAGATGTTCGCAATGAATCGTCGATAGTAACCAGCAAGACCAAGAAATGAGCGAACTTCTGTGGGAGTAGTGTGTGTTTTCCAATCCTTAATCGCAGCGATTTTGGAAGGATCCACGTGAATACCTTGCTCATTAACAATGTGACCCAAGAACCGAACTTCTCTCAATCAAAATTCACACTTGGAGAATTTGGCATATAGTTGTTCTATCTTTATAAGTTCCAATGTCAAACGAAGATGTTGCTTATGTTCGGCTCGAGATTTAGAATAAATGAGAATGTCGTCGATGAAAACAATGATGAACTTATCCAAATAAGGTTTACAAACCCGATTCATCAAGTCCACGAAAACAGCTGGAGCATTGGTCATACCGAATGGCATAACAGTGAACTCATAATGACCATATCATGTCGGAAAGCAGTCTTAGGAATATCCTCTTAGTGAACACGAAGTTGATGATACCCAGAACGCAGATCGATCTTTGAAAAACATGAAGCACCTTGCAGCTGGTCAAAGAGATCATCAATACGAGGTAGGGGATATCGTTTCTTTATCTTGAGTTTTGTGAGCTCGTGATAATCGATACACATCTGGAAAGATCCATCCTTCTTTTTCACAAACAAGACAGGAGTACCCCATGGAGAATAACTCGGACGAATGAAACCTTTGTCTGATAACTCTTGTAGTTGATTCGATAACTCTTGCATCTCAGAAGGTGCAAGAAGATAAGGAGATTTGGCTATTGGGTTTGCACCAGGTACAAGATCGATACGAAACTCAACTTGCCGTGCCGGTGGTAAACCAAGTAGATCTTCAGGAAATACCTTAGGATAGTCTCGGATAACAGGATTGTCTTGAATACTCTTGTTCTTTGCTTTCTCCTCTACAATATGTGCCAAAAAGGCCACATAATTCTTTCGCAGATACTTTTGGGCTTGTGTACATGTCATGAGCTTTATGTTACTAGCGGGTTTCTCTCCATGAATCTCTAAGGTTTCACCAGAAGGAAGAGGTATACGAACTATCTTGTCGAAACAAATAACTTTGGCATGATGCTTGGTTAACCAATCCATTCCAATAATGACATCGAAGCTTCTGAGTTACATTGGTGTGAGGTCGATAGAAAACAAATGGTTGTTGAGGTTTAACTTGCAATCACGAATAACTAAATCAAGAACAAGAGGTTCACCATTGGCAATTTCGACAGACAAGGGTCTCCTTAGTTTCGTTCTAGGCATCAACAGTAAAGGCTCAAAAGTTAATGACACAAAGCTCCTATCGGCACCCGAATCAAAAAGAACAGAAGCAGGATGATTGTTGACAAGGAATGTACCATTAACAACTTCATTGTCCGCACGAGCCTCATTGGTGTTCATGTTAAAAGCTTGTCCACGAGCGGATTGGTATTTGCTAGCCTTGGGCAGTTGTTTCTCTAGTGCCCTATCTCGCCACAATTAAAACATGAACCAGGCGGAAAGTGAGGTCGAGCGAGATTTGCTTGTGGTTGAACTTGGTTATGTGCAGCTGGGTTTGGGTTAAAGCAACAAATATTCGCAAGGTGACCAAGTTTTCCATAGGTAGTACACTGTCGACATGGTATCTGAACTTGATGGTGACCATTACATAGGTTGCAAAGCGGTGCAGTTCCCGCATAAGGTTTCTTTGCAGGAGGTTGAGCTGGTTGGTTTTGAGGAGCTTGGTTGGGTTGAGCAGTAACAGCAATGTTTTGAGAAACCTTACGCTTCTTCGATTGTTTGGAAGGCTCGGCTTTGTTTCCCTTTGTTTTCTCTTGGGTGGATTTGTCAGATTGTTTCTTGTTGCCCGTGCGATGAAGATTACCCTTTCTAACTTGAGAATCAGTGAGAGTAGCAGCCAATTCAATGGCTTGACGAACAGTAGTAGGGTGACTTCCAGTAACAATGTCCTGAACAGGGTCAGGCAAACCATCGATATATTTTTCAATCGCCTTATCCGAAGGTGTCACCATCATTGGGCATAACAAACTTTGCTCCTCGTATCGGTCGGTATAAGCACGACTCTCACCACTGTCTTGCTTAAGATCGTGATATTCATTTTCCAGTGCCCGTTGTTCATGACGCGGGCGGAATTCCTTCATAATTAGAGCCCTAAGCTCTTCCCAAGTTTGAGCTAAGGCCACGTCGGCACCTCTATCCCTCATAATACCATTCCACCATGTCAAGGCTCTTTTATTGAACACACTAGATGCAAACTCGACCTTTCGCTCATTTGGACAATGAACAAAATGGAATGTGCTTTCAAGACTCGCGAACCATTGTAGGAGTCCCGTAGCTCCCTCAGACCCAGTGAACTGAAGTGGTTTAGCCGAACAGAATTGTTTGTAGTTACACAGAGCTAGTGCATTGTTGTTATTATTGTTATTGTTGTTTGCTTGATTCAATTGAGTCACTAGGTTCTTGAGTATAACAGCAATTTGCTGAGCGATCATGGCTGCCATTTCGGCATTTTGAGTCGTATCACGTCGAGGAGGCATAAAAGAAACATGATGAAAGATATGTGAGATTGACATTCGAAAAAAAATTCAATAGAGGCAAAAAAAATATAGACGAAACATATGGATGGTGGTCACTTGTTTGTTTCTCAAAACACACAAATGACACACGGTGACTAATCAAAGTAAATGGGTCTCTATAATGTATCGCGAAGACATGCTTAGCCTATAAGTGGACACTCACCCTAAGAGTTCCCAGGTAAGAGTGACTGGTCTGATTAAGTGGATTTGTACGAACACACTAGCCTTAGACAGAAAACTCAGGGTACAGGCACCCACCCTTCCAGATTGCATGTGTTTACATTATTAAGACCCAAACTTTGACGAGATTTTGAAAACTTTGAAGGCTTACGCCAAAAACAAACCATCTAAGGATAGATGATTGATTTTCAAAAACGGATTTGAAATTTGTGGTTTTGTTTTGGTAATCACCTAGGTGATTGTATTGTGTTTTAAATCTAAACGCACGTAGACTCGCGTTAGGGTCCTAAGAAGGTTATAGTCTAGGTCAAAGCATTACTAATAACCTAATTCCCTATAACCAGTGCTCTGATACCAACGGTAACACCCCAAATCGTGTAAAAAAACACACGCGGCGGAAACACTTGGGGAGTCACGTTAACAGATTGTTTCAACAACACATGGCATTTGATATTTTGTTTTATTGGATATTAACATAGATTATATTGTCATATTGTTTTAGAACTTTTAGCCAAACTTAAACAAACCACAAACAAACATAATTATTGTCTTTCATATTTTATAGGCACTAAGGTCCACATCTGATCCTACATGAGCATGCATCAATATCATCAAGCGTTGTTCCCAGAAACATATGTGAAAACAATTCAGCATAAAAGAATGCCGGCGAGTACATAGGTTTTGTCAGTGTGTCAAGTTTATGGCTTTGAATATGTATTGCAATACCTTGTCAGACTACTAGAGTCGTTAATTGAAAACCTTGTTATCGAAAAACATTTGATATTGAAATGATAACTAACCAATCAAAAACAAGTTAGTTATAGTTTATATAAGATTTGTAGCCATAAATCTTGGCCAAAACATTTGTTTTGTAAATCCGAGTAGTAAATCGTCTTGAAACAACTTGTATGGTTTATATCTTTAATCGAAAATCGTTGAGTGTCATTGTTTGAAAGGTTTTGTCCAAGTGATGCAAATAGTGCCACGTATGTAATATGATAAAAGCAATTATATATAGGAAGTACCGGTGGCGTATCCACCATGCTTTTATGACATTACACACGTTCCGTTATCTAAATCACTTATCATAAACCAATTGTTCATCATTCATCGTTGCTTGTTATAAACCAATCGTTCATCGTTCCTTATTTTAAACCAATCATACAATCGTACTTGTTTTAATTGTGAAAACTTTTGGTCGTTTCGTGAATACATTCAAACCTTTGTTGACTTGTTCGAAACCACCCATGTGGTCCCTTAATCGTATAACAAACCACCAAAGGGTATGTTACAAATACAGTTTCAGTCGCTTTCCAAATTTCCTCCACAAACCCCAGGAATTTTTGTAACGAGATTGTCAGTCCTCGTCGCCTTAACTTACCACTGGTCGGCTTGGCCATTGTTAATGAATGTCATTCTTGTTATGAATATAACGCACAACAAGTTCGTTCACATTATCGAAATCGTTGTGTTTATATAAACCACAAACTTTGCATTTGAAAAATTGAAAACATTTAGCACATATGAATCACCCTAAAACAATTGTATAACATAAAATAGGGGAACTATGTACTCACTTGTGATTGCTATTGTAACCTTGAATCAAAGATCAAACATGCTCAATAATCCGAGAAATCAAGCGTGTCCTAAAATCGGATAATTGTGTAAATATCGGGAGTTTAATCGGCGGATCGGATAGAATGAGAGTTTATAAACCAAATGAGTATTGGAACTCATATGACATGGTTTAATAAGTTAACATTCTGAGTTGGAAAGATTTTTAAGTGCTTTTGACCCGTTATGACCCGTTAAGGTAGTTTAAGCCACTTTAACACATCATTTGCATCACTACGCATTTGGATAGTTAGATATGTGTTATAATAAGCCTTTAAAGCTTAAATATGTTTGAAAATGTTATTTTATCAGAATACATGTCAAAATTTATGGTACATGTGCTTAAAGTTGATTTGTTTGTGAAAAGGGCATTTTGGTCATTTTTAAGTAATATTACAATCATTTATCATAACACAATCCAAACGTCATGACCATAAGGTATAACCTCAGTGGGTTATTCCCTATATATTTATGGTCACAATTATGTATTTGGTCGGATCTAAAGATCAACCAAACGGGTCAGATTCAGAAGTCAAAGCGGTGGTCAAACCATTCAACTTTTCGACTCTAAACAAGCACTAGAATGAGAGTGACGATTTAGACATGTTTTGACATGTCTAAACAAGTTTATAAAAGAATTTGGCATCAAAACAAATTGTTTTGACACCGGAATTAGATCCGTTGCAAAATGCACAAAAATCGCATCTTGACCAAAACTTTGACTTGTCAAAATGACTAGGAAAAGGGGGAATCAGTAGGCATGATTTTTAGGGATCATAACCACCTTGATTACCATCATATTGCAAGTTTCAATTGAGTTATATCTTGATCAATTCATGATCAAAACTAAAAGTCAAACAGAAAGTCAAAATGTTTGATTTTTCGTCCATTTAAGTTATAATAATTGAACATGGCTAGAGTAGAACACTTACAAACACCAAGGAATGATCAAGGATCACAGAGAATGCTCCAAGTTGGTTGTAAATTCAGATTTGTGGCAGGTTAGTGTATAAAGGTGATTAAAGAGTTTAAAAATGGCATGACATGGTATTTATAATGATCATAAGATCACCAAATCTTGACATGTGTTAGGCCAAGGTGTTTAAGGCTTGGATTAGTGTTCAATTAGGTGTCAAAAGCAGATGAAAAGTGGCCAAATTCGTGTGCTTATTGTCCCCAATGAACAGGCTGTTGCCAGCTATTAATTTTCTGCATCTGATTCCTTCCCACGGGCTGCCAGTCATTTTAGGCTAAGGGACTCGCGCCGCGCCAGAAAGCCAAAATAGCAGAATTGGCAGAAATGGTCCCTGCAGCCTACAAACTTGTTTTTTCGACGCGTTTTGGCACTGTTGACACCCGTTAACCCCATTTCTAAGATCTATAATGTATAATAAGTATAGGGAACTTGAAATGTGCTCAAAATTATTCCATAGGTCGGTTCGTTTGGCAGTATGATCGCGGTTTTCCGTTAATTACGACGAAAATCGTAACGAACGCGTGCGCGACCGTAAGTGCGTAATGAAGGGATTTTTCGCATTCCAACCACTAATAAATAATATATTGATGATTAGAAATTTTTTTTAATGTCCGAACGTGTTTCAGATAGCGATATACGCAAAAAGGCATAGTTTCACGAAATTTGCAAAATAGCCCCTGAAGTTACAAAAGTGTGATTTTGCCATACCGAAGCCTTCAAAACTTATTTATAAGTTATGTAAAGGGTATTTATGGTATTTTAAGCTTGTGAACTTGTTCCGGAGCGTACGTCGCTGCGAGAATCGGTAGACTTTCGCAGTTTGTCGTAAATATTCCCTGTGATCGAATAAATTTGTTTTTGACATACCAAACCTTTCAAAACTTATTTCTAAGTTATGTATAGCTTAAGTCACTTTCCGGAACATACGTTGTAATAAATTGGTTTCGTTTGCGTATCAGTTCACCAGTTTTGCTAAGAGAAGCGATTCAAGAGTTCGAAATTGTCTGAGAATCGAATGTGTGCAATTGTCATGATAAATAAACAAAATATACATATAAAACATAAAATTCCATTCATTGATAGCTTGTTCGTCGTTGTTACATGTTCGGATCGTCACAGATATCAAAGTTTTCCTACTTCAGGAAATTTCGTCCCGAAATTTAATTAGAGGAAACTCGTGAGAATAAGTGTGGGTACTTCGCTTTCATCTGATCCTCATGTGCCCAAGTAAATTTTGGGCCACGTTTGGATTCCCAGCAAACTTTGACTATCGGGATTCATCTTGGTTTAAGTTTCTTGACTTCACGGTCCATATTCTCCACCGGTTTCTAGACAAAATGCATAGTATTAATGACGTGAATTTCATCGAGTGGGATGTGAAGATTTGCGTCGGCTAAACATTTCTTTAGATTGGACACGTGGAATGTTGGGTGAATATTCCGAGTTTAGGAGGTAGCTCAATTCGGTAGGCCACCTTTCCGATTCTTTCGACGATCTTTAATGGTCCAACGTATCGTGGAGCAAGTTTACTTTCTTTCCATATCTCACTACTCCTTTCCAAGGGGATACCTTGAGTACGGCGTAGTCACCAACTTGAAATTCTAAGGGCTTGCATCGCTTGTCCGCATAACTCTTTTGACGGCTTCTAGATGTCAGAAGATTATCGTGTATTTTCTTGACTTTATCGGTTATGTCGTGGATGAGTTCAGGTCCAGTGAGCTGTGTCTCACCGATCTCATTCCAACAGACAGGTGAACGACATTTTCGACCGTATAAAGCTTCGAAAGACGCCATGTTGATGCTGGCGTGATAACTATTGTTATAAGAGAATTCGACCAATGGTAGATGCGAGTCCCAACAACCACCAAAATCGATCACACAAGCTCTATGCATATCCTCCAGAGTTTGAATCGTCCTCTCAGATTGTCCATCCATTGAGGATGATAAGCAATACTCAGATTGAGTTTGGTTCACATAGCAGATTGTAGAGTCTTCCAAAAATTAGATGAGAATCGAGCATCTCTCTCAGATATGATGTTCAAAGGAACACCATGACGAGACACAATCTCATTAACATAGATCTTGGCAAGTTTGTCAGCCGGGTAATCTTCACGAATCGCTATGAAGTGTGCTGACTTCGTTAGACGGTCAATGATCACCCAAATTGCATCATGACCTCTAGATGTGCACGGTAGTTTCGTGATAAGATCCATCCCAATATTCTCCCATTTCCATACTGGTATTTCCGGTTGTTCCAATAAACCAGATGGATGTTGAAGCTCGGGCTTTACTTTGAGACAAGTAAGGCATTTAGATACATACAAGGCAATATCATTCTTCAACCCGGCCACCAATACTGGGTACGGAGATCCTTGTACATTTTTGTAGCACCAGGATGAATCGAATAACGAGACTTATGAGCTTCGACCATCAATAGAGCATGGAGATTATGTGATTTGGAACCCACAAACGGTTCATGTAGTAGAGTAATCCGTCGTCTTTCATTTCGAGTTGAAGTTCGAGTTAATGAGGTAGTTCGTCTTTCAACAAACCTTGGGTTACACAAGTGTATTGGGCTGCAAGAATACATGTTTGGATATCGGATCAAACTCGAACACAATGAAGCTTGACACGTTCTTTACGACTAAGGGCGGCAGCCACAACATTCGTTTTACCGGGATGGTAGCGAATTTCGCTATAATCATTTAGGAGTTCGACCCAACGTCGTTGCCTCATGTTTAACTCCTTTTGATTGAATATGTGTTGGAGACTTTTGTGGTCCGTGAAAACCACACACTTGGTTCCATAAAGATAGTGCCTCCAAATTTTGAGAGCAAAGACAACAGCACCCAACTCAAGAGCATGAGTTGTATAATTCTTCTCGTGGACTTTCAATTGTCTTGACGCATATGCGATGACTTTATCACGTTGCATTAGAACAAAACCAAGGCCTAAATTCGATGCATCACAATAAAGCACGAAATCATCATTGCCATCGGGTAAGGACAAAATAGGAGCATCACAGAGTTTTAGTTTCAAAGTTTGGAAAGCTTCCTCTTGTTTAGGTCCCCACTCAAAAGGCTTATTCTTCTAAGTCAAAGCAGTGAGGGGAACAACGATCTTTGAGATGTTCACAATGAATCGTCGATAGTAACCAGCAAGACCAAGAAATGAGCGAACTTCTGTGGGAGTAGTGGGTGTTTTCCAATCCTTAATCGCAGCGATTTTGGAAGGATCCACGTGAATACCTTGCTCATTAACAATGCAACCCAAGAACTGAACTTCTCTCAACCAAAATTCACACTTGGAGAATTTGGCATATAGTTGTTCTTTCTTTAGAAGTTCCAATGTCAAACGAAGATGTTGCTCTTGATCGGCTCTAGATTTAGAATAAATGAGAATGTCGTCGATGAAAACAATAATGAACTTATCCAAATAAGGTTTACCAACCCGATTCATCAAGTCCATGAAAACAGCGGGAGCACTTGTCAAACCGAATGGCATAACAGTGTGTGCGGAAAGCAGTCTAGGAATATCCTCTTCGTGAACACGAAGTTGATGATACCCAAAACGCAGATCGATTTTGAAAAACATGAAGCACCTTGCAGCTGGTCAAAGAGATCATCAATACTAGGTAGGGGTTATCGATTCTTGATCGTGAGTTTGTTGAGCTCGAGATAATCGATACACATCCGGAAAGATCCATCCTTCTTTTTCACAAACAAGACAAGAGCACCCCATGGAGAATAACTCGGACGAATCAAACCTTTGTCTGATAACTCTTGTAGTTGATTCGATAACTCCTGCATCTTAGAAAGTGCAAGACGATAAGGAGATTTGGATATTGGCTTTGCACCAAGTACAAGCTCGATACGAAACTCAACTTGCCGTGCCGGTGGTAAACCAGGTAGATCTTCGGGAAAAACCTCAGTATAGTCTCGGATAACAGGAATGTCCTGAATACTCTTGTTCTTTGCTTCTCCTTTACAATATGTGCCAAAAACGCCACATAATTCTTTCTCAGGTCTTTTGGCTTGTGTACATGTCATGAGTTTTATGTTACTAGCGGGTTTCTCACCATGAATCTCTAAGGTTTCACCAGAAGGAAGAGGTATACGAACTATCTTGTCAAAACAAATAACTTCGGCATGATGCTTGGTTAACCAATCCATTCCCATAATGGCATCGAAGCTTCCGAGTTGGATTGGTGTTAGGTCGATAGAAAACAAATGGTTGTTGAGGTTTAACTTGCAATCACGAATAACAGAATCAAGAACAAAGGTTCACCATTGGCAATTTCGACAGACAAGGGTCTCCCTAGTTTCGTTCTAGGCATCGAGAGTAAAGGTCTAAAAGTTAATGACACAAAGCTCCTATCGGCACCCGAATCAAAAAGAACAGAAGCAGGATGATTGTTGACAAGGAACGTACCATTAACAACTTCATTGTCCGCACGAGCCTCATTAGCGTTCATGTTAAAAGCTCGTCCACGAGCCGGATTGGTATTTGCTATCTATAGTGCCCATCTCGCCACAATTAAAACATGAACCAGGCGGAAAGTGAGGTCGAGCAGGATTTGCTTGTGGTTAAACTTGGTTCTGTGCAGCTGGGTTTGGGTTAAAGCGACAAATATTCGCAAGGTGACCAAGTTTTCCATAGGTAGTACACTGTCGACACGGTATCTGAACTTGATGGTGGCCATTACATCGGTTGCAAAGCTCTGCAGTTCCCGCATAAGGTTTCTTTGCAGTAGGTTGAGCTGGTTGGTTATGAGGAGCTTGGTTGGGTTGAGCAGTAACAGCATAGTTTTGAGAAACCTTACGCTTCTTCGATTGTTTGGAAGGCTTGGCTTTGTTTCCCTTTGTTTATATAAGATTTGTAGCCATAAATCTTGACCAAAACATTTGTTTCACAAATCCGAGTAGTAAATCAGTCTTGAAACAACTTGGATAGTTTATATCTTTAACCGAAAATCGTTGAGTGTCATTGTTTGAAAGGTTTTGTCCAAGTGATGCAAATAGTGCCACATATGTAATATGATAAAATCATTTATATATAGGAAGTACCGTCGGAGTATCCACCATACTTTTATGACATTACACACATTCCGTTATCTAAATCACTTATCATAAACCAATTGTTCATCATTCATCGTTTCTTGTTATAAACTAATCGTTCATCGTTCCTTGTTATAAACCAATCGTACAATCATACTTGTTTTAGTTGTGAAAACTTTTGGTCGTTTCGTGAATACATTCAAACCTTTGTTGACTTGTTCGAAACCACCCAGGTGGTCCCTTAATCGTATAACAAACCACCAAAGGGTATGTTACAAATACAGTTTCAGTCGCTTTCCAAATTTCCCCACAAACCCCGGAATTTTTGTAACGGGATTGTCAGTCCTAGGCGCCTTAACTTACTACTGGTCGGCTTGGCCATTGTTAATGAATGTCATTCTTGTTATGAATATAGCGCACCAACAAGTTCGTTCACATTATCGAAATCGTTTTGTTTATATAAACCATAAACTTTGCATTTGAAAACTTGAAAACATTTAGCACATATGAATCACCCCAAAACAATTGTAAAACATAAAATAGGGGAACTATGTACTCACTTGTGATTGCTATTGTAACCTTAAATCAAAGATCAAACAAGCTCAATAGTCCGAGAAATCAAGGGTGTCCTAAAATCGGATAATTGTGTAAATATCGGGAGTTTAATCGGCGGATCGGATAGAATGAGAGTTTATAAACCAAATGAGTATTGGAACTCATATGACATGGTTTAATAATGTTGGAAATATTTTTAAGTGCTTTTGACCCGTTATGACCCGTTAAGGTAGTTTAAGCCACTTTAACACATCATTTGCATCACTACGCATTCGGATGGTTAGATATGTGTTATAATAAGCCTTTAAAGCTTAAATATGTTTGAAAAAGTTATTTTATCAGAATACATGTCAAAATTTATGTTACATGTGTTTAAAGTTGATTGTTTGTGAAAAGGGCATTTTGGTCATTTTTAAGTAATATTACAATCATTTATCATAACACAATCCAAACGTCATGACCATAAGGTATAACCTCAGTGGGTTATTCCCTATATATTTATGGTCACAATTATGTATTTGGTCGAATCTAAAGATCAACCAAACGGGTCAGATTCGGAAGTCAAAGCGGTGGTAAAACCGTTCAACTTTTCGACTCTAAACAAGCACTAAAATGAGAGTGATGATTTAGAAATGTTTTGACATGTCTAAATAAGTTTATAAAAGCTTTTGGCATCAAAACAAACTGTTTTGACACCCGGAATTAGATCCTTTCAAAATGCGCAAAAATCGCATCTTGACCGAAACTTTGACTTGTCTAAATGACTAGGAAAAGTGGGAATCAGTAGGCATGATTTTTAGGGATCATAACCACCTTGATTACCATCATATTGCAAGTTTCAATTGAGTTATATCTTGATCAATTCATGATCAAAACTAAAAGTCAAACAGAAAGTCAAACTATTTGATTTTTACGTCCATTTAAGCTAAAATAATTGAACATGGCAAGAGTAGTACACTTACAAACACCAAGGAATGGTCAAGGATCACAGAGAATGCTCCAAGTTGGTTGTAAATTCGGATTTGTGGCAGGTTATTATATGAAGGTGATTAGAGAGTTCAAAAATGGCATGAACATGGTATTTATAACGTTCATAAGATCACCAAATCTTGACATGTGTTAGGCAGGTGTTTAAGGCTTGGATTAGTGTCCAATTAGGTGTCAAAAGAGAGGAAAAGTGGCAAAATTCGTGTGCTTAGTGCCCCCATTGAACAGGCTATTGCCAGCTATTAATTTTCTGCATCTAATGCCTTCTCACGGGCTGCCAATCGTTTTAGGCTAAGGGACTCGCGCCCCGCCAGAAGCCAAAATAGCAGAATGAATGGTCCCTACAGCCTACAAACTTGTTTTTCGACGCGTTTTGTCACTGTTGACACCCGTTAACCCCATTTCTAAGATCTATAATGTAGAATAAGTATAGGGAACTTGAAATGTGCTCAAAATTATTCCATAGGTCGGTTCGTTTGGCTGTATGATCGCGGTTTTCAGTTAATTACGACGAAAATTGTAACGAACGCGTGTGTGACCGTAAATGCGTAACAAGGGATTTTTCGCATTCCAACCACTAACAAATAATTGATTGATGATTAGAAAATTTTTTTAATGTCCGAAGTGTTTCAGATAGCGATATACGCAAAAAGGCATAGTTTCACGAAATTTGCAAAATAGCCCCTGAAGTTACAAAAGTGTGATTTTGCCATACCGAAGCTTTCAAAACTATTTATAAGTTATGTAAAGGGTATTTACGGTATCTTAAGCTTGTGAACTTGTTCCGGAGCGTACGTCGCTGTGAGAATCGGCAGACTTTCGCAGTTTGTCGTAAATATTCCCTGTGATCGAATAAATTTGTTTTTGACATACCAAACCTTTCAAAACTTATTTCTAAGTTATGTAAAGATTATTTAAGGAATGTTTAGCTTACGTCACTATTCCGGAACCTACGTTGTATTAAATTGGTTTCGTTTGCGTATCGGTTCACCGGTTTTGCTCATAGAAGCGATTCAAGAGTTCGAAATTGTGCGAGAATCGAATGTGTGCAATTGCCATAATAAATAAACAAAACTTACATATAAAACATAAAATTCCATTCATTGATAACTTGATCGTCATTGTACATGTTCGGATCCGTCACAGATATCACACATTTAATGAAGAAGCCATCAGTGAAACGAACACGTTGTGGAAATCTTCCATTTTGTCAATCTGAAAACTTGTCTGAGAATATGATAAAAAAACACTCGAAAATTGATTAGAAACAAACAAGTTCGGTCGAACTTGGGTGAAAATCATATTTTGGTTTTAGTATTTCACAAATTCGATCGAACTTATATGATAACTTTCAAATTTTATCAAACAATCCTCAAGTTCGGTTAACTTAATGTGAGTTCTGAGAAAAATTTCACTTTGAACGAACTTGTAAATGATTTCAAGAAGAACACTCAAGTTTGGTCGAACTTACGTGTCTTGAGTTAACTACAAACGAACTTGTGAGAAAGTTTCACGAAAAATAGCAAGTTCGGTCGAACTTAAGAAAATTTTTCAAGAAAAAGCTAAGTTCGAGCGAACTTAAACAAATTTTTATTTAACAACATAATGATAAGATTTTGGAGAATTTAAGCTAAGTTCAGTCATACTTGAAGTTAAAGTCTTGAGAAATCCATCAAGTTCGGGCGAACTTGAGTAAAATTAAAAGAATTTTATTCAAGTTCGATGGAACTTGGTCTCAAGTTCGTCCAACATGATTTTGCAAGTCATGGTTTTTTCAACTTTTTGATATCAATTCGATTGAATTTGATGTCCAAACTCTCAGGGGTTTACCACAACTGTATTTTACATGACATATTCAATTTTTAGCTGATTTTGTCCATGAAATCATCAAGTATGTGAAAATGTTAAGAAAATGATAGAATGGAGATGAATAGAGAAATTCTTTTCTTGATTCCAGCAAATTTAGGTATCCAGGCTCTGATACCACTTGTAGGAACGTCCACGATTAGCACGGGAACCTAAAATTGTTATCTATTGTGCGATTAGGCGGAAACTAATGACAAGTTAACCAAATAACAAGAATTACTCATTTAAATGTTGTTTTCATTGATCTAAAGTTCAATACATTCGAGAACCGGATCCGACAGAGCTTCGTCGTCTCTGTGCCAAAATCACTCCAAGTTACAAACGAAATAACCAAGGCACCTATTTATAGGAGCATAAGTTCGCTGGAAGGTATTAAAGTTCGGGCGAACTTGACTTAGTCAAGTTCGACCGAACTTGACCTATCACATTCAATCTCAAGCGAACTTATCCAATATAACACTTAAATACACCTTGTTTCTAACAATTAAGCCCTATTCACTCAGACTCCATAGATAATGACGTAGGCAACAGACATATGCACCAACACAGACTCCATCCAAGACTAAGACATAGACATTATGTACTAACAACTGATATGTTGCCCACTCATACACAATTCTTTAAGTTTATATCACATTGGAATGTTGATCATTCATGCTTTTGCCTACTGGTACATCATATGATGAAGCTGCTATTACACTTGAGCATATAATTTCAATTTCAATGTGACAGTCTAACTTGCTTATGTACTATCACTTCTTCATATTCACACAGTGACAAATCATTTTTTATTTTCTATTTTTTTTATTTTCATGTTTTTATATTTTTTTATGTTTTTATTTAAAAAAGAGTAAACTATTTACAAAAATTCTTATGAAAAACTGGATTATTCAGGATTCCTCATCCCGTTGAGTTCGACAAGATCTTCAAACGAGCACTGTCAAACACTTTTGTGTAAAGATAGCAAGGTTATCTAACGTGTCGACTCTGTGAAGTTCTATCATTCGCTTTTCAGCACAATCCTATATAAAATGATGACGAATTCCAGTATGTTTTGTTCTACTGTGTTTAACGGGATTGTTTGTGATTGAAAGTGGCATTATTGTCTATGATAATAGGAGTACGAGTGAAATTCAAACCGTAGTCGCGCATCTGCTATTGTATCCAGAAAACCTGAGAGCAACAGCTACCCGCAACAATATATTCAGCTTCACACGTAGATGTAGACACGCAAGACTGCTTCTTGCATTGCCAAGAAACTATCCTGCCTCCTAAGAACTGACTACCACCTGTGGTAGATTTTCTGGTCGATTTGCATCCTCCAAAGTCTGAATTAGTGTAAGCGACAAATTTCAAATCACTATCAGTTGGGTACCACAAACCAAGTTTAGGTTTCCCCTTCAAGTAACGTAGAATACGCTTCACCGCTTTCATATAAGACTCTTTTGGATTCGCTTGATATTTGTCACAAACGCACACTGCAAACATCGTGAAGCAGTTAAGTGCATAAGAGAACCAATCATTGCCATGTATTGAGTTGGATCGACATCCTCCACACTCTCATGATCTAAACCAAGATTGTGATTCTCGTAGATAGGTGTCTTGAAAGTAGCGCAATCCTCCCTTTTGAAATGAGCCAAAACGTCATACACATACTTTGTCTGATGTATAACATCCCATCCTTCTTCTGTTCAACTTGCAAACCCAGAAAGTAGGACAGCTCACCCATCGCACTCATCTCAAACGTGCTCTTCATCACCTCTTCAAATTCATGACACATGCTCTCATCAGATGACCCGAATATGATGTCATCCACGTATACCTGTACCAGCAGAAAATCTTCCTTCTTATTCTTAATGCACAGTGTACTGTCAATTTGACCTCTTTCAAACCCATTATTCAACAAATGTTTTGACAGTGTCTCATACCACGCCCTAGGTGCCTGATGTAATCCATACATAGCCTTATTCAGCTTATACACACGATCTGGATAGTCTGGATCAGTAAACCCATCTGGTTGTTAGACATACACCACTTCTTGGACTTTCCCGTAAAGAAACACACTCTTCACGTCTAGTTGGTAAACTTTTAAGCCCTTGAATGAAGCGAAGGCTAGGAACAATCGAATCGTTTCCAACCCTTGCCACTTGAGCAAACACTTCATTGTAGTCAATTCCTTCTTGTTAATTGAATCCCTTCACAACTAATCGAGCCTTGTTCCTTGTAACAATCCCTCGATCATCTTTCTTGCACTTAAACACCCACTTAGTGCCTATTTCCTTTTCTCCTTCTGGTAGATCAACTAGCTCCCAAATCTTCAATTTCGTGAACTGAGCTAGTTCCTCTTGCATTGCTTCAACCCACGAATTATCTTTTAGAGCCATATGCACATTCTTTGGCTCCTCTTGGGCAATAAAGCAACTATACAAACACTCATTGATAATTCCCGTTTTCTCAATCAAAGCAAACAAACAGGAACCTTCAATGACACCTCTTCTCATCTGAACACCAGCAGTAGCATCACCTATACTTTTCTCAACTGGGTGATCTTTGTTTTCTAGTGTAGTAGCAATGGTGTGAACTGATAAATTTTCTCCCAGATTGGATCCAACCCCCCCTGAATATTCTGAGTTGCAAATGGATTAGTGAAGTCCTCCTCCTGAATAGGTTCAGACTCACTATCACTTGAAACCGCTGCTTCTACATTTGCATTTGCATTTGAGGAAGTTTCTGGAGCATCTGTCATCGATATACTCGATCTTGGCATAAAGTCACCTTCTTCATCCTCACTAATCGCAGTTTGGATCAACTGAGACTCATATGCATTAGAAAACTCAGGAATATTAAATGATTTAAAGACACTCTGATAATCATATAATATAGCAGGACCACTCATTGATTGTTGAGGCGTATAACTCGTGATTTCCACATTAAACATGACCTCAATTTTACCCGTTTTTAGACTAAAAACCCTTTTATTCGGTGTGCCAGGTACATAACCTAGAAAGTAGCCCTCATCAGCCACCTCACCGAATTTTGTTTATCTTTGTTTTACACTATCGTGAAGGGTAATCCAAATGGTTCAAAGCCTTTTAAATTTGGTTTTTCGTTAAACATAACTTAATGACATGTTTTGTTAAAACGTTTAACGGTTAAAACTTTATTTAAGACATAACACGCTGTGTTCACAGCTTCTCCCCAGAAAAAAAACTAGAAGCTTGGAATCAGACAGCATAGTCCCAGCGGCTTCAATCAACGTCCTGTTCTTTCTCTCAGGACTCCATTCTGTTGAGGTGTATAAGGAGTAGAGTATTGATGTTCAATTTCCTTTCGCAAGCAATAGAGATCCAAAATCTGATTCTTGAACTCCGTGCCATTATCACTCCTTATCCTCTTGATTCGAGCTTTATGGACATTCTCTAATTTTGTAAAAAGATCTTTCAGCAACTCAGCTATCTCATCTTTTGTACCTAAAAAGAATACCCATGAATAATGTGAATAATCATCAGTGACAACAAGACAATAATACTTTCCACCTATACTCCTTACATTCACTGGACCAAAAAGATCCATATGAAGTAATTCATAAGGGGCATCTATGGAATTTACTATTTTAGACTTATGAGGTTTCTTATATTGTTTTCCCTTTTGACATAGAAGACATTTATCTTCCATGTGAAACCTCTGCACTGGCACCCTTTCTACTAAACTATTTTTAATAATATAATTCATTTTCGGTAGTGGATTTGGGCCATGCGCCTATGCCACAACAATCACTCAGCCTCAGATGCTTTTGACAACAAACATGCCACCACAGTGGAAGAATCTTTGGCACCCATATCCATGACATAAGTGTCATTCCTCCTCGGCGCCCTCATCACTATACAATCGTCCGGTATCACCAAACCCGGTTTCAACACCAAAGCTTCAGACTTAGTAAAATGGACCGGGTGACCCTCGTCGCAGACTTGTGACATGTTCATCAGATCACTTTATCCAATGTGATCTTCCCATTGGTAACTTTTCCTCGACCTGTAATGTGACCTCCTTTAGCACCCGCTGTGACACACATATATTTTGGGCATGTACTAGTGTGACACGCATTACGATTAAATAAAAAAGGGCAAATTGTATTAATTTAGATGTATTTTGATGTTATTTGATGAGTTAATAAATTTAAAATTTACTGAAAATTATGTTGGCAATTTTAAGATAAACGCCTATCACGTAACGGTTAACATGCGAAACAAACGTCGGTGACCGCCCGATTAATGTTGAAATCATAAAAATAGTCCGTTATGATTAAAATAATATATTTAATCATGTTCGTGATGAAAAATAAGTTAAAACGATTAAAATTCCTATTTTTGCGAATTTAAGCACGTACTGCGCAACACAGCGCGCATACTGTCAAATACCGACAACGCTGCCAGTCCAGAAAAATAAAATATTATTCAGTAATATTTTGGTGAGTTTATTTTTATAGAGCATTAAAAATAATTTAAAACGCGTTAAAACGGAATTAAAACGCTAGATAAAATACCCGGTAAGCAGTAAAATACTAGTTTTTGGCCAATATATGTATATATACATATGTATGCGTGTGTAGTGTGTATATTTATGAGAGGTGGCAGCCATGAAATATCCCTCCCTCCTCTCTCTTCCACGTGTTGGATGATAAGAACTTGCATGCAATCTTCCAAGATCATGAAATCTTACAAATTCCAACATGATCTCCCTTTAACCAAGACAACAATTTCAAAACTCTCTCTCTCCTCTCTCTCTCTCTAAGCAATTCAGCAGAACACCCCCTCTAATGCACCCAATTCAGATTTTTGAAACCAAATCTTGGAGATCTAAACTCATTCCAAGGTGTTTTCAAGCTTATATGAAAGTTTGGAGGTGATTCCAAGGAGATTCAAGCAAGAACCAAGCTTCACATCCTCTTTTTCATTCAAATACTTACTTAAATCTTTAAGGTATAACATTTTATTCCTCAAATAAATTCATGTTTCATGGTGATGAAGATGATAGTGAAAGTTTCTTTTGTTCTTGGATTTAAACACTAAGTTGAAAACTAAATCAAATAGGTTTTTAAATAAAATAAAAATGGATGTATGTGTATATATATGGCCGTGAGTGTATATATATGTGTGTTAGATATTCTATTTTGATTTTAGATTAAATCTTGTTCGATCGGATTCTTGAAAGGTACATGCATGTGGGTTTTGGGTTACTAGTTTTTAAGTTGTTGCATGTGCTTGAAGGATACTTAAAATGCAAGTGATTGATGATTTATACATGATATGATAATTTTCATTCAAATCAGTAAATAGACATGTAAAATAAAGTTATTTGATGTATTTTAAAGTTATAAAAATTATGTCATAACTTGGTAGCTTTGCATGTTGTACTTAAGGCTTGAAAAGTAGTAAATCGGGTGATATTTGCATGATTTTTGTGCTATTTATGAGACCTGCATATATATGATTAAAATCATTGTTTTTTTCAGTAGATAATATGTGTTATGTAAAAATATCAAGTCATGATGATTTGGGATGGTTACGGTAAAGTTCGGTACAAAACTATTCGTTAAAAACGGTAAAAAGCACCTTTTCAAGTGATTTTTATAAAACTGATTTAGATCAGTAAATAAACTGATATTTTTATATAAAAATAATTATTTTAACTTATATTAAGTATCTTTGGTGTTTAATTAGTCGTACGTGACTTCCGACGCCCGTAATACCGAAAACGCTAAATACGCATATTTCAATGTACACGAACATAGATTGTTCAAAAGTGAACTTGGTATATTATGATGTGATATGTGATTATGAGAATATTTTATGTGATATACTAGGTGATAACATGATAGTAGTAGTTTAAACTATGCACGTACACTTGTGCGGTTAAAACGGTGAATATCGCGTTATATGTGTGTAACTTGTTCGTCGAGCATGAAAATGATACATAGGTTAACTTGATAAGCTATTTCATGTATTAATGCTTTAAAAATTACAATATATATAAGTTAACAAAATACGTGTAGTACGATATTTGTTTATTTGTTCACGTCACGTGTATGTATTACGACGCTCAAATCGTAGATATATTACTTATAAACGGGTAAGATATATTACTTATAAACGTGTATGATAATGGATATAGCTTATTGATGGTCACCATTGAAATCGTTCAAGTTGAGAAAATCTTAATATATATATGAACTCATATATATAAATACGACAACATAATCAAAACAAAGACTTTTCGAGAAAATCTCAAAGTTTGTGTGAAAATTCTAAGTATTGGAGAAACTTAGGTATTTTGTGAGTGTTGATTATTAAATTGTTCTTCTTTAATATAGGACAATAAACAATCTGAGGGATTGTGTTAACACTTAAAAGCGCACTCTAAGGTGAGTACATAGTCCCCTCTTTTACGTTTTGCAAATGTTTTGGGGTGAAACATATTTTGCCTATTGTTACTTTCATGTTTTTTATGACATTATACATGCTTTGATTACATAGTACACATAGTACATGATTTCAATTGCATTTTGCTATGTATGTTGACCGAGCATGCTAGCACATTGATTTCCATTAGACATTTTGCTATGTATGGTGACCGAGCATGCTAGCACATTGGATTCCATTAGACATTTTGCTATGTATGTTGACCGAACATGCTAGCACATTGAGTTTCAAAACATTTTCAAACACGCTTACATTGTTATTGACATTTTGGTGCGTTGAATTGACAATGATACATTCATTAACATTAATCACGCCGACTGGTAGTATGTAAGACCTTAGGGAATGATAGAATCTGATGAACATTGATAAACCCTTGACCGGATAGGGGTTTATCCAACAGTCAACAAGGCTTGAATGTATTCGCCAACAATCCATATTATATGTTTTAACAATAAAAGAAATGGAGTATAAAACATAACTTTTGAGTTGATCAAAACCTTTGTTTATTCGATGACATTCTTTTATACATGACATTTTGGCTATTTAATACATGACATTGGTTTATACTCGACATTGTTTGACATGACATTCTGGCATTGGTATATGTACAGGACATTTGGTTATTACATGACATTGGTTTAAACATGACATTTTTACACAAGACAAGACATACCTTTGGTTACTGATTCAACCATGCATTATTTCCTTTATATCATTCGATTTTTCACATGACTTCATAAAAGAAAACATTTTAAGGGTTCATGTGTGACATCTGTGTACTTATTCATCATACAATTCCGAAACAATTTCATATTTAATAACATTGTGTTTATTCCAATTTTTGTGTATTTACTTATGGCATTTGTATTTTCAATCCTTGTTCAAATTCGACCTTCCAAACATTTTCTTGAAGTGAAATCGCGGACCGTTACGCAAACATAACCCATTTAACGCGACATACACTCCGGAACAATGACACAAGCTAAACATACCTTAAATATTCTTTACATAACATAGAAATAAATTTTGAAGGGTTCGGTATGGCGAAAACATGTTTATTCAGCTCTAGGGGCTATTTTTCAAATTCTGCGAAACTACGCCTTTTCGCGTATTTCACTATCCGAAACATGTTCGGATATCCAAATATTTTTGTAGTCATTAAAATATCATATTTAGTGATTCGAATGCAAAAATACCTTTCGTTTCGCAATTTGAATCGTTTTCGCGTTCGTTACAACTTTCATCGTAATTAACTGAAAACCGCAACCGTACGACCGAACGAACCGACACCCGGGACATTTTTGAACATATTTCATGTTCCCTATGCTTTAACATCCTTATGAAGCTTGGAAAGTTGGTTTACGGGGGTTAAGCACGTCGAAAAACAAGTTTAAAGGCTGCAGGGACCAAAGCTGCAACTTTTGCAAACTTCAGCCCCTGCACAAGGCTTACGGACCGTAAGCCATGGACCATATGGTCCGTAAGGCATGCCCCTAACCAGAATTATTACAGCCCCTTGTTTTTATTCTTGGAGGCAAAGTTGTGTGATCACCAAGGCTTTAATTCCTAGCCTAACAAGTGTATGGTGTAGATTATTCCTTGCCCACCACACAAAACACTTGGCATGATCCAATGGTTTAAGAATTCCTATAAATACCCATTATCATCTTCACTCCAACTTGCTCATTTCCTTTCCATCTTCATCTTTGCTCTAAAGTTGGAGGCTACCATCATTGTGGAGGCTTCCTACTGAGCATTCTTGGATCCTAGAACACAAGTAAGTGTTCTATCTTGATCTTGTTTAGTTGTTTTAGCTATTTCAAGCTAAAAAGTCAAACAGTGTTTGACATTCGGCTTTGACCATGAATTGGCCAAGACAAAGTTCATTTAAACTTTACAACGTGATCGTAATCACGATGGTTATAGTCCTTGCGACTATACCTACTGATTACCACGTTGACTACTTGTAGTGACGAGACAACGTTTCGGTCAATAATGCGATAAATGCGCATTATCCGACGGAACTATTTCCGGGTATCAAAACACTTTGTTTTGATGTCAAAACATTTTAAAACTTAGGTTAGACATGTTTTGGCATGTCTAATCCGTCACTTCTAGTTTAGTGCTTACTTAGGGTCGTAAGTCAAGCGGTCTTGACAACCGCTTAGACTTTCGAACCCGACCCGTTTGGTCGATCATTAGGATCCGACCAAACATATATTTTGACCATAGTTGTATAGGGAATAACCTCCAGGGGTTATACCTTATGGTTACTTCGTTTAGTTAGTTGTATGATAGGTAGTTTATATGCCTTAGGAAAATGACCAAAATGCCATTTTTGCGCATGAATTCAATCTAAGCATAAGTAACCTAAATTTTGACACTTAAACTGATTATGCAACATTATTAAACATGTTTAGACATATAAGACTTACCATAGGACTAGTTAGACTATCCGATCGCGCTTTTGCGCAAACGACACGTTAAAGTGGCGTAAACTACCTTAACGAGTCGTAACGGGTCGTAAGCACTTAGGATTGCTTTCAAATCAGAATGTAGGCTTTGTTAAACCATATCATATGAGTTCCAACACTCATTTGGTTTACAAGACCTCATTTTATCCAATCTCCCGATTAGGTTCCGATTTATTAACATAGTGACTCCATACTAGGTGCCACTTGATTCCTCGACTTCCTGAGCTTTGTTAGTTCACTAGATCAAGGATACTGGCAATCTCAAGTAAGTACATAGTCCTCTCTGTTACTTTTGCAAATATTTTGGGGTGAAAGACATGTGCCTACTTGTTACTTTATTGATTTCATGCTTTTATGACATATACCAACTATGTTCATTTAGTACACATATAGTACATGATTTCAATTATGTTTTGCTATGTATGTTGACTCGAGCATGCTAGCACATTGATTTATGACTTACTTTTGCTGCATATGTTGACTTAGCATATGAGCACATTGATTTTACATTACATTTTGCTATGTATCTTGACTGAGCATGATAGCACATTGATTTCATGGCATTTCTACAACGTATGTTTACTTAGCATAGTTAGTACATGGTTTTTACATGACATGCTTACATTGGTTATGACATTTGGTATGTTTAACGAGACAAGAATACATTCATTAACATTGATCACGCTGCTCGGTAGTATGTAATGGTACTATAGGAGTTGACAAATCCCGTTCCCTACTTCCTAGGTTTGTTTGGAAGTAGGGAATGACAGAATCCGAATACATTTTTGATAAACCTTTGACTTGTTAAGGGTTTATCCAACAGTCTCAAGGCTTGAATGTATGCGATAAGCATTACTACATAAATGTTCATATCAAATAAAGCATTGGTTTTGCAAAACATAACTTTTGATTTTAAACTTTGTTTTATTCAAGACATTGTTTTGTACATGACATTTGGTTATACACGACATATTACATATGGTTTGAGTAAAGACTTTTTCTTTACTTGCCATACAAGATATTTGTCATACAAGACATGGTTTATACCTAACATTGTGACAAATTACATTGTTTACACATGACATTTGACATTTGTTTGACAAGAAATTTTTGGAGGTTATTTGATAAGTGATTTAAATAACAAGATGTGTGTAATATGATAAAAGCATGGTGTATACGCTGCTGGTACTTCCTATATATTAGTGCTTTCATGATATTACATATTGTAGCGTTATTTAAACCACTTCGACGAAGCCAAAGGCATGACACATTTGATACATATAACATATATTTTTCACAAGACATTTTTTTACAAATGGCATATTTTATACAATTCATTTTCATTCGGTTAATTATTTAACCATTCATCCTTCTTTTATATCATTTGATTTTCATGTGATTTTATAAAAGAAAACATTTTGTAAGGTTCATGACTACTTTTCGTTAAACTATTATTTTAACTTCAAGTCATGAATCCTCATCAACAAAACCTATGTAACTCACGGGCATTTTTATGCTGACGTACCTATTTTTACATGTGTTTCATGAATTAATATCTGAGGTTGATTATGCTACACTTAGGCGGACTTGGGCTTTAGTGACTTAAAATCAAGCAAGACAAATAAATTTATGTTATGTTTCCGTTAAATTCCAGACAATGTAAACAGTTTGAATCAATAATACAAAACTTTAATTACCATGGTTGTTGAAACAATAGTTCGGTTAGGACACTCCCCGACGATTCCGTCGCGGTTTGTTGTTTTATGTGTTCAGGGTTTGACAGAAAGATTGGTATCAGAGCCAATGGTTATAGGAAATTAGGTTATTAGTAATGCTTTGACCTAGTTCTAGGACCCTAACACAAGTTATCTTGTGTTGAGAATTTAAAAACACTACCATTACCTATGCTTAGGTGATTACCAAAAACAAATCCACAAATTTCAAATCCGTTTTGAAAATCAATCATCTATCCTTAGATGATTTGTCTTTGGCGTTATGCCTTCAAAGTTTTCAAAATCTCCTCAAAGTTTGGGTCTTATTAATGTGAACTCGTGCAATCTGGAAGGGTGGGTGCCTGTACCCTGAGTTTTCTGTCTAAGGCTAGAGTGTTCATACAAATCCGCATTATCGGACCAGTCACTCTTACATGGGAACTCTTGGGGTGAGTGTCCACTTATAGGCTAAAGCATGTCTTCGCGTTACATTATAAAGACTCATTTACTTTCATTAGTCAATGTGTGTCGTTTGTTTGTTTTTGGGTAAACGAACGAATGACCACAATCCTTACATTTGTCGATATTTATCCATCTCATCTTAGTTATTCAACCTTCATCTCACTCGTATTCTCTCATGTTTTCTCTCTTATAGAATGCCTCCTCGACGAAACGTAAATACGGACGCCGACATGGCGGCTCTAATCGCTCAGCAGTTTGCTGTTGTGCTACCAAATCTCATTACTCAAATTAACCAAGCCAACAACAAGAATAATGCACCTGCTCCGTGCAACATTAAACGTTTTAATTCGGCTAAACCACTCAAGTTTAGTGGTTCTGAAGGAGCAACTAGGCTCCTACAGTGGTTTGAGAGTCTTGAGAGTACTTTTCGCCATGTTCAGTGTCCTGATAATCGTAAAGTTGAGTTTGCTTCAAGTGTGTTTCAAAAGGGACGCTCACATGGTGGAACGGAGTGATGAGAGATCGAGGTGCAGATGTCGCTATGGTTCAGACATGGGAGGAACTTAGGGCTCTAATGATGAAAGATTTATGCCCTCGTCACGAGCAGAGGGCACTAGAAAATGAGTTCCATGACCTAAAGCAAGACAGTGGTGACCACCGTGCTTACACCGATCGATATGAGGAGTTAAGTCTGCTATGTCCCACGATGGTCACACCTTTAGATAAGGCGAGTGAGAAATACATCGATGGTTTGCCAGATCCTATTCAGGATATCTCACTGGTAGCAATCGCTACTACCGTTCGACAAGCCATTGAGCTCGCTGCTACCTTTACTGAATCTCAAGTCAAGAAAGGTAATCTCCACAGAAAGGGTGACCAGAAACAGATCATCAAGAATGATGTTGATGCATATGTTTGTTGCCTACGTCATCGTATAATATCGAGTCTGCGCGATTAGGGCTTAATCTGTTAGAAACGAGGCGTATTTAAGTTAGTTAGAGGTCAAGTTCGCTGTCATGGTGATGATGATGTCAAGTTCGGCCAACTTGACTAGGTCAAGTTTGCCCGAACTCACTTCCTCACCAGCGAACTTGTAGACCTATATAAAGGTGCCTTGGAATTTCATTTGTAACTTTCAGAGATTTTGTCACGACAGAGGCAAAGCTCTGTCCAAGTGTTTCCAGGATCTGTAACATTGAATATTAATGAAACGGTGATTAAATAGAAACAAATGAGTGTATCCAATGTCGTCTAAGCAAACGGATTCCGCATGTTTACCTTAGGTTTGTCAGATTAGTGCCCGAACGATCCGTACAATGGACCTACAAATTTTTTTTAAATATTGTAAAAAATTCTTGTAAAATTGAAAAACATCGTTTCGAAATCATTTTAGATAGGTAACACGATTGAAAAATCCAAAAACAATAGAAAATCTTAAAATATCAAAAACATTGAAAAATAAAAATGAGATTACTTGTGCGAATAAAGGAAATGATAGTACATCAGTGGACTTTCACAGTATGCTAAGGATTTGTAAAGTTTAAAAGTGATAAACGAGTCTTACTGGGGATGTTCGATAGGCTTTATATGTTCAGTAATTTGTTTCCGGGATATAAACTAAAATTTTCAACTGCTTAATCTTGTGGATTAACACATCTTGGATATATGGACTTAGTACTCTGAAATTTCGTTTGAGAGATTGCCTGATTATGAGATACGAGGTCTTTATAGATAGTTGATATCTGGGGTATTATACAAGTTTTTCTGATATTGTGAAAGCAATAGCCTAGAACTTCTATAATACCTTTGCTATAAACCCCCAAACTGCATGCAAACTTGAAAAGTATCGAAAGATCTAATTAATTGCAGTGCTTAAAAGATTCCTTAATTGGAACACAACGCAAAGTCGAGCCTTCATCTCTTTGTCTGTACGGTAGTACTAACCTAAGCTCTCAAGGTCTCGCACAACCAAGATACAGATATCAATTACGCTATATTCACCTGTAAGATGAAATCTAGGGAATCATGATACGGGATTATATTCAAGAAGTGGGAACCGCACATAATTCTAACTAACATATCTTGGAACAATTGAGAAATGTGTTAAAGTTTAGGTGGACAAACATATCGACAATCTAGGTAAACAAGTTTAAAACTTAAATTCATTAAAGGTCAACGGTACTGGTGATATGTCTCAAAAACTGATATGATCCTCTAGCACGTTTTCTCATAAAAATACAAACTGCAAATATTACATTTTAGTATGTTTACATTTCTGCATTCAATATTAAAAATCCAAAAAGATTTTTTTCTCATATCTTCCATGGAAACCTAATAATGTTGAATGTGGGCCGGACCAACGAGACTGTTAAGAAACTGTTTGTGTGTGTATACGTGTGATTGTTCTTAATCGTCAAATCTTAGAGATTTGGAACGTCATTTGAGGGGGAGCTAGATAAACATGTTGATTGAAGATAACAGAAAGCGTAAAGTATGGGGGAGCATGGATGATAAAGTTATTCAAGAAATGAAGATCAAGAATACCTTAAAGACTCAGGAACTTATTTGAAGAATGATGACTACGGCAACATCCAAAGGGGAGTCTGTAGATGCATATGTCTGTTGCCTACGTCATCATATAATATCGAGTCTGAGCGATTAGGGCTTAATCTGTTAGAAACGAGGCGTATTAAGTGAGTTAGAGGTCAAGTTCGCTGGTCATGGTGATAATGATGTCAAGTTCGCCCGAACTCACTTCCTCACCAGTGAACTTGTAAACCTATATAAAGGTGCCTTGGAATTTCATTTGTAACTTTCAGAGATTTTGTCACGACAGAGGCGAAGCTCTGTCCAAGTGTTTCCAGGATCTGTAACGTTGAATATTAATGAAACGATGATTAAATAGAAACAAATGAGTGTATCCAATGTCGCCTAAGCAAACGGATTCCGCACGTTTACCTTAGGTTTGTCAAATTAGTGCCCGAACGATTCGTACAACGGACCTACAAATGAGAAACAAAAGGGGAAAAAGGCTGAGTCTTCTAAAAAGTCGAGGAAGCGTAAGGCTTCCAAGAACTTTGTTGTTGTTACACAGCCCAACCAAGCTGTTCCTAATCAGCCTGCACAATCACCAGCTAAAAGGCAGTATGTTGGTAATGTACCTTTGTGCAACACGTGTAACAGCCACCATCAACCACATGTACAGTGCCGTAGTTGCACTCACTGTAGGAAATCTGGTCATCTTGCCAACACTTGCCGTTTTGCTCCTACCCAAAATCAGGCAGCACAAAACCCTGCTCAGCAGCCCGCACGACCTCACTACCCACCTGATTCTTGCTATAACTGTGGTGATCTTACCTACTACAGAAATAATTGCCCGAGGTTGGTAAACGCGAATCAGGCTCGTAGGCGAGCTTTCAACATTAACGCAAATGAGGCGCGTGCAGAAAACGAAGTGGTGAACGGTACGTTTCTCGTTAACAACCATCCTGCTTCATTCTTTTTTATTCAGGTGCGATAGAAGTTTCGTGTCTCTTGCTTTTGAACCATTGCTTTCAATGCCTAGAACAAAACTAGGAAAGCCGCCCTTGATAGTCGAGATAGCTAGTGGCGAACCCCTTAAACTTGATTCTGTCATCCGTGGTTGCCAATTGAACCTCGATAACCATCTTTTTCCTATCGACCTCACGCCTATGCAACTCGGGAGCTTTGACATCATAGTGGGAATGGATTGGTTAACCAAGAACCATGCTGAGGTGATTTGTTTTGACAAGATCATCCGTATACCTCTCCGGTCAGGTAAAATCTTGGAGGTTCGTGGAGAAAAACCCGTTAGTAGCCTTAAACTCATGACATGTACCCAAGCCTATAAATACCTTCGAAAGAATTATGTAGCCTTCTTGGCGCATATCATAGAGGAGAAAGGCAAGGGTAAAACTATTCAGGACATCCCCGTTGTTCGGGATTACCCTGAGTTTTTTCCGAAGAACTACCTGGTTTACCCCCAGCACGACAGGTCGAGTTTCGTATAGACCTTGTACCTGGTGCTAACCCTATAGCCAAATCCCCATACCGTCTTGCACCGTCTGAGATGCAAGAGTTATCTAAGCAGCTTCAAGAGTTGTCTGACAAAGGATTCATTAGACCGAGCTTTTCCGTCTTGGGGCGTCCAGTCCTATTTATGAAAAAGAAAGATGGATCCTTCCGTATGTGTATCGATTACGTGAGCTCAACAAACTCACAATCAAAAATCGATATCCCCTACTTCGCATTGATGATCTCTTTGATCACTACAAGTGCTACCTGTTTCTCAAAGATTTATTTGCGTTCTGGGTATCATCAACTTCGTGTTCACGAGGAAGATATTCCCATGATTACATTCCCCACAAGATATGGTCATTATGAGTTTACTGTTATGCCCTTTGGTTTAACTAATGCTTCTGCTGTTTTCATGGACTTGATGAATAGGGTTTGTAAACCTTATTTGTACAAGTTCATCATTGTTTTCATTGATGATATTTTGATCTATTCAAAGACCCGAGCTGATAATGAACAACATCTCCGTCTAACGATGGAACTCCTAAAGAAAGAAAAACTTTACGCCAAATTCTCCAAATGTGAGTTCTGGCTTAAGGAAGTTCAATTCTTGGGAATATTGTCAACGAAAAAGGTATACATGTAGATCCCGCCAAAATCAGTACAATCAGGGATTGGAGTACACCTACTACTCCTACCGAGGTTCGTTCTTTTCTTGGTCTCGCAGGTTATTGTCGTCGTTTTATCGCAAACTTCTCCAAGACTGCGGTTCCTCTCACTGCTTTGACTCAAAAGAATAAAGCTTTTGAGTGGGGACCCAAACAAGAAGAAGCATTCCAGACCTTAAAGCAGAAACTCTGTGATGCATCTATCTTATCTTTACCTGAAGGTAACGACGACTTTGTCGTTTATTGTGATGCATCAAACTTAGGCCTTGGCTGCGTTCTCATGCAAAGGAACAAAGTTATAGCCTATGCATCAAGATAATTGAAGATTCATGAAAAGAACTACACCACTCATGATCTTGAGTTAGGTTTTGTTGTTTTCGCTCTCAAAATTTGGAGACACTACCTTTATGTACGAAATGCGTGGTTTTCAATGATCACAAAAGTCTCCAACATATTTTCAATCAGAAGGAGCTAACATGAGACAACGACGTTGGGTTGAACTCCTAAACGACTACGATTGCGAAATTCGCTACCATCCTGGTAAGGAGAATGTCGTGGTGATTCATTGAGTCTAAGGAACGCGTCAAGCTACACTATGTCCAAGTTCATCTAATATTCAAACTCGCATTTCTCAAGCTCAACATACTTGTGTTTCACAAGACTTGATGGGTAAGGAATTACCATATCATCTTGAGCCTCATCTTGAATTGAAAAACAATGGGTTATATTATTTCATGGACCGTTTATGGGTCCCAACTCAAGAAAATCTCCGCACCTTGTTAATGGATGAAGCTCACAACTCTCGTTATTCAATTCATCCTGGTGCAGATAAATTGTATAAGGATCTTCGAACCCAGTATTGGTGGCCGGGAATAAAGAAAGACATTGCCTTATATGTGTCCAAATGCCTTACTTGTCTTAAGGTGAGGCAGAACATCAACATCCCTCTAGATTATTGGAACAACCAGAGATACCAGTTTGGAAATTGGAAAAAATTGCTATGGATCTCATTACCAAACTACCACACACTAATAGAGGTCATCATGCCATTTGGGTAGTCGTTGATCGTCTAACAAAGTCAGCACACTTTATAGCAATCCGTGAGGATCTATCTGCTGATAAACTAGCTATGATATACATAGATGAGATTGTATCTCGTCATGGTGTTCCTTTGTACATCATATCAGATCGTGATGCTCGATTTTCATCGCACTTTTGGAGAACCATGCAATCTGCCATGGGAACCCAACTTAATTTAAGCTCAGCTTATCATCCTCAAACAGATGGTCAATCTGAAAGAACAATCCAGACACTGGAGGATATGCTTAGAGCTTGTGTGATCGATTTTGGTGATAGTTGGGATTCGCATCTACCGTTGATCGAATTCTCCTACAACAATTGTTATCACTCCAGTATAAACATGGCTCCTTTCGAGGCTTTATACGGTCGAAGATGTCATTCACCGGTCTGCTGGAATGAGATAGGTGAAGCTCAGCTTACTGGACCTGAACTCATTTAGAGACTACAGACAAAGTTAAAAAGATTGCGATAACCTTCTGACAGCTAGAAGTCTTCAAAAGAGTTACGCGGATAAACGTCGCAAGCCCTTGGAATTTCAAGTCGGTGATCATGTCCTACTCAAGGTATCCCCTTGGAAAGGCATTGTTAGATTTGGAGAGAAAGGAAAACTTGCACCACGATATGTTGGACCATTCAACATCGTTGAGAGAATCGGAAAAGTGGCCTACAGACTTGAGCTACCTCCTGAACTTGGAAATGTTCATCCAACCTTCAATGTGTCGAATCTTAAAAAGTGTTTGGCTGATGAAAACCTCCACATCCCTCTTGATGAAATTCGTGTTGATAACACGATGCATTTTGTTGAGAAACCAGTGGAAATAGTGGACCGTGAAGTCAAGAAACTCAAGCGTAAACGTATACCACTTGTTAAAGTTTGCTGGGAATCGAAACGTGGCCCAAAATTTACTTGGAACGAGAGGATCAAATGAGCGAAATATCCTCATCTATTCTCACAAGTTTCCTCTAAATAAATTTTGTGACGAAATTTCCTAAAGTAGGGGAGAATGTGACATCTGTGTACTTTAATCATCATACAATTCCGAAACAATTTCATATTAATAACATTGTGTTTTATTCCAATATTTGTGTATTTACTTATGGCATTTCGTATTTTCAATCCTTGTTCAAATTCGACCTTCCAAACATTTTCTAAAGTGAAATCGCGGACCGTTACGCAAACGTAACCCATTTAACGTGACATACACTCCGGAACAATGACACAAGCTAAACATATCTTAAATATTCTTTACATAACTTAGAAATAAGATTTGAAGATTTCGGTATGGTGAAAACATGTTTATTCAGCTCTAGGGGCTATTTTGCAAATTCTGCGAAACTACGCCTTTTCCGTATTTCACTATCAGAAACATGTTCGGATATCCAAAAATTTTTGTAATCATTAAAATATCATATTTTAGTGATTGGAATGCAAAAATACCTTTCGTTTCGCAATTTGAATCGTTTTCGCGTTCGTTACAACTTTCATCGTAATTAACCGAAAACCGCAACCGTACGACCGAACGAACCGACACCCGGGACATTTTTGAACATATTTCATGTTCCCAGCTTTAAAATCCTTATGAAGCTTGGAAAGTTGGGTAACGGGGGTTAAGCACGTCGAAAAACAAGTTTAAAGGCTGCAGGGATCAAAACTGCAACTTTTGCAAACTTCAGCACCTGCACAAGGCTTACGGACCGTAAGCCATGGACCATACGGTCCGTAAGGCATGCCCAAAACCAGAATTATTAGTAGCCCCTTGTTTTTATTCTTGGAGGCCAAGTTGTTTGATCACCAAGGCTTTAATTCCTAGCCTAACAAGTGTATGGTGTAGATTATTCCTTGCTCTCCGCACAAAACACTTGGTATGATCCAGTGGTTCAAGAATTCCTATAAATACCCATGATCATCTTCACTCCAACTTTCGAACCCAACCCGTTTGGTCGATCATTAGGATCCGACCAACATATATTGTGACCCTAAATATAGGGAATAACCTCTAGGGGTTATACCTTATGGGTACTTTGTTTAGTTAGTTGTATGATAGGTAGTTTATATGCCTTAGGAAAATGACCAAAATGCCCTTTTTGCGCGTGAATTCAATCTAAGCATACATAACCTAAATTTTGACACTTAAACTGATTATGCAACATTATTAACATGTTTAGGCATATAAGACTTATCATAGGACTAGTTAGACTATCCGATCGCGCTTTTGCACAAACGACACGTTAAAGTGGCGTAAACTACCTTAACAAGTCGTAACTGGTCATAAGCACTTAGGATTACTTTCAAATCAGAATGTAGGCTTTGTTAAACCATATCATATGAGTTCCAACACTCATTTGGTTTACAAGACCTCATTTTATCCGATTCTGATTTATTAACATAGTGACTCCATACTAGCTGCCACTTGATTCCTCGACTTTCCAACCTTTGTTATTTCACTAGATCAAGGATACTTGCAATCTTATGTGAGTACATAGTCCCCTCTTTTACTTTTGCAAATATTTTGGGGTGAAACACATGTGCCTACTTGTTACTTTATTGATTTCATGCTTTTATGACATATACTTGCTATGTTCATCTTTTACACATATAGTACATGATTTCAATTATGTTTTGCTAAGTATATTGACTCGAGTATAGGGCCGATCCTCGATGCTTAGGAACCTAGAGTTGATCTCTATTGTGCATAGTAGCGGAAATATTACAATAAGTATACCAATAGACAAGAATTAATCAGTTAAACGCCAATTTTATTGATCAAACGTCAAGAATCCAAATTGACAGAGCTTCGCCTCAGAGATGCCAAAGTTACAAATGAGGACAACAATCTAGCTATTTATAGAAGTTTAAGTTCGCCAGTGAGGGAGCTAAGTTCGCCCGAACTTGACCTAGTCAAGTTCGGCCGAACTTGACTTTACATGTGTCTCTTGAGTGAACTTGACTCAATACTCATAAATACTCCGTATTGCTAGCCTATTCAACTCTAATCTATACAGACTCGATATAAGACTAAGACATAGACATTATGCACAAACAGACTCCCCCTTGGATATCGTCTTCGTCTTGTATCAGTCTTCAAAACTCTATCTTCAAATAAACATTAACGCACACGACCGAAGAAGTCTTGTAAGGCTTCCTCCGCCGTTCTTGCTTTGGATCTGGCCTCTGATCTGTAGGAGGCACTTTGTTCATAAACTGAAATCTTCTAATACTTGCCTTTCTACCTTTCTCATGAATAGCTTCTAGACGCTTTTCTTCCTTTAAAAACTCAACCCGTTTAAGATCCCTCCAGCTTGTCTGCCACATCTTTCCTGAATTTACTTCATGCGCATAGCAAACATTCACAACTGTTTGATATTGCATAGCCTGTTCTTTTTCACGTTCCTCGAATACTATTTTGCTGTAGAACAAGGTTTTGATATCTTCTCTGGAACAGTTGAGAAGCCACATTGGATCTAGAATTGTTGGTGTATAATGTTTATGTCTTAGTCTTATAGCGAGTCTGTATAGTATAAAACTGATTAGGCTAGCTGACCAATGTATTTATGTAGGTTGACGACAAGTTCGCACATATGTTCATGTTAGGCCAAGTTCGGCCAACTTGCTATGGCACGTTCGGGCGAACTTAGGTTCTCTAGGAGCGAACTTGTACTTCTATATTAAACCTAGCTAGCCCTCCTCATTTGTAACTTTGGCATTTCAGTGGCGAAGCTCTGTCGGTTTGTAACTAGAACGTTTGATCTATAAAACTGACGTTTAACTGATTAAATCATGTCTATTGGTAAACACGACGTAATATTTCCGCTATTATGGACGTTAGATATCAAATTTAGGTTCCTAAGCATCGAGGATCAGTCCTACAAGTGGTATCAGAGATAGAACAGCCAGATTTGATAGTATCAAGACAAGAACACTTCTATTTCTGAAAAATCAAAGATCATCGCTGAAAACAATGTGCATAACGAATTGTTGAAATACGATTATCGCACAGTGAAAGAAGCATATGATAAAATGAAAAATGATTATGGCAGACTCGACAGAAATAACATCGAACAACATGATAGTATAAGGATGTTGAGTGGAACAGTAATGGATAAACAAAGGGCAATTAACATTTATATTAACACCATTGCTGAAACCAAACAAAAACTTCAAGACATGACAATCGAAATTGAAAGAGTTCAATAGTTGTTGAGAAGTTATACCACAAATGCATATGTTATTGATCACATTCTTCCGACAATCTCAACGGAAGAAAAACCTAAAAAGAAAACTGGCAAAGAATATAGTAATGTTCCTCCACCCCTTTGCGAAAAGTATCTGATGAGTTTGATTTTTCTGACCTAATGGACGATGAATCGAATAGGATGGAAGATAAAAGCCAGGGGTCGTCAGGGAAGACAGGGCCTTCAAATGATATTGACTTGTTAGACATTGATCGTTCTGCGAAGCCTGTGTCTGCAGTACCCATGAAGCCTTTGATGCTAATGTTTGAACATAATGTGGAAGAAGGTGAGTTTGTACATAATTACTCAAAAGAAGATTTGGCGAAACTAGTGGAAGTTGAAGCTAAGAACTTAGAGTTTGATTTTGAGGAAGTTATGAATGTTACTACATTTGAACCGAAAGAGTATCAGTATGAAAGAAGGTTTGAAGCTGATGAGTACAATCGAGTGATAGTTGAAGATTGGTCCTCAGATGATGAATCAGATCAGAAAGCTAAGTACGTCGGTCAAAATTCAAAAAGTTTTCCTACTTTTGAAGAGATGTACAAATAGCTTAATGAAGATATGTTGAAAGATAAGATTGCTGAAGCGTTACGAGAAGGAAAGATTCCTAAACCAATGACCAAAGAAGAGATAGCTGAAGCGAAAAAGTCCTGGTTCAAGGAGATGCCACGTGAACGTAAGTTTCGACGTCCACTAGCATTCTTCACCAGAAATAAAGATGTTTCTTTGGGAGATATACTGAGTTGGGGTTGGTTTAAAGAGCTCAACGTATATGCAATCAAAAGGGAATTTGGAGTGCAACACTTCAAATATCTTGCTGATTTCAAGACATTGTCGTACTGGGATATGGAAGAGTTAGTACAAACAATGAATGTTACTTATCATATGAAGACAATAGATCAGTTGTTGTGGAAGATGAATAAGTACGAAGCTGGTAAAGGTTGGAATCACTAGAAGCCATTCATTCCAAGACGAAAAGTTAAGATCAATAAGGTTACAGGGGAAAAGGACATAATGTTACTTATGAAACGTCCTAGAGCCATGAGGAAATGCCACTTATGCCGATCGAACAGAACTTCTATCCTTTATTCAAGTGGTGGCAGATAGATCCAACTACTTGCGAAGCGGTGATTGTGTTAAAATTTGAAGATCATCTGGATATTGCTAAGGAACGAGTTGAAGTGATGGGTCATCAGGGTATGAGAGGTTTGTGGAGGGCCATAAGGATTCTAGATCCTATATGATTGGTTAACTGCTCGAGAGAAGATACAAAATGCCTTTCTATAGCAAGATTGTTTTTGAAGAAAGAGAAAAGGTACAGGCGATGCAGTATCATAAAGTTGTTAACGTTTGCTATGCACGTGAAGTCAATTCTTGAATGATGTGGCAAACGAAGTGGAGGGATCTGGAGAGAGTGGAGTTTCTAAAAGAAGAAACCAGAAATGAGGCGATTAAAGAACGAATGGAAAAAGCGGTAAGGCAAAGTTCGCTAAGAATGGCTAACTTTAAAAGACCACCGCCAACTGATCAAACGCCTGATCCAAAGCAAGAACGACGAAGGAAGCCATTCAAGAACTTCTTTGGTAGTGTACATTAACGTTTAAATGAAGACAGAGTTTTGAAGACTGATAAAAGAAGAAGACTATATCCAAGGGGGAGTCTGTTGGTGCATAATGTCTATGTCTTAGTCTTATATCGAGTTGTATTGTATAGAGCTGATTAGGCTAGCTGAACAATGTATTTATGTAAGTTGAAGACAAGTTTACCCATATGTTCATGTTAGGCCAAGTTCGGCCAAACTTGCTATGGCAAGTTCGGGCGAACTTAGATTCTCCAGGAGCGAACTTGTACTTCTATATAAACCTAGCTAGCCCTCCTCATTTGTAAATTTCAGAGGCGAAGCTCTGTCAGTTTGTAACCAGAACGTTTGATCTATAAAACTGACGTTTAACTGATTAAATCATATTTATTGGTAAACACGACGTAATATTTCCGCTATTATGGACGTTAGATATCAAATTTAGGTTTCTCATGAATAACTTCTAGACGCTTTTCTTCCGTTAAAAACTCAACCCGTTCCAGATCCCTCCAGCTTGTCTGCCACATCTTTCTTGAATTTACTTCATGCTCATAGCAAACATTCACAACTCTTTGATATTGCATAGCGTGTTCTTTTTCACGTTCCTCGAATACTATTTTGCTGTAGAACAAGGTTTTGATATCTTCTCTGGAACAGTTGAGAAGCCACATTGGATCTAGAATTGTTGGTGTATAATGTTTATGTCTTAGTCTTATATCGAGTCTGTATAGTATAGAACTGATTAGGCTAGCTAACCAATGTATTTATGTAGGTTGAAGACAAGTTCGCACATATGTTCATGTTAGGCCAAGTTCGGCCAACTTGCTATGGCAAGTTCGGGCGAACTTAGGTTCTCCAGGAGCGAACTTGTACTTCTATATAAACCTAGCTAGCTCTCCTCATTTGTAACTTTGGCATTTCAGAGGCGAAGCTCTGTCAGTTTGTAACCAGAAGTTTGATCTATAAAACTGACATTTAATTGATTAAATCTTGTCTATTGGTAAACACGACATAATATTTCTGCTATTATGGACGTTAGATATCAAATTTAGGTTCCTAAGCATCAAGGATCAGTCCTACAATAATCCGATCGTTCTCCATAATCCCCTCATGCCTTGAAATCCCAATATCTCAACTCTTTCCTTCGTAATATCCAAAAGTTCATCAAATCGTAATACAATAACAGCTTCACATGTGGTTGGATCTATCTGCCACCACTTGAACACTGGATAGAAATTTTGCTCAGTCGGCATCAACGGCATGTTTCTCATAGCTCTTGGTCTTTACATGATCAACATTATATCGTTTTCTCTCGTTTTCTTGTTTGTCTTAATGCGACGACCCGGAATAAATGACTTCTAGTATTTAAATCCCTTTGTTGCTTCAAACTTGATCATTTTCCACAATAACTGATCAATATACTTCATATGATAAGTAACATTCACAGTCTGGACAAGCTCCTCACCATCCCAGTACGACAAATCTTGAAATAAGCAAGATACTTGAAGTATTGCACTCCAAATTCCCTTTTGACTGCATATACATTCAGCTCTTTAAACCAACCCCAACTGAGAATATCCCCCAATGACACGTCTTTGTCTCTGGTAAAGAATGCCAGAGGACGTCGAAACTTATGTTCGCGCGGCATTTCTTTAAACCAAGATTTCTTCGCTTGAGCTATCTCTTCTTTCGTCATCGGTTTAGGAACTTTGCCTTCACGAATCGATTCTTTGATTTTCTCTTTCAACATGTCTTCATCTAGTTGGTTGTACATCTCCTCAAATGTGGGAAAACTATCTGTATTAAGACCGACTTACTTTGTAGTTTGATCTGTTTCATCATCAGAAGACCAATCTTCAACAATCACTTATTCACCAGCTTCAAATCTCCTAATGTACTGATAATCATCCGGCTCAAAAGTGTTAACATTCAACACTTCCTCTTTAAAATCAAACTCTAGATTTTCAGCATCAACTTCAATCAACTTCGCTAAATCTTCTTTCATGTAATTGTGCACAAACTCGCCTTCCTCAACATTAAGTTCAAGCATCAAGATCATAGGCTTCGTCGCAGCAACGGGCTTTGCAAATCTATCAACATTCGACATATCAATATCAATCATATCAACATCATCAGTTGGCCCTTTTTGCCCTGACTCCCCCTAAATCTGATCCTCCATCTTATTAGATTCAACATTCAGTAGAGAAGAAAAATCAACATCATCAGAAACTTTTGCTTCACTAATTCTCATACCAACTCCTCCCTGATCATCATAATCATTATCATTAGCAACGTTCCAATCTTCATAATCAGAATCATCTTTCTTATCGTCCTCATCTTTATCCTCTTTCTCTACTTCTTCATCGTCCTTATCTTCAGAAGCAACGATAGGATCAGAAGGCTTGACAGATTCGTCAACCTTTGGAATATCGGAACTCAGAAGCTATAACAACATCATCAATAGACTTCTCTGCAGCTTCAGATGATTTAGGGGCTTCACCCTCAACACCTTTACCTTTGCCACTTGCTGCTAATTCTTTTTCAGATCTTTCCATAGCTTCTGACGATCCAGATAATCATATTCAGAAATGAAATCAATCCTCAGTGTATTGGATAACACTTTCTGCATTCTTGTGAATCTACGATCATTTAGGGCTTGAATTGATTTTAGATCTGCAATCTCTGTTTGAAGCTTTGCATTGGCATCCTGCAAATTTCGATCAATGCTTTAAAGAATTCGCATTCATTTTCTAACACTTTTACTTTATCATCTTGTCAAGCGTGATACACGTATTGTGGAACTTAGAAAAATCCATAGCAATCACACGAGCTGGAACTTGAGCCTGAAAAACGACGCAAAACAATTACCACGCATTACGAGAAAAAGTTACCAAAATTTTTTCAACACTTTTTCATCAAGTTCGGGCGAAATTGATGTGTGTATTACATTCTAAATTTACCAAGTTCGCTCGTACATGTATTACAAACATGTTCAAACAACCAAACATAAGTTCGGGCGAACTAATACATTTCAACATTTTAAAACCTAAGTTCTGGCGAACTTAGAACATACATCTTTCAATCCCTTTCAGAAGTTCGGTCGAACTTAAGTCCAAAACAGATTTATTCAGATTGGATAGCAAGTCCGGTCGAACTTGATAAGAAGTTCGGCCGAACTTGTTATCTCTTTCGATCAAACCTATTCACTTTATTAATCAACAATTTCAATCAAATCCAAGCTATTTTCACGGTCGATTTAGGTTGTAGATTATGATTGTAAACTCAATTTAGTCATTAGAACCCTAGATCTACCAAATTTTACAATTTCAGATCTGATTTCATCGATTAAGATCTAATTCATGGTTCAAATGTCGAATACACACCTCTTCCATTGTAATAAGTGTGCTAATCACTTAAAATAATCCAAATTTTGGTAGCAATTCGACTCTAAGATGACAATTTCTCACAATCGCTCATAGATGATAAGTTCACTCAGAGTGTTATGCGTGCATGTAATGAGTTGGCCGAACTTACTTAGGTATTTATACCTTGGCAAGTTCAGGCGAACTTGATAAGCCCAGTTCGAAAACCCAATAGAAGTCCGGGCGAACTTACTTTTTAAATAGCCATCAATTGCAAGTTTGGTCGAACTTGCTGAAATGTTAAACTTTGTTTAGTTTGACAAATTCAGCCAAACTTGCCAAAACAAAATTCAAACTTTTTCAAATTTTGCAATTAAGTCCCTGAACTTTTCAACTTTTTACCAGTTATGAAAATCCACTCAGTTGACCAAGTCCAAGTTAATGACCTTGGTTAACCTATTTGTCTGTCGAGTCCAAGTTAATGACCCCAGTTTGACCCGTTATGAATAAACTGTTGATATTTTCAAAATTAAAGTTTCAAATTAATGAACTTTTCATTGTTTTGGCTTTTCAGATTTTACAGATTAGCTCCCAGCCCGTTGTAAACGAGATTCCCACCATTTCTAGCACCTTACCAGACTGCGAAGACCCGTTCTCCAACACTGGTTTGCTGAAAACAATGTAGAAACAAAATATTTTTGTATTTTTGTAAGTTTATGCTAAAACACACTGAAAATCTTTTTGGTTTTAATTTGTAAAGCTGATAAGCTATGTACAGAACAAAGTAAACTATGTACAAACATATTTACAGACATATTTTTGTGAATTCGTGTCTAAGGATCAAATCAGTTAAATGAGACATATCACCATTACCATTGAACTTTAGATGACTTTAAGTTTTAAACTCATTTACCTAGATTGTCAATATGTTTGTCCACTTAAACTTTACCACGTTTCTCAACTGTTTCAAGATATGTTAAGGTATGATTTATGAAACTTGACTTATCTGCGGTTCCCACTTCTTGAATATACTCCCGTATCAACATTCCCTAGATTTCATCTTACAGGTGAATATAGCGTAATTGATATCTATATCTGGGTTAATGTGAGGCCTTGAGAGCTCAGGTTAGTACTACCGTAGAGACAGAGAGATGAAGGCTCGACTTTAAGGTGTGTTCCAATTAAGGAATCTTTTCAGCACTACAAATGATTAGATCTTTGATACTTTTTCAAAATTGGATGCAGCTTAGGGGTTTATAGCGAAAGTCTTATAAAAGTTCTAGGCTGTTGTTCAGCAAAATCAAAAGAACTTGTATAATACCCCAGATATCAACTATCTATAAAGACCTCGTATCTCAGAATCAGGCAATCTCTTAAACGAAATTTCAAAGTACTAAGTCCATATATCCAAGATATGTTAATCCACAAGATTAAGCAGTTGTAAAATTTAGTTTATATCTCGAAAACAGTTTATTGAACGTGTTAAGCCTATCGACACATCCACAGTAAGACTTGTTTAACACTTTTTAAACTTTACATTTCTTTAGCATATTGTGATAGTCCACTGATGCACTATCATTTTCTTTTTGTGACACCGAATTCTTTTTGTCTTTATCAATGTTTTTGTACTTTTTGCATTTTTCATATGTTTTTGGATTTTAAAATTTTCAAATGTTTTTGTATTTTCTCTAACATTTCTCCCCCTAAAATCAAAAACAACTTTTTGTATTTTAGTTTTTAATAAAATATAGACAAACCAATGTGGAACATGTAAACTCGTCGTCCGATCCGTATTCAACCTCAGCGTCCGCACCTGTCAGCAAGTTTTTCATACCATTAATTCTTAACTAGTATTAAAACCGTGATAAAGAAAGTGGTTCGGTATAAAAATCAGCCTTTTCTTCGTCGGTGTGGATTTTTTCTATTCGCACCAACTTCTTTTCGTAGCAGTCAGGAATGAAGTGATAACGAATTTCAATGTGTTTTGTGCGTGAGTGATGAACCGGATTTTTAGTTATATCAATGGCTGCCTTATTATCAACATACAACGGAGTGTCGAGAAATTGCAGACTAGTCTATCATCTGCTGTTGTATCCACAGAATCTGTGAACAACAGCTGGAGGCCGAGATATACTCAGCTTCACAGGTAGAGAGAGCGACAGTAGTCTGTTTCTTATACTGCCAGGTTACCATTCTTGTTCTGAAGAACTTGCATCCTGCTGTAGTCAATTTTGAATTCAACTTATCTACACCAAAATCAGAATCAGGTATCCTGCAAGATCAAAATTATCATTCTTCGGATACCACAAGCCGGTTCTTGGGCATCCCTCAAGTATCTAAGATTCGCTTCACGATCTGCATGTGTGAAATTCTCGGGCTTGACTGATATCTGGCGCGTAGGCAGGTAGGATACATGATATCTGGGAGCGATGCCGTCAGATACATCAACGATCCTATCATTGATCTGTAGAGTGTCTCATCAACTTTGGTTCCAGTTTCGTCATGCAAATCCTGTGATTAAGAGCAAGAGGAGTAGATAACGGCTTCGAGCCTTCCATATCAAACTTCTTAAGATGTTGTGCACATACTTGGTCAGATGAATGAAAATACCTCTGGAAGTTGGTCTACTTGTAATCCGAGGAAGAATTTCATTTTGCCCATCGAAGACATTTCGAATTTCTTCCTCATGATGCCCTCAAACTCCTCGCAAAGACTATCATTCGTTGATCCAAAGATGATGTCGTCCACATAGATTTGAACGATAATTAGATGACTACCAGCTTCTCTGGTGAAGGGAGTACTATCCACAGTTCCTCTGACAAAGTCGTTTCCCACGAGATGTTGCGATAACGACTCGTACCAAGCTCTCGGGGCTTGGTGTAAACCGTAAAGAGCTTTGTCGAGAAAATATGCTTTCTTTTTGTTGAGTAGATCGACAAACCCTGGTGGTTGTCCGACGTACACCTTCTCGCGTAATTTTCCGTATCAAAAAACTGATTTGACATCCAATTGATAGACTTTAAATCCTTTCCATGCTGCGAAGGCAAGGATATTCGAATAGATTCTAAACGAGCTACTGGTGCGTAGACTTCCGTGTAGTCTATCCCTTCCTGCTGGTGAAATCCCTTGACAACAAGCCGAGCTTTGTTTCGAAACTATAATCCCTCGATCATCTCGCTTGCATTTAAAGACCCATTTAGTATCAATTGCTTTTTGATTTTCAGGTAGATCTACAAGCTCCACACTCCTAACTTCTCGAACTGTAACAGTTCCTCTTGCATTGCTTGTACCCAGTTTTCATCGCCTAAAGCTTCAGAAACACTTTTTGGCTCCATCTGGGATATGAAACATGAATAGTAGAAATACTCTTGAATTGGAGCAACACGAGTATAGAAACAGCTCAAAGCTTTGTTTATTTGACTCCGTGTTCTCAGACCAGCTTGTAATTCGCCTATTATAGAATTTGACGGATTATAAGAATATGATCTTGGTATCACTTCGCCTGGAACAACCACAATATTCTCTTGATTTGTGATATGTTAATCTACCACTACTTCAACTTTAGGAGCACTACTCGGGCTTGCAGATTCATTCAATAAACTTGTAATCTGCTCTGCTTCTTCATCTGAAGAAGATTCTCCATCGGCATCGAATGTTGGAGCCTCGTCCGAGTCTGAACTCTGTGCTTCAGAAAGATTATGATTCACTGTCGTATTGACTGGTTCTGTAGTCGGTGACATTTGTTCTGATTGTGTTTCTTGACCACCGCTATTACTTGAACTAGCATCAGAAGAAGATGATCCCAACGTGGGTTGATTAACCACATTGGTCTGACAATTTGCTCTTGATTTTCTGATTGATGAAGATAATATAACGCTGCAATTTCTTCATCTGATGGTTCTTCAGGCAAATCAAATGATTCCCACAAGTCTTGATAGTTGAATAACCATGCACCATCTTTTCTCTGACCATGATCCGTATGGTTAAAACAATCAACATGTTGCGCTTCAATGACTCTTCTCAATGAGGGAACATAAACTCTTTTCAATGGACTTGCATATCCGACAAAGAAACCTTCGAGTGATTTAGCTCCAAATTTGCCATCTTGATCAATTACAGTACATGGAGCTCCAAATGGTTCTAAGAACTTCAAATTCGGTTTCCATCGGTTGATCAATCCAAAGCAGGTCTTCCAGAAGCTGACTGGAAGCTTTGAGTCTGCAAGCATTGACTGTTAAGACTCTGTTAAGTGTGTAACAAGTCATTGCAACTGCGTCACTCTAGAAGCTGACTGGAAGCTTTGAGTCTGCAAGCATGGTTCTTGCAGTTTCTATAAGCGTCCTATTCTTCCGTTCAGTGACAACGTTTTGCTGTGGAGTGTAGGGTGCACTGAACTCGTGCAAAATCCCTTTAGCATTGTAGAATTCCCTCATTTTGGTGTTTTTGAACTCATTACCGTTGTCACTTCTAATGCATCTCACCGGAAAATGGTACAGGTTCTCAAGTTTCTTGAAAAGAATCACCAAATTTTGAAAAGTCTCATCTTTTGATTCTTGGAAGAATACCCACGAGTATCAGGAATAATCGTCTGTAACTACCAAGCAGTAGAGATCTCCAGAGATGCTTCTGGCATTCACTAGACCGAAGAGATCCATATGAAGTCTTTCGAGAGGCAACTTTATCAAATTAAGAATCTTTCTTGGATGAGATTTCTTGATCTTCTTTCCCTTTTTACACTCGAGACAATTATCTGACATATGAAAACTTTTCAGATTCACACCTTCTTCCAAACCGTTATGCACCAAATGATTCATCTTTCTCAGGTGAATGTGGCCCATCTTTCTGTGCCATAATATTGAGTCCTTCTCAGTAGCTTTCGAGACAAAAATTGTGCCGTTTTTGAAGAAGTAGTAGCATTTCCCATGTCAAGAACATACAAATCATTCTCTCTTGGTGCACGCATGAGTATCCACTCGCTGCTATTTTGAAACCTAGTCAAATTCATATTCATCAACATAATCAAATTCATATTCATCATCTGGATTTTCTTCAATATTATGTTTGAAAACTTCACTTTCTTTTATCTTTCAAACTGTTACCACTTGTAATTATGACAGTTTCAGACTTGATTTCAGATTTTGATTCTTTCATGCTATCACTAGTCTTAACAGGCTCAGACTTAATGATTTCAGTGGTTGTTGACCTTTTCTTAGCAACTAGGCTTGTGATTTGATATTAGCCCTTTGATATAAAACTTTGTGCCGTTTGCTTTTGAGGATTCTCCTTTTACGAACGTTGAATTTTCGAATTTCTTTACAAAATTGTTTCATTTATTCTTTGTCAACATTTCTTTTAAGATTCTTATTTGCCCAATCTCTGGTTACTTTGGGTTTTCAACATCTGAACTTTCTTTCCTTTGAAGATAAGCGGTTTAGATTTCGGACACTTCCGTGCAATATGACCAACTTCATTGCACTTGAAGCAAATCCGATTATCATGTGAATGTCCACTAGTGGATTTTACACCACTTGTGGCTTTCACCTAATCTCGAAGTTCTTTCTATTTCTTAAACTCATCATTTGATTGCTTCCTAATCAAACTCTCCTCTTTTGGGTTTAGAATAGAATTTCTTTTCATTTTTCTCCAGGTCATCTGATGTGACTTCAACCTGTTTAAATAGTTTGTCCAATTGATTCTCTTTGACGTTCCAAATCGGAAAACTGTCATCAAAGTATAACCTACCAGATTCCTTAACCTTGTACATGAAAACGTTAGGATCATCACATAGATCATCTTCCGATGATGTCTCGTCATTTTCAGAATTTGTGTCAGAACTGTTCAAACTCGAGGTGGCGCTATCAAAGCTGCCATCATCAGAATCATTCAGAACATTTTCAACCACCTTTTTCACTACCGCATTGTCATCATCTGATTTAGTATAGACTACATCAATGTTCTCTGGCAACTCATTTTTCTTTTCAGATAACAACTCAATGTTGAGTGCCTTATCCATTCCATCAACAGTTTTGCGACAATACTTCTCGCAAATGGGTGGAGGAACATTACTGTATTCTTTACTAATTTTCTTTTTAGGTTTTTCTTCCGATGAAATTGTAGGAAGAATGTGATCAATGACATACGCGTTAGTTGAATAACTCCTAAAAGTTGTTGAACAAGTTCTGTTTCAATTTTCATGTCCTGGAGTTGTTGTTTGGTTTCAGCAATGGTGTTAATAGATGTTTATTGCTTTTTGTTTATCCATTATTGTACCTTTCAACATCCTTATGGTATCATGTTGTTCAATATTATTTCTATCGAGCCTGCCATAATCATCTTTCATTTTGTCATACGCTTCCTTCATTGTACGATAATCGTATTTAAAATGTTCGTTATGTACATTGAGTTCAGCGATGATTTGTGATTTTTCGGCGCATTTAGCACATGGCTCGATACATTTTGTGCAAGGTTTTACAACCTCCACAACTTGCACTTTAACGACTTCTTTTACCTCTGGACCTACCTTGGTTAGATTCGCCATCATAGCTTTATCTGCAAAGTCCTTGAGGTTTTCGGTAGTTACTTCTTGAACAACAACAGTAATTTCTTCATTTGACTTCTCCTCGATCACTTGCTCCTGAGAACTTCCATCAAAGTGTCCTGCAAAACTATCACACGAGTTAGGAGATAATATTCCTTGGTTCTTCATGTGAAGATATGCCTCTTCCTCCTGTTGTTGCAGATATGTTCCAATAGAATATTCTCTAGAGCTGCTGCTTCTTCGGCAGATGTATCTTCAAAAATCTCAGCCATCATGCAACTCCGGTCTTCTTACCAATATAAGAATTCCAATCGAAGCCATCATCCTCGTTTGAAGCAACCATTGCTTTATCAGTGTTACTGCTGCTTGGCTTTTCCTGGATCTCAACTTGTGTCTTTTTGGGTAAGGCTTGTATTGAAGAGATTTCTTGTAATACTCGTTGCCTCCACCAAATGGACTTTGATTGCCCGTGGCTTCAGTATTTTTGCATTCTCTCTTAAAATGCCCATTTTGTCGGCATCTGAAACAAGTGATCTTCGATTTGTCGAACCCTAGCTTGTTGCTTGAATTTTGATATCTCGGCCAGTGAGTGCAACAAACTTTGTGACCCTTCGAATGATAGAAGCTAGATACCACTTGATATCCATCAGTTCAAGTTCTTCTTCGTCTACCTGATCGTAGTCTTCGACGGTCATTTCGGGATTGCCGATCTTTCCAGCTACAAGACTTTCGTATGATTCTAGAATAATGGCAAGAAGTGACATGTGTTGTTTTGCAACTTGCTCAGAAACAACATTGTTTAGATTTACAACAATGTTACACTTGTACACATTTGGATCAGAAATTGTTTGTTGATTCTGATTTGCTTGACTCTGATAAGAAGCATTTGACCCTGTGCTTGTGAACGAAGAGCTTTGTGGACTTTGATCATATTGTGGATATGATTGGTTCTGATTCTGTGGAGAAGAATTCAAGTTTGCATTGAATGTTGTATGTATCTTTGGGCTTGAAATACTATCTTTCATTCCGTTCTTGTAATACAGACCAACATCTTGAACAATGTTAGCATTCTTCGACTTTGCAATCTTCAGCAATTCCATTTCATGATCTTCAAGTATGCTGATGAATGTTGACAACTTAAAGAATTCCAATTCGGACTTTCTTTCAGAACCATCAAATAAGTAGTCCACTCTCCGTCAGGTAAGGCATCTGCAAGCTTATTAATGTATTCTGGTTCAGTCTTCTCGAGACCGTGTCTTCTCATTTGGACTTTCAGATGATAGAAGCGCTCAATCATCTGCTTCATTGTCTTGCCCTTCAACATGTTGAAAATATCGAACTCCTTCATGATGAGAGCTTTCTTACTCTTGATCATCTCTGCGCTGCCTTGGTATTTCTTTTGTAGTGATAGCCAGAGATCTCTCGCAGTAGTATACTCGGGCAACAAGAACAGAATATCTTCTTTAACAGATTTTTGAATGAGGCTTATCATTTTTTTCTCAGTAATGTACTCATCTTTCTATGTTGTGGTGTACTTGTGCTTCTCTAGTACTTGCTGATGTTCATACAACGGAACAGTGTAACTTCTCTCAATCGACACCCAGCCTTGGAAATGCATGGCCTGGACCCAATAACTAAATTTCTCCTTCCATCCTTCATACTCGTCCATGCTCATTAACTTTGGCGGTTTAACGGACGTGCCCATTTCGTTGCCTAGATTGACTTGTTGTACGACATTAGCATTGGAGGTACCCACTCCGGATATATACGCTCTATGAATATCATCCATCGCGAATATCGAGACACGTACACTGAAAACACTTTAAAACTTTTGAAAATGTAGATTTACTACAAGTTCGGTCGAACTTGTAGTTGTAAATGAAGAATTCACTTAATTTATCACAAGTTCGGTCGAATTTGTGATTCCAGATTTGAAAATATCCCTTGAGAACTTCGGTCGAACTTGCAATCTAGAATTTATAAGTAACTTGTATGTTCGGGCCAACTTAACCTGAATTTTCTTGATATTAATCAAGTTTGGTCGAACTTGATATAAAATTAATGATTATTTGGTAAGTTCGAGCGAACTTGGCAAAAATTTCCTCAAAACACCTCAAGTTCGAGCGAACTTGGTAAAAACTCACTAAAAAGTAACCTTTTAGCACAAGTTCGAAGATTAGTGTTTTGGAAAACATGGTTTTGCACAATTTTAACACCAATTAGTTTGATTTTAGTCTCCAAACTCTCAGGGGTTTATCTATCTTGTATTTAACATGTCATATTCAAAATTGGACATAATTTGACCATGAACTCTTCATTTATGTGTAAAAGTTAAGAAAAATAGAAGAATGGAGTAGAATTAGAAGTGTTCTTGTATTGATATCAATCAAATCAGGCTATTCTAGCTCTGATACCACTTGTAGGACCGATCCTCGATACTTAGGAACCTAGATTTGATCTCTATTGTCCATAATAGCGGAAATATTACGACAAGTTTACCAATAGACAAGAATTAATTAGTTAAACGTCAATTTTATTGATCAAACGTCAAGAATCCAAATTGACAGAGCTTCGCCTCAGAGATGCCAAAGTTACAAATGAGGACAACAAGCTAGCTATTTATAGAAGTTCAAGTTCGCCAGTAAGGGAGCTAAGTTCGCCTGAACTTGACTTTACATGTGTCTCATGAGCAAACTTAACTCAATACTACATAAATACTCCATATTGCTAGCCTATTCAACTCTAATCTATACAGACTCCATATAAGACTAAGATATAGACATTCTGCACCAACATCGAGCATGCTAGCACATTGATTTATGACTTACTTTTGTGGCATATGTTGACTTAGCATATGAGCACATTGATTTTACATTACATTTTGCTATGTATGTTGACTGAGCATGCTAGCACATTGATTTCATGGCATTTCTACTACGTATGTTTACTTAGCATACTTAGTACATGGTTTTTACATGACATGCTTACATTGGTTATGACATTTGGTATGTTTAACGGGACAAGAATACATTCATTAACGTTGATCACGCCGCTCGGTAGTATGTAATGGTACCATAGGACTTGACAAATCTCGTTCCCCGTGTCCTAGGTTTGTTTAGAAGTAGGGAATGACATAATCCGAATACATTTTTGATAAACCTTTGACTTGTTAAGGGTTTATCCGACAGTCTCAAGGCTTGAATGTATGCGATAAGCATTACTACATAAATGTTCATATCAAATAAAGCATTGGTTTTGCAAAACATGACTTTTGATTTTAAACTTTTGTTTATTCAAGACATTGTTTTGTACATGACATTTGGTTACACAAGACATTTTGTTATACACGACATATTACATATGGTTTGAGTAAAGAGTTTTTCTTTACTTGCCATACAAGACATTTGTCATATAAGACATGGTTTATAGCTAACATTGTGACAAATTACATTGTTTACACATGACTTTTGAATTTGTTTGACAAGACATATTTGGAGGTTATTTGATAATGATTTAAATAACGAGATGTGTGTACTATGATAAAAGCATGGTGGATACGCCGCTGGTATTTCCTATATATAAGTGCTTTCATGATATTACATATCGTAGCGTTATTTAAACCACTTCGAAAAAGACAAAGACATGAAACATTTGGTACATATAACATATATTTTTCACAAGACATTTTTTTTACAAGTGGCATATTTTATACAATTCATTTTCATTCGGTTAATTATTTAACCATTCATCCTTCTTTTATATCATTTGATTTTCGTATGATTTTATAAAAGAAAACATTTTATAAGGTTCATGACTACTGTTCGTTAAACTATTATTTTAACTTCAAGTCATGAATCCTCATCAACAAAACCTATGTAACTCACAGGCAGTTTTATGCTGATGTACCTATTTTTACATGTGTTTCAGAAATTAATATCTGAGGTTGATTATGCTACACTTAGGCGGACTTGGGCTTTAGTGACTTAAAATCAAGCAAGACAAATAAATTTATGTTATGTTTCAGTTAAATTCCAGACAATGTAAACAATTTGGATCAATAATACAAAACTTTAATTACCATGATTGTTGAAACAATAGTTCTGTTACGACACTCCCTGATGATTCCGCCTCGGTTTGTTGTTTTACGTGGTCAGGGTGTGACATCATGGTTACTTTTGTTCAAACATTTCCTTAAACAATCTATGCCATGAATCTTCAACACAAAACCTATGTTACTCACAGGCATTTTTATCCTGACGTACCTATTTTCACACATGTTTCAGGAGCAAATGTTTGAAGTTGATCATGGTACACATAGGACGGACATGGGCTTTAGTGACATAAATTCATGAAGAATAATTTAAACTTTGTTATGTTTTCTTTTGTATTTCCATACAATGTAATCAAACTTATTTAAATAATCATTACTTTAAATGCCATGGTTGTGAAACAATAGTTCTGCCACATGACTCCCCGACGTTTCCGCCGCGGTTGGTTGCTTTACACGGTCGGGGTGTGACAGAAAGATTGGTTTCAGTGCTAATGGTTATAGGGAATTAGCTTATTAGTAATTCTTTGACCTAAACTATAACCTTTCTAGGACCCTAACACAAGTCATTTTGTGTTTAGATTCTTAAAGCAATACCATCATCTATCCTTAGGTGATTAAGTATACAAGTACACGAATTTCAGATCCGTTTTGAAAATCAATCATCTATGCTTAGATGATTTGTTTTCAGGATTTATACCTTTAAAGTTTTCAAATCTCGTCAAAGTTAGGGTCTTAATAATGTGAACACATGCAATCTGGAAGGGTGGGTGCTTGTACCCTGAGTTTTCTGTCTAAGGCTAGAGTGTTCGTACAAATCCACTGAATCGGACCAGTCGCTCTTACCTGGGAACTCTTGGGGTGAGTGTCCACTTATAGGCTAAAGCATATCTTTGCGATACATTATAAAGACCCATTTACATTGATTAGTCATTGTGTGTCATTTGTATGTTTTGAGTACCAAATGAATGACCAACATCCTTACTCTTCGTTGATATTTATGTCATCTCGTTTTCTTTATCCAACATTCATCTCACTTCAATTCAGCTAAACCACTCAAGTTTAGTGGCTCTAGGGGAGCAACTGGGCTCCTACAGTGGTTTGAGAGTCTTGAGAGTACTTTTCGCCATGTCCAATGTCCCAATGAGCGCAAAGTCGAGTTTACTTCTAGCATTTTGAAAAGAGAGCGCTCACGTGGTGGAACGGAGTGATGATAGATAGGGGTGCTGATATTGCTATGGGTAAACTTTGGAGGAACTTAGAGCCCTCATGATGAAAGAGTTCTGCCCCCGTCATGAAAAGAGGCCGCTTGAAAATGAGTTCCATAATCTAAAGCAGGAGAGTGGAGAACACCGTGCATACACCAATCGGTATGAGGAATTGATCTTGCTGTGTTCTAAAACGGTGACGCCTTTGGATAAGGCAATTGAGAAATATATAGATGGTCTTCCTAATCCAATTCAGGATATTTTCACCGGCAGCAACCCTACTTCTGTTAGGCAAGCCATCGAGCTCGCTGCAACCCTCACTGAATCAGAAATCAAAAAGGGTAAACTCCACCATAAGGGTGACAAGAAACCAACTGACAAGACAGAGAGACGAAAGGGTAACACGGGCGAAACCTCGAGAAAGTCTAGGAAGCGTAAGGCCTCCAAGAATTTCGCTGTCACTGCCCAACCCAATGATGCCGCTCCCAACCAGCTAGCACAACCACCTGCCAAGAAAGGGGTACTGCACCTTTGTGTAACAGATGCAACAGTCACCACTAACCCTAGTTACCGTGCCGTATTTGTTCAAACTGTGGACTATCTGGACATTTGGAAAATGTTTGTCGTTCTCCTCCTGCCCAAAATAATGTGGTTCAAAACCCTGTTCAACAGCCAGCCAATCCAGTGCGACCTTACTATCCGCCGGGGTCTTGCTATAACTGCGGTGATCTTACTCATTATCGGAACAACTGCCCGAGGTTGGCGATTGGAAACCCTGCTCGTGGACAAGCATTCAACATTAATGCAAATGAAGCGTGTGCCGTTAACGAGTTGGTGAATGATACGTTCCTTGTTAACAACCATCCTGCTTCTATTCTTTTTTATTCGGGTGCTGATTGAAGTTTTGTATCTTTAGCTTTTGAACCGTTACTTTCTAAGTGAAGAACCAAACTAGGAAAGCCCTTGACAGTCGAAATAGCCAGTGGTGAACCTCTTGTACTCGATTTTGTCATTCCTAGTTGTCAATTGAACCTCTATAACCATCTTTTTCCTATTAACCTCACACCAATGCAAATCGGAAGCTTCAACATTATAGTGGGAATAGATTGGTTAGCCAAACATCATGCTGAGGTGGTTTATTTTAGTAAGATTGTTCGTATACCTCTTCCGTCTAGTGAAATCTTTGAAATTCATGGAGAAAAACCTGTCAGTAACCTTAAACTCATGACATGTACCCAAGCACAAAAATACCTATGAAAGAATTACGTGGCTTTCTTGGCACATACGGTAGAGGAGAAAGGCAAGAGCAAGACCATTCAAGACATCCCCGTTGTTCGGGATTATCCGGAGGTGTTTCCTGAAGAGTTACCTGGTTTACCCGAGCACGTAAAATTGAGTTTCGTATTAACCTTGTACCTAGTGCCAACCCAATTGCCAAATCTCCATACCGTCTTGCACCGTCTGAGATGCAAGAGTTGTCAAAGCAGCTGCAGGAGTTATTCGACAAAGGATCTATTCGTCCGTGCTTTTCACCTTGGCGCACGCGTGTTCTATTTGTAAAGAGGAAGGATGGATCTTTCTGAATGTTTATCGATTACCGTGAGCTTAACAAACTCACCATCAAAAATCGATATCCCCTACCTCGCATTGATGATCTCTTTGATCAGCTTCAGGGTGCTACCTGTTTTTTCGAAAATTGATCTGCGTTCTGGGTATCATCAGCTTCGTGTACTCGAGGAAGATATTCCCAAGACAGCTTTCCGCACTCGATACTGTCACTATGAGTTCACTGTTATGCCATTCGGTTTAACATGCTCCGGCTGTCTTCATGGACTTGATGAATAGGGTTTGTAAGCCTTATTTGGACAAATTCATCATTTTTTTCATTGATGATATTTTGATTTATTCAAAGACTCGAGCAGACCATGAGCAACACCTCCGTCTAACGATGGAACTTCCTAAGAAGGAACAACTTTACGCCAAATTCTCCAAGTATGAATTTTGGCTTAAGGAAGTTCAGTTCTTGGGACACATTGTCAACGAACAAGGTATACATGTAGATCCCGCCAAGATCAGTGCTATCAGGGATTGGAATACACCTACTACACCTACAGAAGTTAGTTCATTTCTTGATCTCGCGGGTTATTACCGCTGTTTCATTGCTAATTTCTCCAACATTGCGGTTCCCCTCACTATTTTAACTCAAAAGAATAAACCTTTTGAGTTGTGACATTTGTGGTGATCCGATCATGTATCAATTCCGGACGAATTATCAATCAATGAAATTTTTGCGTTTTATTTATGAGATTTGTATTTTTATCATGACAATTGCACGTATTCGATTCTTGCACGATTCCGAACTCTTAAACGACTTCTAGAAGTGAAATAGCAAACTATTACGCAAACGTAATCAGTTTAACGCGATGTATACTCCGGAACATCGACATAAGCTAACATACCCTAAATACCCTTTACATAACTTAGAAATAAGTTTTGAGGACTTCGATATTGCAAAAACACGCTTATGCAAGCTCAGGGGCTATTTTGTAAATTCTGTGAAACTATGCCGATTCGCGTATATCGTTATCCGGAACATGTACGCACATCCAATAAATTTTTTAATCATTAAAATATAGCATTTTAATGATTGGAATGCAAAAATATCATTCGTTACGCGTTTACGGTCATTTGCGCGTTCGTTACGATTTTCGTCGTAATTAACCGAAAACCGCAACCGTACGACCAAACGAACCGACATCCAAAAAGTTTCCGAGCATTTTTGAAGTTCCCTATGCTTTAACTTCCTTCTAAAGCTTAAATATAGGGTTAACGGGTGTTAAAAGTGCCAAGACGCGTCGAAAAACAAGTTTTAGGCTGCAGGGACCTGTTCTGCCAATTCTGAAACTTGGGAATCCCAGGCGCCACGCGAGAGACCCCCCAAGATCTCCAGCGACGGGTGGGGGATGCCCAGTTATAGCAGAAAAATGGCAGAAAGCTGTTTTACAGCTTTGAAACCCAACATTCGTGATCTTCAAGTTCTAGCCTGGTCTTGACACGTCTTTGAACATGTGGAATGATCCTAGAATGGTCCTTGACATTTGTGATCATCAAATCCATCCTCCACAACTATAAATAGGCCATTGATCTCACATTTTAACTTCCTCATTCTTTCCCTTTCTCTCTATAACTCTAAGAGGAGAACTCCCACTTTATTGGAGGTCTCCCAACTGAGTTTTCTAAGTCTTTTCATCATCTTTGGCAGCCTTGAGCACAAGTAAGTGTTTTAACATAGCCTTGTTCATTCATTTTAGCTATTTCAAGCTAAAAGTCAAACAGTGTTTGACTTTAAGCTTGACCATTAATTGGTCAAAGCAAAGTGCAATTGGACTTTGCAACGTGATCGTAATCACGATGGCTATGATCCTTAGCAATCGTGCCTAGTGATTACCACGTTTACTAGTCAAAGTGACGAATCAAAGTTTCGGTCAATAATGCGCGAAATGAGCATTATACGACGGAACTATTTTCGGGTATCAAAACCCTTTGTTTTGATACCAAATCAGTTTTATAAACTTAGTTAGACATGTTTAAACATGTCTAACTCGTCACTTTTAGTTTAATGCTTATTTAGGGTCGTAAGTCGAGCGGTCTTGACCACCGTTTTGACTTTCGAATCCGACCCGTTTGGTCGATCTTAGGATCCGACCAAACACATATATGTGACTATGGTTATATAGGGAATAACCTTCTGAGGTTATACCTTATGGTCACGTCGTTTGGTTAGTGTTATGTTAAGTCGTCTGTTATGCCCTATAATGACCAAAATGCCCTTTTTGCGCATAAATCAACTTTAAGCATATGTGACCAATGTTTTGACATACAAACTGATGTTGCAACTATAATAAACTTATTTTGGCATATTAGACTTATCATAACACATATCTAACCATCCAAACACGTTTTTACGTGAATGATCCGTTAAAGTAGTGTAAACTACCTTAACGAATCATAACGGGTCAAAAGCACTTAGGAATCTTTTCAAATCAGAATGTAGACTTTGTTAAAGCATTTCATATGAGTTCCAACACTCATTTGGTTTACAAGACCTCATTGTATCCGATCCGCCGATAAAAGTCCCGACATTTACATAGTTATCCAATTTTAGGACACGTTTGATTTCTCGAACATTTGAGCTTGTTTAATCTTTGATTCAACATTATTTTGCAACCCCAAGTGAGTACATAGCTCCCCTCTTTTATGATTTTGAAATATTTTGGGGTGATTCAATGTGCTAAATTATTTTCAAGTTTTCAAATTACAAATGCTATGGTTTATATAAACACGACGATTTCAATAATGTGAACGAACTTGTTGGTGCGTTATATACATGACACGAATGACATTCATTAGCTTTGGCCAAGCCGACCAGTAGTAAGCTATGGTACCATAGGACTGACAATCCCGTTACCAAGTTTCCCGGTGTTTGTGGGGTAGTTTGGGGAACGACCGAAACTGTTTACTTTAACAAACCCTTTGGTGGTTTGTTATTACAATTTAAAGATACCCTTTGGTGGGATAGATGAGTCAACACAGGTTTGAATGTATTCATAAAAACGACCAAAAGTTTTCACAATTAAAACAAGGACGATTTGTTTACACGGACGATGAACAATTGGTTTTTGACACGAACAATGGATGATTGGTTTATGACACGGACAATGAACGATTGGTTTATGGTAAGTGATTTAGATAACGAAACATGTGTAATGTGATAAAAGCATTGTGGATACGCCGTTGATACTTCCTATATATAAGTGCCTTTATCATATTACATTCGTGCCGTTATTTGTATCACTTGGAACAATGGTTTTCAAACAATGACACGCAACGATTTTCAATTAAAGATATAAACCATACAAAGCTTCTTCAAGGCGATTTACTACTCGAATTTACAAAACAAATGTTTTGGTCAAGATTCATGGCTACAAGTCTTTTATAAACTATAACTAACTTGTTTAGTTGGTTAGTTATCATTGCAATACCAAATACTTTTGATAACACGGTTTTAAATTTAACGACTCTAGTAGTCTGACAAGGTATTGCAATACATATTCAAAGCCATGAATTTGACACACTCACAAAACCAATGTACTCACCGGCATATTTTTGCTGACTTGTTTTCACATATGTTTCAGGAAACCAAGTTTGATGTCGATGCATGCTCACGTAGGATTGGACGCAAACTTAGTGTCTTAAAATATGAAAGACAATAGTTTAATTAGTTTATTTTAAACTTCAAGAAATGTAACTATGTAATTTCAATATCCAATAAAACATAACTTTAATTACCATGTGTTGTTGTAACAATCTGTTAACGTGACTCCCCGACGTTTCCGCCGCGGTTTGTTGTTTTTACGCGGTCGGGGTGTTATAGATTGGTATCAGAGCACTGGTTATAGGGAATTAGGTTATTAGTAATACTTTGACCTAGAATATAACCTTCCTAGGACCCTAGCGCGAGTTTTACTTGCGTTTAGATTCATAAAATACATAACTGTCACCTATCCTTAGGTGATTAGCAAAAACAAGACAAAATTGAAGGCATAAAGTCAAAAATGAATCATCGGTCTCTTTTAGCTTTAAAGGTTTTCAAATTTCGTCAAAGTTTGGGTTTAATTAATGTGAACACATGCAATATGGAAGGGTGGGTGCCTATACCCCGAGTTTTCTGTCTAAGGTTAGAGTGCTCATACAAATCCACTTAATCGGACCAGTCACTCTTACCTGGGAACTCTTGGGGTGAGTGTCCAGTTATAGGCTAAAACATGTCTTCGCGATACATTATAAAGACCCATTTACTTTGATTAGTCACTGTGTGTCATTTGTTTGTTTCGAGAAACGAACAAATGACCACCATCCTTATTTCATCGATATTTTCAACACCTCTCTTGATTTTCTCACATATCTTCCTCCATCTTTTCTTTTAGAATGTCTCCTAGAAGTGACACAACTCAAAATGCTGAAATGGCAGCTATTATCGCTCAGCAAATTGCTGCGGTACTCCAAAATCTCGTGACCCGACTTAATCAAGCGAACAACAACAACAATAACAATAACAATGCACAAGTTTCGTGCAACTATAAACAATTTTGTTCGGCTAAACCACTCTCGTTATCTGGGTCTGAGGGAGCTATTGGGCTTTTGCAATGGTTTGAGAGCCTCGAAAGTACTTTTCGTCATGTGCAATGCCCAAACTAGCGAAAAGTTGAGTTTGCGTCGAGCGTATTCAAAAAGAGAGCTCTTACATGGTGGAATGGTATTATGAGACACAGAGGTGCTAATGTAGCCTTAGCACAAACTTGGGAAGAGCTTAGGGCTCTAATGATGAAGGAATTCTGTCCTCGTCATGAGCAGAGGGCACTTGAAAACGAATTTCATGATCTCAAACTGGATAGTGGTGAGCATCCTGCTTATACTGACTGGTACGAGGAGTTGAGTTTACTATGTCCTTCAATGGTGACGCCTTTGGATAAGGCAATCGAGAAGTATATCGATGGTTTGCCTAATCCTGTTCAGGACATTGTTACCGGAAGTAACCCAACCACTGTCCGACAGGCATTGAGCTAGCTGCGACTTTAACCGAGTCTCAGGTCAAAAAAGGTAACCTTCATCGCAAAGGAGATAAGAAATCATCCACCAAAACCACTCAAGAGAATCAAAAGGGAAACAAAGCTAAGCCTTCCAAACGTTCAAAGAAGCATAAGGCTTCTCAGAACTTTGCTGTTACTACACAACCCGCTCCAACCGCTCAACCAAATCAAGCTCCCCAAAACCAACTAGCTCAACATCCTGCGAGGAAGCCATATGTTGGTACTGCACCGTTGAGTTTACTTGTGGAAGATTTGGTCACTTGGCCAACATTTGTCGATCTATTCCAAACCAAGCTGCTCAGAATCTTGTCCAACCCCAAGCAAATCCCGTTCGACCTCGCTTTCCACCTGGGTCATGTTTTAACTGTGGCGAGATGGGCCATTACAAGAACAATTGCCCGAAATTAGCCAATGCCAACCAAGCTCGTGGACGAGCATTCAACATTAACGCTAACGAGGCCCGTGCTGATAATGAAGTCGTTAACGGTACGTTCCTTGTCAACAATCATCCTGCTTTTATTCTTTTCGATTCGGGTGCCGATCTCGTCTCCTTAGCCTTTGAACCATTACTTTCAATGCCAAGAACTAAACTAGGAAAGCCCTGACTGTCGAGATAGCTAGTGGCGAACCTCTTAAACTTGATTCTGTCATTCGTGATTGCCAATTGAACCTCGATAACCACCATTTTCCCATTGACCTCACGCCAATGCAACTTGGGAGTTTCGACATCATCATAGGAATGGATTGGTTAACCAAGCAACATGCCGAAGTTATTTTTTTTGACAATATAGTTCGATACCTCTTTCTTCTGGTGAAGTCTTAGAAGTTCGTGGAGAGAAACCCGATAGTAATCTTAAACTCATGACCTGTAACCAAGCCCAAAAATACCTACGAAAGAACTATGTTGCCTTCCCTGCACATATCATAGAGGAGAAACGCAAAAGCAAAACTGTTTTGGATGTCCCCGTTGTTCGATTATCCAGAGGTGTTTCCTGAGGAACTACCTGGTTTACCTCCTGTACGACAAGTTGAGTTCCGCATTGACCTAGTACCTGGTGCCAACCCTATTGCTAAATCTCCTTACCGTCTTGCACCGTCTGAGATGCAAGAGTTATCAAAACAACTTCAATAGCTATCTGATAAAGGATTCATTCGTCCGAGCTATTCACCCTGGGGCGCTCCTGTTCTATTTGTGAAAAAGAAGGATGGATCTTTCCGTATGTGTATCGATTATCGTGAGCTCAACAAACTCACAATCAAAAATCGATATCCCCTACCTCGCATTGATGATCTCTTTGATCAGCTACAAGGTGCTAGTTACTTTTCAAAGATTGATCTGCGTTCTGGGTATCATCAACTTCGTGCGCTCGAAGAAGATATTCCCAAGACTGCCTTTCGCACTCGATATGGTCATTACGATTTACTGTCATGCCTTTCGGTTTGACAATGCTCCAGCTGTTTTCATGGACTTGATGAATTGGGTTTGTAAACCTTATTTGGACAAGTTCATCATTGTTTTCATCGACGACATTCTTATTTATTCCAAACACGAACAACACCTTCGATTAACTATGGAACTACTAAAGAAAGAACAACTTTATGCCAAATTCTCCAAGTGCGAGTTTTGGCTAAAAGAAGTTCAATTCTTGGGACACATAGTTAACGAGCAAGGTATACATGTGGATCCTTCCAAAATCGCTGCGATTAAGGATTGGAACACACCCACTACTCCCACAGAAGTTCGCTCTTTTCTTGGTCTTGCCGGATATTATCATTGATTCATCGCAAACTTCTCAAAATCGCAGTTCCCCTCAACGCTTTGACTCAAAAGAATAAGCCTTTTGAGTGGGGACCCAATCAAGAGGAAGCTTTCCAAACTCTGAAACAAAAGCTCTGTGATGCTCCTATTCTATCTTTACCCATTGGCAACGAGGATTTCATTGTCTATTTTGATGCATCGAACCTAGGCCTTGGTTGTGTTCTTATGCAACAAGATAAAGTCATAGCCTATGCTTCAAGACAGTTAAAAGTGCACGAGAAGAACTACACGACTCATGATCTTGAGTTAGGTGCTGTAGTTTTTGCCCTCAAAATTTAGAGACACTACCTTTATGGTACGAAGTGTGTAGTTTTTACCAACCACAAAAGTCTCCAGCACATTTTCAATCAGAAAGAACTAAACATGAGACAACGACGCTGGGTTGAACTTTTAAACGACTAAGATTGCGAAATTCGCTAGCATCCTGGTAAGGCGAATGTTGTGGCCGATGCGCTCAGTCGTAAGGAACGTGTCAAGCTTCATTGTGTTCGAATTCAATCTAATTTCAAGACACGGATTTTCCAAACTCAACGTACTTGTGTTACACAAGGTATGATGGGTAGTGAATTACCGCATCAACTTGAGCTCGAAACAAGAGACAATGGATTACTCTATTATTTGAACCGTTTGTGGGTTCCAAGTCAAGACAACCTCCGCACCATATTGATGGACGAAGCTCATAAGTCTCGTTATTCAATCCATCCTGGTGCAGACAAAATGTACAAGGATCTTCGTACCCAGTATTAGTGGCCGGGTATGAAGAAAGACATTGCCTTGTACGTATCAAAATGCCTAACTTGTGACATCTCGGCTTTTCAGGTATCTTAAACACGCTACTTCACGGTTATTCATTCCTACGCTAATTTAATTCGGAGAATTAAATTACACGCTCGCAATAACTACGCTAACTTTGTGAATTCATTGGGTGAATTACGTGCTATGTGTTATTAGACGTTTGTATATTTTGTAGATTATTGTATCACGCCTTGATTTCGCGATTATTAGTTATAAAAAAAATAATAAATAAATAGCCGAACCGAACCGAGCCGCGAAACGTGTCGATCTCACCTCCTTGCGGCCCAAGGAACTAACCTAAACTTGAGGCCCAAGCCATTTACCCAAACCCCCCCCTCTTTGCGGTCGCGCGCCCCCACCCCCTCCCCTTCTTTTCCCTTGTGCTATATATTTGTATGTGTGCATGTTATAGTTTCAAAAAAAAAACAACAAATCCTAGTCCCAAGGAGAACCGACGGCAGCCCCCCCCCCTCTCACGATCGCAAGCCCTACAACTCCCGGATTGATTCCAATCTTGTTCCGGTTCGCTAATCATCATCGTTTCAAGGTTAGGGTTTAATTGTTTTGCGATTCACATTAGGGTTTGTATAATATTGATCATGATTGTGTGTAATGGTAGGATTATTAGTATGAAAAGTGTTGTGATTTATGATTAGTTTTGATGATTGTGCGAATCTTTGCGATTGTGATGTTATGATGAATACGAAAATCATAGGCTGCGTTTTAGTGATAAAGATCATGTTATATAATTAGGGTTTGCATGAATATTGATATACATGATGATATTTGACAAATAAACCTGTTGTTAATCATTATTATTAAGCGTCATGATCGTTTAAGCATGTTCTAATGCGATAAAAGTCGAAAACTGTTTGCTGAATGACATTTACAGCCAACTTCAATTAGCTGTAACTTGATCATTATTTATCGAAAAGTGGATTTTTTTGAAGCCTAAAACGTGTATTTTTGAAAAACTCTTCTAATGGCACCAGATTCATATTTTTCTGAGATCGTTTGCTATTTTTAAGTGGTCATTTAGTGCAGCAGCTGAAGCTGCGTAAATTCTGCAAAATTTGCTAGTTGTTTATTGAGTCGGATCTCATAGTCTGTAGGGGGTTGGGTCACTATATTTATACAGTAACTGGAGACATGTATTTCCAGAAAACTCCCACTGGAATTTTATTAATTGGATGAACGATGATTTTTAAATAATTTTTCCCGTGGACTGCAGTCAGAAAGCGACGAATCTTACTGCAGCCTAGTATATAAATGTTTATAAATAATTGGTAAAGCGTTAGGACTTGAAAAGTTTACATAAAATTCTACAGTTTAGTTGACACCTCCTGTAAAAAAATTGGAACTTTTGGAACATTGGAACTGTTTTATAAAAATCCTCGAAAACAGCCCAGTTATGAGCGTACAAGCTGAAACATGATAACTTGTGTTTGTGTGTACCAAAGTGTTGTATGAGTTAATCTGTGTTTATGACAAGTTGGTTTGATCAATATTTTGGTATGATGATACTTTGCATGCATGATTGTGTTTTTGAATTGGTTATTACGTGTGCTGCACTGTGTGTTAGTTATGCGTAGGGTTTTGTATCAGTGTGTTCACACACTAACTTTAAATCGGTTGACATGTTAGGACGCGATTAGCGGTCCCATCATTTGCTACTTTTGTGTTACTCTAACCGAGCAATTTAAGGTGAGTTCACGGCCCCTATTTTATCCGGTTTTAAACAACAGGGGGAGAAACGTATATACACTCTATAACTCTATCTTTTACATTATGCGAAATTAACATCGTTAAACCACTCGGTAACTAAGTTAATGTTAATGTACGTTATGGTCACTAAGTAGCTATATCACGGAAGTCCTCAACAAACTCTCGGATCGTTAGTATTGGGTTGATAGCAGGGAAATTATAAGTAGTACTACTGGGCCCGACAAGCCCCACCCGAGCTAGTCGCGCTAGCCGACCGGGAATGGTCAACGGGTGATTAATTTGGCCTAACTTTCGCCATGGTTAGTGATAGACCTGGCAACACTGAGGCAACAACAGTCAGCTTCAATCGCAAACTCTTATGTGACGTAAATTTAGGCTCGCTACCTACATGTTAACATTGAACTTAATTACGAACCAACATTATTATTCCGGGTTAGGAATAATGGAACTATATCGTTATCCCGGGTTAGGGATAACGGGGAAAGTAAACATTTAACCGAACTTGTGAACTTATAAAAACCTGTGAACTCACTCTTCTTTAATGTTGACACTTGTTTCTTTACATGTTTCTCAGGACGCTAGGAGCGCTAGGTGCACTTACTTGCATTGATCAAGACATTTTTATCGAGTCTTATTTACGAATATTGTTTGGGATTTTTGGTTTTGGCGTTTATGTTGGCGCCCGTTACTTTACTTTACTCTAATGCATCCGCTAAAATTTGAAACTAATGCTTCCGCTAAACTTTGAAACTAAGATAATTTGAAAATAACTATGAATGGTTAAACAAATGTTTTTGGAAAATGTTTATATAAATCATATAGAGTCATTCGATATTACTAGTGTCTCAGATTCCGGTTTGATCACACGCCTCGCGGTAAAACTCCGCAAGTGGAAATTGAGGGTGTGACAGATTGGTATCAGAGCCTCTAGCTATAGAGAACCAGGTTTGCATTTAAAAGTGGACCTAAACTATAGCTGTTACACGACACTAGACTTAGTTGGCACCGAACTGTGATATCTCGTTGTGTGTTATACTACAATTGTTCTATGTGAGATATATCTGCATATTGTGATATACGTAACTCGTAACTAACTACACCAACCCAACAGGCAATGTCATCATCATCATCCGACAAATCTCGACAATCAAGGGCGCCGGGGAAGGCACCCATGGTCGAACCCTCACCACCTCATGGCGTGGAGACACGCTCAGCTGCTAGGAAAAGACTCGCTCTAGGAGGGGAGTCGTCCTCCCGTCCAACCACCGCTATACCGGTCGAACCGGTCAACTCGTTGGTTGGGGACGACCTACTTAGGGATATGTTAAGGAAACAACAGGAACAGCTAGAGAGAATGCAGGAGACTACCGAAGCACAAGGATGGATGATACGTCAACTAACTGGTAAAACTGGAAGGCTCGAGGAAGAGCAACATGAGAATAGGAAAGTTCGAAACATTTTAGCTAAGGATCTTCGTGCTGAGCAGCTGAGGGCTGGCTGGCTCGAAGAAGGAGTTCTTGAGTCCAGTTGGAGGATTCAAGAACTAGAGCAGAATCAAGCACCTGTCCCAGTACCCCCACCAGCATCGGCCCCTCCAGCGCCGGTAGAGGAAGAAGAGGAGGATCCAGAGGAAGACCCAGAGGAGGATCCAGAGGAAGATCCGGAGAAGGATCCGGAGGAAGAGGAGCCGGAACAGGACCCGGCTGTTGAAGCTGAAAACGCCGCAGAGGATGACGGCAATGATAGCGACTTGGGAGATGGAGACGTAGAAGACTGACTCGTCTCGCCAATCCCCGCTTTGTTTTCTTTAGTTTGTTTGTTTCCACTTATGTTTGAACTTGAAATTTTATAATTAAATGAGATGTTTGGTTGGTATTTTGTGAGACATTGCAATTTATTTAATCGAATGTTCCTTTTGATTGTTAAATTTGTTGGGTTGACATAACTTGTGTGATGATTGAAGTGTGGAATATGATAACTATATTGGATATATATACTTATCGGTGTGTTTGTATTGTCTTACGAAGATCTGAAATGGCAACTGGACGTCGCGGAAACCTCAACATGTCACCTGAAGAATTGGCCGCATTAATCCAAGAACACGTGAATGCTGCTCTGGCAGGTGTTCAAAACCCACCAGCAGATAACCATTATTAAATTTTCATGGGAAAATCTAATAGTTGGGCTAGTAGACTTTCTCGCTGACTACCTATCCTCTGTCTCCAGGAGAGGGTCTAAACCCCTACAAGATGTTCCTTGATGCAAAACCGAGCAAGTACACGGGTGCGGAAGGACCCATAGGACTGGTCCGTTGGATTGAAAAGTCTGAATCGGTGTTCGAGATGTGCAATTGCCTTGAAGTCAATAAGGTCAAGTATGCTGCCTCAACGTTGGAAGATGGGGCATTAACCTGGTAGAACGCACAAGTCCAAACGCGTGGACTTGTTGCGGCGAACGCAATGGCCTGGACCGAGTTTAAGGCCCTAATCAAGGAGGAATACTGTCCGCGGGACAGAGTTCAGCAGTTGGAGCAAGCGTTATGGAACCACAAGATGGTAGGGTCTGAAATTGAAGCGGATACGGCAAAACATCATGATCTGGTGTTCCTATGTCCCGATCTGGCTAACACCGTCGAAAAATGACTTGAGTTTATCTTGGGGGTCTGGTCCCTGAGATCCAGGGCATGGTAATGTCTAGCAACCCTACGACAGAGCATCAAACGATTAGGCTGGTGCATAAACTCACCGATAAGGCGGTGGAGCAAAGGAAGTTGCCACCTCGGGGTGCAACCGAAGTTGCCCCTGATAACAAAAGAAAATTTGAAGACTCACCTGCTCGACAGTCTTCGTCAGCCCAGCCACAACAAGGAAACCAGAAGCGGTCCAACAATTTCAACAACAATCGGGGTCACAATAATCAGCATGCCAACAACACCCAGAACTCAAGCGGCTATGCGGGTCGAAAGCCGCAATGTAATCGTTGTAACCTCCATCATCATGGCCCTTGCACCGGAAATCGCTGCCAACGATGTGGCAAAGAGGGACACACGGCAATGGATTGTTGCGGGGAAATCATGTCTCGACAAAATCAGAATCAGCACCAGGGTCAACTGCAAGGTATTAACCGGGGGTGCTATCAGTGCGGTAGCACTGTCCATTTCAAGCGAGATTGCCCTCAGCTTAGCAACAACAATAATGGTGGGAACAACAACAACAACAACAATAACAACAATGGCAATGGTGGCACAGGAGGTGCCAAAGGTCGTGCATTCACGCTGGACCGTGGAGAGGCCAGAAACGACTCGAATGTGGTCACTGGTAAGTTTCCCCTTAACGATCATTTTGCTACTGTACTTTTTGATACGGGTGCGGATAAGAGTTTTATATCTGAGTCTTTTAGGAAGAACCTAAATCTCACGCCTAAACCCCTAGAGACCCCTTACGTCATAGAACTAGCCGATGGTAAATCTGTAGATGTGACCCATTTAGTAATCGGCTGTCAACTTAAACTCGCGGGTCACACCTTTACCATTGATCTGATGGCAACTACCCTGGGTAGTTTTGATGTGGTAGCCGGAATGGACTGGCTATCTGACGTCCAGCTGAAGTTCTCTGTTTTGAGAAAGCTATCCGTATTCCGCTCTCTAACGACGAAGTCTTGATGGTGCAAGGCGAGAAGGCAGGCGCCGTCACAAACATCATCTCTTACATGCAAGCTCAGAAGTATATTCGGAGAAAGAACTCCTTCGCTTTGCTCGCACTGGTCACCGAGCAACCTAAGGACGAGAAGCGGATTGAAGATATCCCCGTCGTCCGTGGCTTTTCCGATGTGTTTCCGGAGGAGTTACCTGGTCTTCCACCACATCGACAAGTGGAGTTTGAAATCGAATTGGCGAACCATGCGACTCCTATCGCCAAGGCCCCGTACTGCCTAGCTCCAGCAGAGCTGCAAGAGCTGTCTACCCAACTTCAAGAATTGTTGGAAAAAGGATTTATCCGACCCAGTACTTCGCCATGGGGAGCTCCGGTCCTTTTGTCAAGAAGAAGGACGGGACCTTCCGCATGTGCATCGACTACAGGGAACTCAATAAGGTTACCGTCAAGAACCAATACCCATTACCTCGCATCGACGATCTCTTCGACCAGCTTCAAGGGTCAAGCTACTACTCCAAGATTGATCTACGGTCCGGTTATCACCAGTTACGCGTCAGGGAGGAGGATATCTCCAAGACAGCATATCGTACTCGGTATGGCCATTATGAGTTCTTGGTCATGCCCTTCGGCCTCACCAACGCACCCGCGGTGTTCATGGACCTCATGAACTGCGTGTGTAAGCCGTACCTCGACAAGTTTGTCATCTGTTCATCGATGATATACTCATCTACTCTAAGGGTGAAGAAGAACATGCTGAGCATCTACGATTATTGCTGGAACTACTTCAACAGGAGAAACTATATGCCAAGTTTTCGAAGTGTGATTTCTGGATTCGGGAAGTTCAGTTCCTCGGACATATCGTGAATGAAAAGGGTATACACGTTGATCCTGCCAAGATCGATGCTATCAAGAACTGGGAAGCACCCAGTACACCGACAGAGATCCGCCAATTTTTGGGTTTGGCTGGTTACTACAGATGCTTCATCGAGGGATTTTCCAAGATCGCACAACCGCTCACCACTCTCACCCAGAAGGGAACCAAGTATGCTTGGGGTGACAAGCAGGAAGCGGCATTTCAATTGCTGAAGCAGAAACTTTGCAGTGCACCCATTTTGTCCTTGCCATAAGGGACAGATGATTTTGTGGTATATTGTGACGCTTCCATTCAGGGATTGGGATGCGTACTCATGCAACGTGATAAGGTCATCGCGTATGCATCCCGACAGTTGAAGGTTCACGAGAAGAACTACACAACACATGACCTGGAATTGGAGTCAGTTGTGTTTGCACTTAAGATTTGGAGACACTATCTATATGGAGCAAAGTGCACAATCTACACGGATCACAAGAGCCTCCAGCATATCTTTAACCAGAAGGAGTTGAACATGCGACAGCGTCGCTGGGTCGAACTCCTGAACGACTATGAGTGTGCCATTCTGTCACACCCTCAATTTCCACTTGCGGAGTTTTACCGCGAGACGTGTGATCAAACCAGAATCTGATACACTAGTAATATCGAACGACTCTATATGATTTATTTAAATGTTTTCCAAAAACAATTGTTTAACCATTCATAGTTATTTTCAAATTAGCTTAGTTTCAAAGTTTAGCGGAAGCATTAGTTTCAAAGTTGAGCGGAAGCATTAGTTTAAAGTAAAGTAACGGGCGCCAACGTAAACGCCAAAACCAAAAATCACAAACAATATTCGTAAATGAGACTCGATAAAAAATGTCTTGATAATGCAAGTGAGTGCACCTAGCGCTCCTAGCGTCCTGAGAAACATGTAAAGAAACAAGTGTCAACATTAAAGAAGAGTGAGTTCACAGGTTTTTATAAGTTCACAAGTTCGGTTAAAAGTTTTGTTTCCCCCGTTATCCCTAACCCGGGATAACGATATAGTTCCATTATTCCTAACCCGGAATAATAATGTTGGTTCCATTATTCCTAACCCGGAATAATAATGTTGGTTCGTAATTAAGTTCAATGTTAACATGTAGGTAGCGAGGCTAAAGTTACGTCACATAAGAGTTCGCGATCGAAGCTGACTGTTGTGCCTCAGTGTTGCCAGGCCTATCACTGACCATGGCAAAAGTTAGGCCAAATTAATCACCCGTTGACCATACCCGGTCGGCTAGCGCGACTAGCTCGGGTGGGGCTTGTCGGGCCCAGTAGTACTACTTATAATTTCCCCGCTATCTAACCAAATACTAACGATCCGAGAGTTTGTTGAGGACTTCCGTGATATAGCTGCTTAGTGATCATAACGTACATTAACATTAACGTAGTTACCGAGTAGTTTAACGACGTTAATTTCGCATAACGTAAAAAGATAGAGTTATAGAGTGTATACATGTTTCTCCCCCTGGTGTTTAAAACCGGATAAAATAGGGGCCGTGAACTCACCTTTAATTGCTCGGTTAGAGTAACACAAAAGTAGCAAATGTTGGGACCGCTAATCACGTCCTAACATGTCAACCGATTTAAAGTTAATGTGTGAACACACTGATACAAAACCCTACGCATAACTAACACACAGTGCGGCACACGTAATAACCAATTCGAAAACACAATCATGCATGCAAAGTATCATCATACCAAAATAATGATCAAACTAACTTGTCATAAGCACAGATTAACTCATACAACACTTTGGTACACACAAACACAAGTTATCATGTTTCAGCTTGTACGCTCATAACTGGGCTGTTTTCGAGGATTTTTATAAAATAGTTCCAACGTTCCAAAAATTCCAATTTTTTACAAGAGATGTCAACTAAACTGCAGAAATTTATGTAAACTTTTCAAGTCCTAACGCTTTACCAATTATTTAGAAATATTTATATACTAGGCTGCAGTTAGATTCGTCGCTTTCTGACTGCAGTCCACGGGAAAAATTATTTAAAAATCATCGTTCATCCAATTAACAAAATTCCAGTGGAAGTTTTCCGGAAATTCCCGTCTCCACTTGCTGTACAAATTTCGTGACCCAACCCTCTACAGACTATGAGATCCGACTCGATAAACAACTAGCAAATGTTTCAGAATTTACGCAGCTTCAGCTGCTGCACCAAATGACCACTTAAAAATAGCAAACGACCTTAGAAAAATATGAATCCGGTGCCATTAGAAGCGTATTTCAAAAATACATGTTTTAGGATTTAGAAAGTCCACTTGTCGATAAATAATGATCAGGTTACAGCCAACTGAAGTTGGCTGTAAATGCCATTCAGCAACCTGTTTTCGACTTTTATCGCATTAGAACATGCTTAAACGATCAAGACGCTTATTAATAATGATCAAGAACATTTTTATTTGTCAAATATCATCCTGTATCAATATTCATGCAAACCCTAATCATATAACATTATCTTTATCGCTAAAACGCAGCCTATGATTTTTGTATTCATCATAACATCACAATCGCAAAAACTCGCACAATTATCCGAACTAATCATAAATCATAACGCTTTTCAAACCAATGATCCTACCATTACCATAATCATGATCAAGATTACACAAACCCTAATGTGATTTCCAAAACAATTAAACCCTAACCTCGAAACGATGATGATTAGCGAACCGGGACAAGATTGGAATCAATCCGGAAGGTTGGAGGCTTGCGATCGTGAGAGAGAGGGGGGGGGGCTGCCGTCGGTTCTCTTAGGACTAGGGTTTCTTGTTTTTTTTTTTAAAAACACAACTCATGCATACATGTATATATATAGCACAAGGGTAAAGAAGGGGAAAGGCGTGGGGGGCGCGCGACCGCAAAGGGGGGGGGGGGCGGTTTGGGAAAGTAGCTTGGGCCTCAAGTTTAGGTTAGTTCCTTGAGCCGCAAGGAGGTGAGGTCGACACGTTTCGCGGCTCGGTTCGGTTCGGCTATTTATTTTTTAATTTTTTTATATAACTAATAATAGCGAAATTAAAGCGTGATATAATAATCCACCAAATCTACAAACGTCTAATAACACATAGCACATAATTCACCCAATGAATTCACAAAGTTAGCGTAGTTATTGCGATCGTGTAACCGTGAAGTAGCTCGTTTAAGATACCTGAAAAGCCGGGATGTCACACATTCGGTATCACCCGGGTAAAGCTAACGTGGTAGCTGATGCCCTCAGTAGAAAGGAGCACTTGAAACCACGTCGGGTACGAGCACTACAGTTCACAATTCATTCTGAGTTACCCGAACAGATACGCGACGCGCAGCTAGAAGCAGTTAAGGAAGAAAACATCAAGGCCGAATCTGTGGGAAAGATGGAACGCGATTGGGAAGTGAAATCCAATGGTGCCCGGTATTTCATGAATCGTATATGGGTACCTCTCTACGGAGACCTCAGGAAGCTAGTTATGGACGAAGCACACAAATCTTGATACTCTGTCCATCCTGGTTTGGATAAGATGTATCAAGACCTTAAAGTCGCGTACTGGTGGCCCAACATGAAAGCGGATATAGCCACCGACGTGAGCAAGTGTTTGACTTGTGCGAAAGTCAAGGTGGAATACCAGAAGCCATCAGAGCTACTTCAATAACCTGAGATCCCAGTGTGGAAATGGGATCAGATCTCGATGGACTTTATCACTAAACTCCTGCGAACTCCGGGTGGTTACGACACCATCTGGGTAATCGTGGATCATCTAACTAAGTCTTCACACTTCCTAGCGATCAAAGAAATAGATAAGATGGATAAGTTGACTCGCATCTACGTTAAGGAAGTAGTTTCTCGGCACGGGGTGCCAACATCCATCATCTCAGACAGGGATGCTTGTTTCACATCCAACTTTTGGCAGTCACTTCAAAAAGCATTGGGTACACGCTTAGATATGAGCGCAACTTATCACCCTCAGACGGATGGTCAAAATGAAAGGACCATTCAGACCTTGGAAGACATGCTTAGGGCATGTGTGGTAGACTTCGGGAACAGTTGGGAAATCCATCTGCCTTTAGTGGAATTCTCGTATAACAACAGTTACCATACGAGTATTCTGGCAGCACCGTTTGAAGCATTATACGGTCGCAAATGTAGATCACCGGTCTGTTGGGCAGAAGTCGGTGACGGTCAACTCACAGGTCCTAAGTTGATACTTGAGGCTACTGAAAAGATAGTGCAAATCAGAAACCGCATGGCAGCGGCACGAGATCGACAGAAAGCTACGCTGATCAACGACGCAAACCGCTCGAATTTCTAGTAGGCGACCATGTCCTACTGAAGGTGTCACCCTGGAAGGGTGTAATCCGTTTTGGGAAACGAGGCAAACTAAACCCACGGTACGTAGGCCCATTTGTGATCTCGAAGCGTATCGGGCCCGTAGCTTATCAGTTAGACCTTCCTACCGAACTCAGTGGAGTTCACAACGTTTTTCATGTGTCCAATCTGAAGAAGTGTCTATCAGATGAGACCCTAGTTATTCCATTGGATGAGATTCAAGTGGATGAGCAACTGCATTTTGTGGAAGAACCTATCGAGATCATGGATCGTGAGATTAAGACTCGAAGGCACAGCAAGATACCGATTGTCAAGGTTCATTGGGACTCTAAGCGTGGACCGGAGTTCACGTGGGAAAGAGAGGACCAAATGAAAAGCAAATACCCACACCTTTTTGCAGCTGAGCAGCAATCTGACGTTACCGCCAACTAAATTTTGGGACGAAATTCTTTCAACATGGGGATGATGTGACAGGCTGGGAATTTCTTGTACCATTGCTAACAAACTGAATCTTTGTGCGTTGCATTCTAAACCGCGTTACTCAATTTTCGGGACGAAAATTCTTTTAACATGGGGCCTAACTTGTGACATCCTGGCTTTTCAGGTATCTTAAACGCGCTACTTCACGGTTATTCGTTCCTACGCTAATTTAATTCGGAGAACTAAATTACACGCTTGCAATAACAACGCTAACTTTGTGAATTCATTGGGTGAATTACGTGCTATGTGTTATTAGACGTTTGTATATTTTGTAGATTATTGTATCGCGCCTTGATTTCGCGATTATTAGTTATAAAAAATAATAAATAAATAGCCGAACCGAACAGAGCCGCGAAACGTGTCAACCTCACCTCCTTGCGCCCCAAGGAACTAACCTAAACTTGAGGCCCAAGCCATTTACCCAAACCCCCACCCCTCTTTGCGGTCGCGCGCCCCACCCCCTCCCCTTCTTTTCCCTTGTGCTATATATTTGTATGTACGCATGTTATAGTTTCAAAAAAAAAAACAACAACAAACCCTAGTCCCAAGGAGAACCGACGGCAGCCCCCCCCTCTCACGATCGCAAGCCCTACAACTCCCGGATTGATTCCAATCTTGTTCCGGTTCGCTAATCATCATCGTTCAAGGTTAGGGTTTAATTGTTTTGCGATTCACATTAGGGCTTGTATAATCTTGATCATGATTGTGTGTAATGGTAGGATTATTAGTATGAAAAGTGTTGTGATTTATGATTAGTTTGGATGATTGTGCGAATCTTTGCGATTGTGATGTTATGATGAATACGAAAATCATAGGCTGCGTTTTAGTGATAAAGATCATGTTATATAATTAGGATTTGCATGAATATTGATATACATGATGATATTTGACAAATAAACCTGTTGTTAATCATTATTATTAAGCATCATGATCGTTTAAGCATGTTCTAATGCGATAAAAGTCGAAAACTGTTTGCTGAATGACATTTACAGCCAACTTCAATTGGCTGTAACCTGATCATTATTTATCGAAAAGTGGATTTTCTGAAGCCTAAAAGGTGTATTTTTGAAAACGCTTCTAATGGCGCCAGATTCATATTTTTCTGAGGTCGTTTGCTATTTTTAAGTGGTCATTTAGTGCAGCAGCTGAAGTTGCGTAAATTCTGCAAAATTTGCTAGTTGTTTATCGAGTCGGATCTCATAGTCTGTACGGGGTTGGGTCATGAAATTTGTACAGTAATTGAAGACGGAAATTTCTGGAAAACTCCCACTGGAATTTTGTTAATTGGGTGAACGATGATTTTTAAATAATTTTTCCCGTGGACTGCAGTCAGAAAGCGACGAATCTGACTGCAGCCTAGTATATAAATGTTTATAAATAATTGGTAAATTCTTAGGACTTGAAAAGTTTACATAAAATTCTATAGTTTAGTTGACATCTTCTGTAAAAAAATTGGAATTTTTGGAACGTTGGAACTATTTTATAAAAATCCTCGAAAATAGCCCAGTTATGATCGTACAAGCTGAAACATGATAACCTGTGTTTGTGTGTACCAAAGTGTTGTATGAGTTAATCTGTGTTTATGACAAGTTGGTTTGATCATTATTTTGGTATGATGATACTTTTCATGCATGATTGTGTTTTCGAATCGGTTATTCCGTGTGCTACACTGTTTGTTAGTTATGGGTAGGGTTTTGTATCAGTGTGTTCACACACTAACTTTAAATCGGTTGACATGTTAGGACGCGATTAGCGGTCCCATCATTTGCTACTTTTGTGTTACTCTAACCGAAAAATTTAAGGTGAGTTCACGGCCCCTATTTTTATTCGTTTTTAAACAACAGGGGGAGAAACATGTGTACACTCTATAACTCTATCTTTTACGTTATGGGAAATTAACGTCGTTAAACTACTCGGTAACTAAGTTAATGTTAATGTACGTTATGGTTACTAAGTAGCTATATCACGGAAGTCCTCAACAAACTCTCAGATCGTTAGTATTGGGTTAGATAGCGGGGAAATTATAAGTAGTACTACTGGGCCCGACAAGCCCCACCCGAGCTAGTCGCGCTAGCCGATCGGGAATGGTCAACGGGTGATTAATTTGGCCTAACTTTCGCCATGGTTAGTGATAGACCTGGCAACACTGAGGCAACAACAGTCAGCTTCGATCGCGAACTCTTATGTGACGTAACTTTAGGCTCGCTACCTACATGTTTACATTGAACTTAATTACGAACCAACATTATTATTCCGGGTTAGGAATAATGGAACTATATCGTTATCCCGGGTTAGGGATAACGGGGAAATCAAACATTTAACATAACTTGTGAACTTATAAAAACCTGTGAACTCACTCTTCTTTAATGTTGACACTTGTTTCTTTACATGTTTCTCAGGACGCTAGGAGCGCTAGGTGCACTCAATTGCATTGATCAAGACATTTTTATCGAGTCTTATTTACGAATATTGTTTGGGATTTTTGGTTTTGGTGTTTATGTTGGCGCCCGTTACTTTACTTTACTCTAATGCTTCCGCTAAACTTTGAAACTAATGCTTCCGCTAAACTTTGAAACTAAGATAATTTGAAAATAACTATGAATGGTTAAACAAATGTTTTTGGAAAACGTTTAAATAAATCATATAGAGTCGTTCGATTTTACTAGTGTCTCAGATTCTAGTTTGATCACACGCCTCGCGGTAAAACTCCGCAAGTGGAAATTGAGGGTGTGACATAACTTGTCTTAAAGTCAAGGCTGAACATCAATGCCCATCTGGTTTGCTTGAACAACCAGAAATTCCGGTATGGAAGTGGGAGAACATTGCGAAGGATCTCATCACAAAACTACCGCGCACATCTAGAGGTCATGATAACATTTGGGTAATCATTGATCGTCTAACAAAGTCAGCACACTTTTTGGCAATTCGTGAGGATTACTCTGCTGACAAACTCGCCAAGATCTATGTCGATGAGATTGTATCTCTTCATGGTGTTCCTTTGGACGTCATATATGACAGAGATGCTCGGTTCTCATCTTATTTTTGGAAGATCATACAATCTGCTATGGGAACCAAATTTAGTTTGAGCACTGCTTATCATCCTCAAATGGATGGACAAACTGAGAGAACTATTCAAACATTGGAGGATATGCTTAGAGCATGTGTGATCGACTTTGGTGGTAGTTGGGATTCGCATTTACCGTTGATCAAATTCTCCTACAACAACAGTTATCACGCCAGCATCAACATGGCACCTTTCTAAGCTTTATACGGTCGAAAATGTCATTCACCTGTCTGTTGGAATGAAGTTGGAGAGTCTCAGTTTATTGGACCTGAACTTATTCATGACACAACAGACAAAGTCAAGAAAATACGCGATAAACTTCTGACAGCTAGAAGCCGTCAAAAGAGTTACGCGGACAAATGACGCAAGCCCTTGGAATTCCAAGTTGGTGATCATGTACTACTCAAGGTATCCCCTTGGAAAGGAGTGGCCAGATTTGGAAAGAAAGGAAAACTTGCACCTCGATACGTTGGACCATTCAAGATCGTTGAAAGAATCGAAAAGGTGGCCTACCGACTTGAGCTACCTCCTAAACTTGGAAACATTCACCCAACATTCCACGTGTCCAATCTAAAGAAGTGTTTAGCCGACACAAATCTTCACGTCCCTCACGATGAAATTCACGTTGATGACACTATGCACTTTGTCGAGAAACCTGTGGAGATTTTGGACCGTGAAGTCAAGAAACTCAAGCGAAGACGAATTCCGATAGTTAAAGTTATCTGGGAATCCAAACGTGGCCCAGAATTTACATGGGAATGAGAGGATTAAATGAAAGCGAAATACCCACATCTGTTTTCACAAGTTTCCTCGAATAAAATTTCGGGACGAAATTTCCTAAAGTAGGGAGACTGTGACATTTGTGGTGATCCGATCGTGTATCAATTCCGGACGAATTATCAATCAATGAAATTTTTGCGTTATTTATGAGATTTTTATTTTTATCATGACAATTGCACGTATTCGATTCTTGCACGATTCCGAACTCTTAAACGACTTCTATAAGTGAAATCGCAAACTATTACGCAAACGTAATTAGTTTAACGCGATGTACACTCCGGAACACCAACATAAGCTAAACATACCTAAATACCCTAACTTAGAAATAAGTTTTGAGGGCTTCGATATGGCAAAAACACGCTTATGTAAGCGCAGGGGCTATTTTGCAAATTCTGCGAAACTATGCCGATTCGCGTATATCGTTATCCGGAACATGCACGCACATCCAAAAATTTTTGTAATCATTAAAATATAGCATTTTAATGATTGGAATGCAAAAATATCATTCGTTACGCGTTTATGGTCATTTGCGCGTTCGTTAAGATTTTCGTCGTAATTAACCGAAAACCGCAACCGTACGACCAAAAGAACCGACATCCGAACAGTTTCCGAGCATTTTTCAAGTTCCCTATGCTTTATCTTCCTTGTAAAGCTTAAAAATAGGGTTAACGAGTGTTAAAAGTGCCAAAACACATCGAAAAACAAGTTTTAGGCTGCAGGGACTTGTTCTACCAATTCTGAAACTTACGAATCCCAGGCGCCATGCGAGAGACCCCCCAAGATCTCCCGCGATGCGCGGGGGATGCCCGGTTACGGCAGAAAAATGGTAGACAGCTGTTTTACAGCTTTCAAACCCAAGATTCGTGGTCTCCAAGTTCTAGCCTGCTCTTGACACGTCTTTGAACATGTGGAATGATCCTAGAATGGTCCTTGACACTTGTGATCATCAAATCCATCCTCCACAACTATAAATAGGCCCTTGATCTCACATTTTAACTTGCTCATTCTTTCCCTTTCTCTCTATAACTCTAAGAGGAAAACTCCCACTTGGTTGGAGGTCTCCCAACTGCGTTTTCTAAGTCTTTTCTTCATCTTTGGCAGCCTTGAGCACAAGTAAGTGTTCTAACTTAGCCTTTTTCATTCATTTTAGCTATTCAAGCTAAAAGTCAAATAGTTATTGACTTTCAGCTTTGACCATTAATTGGTCAAAGCAAAGTCCAATTAGACTTTGCAACGTGATCGTAATCATGATAGTTATGATCCTTATTGATCGTGCCTACTGATTACCACGTTTACTAGTCAAAGTGACGAGTCAAAGTTTCGGTCAATGATGCGTAAAATGCGCATTATACGACGGAACTATTTTTGGGTGTCAAAACCCTTTGTTTTGATACCAAATCAGTTTTATAAACCTTGTTAGACATGTTTAACTCGTCACTTTTAGTTTAATGCTTATTTAGGGTCGTAAGTCGAGCGGTCTTGACCACCGTTTTGACTTTCGAATCCGACTCTGTGACTATGGTTGTATAGGGAATAACCTTCTGAGGTTATACCTTATGGTCACGTCGTTTGGTTAGTGTTATGTTAAGTCGTCTGTTATGCCCTATAAATGACCAAAATGCCCCTTTTGCGCATAAATCAACTTTAAGCATATGTGACCAATGTTTTGACATACAAACTGATGTTGCAACTATAATAAACTTATTTTGGCATATTAGACTTATCATAACACATATCTAACCATCCGAACACGTTTTTACGTGAATGATCCGTTAAAGTAGCGTAAACTACCTTAACGAATCTTAACGGGTCAAAAGCACTTAGGAATCTTTTCAAATCAGAATGTAGACTTTGTTAAACCATTTCATATGAGTTCCAACACTCATTTGGTTTACAAGACCTCATTATATCCGATCCGCCGATAAAAGTCCCAACATTTACATAGTTATCCAATTTTAGGACACGTTTGATTTCTCGGACATTTGAGCTTGTTTAATCTTTGATTCAAGGTTATTTTGCAACCCCAAGTGAGTACATAGCTCCCCTCTTTTATGATTTTCAAATATTTCGGGGTGATTCATATTTGCTAAATTATTTTCAAGTTTTCAAATTACAAATGCTATGGTTTATATAAACACGACGATTTCAATAATGTGAATGAGCTTGTTGGTGCGTTATATACATGACACGAATGACATTCATTAGCTTTGGCTAAGCCGACCAGTAGTAAGTTATGGTACCATAGGACTGACAATCCCGTTACCAAGTTTCCCGGTGTTTGTGGGGAAGTTTGGGGAACGACCGAAACTGTTTAATTTAACAAACCCTTTGGTGGTTTGTTATTGCAATTTAAAGATACCCTTGGTGGTATAGACGAGTCAACACAGGTTTTAATGTATTCACCAAAATGACAAAAAGTTTTCACAATTAAAACAAGGAAGATTTGTTTACACGGACGATGAACAATTAGTTATGACACGAACAATGGATGATTGGTTTATGACACGGACAATGAACGATTGGTTTATGGTAAGTGATTTAGATAACGAAACGTGTGTAATGTGATAAAAGCATGGTGGATAAGCCGCTGGTACCTCCTATATATAAGTGCCTTTATCATATTACATTCGTGTTGTTATTTGCATCACTTGGAACAATGGTTTTCAAACAATGACACGCAACGATTTTCTATTAAAGATATAAACCATACAAAGCTTCTTCAAGGTGATTTCCTACTCGAATTTACAAAACAAATGTTTTGGTCAAGATTCATGGCTACAAGTCTTTTATAAACTATAACTAACTTGTTTTAGTTGGTTAGTTATCATTGCAATACCAAATACTTTTGATAACAAGGTTTTTAAATTAACGACTCTAGTAGTCTGACGAGGTATTGCAATACATATTCAAAACCATGAATTTAACACACTCACAAAACCTATGTACTCACCGTCATATTTTTTCTCGACTCGTTTTCACATATATTCAGGAAACCAAGTTTGATGTCGATGCATGCTCACGTAGGATTGGACGCGGACTTAGTGCCTTAAAATATGAAAGACAATAGGTTAATTAGTTTATTTAAACTTCAAGACAACGTAACTATGTAATTTCAATATTTAATAAAACATAACTTTAATTACCATGTGTTGTTGTAACAATCTGTTAACGTGACTCCCTGACATTTCCGCCGCGGTTTGTTGTTTTTACGCGGTCGGGGTGTTACATGAGTGGGGACCCAAACAGAAAGAAGCCTTCCGAACCCTGAAACAGAAGCTTTGTGATGCACCTATTCTATATTTGCTTGAGGCAACTATGACTTCGTCGTATATTGTGATGCATCGAACTTAGGCCTTGGTTGTGTTCTCATGCAAAGAGACAAAGTTATAACCTATGCATCAAGACAGCTGGAGATCCACGAAAAGAACTACACCACTCATGATCTTGAGTCGGGTGTTGTTTTTTTCGCTCTCAAAATTTGGAGACACCACTTATACAGTATGAAATGCGTGGGTTTCACGGACCACAAAAGTCTCCAACACATTTTCAGTCAGAAAGAACTAAACATGAGGCAACGACGTTGGGTTGAACTTCTAAATGACTACGACTGTTTGATTCGCTACCATCCTGGTAAGGTGAATGTCGTAGCCGATGCACTAAGTCAAAAAGAACGCGTTAAGCTTCATTGTGTTCAAGTTCAATCTGATTTTCAAGCCTGCATTCTAGAAGCTTAAAGTACTTTTGTTACACAAAACATGATGACTAATGAATTACCACATCATCTCGAGCTTCAACTTGAAAGAAAAGACAACGGGTTGTTTTATTACCTGAGCCGTCTGTGGTTCCAAGTCAAAACAATCTACGCACATTATTAATGGATGAAGCTCACAAGTCTAGTTATTCCATTCATCCAGGCGCAGACAAAATGTATAAGGATCTTCGTACTCAGTATTGGTGGTCGGGTATAAAGAAAGACATCGCCTTGTACGTATCCAAATGCCTTACTTGTCTTAAGTTAAAGGAAGAACATCATTGTCCTTCTGGTTTGCTTGAACAGCCCGAAATTCCGGTTTGGAAATGGGAAAACATTACCATGGATCTCATTACCAAATTGCCGCGTACTCCTAGAGGTTATGATGCCATTTGGGTAGTTGTTGACCGTCCGTGAGGATTTATCTGCTGATAAGCTTGCCAAGATCTATGTGGATGAGATTGTATCCTGACATGGTGTTCCTTTGGATATCATATCTGACCGAGATGCTCGATTCTCATCTCACTTTTGGAGAACCATGCAATCTGTTATGGGAACCCAACTCAATTGGAGCCCAGCTTATCATCCTCAAACGGATGGACAATCTGAAAGAACAATCCAGACACTGGAGGACATGCTTAGAGCTTGTGTGATCGACTTTGGTGGTAGTTGGAATTCGCATCTTCTATTGATCGAGTTATCCTACAACAACAGTTATCACTCCAGCATCGACATGGCTCCTTTCAAAGCTCTTTATGGTCGAAAATGTCGTTCACCTGTCTGTTGGAATGAGAATGGTGAATCTCAATTCACTGGGCCTGAACTTATTCAAGACACAACAGACAAGTCAAGAAAATTCCGAAAATCTTTTGACAGCTAGAAGTCGTCAAAAGAGTTATGCGGACAAACGACGCAAGCCCTTGGAATTCTAAGTCGGTGATCATGTCCTACTCAAGGTATCCCCTTGGAACGGAGTGATTAGGTTTGGGAAGAAAGGAAAACTTGCGCCCCGATATGTTGGACTATTCAAGATCATTGAGAAAATCGGAAAGGTGGCCTACAAACTCGAGCTACCTCCACAACTTGGAAATGTTCATCCAACTTTCCACATGTCGAATCTTAAAAGATGTTTGGCTGATGAAAACCTCCACATCCCTCTTGATGAAATTCGTGTTGATAACACGATGCACTTTGTTGAGAAGCCGGTGGAAATATTGGACCGTGAAGTCAAGAAACTCAAGCGCAGAAGAATACCGATTGTTAAAGTTCGCTGGGAATCCAAACGTGGCCAATAGTTTACATGGAAACGAGAGGATCAAATGAAGGCGAAGTATCCACACCTTTTCTCATAAGTTTCCACTAATTAAATTTCGGAACGAAATTTCCAAAAATAGGGGAGACTGTGACACCCAGATATTTTGAGCCTGTACTAGTGTGACACTCGTTATGATTAAATAAAAAGGGAAAATTATGTTAATTTTGATGCATTTTAATGTGTTAATAAATTTAAAATTTACTGAAAATTATGTTGGCAATTTTAAGATAAACGCTTATCGCGTAACGGTTAAAATGCGAAACGAACATCGTGACCGCCCGATTAATGTTGAAATCATAAAAATAGTCGTTATGATTAAAATAATATATGTAATCATGATCGTGAGGAAAAATAAGTTAAAACGCTTAAAATTCCAATTTTTGCAAATTTAAGCGCGTACTTGGCAGCACGCGCACATACTGTCAAATACCGACAACGCTGCCAGTCTAGACAAATAAAATATTATTCAGTAATATTTCAGTGAGTTTATTTTTATAGAGCGTTAAAAATATTTTAAAACACGTTAAAATTGGATTAAAATGATAGATAAAATACCCATTAAACAGTAAAATACCAGTTTTTGGCCAATATATGTATATATACATATGTATGCGTGTGTAGTGTGTATATTTATGAGAGGTGGCAGCCATGAAATCTCCCTCTCTCCTCTCTCTTCCACATGTTGGATGATAATAATTTGCATGCAATCTTCCAAGATCATGAAATCTTACAAATTCCAACATGATCTTCCATTAACCAAGACAACAATTTCAAAACTCTCTCTCTTTTGGCAATTCAGCCGAACACCCCCTCTAATGCACCCAATTCAGATTTTTGAAACCAAATCTTGAAGATCCAAACTCATTCCAAGGGGTTTTCAAGCTTATATGAAGGTTTGGAGGTGATTCCAAGGAGATTCAAGCAAGAACCAAGCTTCACATCCTCTTTTTCATTCAAATACTTACTTGAATCTTGAAGGTATAACATTTTATTACTCAAACAAATTCATGATTCATGGTGATGAAGATGATAGCGAAAGTTTCTCTTGTTCTTGGATTTAAACACTAACTTGAAAACTAAAACAAATGGGTTTTTAAATAAAATAAAAATGGATGTGTGTATGTATGTATGTGTATATATATGGCTGTGAGTGTATATATATGTGTGTTAGATATTGTATTTTGATTTTATGTAAAATCTTGTTTGATCGGATTCTTGAAAGGTACATGCATGTGGGTTTTGGGTTACTAGTTCTTAAGTTGTTGCATGTGCTTGAATGATAGTTAAAATGCAAGTGTTTGATGATTTATACATGATATGATAAATGTTCATTCAAATCAGTAAATAGACATGTAAAATAAAGTTATTTGATGTATTTAAAGTTATAAAAATTATGTCATAACTTGGTAGATTTGCATGTTGTACTTAAGGCATGAAAAGTAGTAAATCAGGTGATATTTGCATGATTTTTGTGCTATTTATGAGACCTGCATATATATGATTAAAATCATTGTTTTGGTCAGTAGATAATATGTGTTACGTTAAAATATCAAGTCATGATGATTTGGGATGGTTACGGTAAAGTTCGGTAAAAAACTATGCGTTAAAAACGGTAAAATCGCCTTTTCAAGTGATCTTTATAAAACTGATTTAAATCAGTAAATAAACTGTTATTTTTTATATAAAAATAAGTATTTTAACTTATATTAAGTATCTTTGGTGTTTGGGTAGTCGTACGTGACTTCCGACGCCCGAAAACGATAACGAAAACGCTAAATACACATATTTCAATGTACACGAACATAGATTGTTCAAAAGTGAACTTGGTATATTATGATGTGATATGTGATTATGAGAATATGTTATCTGATATGTGAGGTGATAACATGATAGTAGTAGTTTAACCTATGCGTGTACACTTGTGCGGTGAATATCGCGTTATATGTGTGTAACTTGTTTGTTGAGCATGAAAATGATACATAGGTTAACTTGATAAGCTAGTTCATGTATGAATGCTTTAAAAATGACAATATATATAAGTTAACAAAATACGTGTATTACGATATTTGTTTATATGTACACGTCACGTGTATGTATTACGACGCGCAAATCGTAGATATATTACTTATAAACGGGTATGATAATGGATATAGCTTATTGATGGTCACCACTAAAATCGTTCAAAATCGAGAAAATCTTAATATATATATATGAACTCATATATATTAATACGCCAACAATATCAAAACAAAGACTTTTCGAGAAAATCTCAAAGTTTCTGTGAAAATTCTAAGTATTGGAGAAACTTAGGTATTTTGTGAGTGTTGATTGTTAAATTGTTCTTATTTAATTTAGGACGAATAAACAATTTGAGGGATTGTGTTAACACTAAAAGCGCACTCTAAGGTGAGTACATAGTCCCCTCTTTTACGTTTTGCAAATGTTTTGGGGTGAAACATATTGTGCCTATTGTTACTTTCATCTTTTTTTATGACATTATACATGCTTTGATTACATAGTACATATAGTGCATGATTTTAATTGTATTTGCTATGTATGTTGACCGAGCATGCTTGCACATTGATTTCCATTAGACATTTTGCTATGTATGTTGATCGGGCATGCTAGCACATTGGTTTCCATTAGACATTTTGCTATGTATGTTGACCGAGCATGCTAGCACATTGAGTTTCAAAACATTTTCAAGACACGCTTACATTGTTATTGACATTTTGGTGCGTTGAACTTGACAATGATACATTCATTAGCATTGATCACGCTGACCGGTAGTATGTAATGGTACCATAGGATTGACAATCCCGTTCCGCTTCCTAGGTTTGTTTGGAAGTGACCTTAGGGAATGACAGAATCCGATGAACATTGATAAACCCTTGACCGGATACGGGTTTATCCAACAGTCAACAAGGCTTGAATGTATTCGCCAACAATCGATATTATATGTTTTAACAATAAAAGCAATGGAGTATAAAACATAACTTTTGATTTGAACAAAACCTTTGTTTATTCATTGACATTCTTTTATACATGACATTTGGCTATTTCATACATGACATGGTTTATACTCGACATTGTTTGACATGACATTCTGGCATTGGTATATATCACGACATTTGGTTATTACAGGACATTGGTTTAAACATGACATTTTTATACAAGACAAGACATGCCTTTGGTTGTTGATTCAACCATGCATTATTTCCTTTATATCATTCGATTTTTCACATGACTTCATAAAATAGAACATTTTAAGGGTTCATGGTTACTTTTGTTCAAACATTTCCTTAAACAATCTATGCCATGAATCTTCAACACAAAACCTATGTTACTCACATGCATTTTTATGCTGACGTACCTATTTTCACACATGTTTCAGGATTGAATGTTTGAATTTGATCATGCTATACATAGGACAGACATGGACTTTAGTGACATAAAATCATGAAGAACAATTTAAACTTTGTTATGTTTTCTTTTGTATTTAGACAATGTAATCAAACTTATTTAAATAATCATAACTTTAAATGCCATGGTTGTGAAACAATAGTTTTGCCATATGACTCCCCGAAGTTTCCATTGCGATTGGTTGCTTTACGCGGTCGGGGTATGACATCCGCAAAGTTCACATAACCACCATCTATATTTTCAAATTCAGTCAATAATCTCACATCCCCTGTCATGTGCTGGAGCACCCACTATCAACATACCATAAGTTGATAATCGTCCTTAGCAGCTCCTGCACAAACCAACAAAAATTAGTTAGTTTGGGGGACCCAAGCCTGAATTGTCTTAGGTCTTCCAAATTCATCAACTATTTAACATTCATCCAACGTCCATCACTCCTAACTGGAGTCTTGGAACTAGGACTTGTTGATGGAAATGGTATTTGATTTCCACTAGATTCTGGTCCCGGGGTTTCCTATATAAGTTTGGACTTTGTGACCTTTGGAAATTTTGATTTTGAGACCTTGTTTGATTCCAAGAATTTTGATTGCGATAATTTCTAAAGCGATTGTTGTAAAAAGTTCGACCACCATTGTTTTGGTATCGATTTTGATATTGACCTTGACTTCTGAAATTATTTGAATAACCATTTGAGTTAAACATTCTTGGTGACACACTTCTAGGTCTCGGATATCTGCCAGATGTAGATTCAGGCTTAAACCTTTCTTGATTCCTTTGAAAACGAGGAACTTGCTGAGTTCTTGTTTCAGCCTTATCTACACCAACTGCAACAGCCTCTGGTTGCTCTGGAGCAGACATCCTTTTCTTACCATCACCAACCTTCTCTGGTGATTTCTCTATCTTAATCTCACTCACTTGTACTTCACTCCTTTTGTGAGGACAGCAGCTAGCTACATGTCCCTTTGTGTGACATTTGAAGCATGATCTTTTTGTAGAAGACTTGTTAACTGAAGTCTCTGATTTAGATCAACAGGTGATGATGATGATGCCTCAGAAGGATCTGATTTAGTTTGCTCAGTTTCAAATTTTTCTATGTTATTTTTTTTAGCAAACTACACATTTGATTCATTCTCAATAACAGTGGTTTCGTTTTTCATATCACTTCCTTTAACAAAATCCACCTTTTTAACAGAAGTTTGGTTCTTGTTTTAAGAAAGTGCATTTTTCGTTTTCAAAACCGATTTTCTGTTATTATCCTTCTTGGCATTATCATTTTCAGACACATATACTCTCTCATATGTTGAACTACTAGGTGTAGTTGAACCAAAGTCTACTAGCTCTTCTTCATCTTGCAAGAAAGAATAGTCATGACTAAGAGGTGGTGGAACTTTATTGAATCCCTGAAATCCCACACATTTCTTGTCACCACTTTTATTCAAGCCATTCATCATGTGTTTCATAACGAAAGATGAATCTCTGAATTGATTTAATTTCTTTTCAAATTCACAGATTTTAAGTTGTGCATCTAACAACTCTTTGCATTTTTCAACAATTTCTTTTGTTTTCTCACACATCATATCATGAGCTAAGTCAATAGTTTGAAGTTTCTCATTTAATTGATAGGTTAGAATGTTGATTTCCTCTTCATAACCCTTCATTTTCTTCAAATACGATGACTCATTTATTTTTATGAAAAAGTTTGATTCTTTTACACTTGAGAGCTCATTTACTAGACTATGTGTAACACCCCAAATCGCGAAAAGCAACACCCGGCGGAAACACTTGGGGACTCACGTTACAAATTGTCTCAACACATGGTATTTAAAGTTTTGTTTTATTGAATTATCGAATTTCATTGTCTTGGAGTATCGGAAATGAAATACAATTAAATTGTCTTTCAAAATTTAAAGTAGCTAAGGCCCGAGTCCATCCTATATGTAGCATGCAGCGACAATCATCATGTAAATAAACCTGAAACATATGTGAAAATAGGTACGTCAGCATAAAAATGCCTGTGAGTAACATAGGTTTTGTGAATTAGCTTCGTGGCTTGAATGTTTTAAGAAAATAATAATTGTTTTCTAAAATAGCCATGAATCCTTATAAAAAGTTTGGTATCTAAATACTTTGCTTGTTGATAAAAAGTGTTTGGAATATATGTACAAGATATACTTTTGGTTTTGAAATAACAATTTAGGTAGGATATCAAAATGTATACTTTTGTTTTAAAAGATTGGGTATCAAACTATACTTTAGTAAATAGTAAGAAAATCAGTAGTATATCAAAATATACTTTTGTTTAAGAACAAGAGATTCGGTAGTATATCAAAAGATACTTTGGTAAATAATATCATATTGATAGCATATCAAACTATGCTTTGGAAGTATATCGAAATGTACTTAATTGTGATTTGGTAGTATATCAAAATATAATTTGGTTTAGGGAATCAATAAAAGATAAGTTTTTATGGCTTAATTAGAAAACCTTTGTAAAACATACATTGTGGTCGTTTGGCAATACATTCGAACCTGAATATATCAAACTATACTTGGTGACTATTGATTTACCACGAAGGCAAAATCTATTTGGTTTAAACTTGGATTCTGACATTCCATACAACTGGAATGGGGTGTCAAATCTTATAGCGCTATATCGTACTACCAATCGGCTTGATCATTGTTAATGAATTATAAAAGAAATACGCACCAACAATAGTCTTACAAACTTTGAAAATCATTGTTTTAGCCATAGGTAATGGTTTCAAATCGTTTGTGGATATAGTACTATGTATACGAAATCATATAATATAAAAAACGTGAAAATAGTGAATATGCACATATTGATCACCCCAAAGCATTTGAAAAATGTAAAAGAGGGTACTATGTACTCACTTGGGGTTGCAAAATATCCTTGAATCAAAGATTAAACAAGCTCAAATGTCTGAGAAGTCAAATGTGTCCTAGAATCGGATAACTATGTAAATATCGGGACTTAAATCGGCGGATCGGATAGAATGATATCTTGTAAACCAAATGAGTGTTGGTACTCATATGAAATGGTTTAACAAAGTCTACATTCTGATTTGAAAAGGATTATTAAGTGCTTTTGACCCGTTATGACTCGTTAAGGTAGTTTATGCTACTTTCACGGATCATTTACGTAAATACGTGTTCGGATGGTTAGATATGTGTTATGATAAGTCTAATATGCCAAAATAAGTCTAATATAGTTACAACGTTAGTTTATATGTCAAAAAATTAGTCACATATGCTTAAAGTTGATTTATGCGCAAAAAGGACATTTTGGTCATTTATAAAGGCATAACTAGCGACTTAACATAACATTAACCAAACGACGTGACCATAAGGTATAACCTCAGAGGGCTATTCCCTATACAACTATGGTCACTAATATGAGTTTGGTCGGATCCTAAGATCGACCAAACGGGTCGGATTTGAAAGTCAAAGTGGTGGTCAAGACCGCTCGACTTACGACCCTAAACAAGCACTAAACTAAAAGTGACGAGTTAGACATGTTAAACATGTCTAACAAGGTTTATAAGACCGATTTGGTATCAAAACAAGGTGTTTTGATACCCGAAAATAGTTCCGTTGTATGATGCGCATTTTGCTCATTATTGACCGAAACTTTGACTAGTCACTATAACTAGTAAACGTGGTAATCAGTAGGCATGATCGCTATAGATCATAACCATTGTGATTACGATCACATTGCAAAGTTCAATTGAACTTTGTCTTGACCAATTAATGGTCCAAGCTGAAAGTCAAACACTGTTTGACTTTTAGCTTGAAATAGCTAAAAGTAATGAAAAAGACTAAGGATGAGATCTTACTTGTGTTTAAGAAACACTAATCTTGGAGCTCCCAAATCATTCCAAGTGTTGATCCAGGTGTTAAAGCATGGATTAGTGTCCCTCCAGGTGTCTAATGCAAGTTAAAGGTGGCAAAGATCGCGACTTGGTAGCTAAGGAAGTTAACAAGAAGCTGCAAGCTTGAATTTAGGAAGTTTCTGAGTTGGGGACCCCTTATGGACCGTATGGGGTTAGGCCTTACGGTCCGTAAGGCCCTTGCAGGGGCAGAAGATTCAAAAATGGTAGAAATGACCCCTGAACTTGTTTTTGTCGCATTTTGGCCCTTTTAACACCCGTTAACCCCATTTTTAAGCTCCATAAGGATGAATAAACACAGGGAACTTGAAATGTATCAAAAATGTTCCAGGTGTCCGTTCGTTCGGTCGTAGGGATGTGGTTTTCGGTTAATTACGACGAAAATCGTAACGAACGCGCAAATGACCGTAAATGTGTAACAAATGATATTTTTGCATTCCAATCACTAAAATACAAGATTTTAATGATTACAAAAATTTTTGGATGTGCATACATGTTCCGGATTAGGAAATACGCGTAACAGCATAGTTTCGCAGAATTTGCAAAATAGCCGCTGAAGTTGAATAAGCATGTTTTTGCAATACTGAACCCTTCAAAACTTATTTCTAAGTTATGTAAAGGGTATTTAGGGTATGTTTAGCTTTTGTCATTGTTCCAAAGTGTATGTCGCGTTAAACAGATTACGTTTGGATAACAGTTTGCGATTTCATTTCTAGAAGCGTTTCGAAAGATCGAAATTGTATAAGTACTGAAATGTGTGAATGTCACATGTAATTATACAATTCTCGGGAGTGAAACACAAGATCTCATTGGATTCGAAATTGTTCGGAATTGTAAGATGGTTGAAAAGGTACAGATGTTACAGTCTCCCCCATTTTAGGAAATTTCGTACCGAAATTTAAATTAGAGGAAACTTGTGAAAACAGATGTGAGTGTATCGCTTTCCAATGATCCTACATTCCCTGAGCAAAACTTTGGGCCACATTTGGATTTTCAGCGAATTTTTCTTATTGTATTCTTCTATTGTTTTTAGGAATGAGTTCATATTTCTAAACTCTAAACTTCAGTCCAATAGGTAGGTGTACGACACCTTTGATTGTACCGAGCCTCCGAAGGGGGCTATGTAAATGTCAAAGTGACATTCTTGTTTGTAGAAGAACTAAAAAGAGCGTGAACTTGAAAGGGAGTCGGATTTCCAAAAAAAATGAAAGGGAGAACGTTTATAGAGGTTTCCCATGAAGACTAGTATAGGAAACTTGTGTGTGCTCGAAATTGGAGTCAGAGAAAGTAAGATTAAAACAACATTGGTCAAGGTCCATATTTTCTAGTAACTTAAATAATGCCACACTTGCAATGTAATAAGAAACACTTATATATAGGAAGTACCAGCGACGTATCCACCATGCCCTTATTATATTGTTCCCGTTTTGTTATTATTATTACTATAGGTTCTTACACATGACAAACTTGTTGTGGTTTCTATGCACTGAATTATATAATTATGTATGCATCCATAATTACACAATTCTTTGCATAGTCCGCACAGTTCATTTTGTGATGTGCAGGGGAAAAATCAAACAAATAAACATAAGATGACTCGTCTTAGACTACAAAAGTGCCTTTTTAATTAGATCAACGGATAATCTTTTTCAATAGACACTAAAGAGTCTTTTAACTAGATCATCACATGATCTCTTTAATTAGAATAGTACTTTGGAATCCAAGGGTCTAACTATTTGCATAGAAAAGCCCTTAAGGATTGAAGATAGCACTTTGGGTATCCTACTAAGGATCTAACATATGAAGATATGCAAGGTTCTATAAGGATTTGGATAGTAACTGTTTTGAATCAAATAACCGTTAACTTGTACATACGTATTAAAGCACACAAAGAATCCAATCAAGGACTCCGGATTGCACTTTTGTGATATCTGTGATGATCCAAACCTGTAACAATGACGAACAAGTTATAAATGAATGGAATTTCATGTTTTATTTGATAATTTTGTTTATTTATTATATTATTTGCACACAATCAATTCTTGCACGATTTCAAACTCTTGAATCGCTTCTATAAGCAAAATCGTAAGCCGATATGCAAACGAAACCGATTTAATACAACGTATGTTCCAGAATAGTGACGTAAGCTAAACATGCCTTAAATAACCTTTACATAACTTAGAAATAAGTTTTGAAAGGTTTGGTATGTCAAAAACAAATTTATTTGATCACAGGGACTATTTACGACAAACTGCAAAAGTCTGCTGATTCTCGCAGCGACGTACGCTCTGGAACAAGGTCACAATCTTAACATACCATAAATACCCTTTACATAGCTTAGAAATAAGTTTAGAGGGCTTTGGTATGGCACAATCACACTTTGGCAACTTCAGGGACTATTTTGCAAATTTCGCGAAACTATGTCTTTTCGCGTATTTCGCCGTCCGGTACGTGTACGAACATCAAAATATTTTTGGTAATTATTAAAATCTTGTATTTTGATGACTGGAATGCAAAAATATCATTCGTTACGCTTTTACGGTCACCCACGCGTTCGTTAAGCTTTTTATCGTAACTAACCAAAGACCGCAACCGTACGACCAAATGAACCGACCTCTGGAACATTTTTCAACATATTTTAAGTTTCCTATGCTTTAACGTCCTTATAAAGCCTAAATATTGGGTTAATAGATGTTAAAAACATCAAAAACTATCAAAAACATGTGCAGGGACCTGTTTGCAAATTTTCAAAACTTCAGTCGGGGGGTGGCGTAGCGCGACACCCTAGGGGGTACCGTCGCGTACGGTTATGCCCCTGTTTTGACATAAAGTAGCTGGCAGCTTCCCAGCTAATTCCCTTGCCACCAATTCGCAATTTTTGACATCTAGCTGTAAATTTGCCACACTTAACCTGCTTCTAACACCTCTACAACACTTGTTAACATCCTAGAGCATCTCCAAACACTTGTCATGATCAAATAAACCCAACTCAACTATTAAAACCAAGGTGTTCTTCATTTTTGAACTTTTACAAACACCTTCTTTGATCCTTTCTGCTCAAATCCGAAATTGGCAAACACTTTGGAGTTTCCTCTATGATTCCTTGATCATCCCTAGTGTTTGTAAGTAATTCACTCATGTTTTGATTCAAGTTTCTTAGTTTAATTGGGATAAAACTCGGCAATTTGACTTTCTGTTGACTTCCAGATTTGATCATGAATTGATCAACATAAAGTCCAATTGAATCTTGCAATATGATGGTTATCAAGGTGGTTATGAACCTTAGTGATCATGCTTACTGATTTCCACCATTTCTAGTCATTTTGACAAGTCAAAGATCGGTCCAAAATGCGATAAATGCGCATTTTATGCCGAAACTAATTTCGGGTGTTAAAACAGTTTGTTTTGGTACCAAAACTCTTTTATAAACATATTTAGACATGTCAAAACATGTCTAAATCGACACTCTTATTTTAGTGCTTGTTTAGAGTCAAAAGTAGAACGGTTTGACCACCGGGTTGACTTTTGAATCTGACCCGTTTGTTGGATCTTTGGACCCAACCAAATATAAATTCTTGACCATAATCGTAAACAGAATAACCCTCTGAGGTTATATCTTATGGTCATGTTGTTTGGATAGTATTATGCTAACTAAGTAGTTAAAATCTTCAATAAAGACTAAATGCCCTTTTCGCAAAGAAATCAACTTTAATCATATGAAACATAAATTTTGACTTGTATTCTGATGAAATAATATTTTCAAACATGATTAAGTATTATAGATATATCATAACACATATCTAACTATCCGAATGCGTAGTTACGCAAATGACGTGTTAAAGTGGCTCAAACTACCTTAACAGGTCATAACGGGTCAAAAGCACTTAAAAATCTTTTCAACTCAGAATGTTAACTTATTAAACCATGTCATGTGAGTTCCAATACTCATTTGGTTTATAAAGTCTCATTCTATCCGAATCCTCCGATTTCAAGTTTCGATATTTACACAATTATCCGATTTTAAGACACACTTGATTTCTCGGATGTTTGAGCTTGTTCGATCTTTGATTCAAGGTTACAATAGCAATCACAAGTGAGTACATAGTTCCCCTATTTTATGTTTTACAATTGTTTTGGGGTGATTCATATGTGCTAAATGTTTTCAAGTTTTCGAATGCAAATACTATGGTTTATATTAAACACCATGATTTCAGTAATGTGAGTGAACTTGTTGGTGCATTGTATTTATAACAAGAATGGCATTCATTAACAATGGCCAAGCCGACCAGTAGTAAGTTACAGTGCCTAGGACTGACAATCTCGTTACCAAAATTCTCGGGGTTTGTGGGGAAATTTGGGAAGCGACTGAAACTGTATTTGTAACATACCCTTTGGTGGTTTGTTATACGATTAAGGGACCCCGTGGGTGGTCCTCGAACAAGTCAACAAAGGTTTGAATGTATTCAGGAAATGACAAAAAGTTTTCACAATTAAAACGATGAACGATGAACAATTGGTTTATAACAAGGAACGATGAACGGTTGGTTTATAACAAGGAACGATGAACGATGAACAATTGGCTTATGATATGTGATTTAGATAACGGAACATGTGTAATGTCATAAAAGCATGGTGGATACGCCACCGGTACTTCCTATATATAAATGCTTTTATCATATTACATATGTGGCGCTATTTGCATCACTTGGACAACAGTTTTCAAACAATTACACACAATGATTTTCGATTAAAGATATAAACCATACAAGTTATTTCAAGACAATTTACAACTTGGATTTACAAAACAAACGATTTCAAGTCAAGGTTCATGGCTACTAGATTTTATAAACTTTAACCACATGTTTAAGTCGATTAACTATTGCAATATCACATGCTTTTAAAACAAGGTTTTCACTTACGACTCTAGTAGTCGGATTATATATTGCAATAAATACAAAGCCATGGACTTGACACTCTCACAGAACCTATGCACTCGCCGGCATATTTTTGCTGACTCGTTTTCACATATGTTTCAGGGAACAAGGCTTGATGAGACTGATGCATGCCCTTGTAGGATCGAATGTCGACCTTAGTGCCTATAAAATATGAAAGACAATAATTATGCTTGTTTGTAGTTTGTTTAAGTTTGGCTAAAAGTTCTGAAACAATATGACAATATAATCTATGTTAATATCCAATAAAATGAAATATCAAATGGCATGTGTTGTTGAAACAAACTGTTAACGTGACTCCCCAAGTGTCTCCACTGCATGTTGTTTTACGCGATTTTGGGTGTTACAGGTTGGTATCAGAGCACTGGTTATAGGGAATTAGGTTATTAGTAATGCTTTTACCTAGACTATAACCTTCCTAGGACCCTAATGCGAGTCTACGTGCGTTTAGATTTAAAACACAATACAATCCCTATCCTTAGGTGATTACCAAAACAAATTCACAAATTACAAACTTGTTTTGAAAATCAATCATCTACCATTAGATGATTTGTTTTTGGTGTAAGCCTTCAAGTTTTCAAAATCTCATCAAAGTTTGGGTTTTAATAATGTGAACACGTGCAACCTGGAAAGGTGGGTGCTTGTACCCTGAGTTTTCTGTCTAACGCTAGAGTGTTAGTACAAATCCATTAATCGGACCAGTCACTCTTTCCTGGGAACTCTTGGGGTGAGTGTCCACTTATAGGCAAAAGCATTTCTTCACGATACATTATAAAAACCCATTTACTTTGATTAGTCACTGTGTGTCATTTGATTATCTTGAAAGACAAATGAATGACCACCATCCTTATGTTTCGTCGATATTTTTGATGCCTCTATTGATTTTTCCGCATGTCAATGTCACATATCTGCCTTCATGTTTTCTTTTAGAAGGCCTCCTCAACGTGATACGACTCAAAATGCCGAAATGGCAGCCATGATCGCTCAGCAAATTGCTGCACTACTCCCGAACCTAGTGACTCAATTGAATCAAGCGAACAACAATAACAATAATAACAACAATGCACCATCTCCGTGCAACTACAAACAATTATGTTCGGCTAAACCACTTCAGTTCACTGGGTCTGAGGGAGCTACGGGACTCCTGCAATGGTTCGAGAGTCTTGAAAGCACATTTTGTTTTGTTCAATGTCCAAATGAGTGAAAGGTCGAGTTTGCGTCTAGTGTGTTCAAGAAAAGAGCCTTGACATGGTGGAATGGTATTATGAGGGATAGAGGTGCCGAAGTGGCCTTAGCTCAAACTTGGGAAGAGCTTAGGGCTCTAATGATGAAGGAATTCTGCCCGCATCATGAACAACGGGAACTAGAAAATGAATTCCACAATCTTAAGCAAGACAGTGGTGAGAGTCGTGCTTATACCGACCGATACGAGGAGATAAGTTTGTTATGTACAACGATGGTGACGCCTTTGGATAAGGCGATTGAAAAATATATCGATGGTTTGCCTGACCCTGTTCAGGACATTGTTATTGGAAGTCACCCTACTACTGTTCGTCAAGCCATTGAATTAGCTGCTACTCTGACTGATTCTCAAGTCAGAAAGGGTAAACTTCATTGAAAGGGCAACAAGGAACCATCTGACAAGTGCACCCAATAGAAAACAAAGGGAAACAAAGCCGAGCCTTCCAAACGATCGAAGAAGCGTAAGGCTTCTCAAAACTTTGCTGTTACTGCTCAACCTAACCAAGCTCCTCAAACCAACCAGCTCAACCTATTTCAAAGAAACCTTATGCGGGAACTGCACCGCTTTGCAACCGATGTAATGGTCACCATCAAGTTCAGATACCGTGTCGACAGTGTACTACCTGTGGAAAACTTGGTCACCTGGCGAATATTTGTCGCTTTAACCCAAACCCAGCTGCACAGAACCAAGTTAAACCACAAGCAAATCCCGCTCGACCTCACTTTCCGCCTGGTTCTTGTTTTAACTGTGGCGAGATGGGGCACTATAGAAACAACTGCCCAAGGCAGGCAAATGCAAATCCAGCTCGCGGACAAGCTTTCAATATGAACGCCAACGAAGCCCGTGCTGATAACGAAGTCGTAAATGGTACGTTCTTTGTTAACAATTGTCTTTCTTCAGTTATTTTCGATTCGGGTGCCGATAGAAGTTTTGTGTCCTTAGCCTTTGAATCTGTGCTTCGATGCCGAGAACTAGACTAGGAAAGCCTTTGACAGTAGAAGTCGCTTGTGGTGAACCTCTTGTGCTCGATCATATTATTCGAAGTTGCCAGATAAACCTCAACAATCATTTGTTTTCTATCGACCTTACACCAATGCAACTCGGAAGTTTCGATGTTATTATAAGGATGGATTGGTTAACCAAGAATCATGCCGAAGTTATTTGTTTTAACAAGATAGTTCGTATACCTCTTCCTTCTGGTGAAACCTTAGAGGTTCGTGGAGAGAAACCCGCTAGTAACCTGAAACTCATGGCTTGGGTACAAGCTCAAAAGTACTCACGAAAGAATTATATGGCGTTCTTGGCACATATCGTAGAGGAGAAAGTAAAGAACAAGAGTATTCAAGATATTCCGGTTATCCGAGACTATCCTGAGGTTTTTCCTGATGATCTACCTGGTTTAGCCTCGGCACGTAGAATTCCGTATAGATCTTGTATATGGTGCCAACCAAATAGCTAAATCTCCTTACCGTCTTGCACCGTTAGAAATGCAAGAGTTATCGAAACAACTACAAGAGTTAATCGGACAAACGTTTCATTCGTCCGAGCTATTCTCCGTGGGGTTCTCCTGTCTTATTTGTGAAAAAGAAGGATGGATCCTTCCGTATGTGTATCGATTATCGTGGGCTCAACAAACTCACGATCAAGAATTGATATCCTCTACCTCGCATTGATGATCTGTTTGATCAGCTTCAAGGTGCTACCTGTTTCTCCAAGATTGATTTGCGTTCTGGGTATCATCAGCTTCGTGTTCACGAGGAAGATATTCCTAAGACTGCTTTTCGCACTCGATACGGTCACTACGAGTATACTGTTATGCCTTTCGGTTTGACCAATGCTCCAGCGGTATTCATGGACTTGATGAATAGGGTTTGTAAACCTTATTTAGATAAGTTCATCATTGTTTTCATCGACGACATTCTCATTTATTCTAGATCCCGAGCCGAGCACGAAGAACATCTTCGTCTGACTATGGAACTTCTAAAGAAAGAACAATTATATGCCAAATTTTCCAAACGTGAATTTTGGCTGAAAGAAGTTCAGTTTGGTCATATTGTCAATGAGCAAGGTATTCATGTGGATCCTTCCAAAATCGCTGCGATTAAGGATTGGAAAACACCCACTACACCCATAGAAGTTCGCTCATTTCTTGGCCTTGCTGGTTATTAACGACGATTCATCACGGGCTTTTCAAAGATCGCGGTTCCCCTCACTACTTTGATGCAGAAGAATAAGCCATTTGAGTGGGGACCTAAACAAGAGGAAGCTTTCCAAACTTTGAAACTAAAACTTTGTGATGCTCCTAGTTTGTCTTTACCCGATGGCAATGATGATTTCGTGGTTTATTTTGACGCATCGAATTTAGGCCTTGCTTGTGTTCTAATGCAACGGGATAAAGTCATCGCATATGCGTCAAGACAATTGAAAGTCCACGAGAAGAATTATACAACTCATGATCTTGAGTTAGGTGCTGTTGTCTTTGCTCTCAAAATTTGGAGGCACTATCTTTATGGAATGAAGTGAGTGGTTTTCATGGACCACAAAAGTCTCCAATACATATTCAATCAAAAGGAGTTAAACATGAGGCAATGACGTTGGGTCGAACTCCTAAATGATTACTACTGCGAAATTCGCTACCATCCTGGTAAGGCGAATGTTGTGGCTGACGCGCTTAGTCGTAAAGAACGTGTCAAGCTTCATTGTGTTCGAGTTCGATCCGATATCCAAACACGTATTTTTGCAGCCCAACACACTTGTGTAACCCAAGGTTTGTTGAAAGGCGAACTACCTCATCAACTCGAACTTCAATTTGAAACAAAAGACGATGGATTACTATATTACATGAACCGTTTGTGGGTTCTGAATCAACACAATCTCCATACTTTACTGATGGACGAAACTCATAAGTCTCGTTACTCGATTCATCCTGGTGCTACAAAAATGTACAAGGATCTCCGTACCCAGTATTGGTGGCCGAGTATGAAGAATGATATTGCCTTGTACGTATCTAAATGCCTTACTTGTCTCAAAGTAAAGGTCGAGCATCAACATCCATCTGGTTTATTGGAATGACCGGAAATACCGGTATGGAAGTGGGAGAATATTGCGATGGATCTCATCACGAAACTACCACGCACATCTAGAGGTCATGATGCAATTTGGGTAATCATTGATCGTCTAACGAAGTCAGCACACTTTATAGCAATTCGTGAGGATTACTCTGCTGACAAGCTCACCAAGATCTATGTTGATGAGATTGTGTCTCGCCATGGTGTTCCTTTGAATATCATATCTGACCGAGATGCTCGGTTCTCATCTCTTTCTGGAAGACTATGCAATCTGTAATGGGAACCAAACTCAATCTGAGCACTGCTTATCATCCTCAAACGGATGGATAATCTGAGAGGACGATTCAAACTCTGGAGGATATGCTTAGAGCTTGTGTGATCGATTTTGGTGGTAGTTGGGACTCGCATCTACCATTGTTCGAATTCTCTTATAACAATAGTTATCACGCCAGCATCAACATGGTGCCTTTCGAAGCTTTATAAGGTCGAAAATGTCATTTACCTGTCTGTTGGAATGAGATCGGTGAGACACAGCTCACTGGACCTGAACTCATCCACGACACAACCGAGAAAGTCAAGAAAACACATGATAACCTTCTGACAGCTAGAAGCCGTCAAAAGAGTTATGCGGACAAGCGATGTAAGCCCTTAGAATTTCAAGTTGGTGACTACGTCCTACTCAAGGTATCCCCTTGGAAAGGAGTAGTGAGATTTGGAAAGAAAGGAAAACTTGCTCCACGATACGTTGGACCATTCAAGATCGTCGAAAGTATCGGGAAGGTGGCCTACCGACTTGAGCTACCTCCTAAACTCGGGAATATTCACCCAACATTCCACGTGTCCAATCTAAAGAAATTTTTAGCCGATGCAAATCTTCGCATCCCACTTGATGAAATTCACGTCGATAATACTATGCATTTTGTCAAGAAACCGGTGGAGATTATTGACCGTGAAGTCAAGAAACTTAAAAGAAAACGAATCCCGATAGTCAAAGCTTGCTGGGAATCCAAACGTGGCCCATAATTTACTTGCGAACGTGAGGATCTGATGAAAGCGAAGTACCCACACTTATTCTCACGAGTTTCCTCTAATTAAATTTCGGGACGAAATTTCCTGAAGTAGGGGAGACTGTGATATCTGCAACGATCCGAACATGTAACAATGACGAACAAGTTATCAAAGAATGGAATTTCATGTTTTATTTGGGAATTTTGTTTATTTATTATGTTATTTTCACACAATCAATTCTTGCACGATTTCGAACTCTTGAATCGCTTCTATAAGCGAAACCGTAAGCCGATATGCAAACGAAACCAATTTAATATAGCGTATGTTCCGAAATAGTGATGTAAGCTAAAATTCCTTAAATAACCTTTACATAACTTAGAAATAAGTTTTGAAAGGTTTGGTATGTCAAAAACAAATTTATTCGATCATTGGGACTATTTACGACAAACTGTGAAAGTCTGCCGAATCTCGCAGCGACGTACGCTCCGGAACCAGGTCACAAGCTTAAAATACAATCAATACCCTTTACATAGCTTAGAAATAAGTTTTGAGGGCTTCGGTATGGCAAAATCACACTTTGGCAACTTCAGGGACTATTTTGCAAATTTTGCGAAACTATGTCTTTTCGCGTATTTTGCGGTCCGGAACATGTACGGACATCCAAAAGATTTTTGTAGTTATTAAAATCTTATATTTTTATGATTGGAATGCAAAAATATCATTCGTTACGCTTTTACGGTCAACGCACACGTTGGTTACGCTTTTTGTCGTAATTAACCAAAGACCGCAACCGTACGACCAAACGAACCGACCTCTGGAACATTTTTCGACATATTTTAAGTTCCCTATGCTTTAACGTCCTTATAAAGCCTAAATATTGGGTTAACGGATGTTAAAAACGTCAAAAACTATCAAAAACATGTGCAGGGACCTGTTTGCAATTTTTCAAAACTTTAGTCGGGGGGTGGCGTAGCGCGACGCCCTAGGGGCGTACTGTCGCATACGGCGATGCACCTGTTTTGACAGAAAGTAGCTGGCACCTTCCCAGCTCATTTCCTTACCGCCAATTCACAATTTTTGACACCTAGCTCTAAATTTGCCACACTTAACCTGCTTTTAACACCTCTACAACACTTTTTAACATCCTAGAGCATCTCCAAACACTTGTCATGATCAAATTCACCCAATTCAACTATAAAAACCAAGGTGTTCTTCATTTTTTAACTTTTACAAACACCTTCTTTGATCAATTCTGCTCAAATCCGAAATTGGCAAACACTTTGGAGTTTCCTTTGTGATCCCTTGAGCATCCCTAGTCTTTGTAAATAATTCATTCATGTTTTGATTCAAGTTTCTTAGTTTAATTTGGCTAAAACTCAACAGTTTGACCTTTTGTTGACTTCCAGATTTGATCATTAATTGATCAACATAAAGTCCAATTGAATCTTGCAATATGATGGTAATCAAGGTGGTTATGATCCTCAGTGACCATGCTTACTGATTTCCACCATTTCTAGTCATTTTCACAAGTCAAAGTTCGGTAAAAAATGCGATAAACGCGCATTTTATGCTGAAACTAATTTCGGGTGTTAAAACAGTTTGTTTTGGTACCAAAACTCTTTTATAAACATATTTAGACATGTCTAAATCGTCACTCTTATTTTAGTGTTTGTTTAGTGTCGAAAGTAGAACGGTTTTACCACCGGGTTGACTTTCAAATCTGACCCATTTGGTGGATCTTTGGACCCAACCAAATACATATTTGTGACCATAATTATAAAGGGAATAACCCTCTGAGGTTATATCTTATGGTCATGTTGTTTTGATAGTGTTATGCTAACTAAGTAGTTAAAATCTTCAATAAAGAGAAAAATGCCCTTTCGAAAACAAATCAAATTTAAGCATATGAAACATAAATTCTGACATGTATTCTGATCAAATAATATTTTCAAACATGATTAAGTATTAAAGACATATAATAACACATATCTAACTATCTGAATGCGTAGTTACGCAAATGACGTGTTAAAGTGGCTTATACTACCTTAACGGGTCAAAAGCACTTAAAAATCTTTCCAACTCAGAATGTTAACTTATGAAACCATGTCATATGAGTTCCAATACTCATTTGCTTTATAAAGTTTCATTCTATCCGAATCCTCCGATTTCAAGTTTCGATATTTACACAATTATCCGATTTTAGGACACACTTGATTTCTCGGACTTTTGAGCTTGTTCGATCTTTGAATCAAGGTTACAATAGCAATCACAAGTGAGTACATAGTTCCCCTATTTTATGTTTACAATTGTTTTGGGGTGATTCATATGTCCAAGATGTTTTCAAGTTTTCAAATGCAAATACTATGGTTTATAATAAACACAATGATTTCAGTAATGTGAGCGAACTTGTTGGTGCGTTGTATTTATAACAAGAATGGCATTCATTAACAATGGTAGAAGGAGAACCCTCGAAGAAGAAAACAAGAAAGATTCCTCAATTACTATTTTGCCCCCATCTCAAAATTACAGACTTATCATCGTTTTCCTTTTTTTAGCAAAACTATGGTAGTGTTTTGGTTTAATTGGTTGACTCGATGTATTTTTTTTTTGAGATCGTGTTATAAGTAATATGTAAAAAAAAACTAAAATACATGCGTATATGTTATGAAACCAAGAAATATTCGACCTAGCGCCCCGCAACGCGGGCTAGGCATCCAACTAGTTCAATATAAACCAAAGATTACAAAACCAATCATTCTATAAGAAACGGAATATTCAAAGATTTTACCCGCATTTAAGTATAATATATATATCAAGACACATGATACACCCCAAAACGTGATTAAACAGGGAATTTGTAAAGATTCACTCACATTGGGTGCGTTGGATTGGAGACCAGTAGTAAGTTACGGTGCCTAGGACTGACAATCCCGTTACCAAAATTCCCGGGGTTTGTGGGGAATTTTGGGAAGCGAGTGAAACTGTATTTGTAACATACCCTTTGGTGGTTTGTTATACGATTAAAGGACCCCATGGGTGGTCTCAAAAATGTCAAAAAAGGTTTGAATGTATTCACGAAAGGACCAAAAGTTTTCACAATTAAAACGATGAACGATGAATAATTGGTTTATAACAAGGAACCATGAACGATTGGTTTATAACAAGGAACGATGAACAATGAACAATTGGTTTATGATAGGTGATTTAGATAACGGAACATGTGTAATGCCATAAAAGCATGGTGGATACGCCGTCGGTACTTCCTATATATAAATGCTTTTATAATATTACGTACGTGGCGCTATTTGCATCACTAGGACAAAAGTTTTCAAACAGTGACACACAACGATTTTCGATTAAAGATATAAACCATACAAGTTATTTCAAGAAAATTTACAACTTGGATTTACAAAACAAACGATTTCAAGTCAAGGTTCATGGCTACTAGATTTTATAAACTTTTAACCACATGTTTCAGTCGATTAACTATTGCAATATCACATGCTTTTAAAACAAGTTTTTCACTTACGACTCTAGTAGTCGGATTATATATTGCAATAAACACAAAGCCATAGACTTGACACACTCACAAAACCTATGTACTCGCCGGCATATTTTTGCTGACTCGTTTTCAACTATGTTTCAGGGAACAATGCTTGATGATACTGATGCATGCCCATGTAGGATCAGATGTGGACCTTAGTGCCTATAAAATATGAAAGACAATAATTATGCTTGTTTGTAGTTTGTTTAAGTTTGGCAAAAAGTTCTAAAACAATATGACAATCTAATCTATGTTAATATCCAATAAAATGAAATATCAAATGCCATGTGTTGTTGAAACAATCTGTTAACGTGACTCCCCAAGTGTTTCCGCCGCGTGTTGTTTTACGCGATTTGGGGTGTTACAACTTTAATCATCCACAAGGATCTAAATATGAATATAGGAAGATCCTATAAGGATTTGGGATTTTATAGCGAAAATGTTTTGGAAATCATGTACTAGATGTACTATGAAATCAAAGTATTTGTAATGTCATGAAAATATGATAGTAGTCATAGGCACAGTGACAGATTGCATAAGACCAATTAAGTACTTATGAAAAGTACCCTTAGGTATCCAAGCAAGGATTTAAAGTGGTACTTCGAGTATTTATTAAGAGTTATGATTTGTACCTTGTACGTTGTTTCTTAGAAGAAACGAGTACATAGGATTTTTGTGGAGATCGCAAGCGATCACAAAATAGAAGAAACTACGAGAGTAGTTTGATTTACAAGGAACCATATCCTTGGTGTCGGTATTGTAGAGGTATGTCACACATACACGCAATCATACTGGTTTTGTAAATAAAATTGAAATAACAATTTTATTTATAAACCAACCGAAAGGTTTCAAGATTTTTGGATATCACAAAGTGAAAATGTAAAAGTTTAGACGTTCACAGCTGCATCATTATTAGTACGAGTCTCGATAGCATTTATGTTAAATGCTCATCCACGGGCTGGATTTGCATTACAAACACTTTTTATCAACAAGCAAAGTATTTAGGTACCAAATTTTTTGTAAGGATTCATGGCTATTTTTGAAAACAAATATTATTTTCTTAAAACATTCAAGCCAAGAATCTAATTCACAAAACTTGTTACTCACAAGCATTTTTATGCTGACGTACCTATTTTCACATATGTTTCAGGTTTATTTACACGATGATTATCGCTGCATGCTACATATAGGATGGACTCGGGCCTTAGCTACTTTAAAATTTGAAAGACAATTTAATTGTATTTCATTTCCGATACTCCAAGACAATGAAATTCGATAATTCAATAAAACAAAACTTTAAATACCATGTGTTGAGACAATTTGTAACATGACTCCCCAAGTGTTTCCGCCGCGTGTTGCTTTACGGGATTTGGGGTGTTACAGATTGGTATCAGAGCACTGGTTATAGGGAATTAGGTTATTAGTAATGCTTTGACCTAGTCTATAACCTTCCTAGGACCCCAACGCGAGTTTCTTTGCGTTTAGATTTCTAATACACTACCATCACCTATCCTTAGGTGATTACAAAAAATAGAACATAATATATCTTCCGAAAGTCAAATTTTTTCTAAAAAATTACACAAGAAATCGTCTATCCTTGGATGATTTGTTTTGGGCTTTATGCCTTCAAAGTTTTCAAAATCTCATCAAAGTTTGGGCTTTAATAATGTGAACACATGCAATCTGGAAGGGTGAATGCCTGTACCCTGAGTTTTCTGTCTAAGGCTAGAGTGTTCGTACAAATCCGCATTATCGGACCAGTCACTCTTACCTGGGAACTCTTGGGTGAGTATTCACTTATAGGTTAAAGCATGTCTTCGCGATACATTATAAAGACCCATTTACTTTGATTTGTCACTGTGTCGTTTGTTTGTTTTAAGTAACGAACAAATGATCACAATCCTTACACTTTGTCGATATTTTTAACAATTCATTTCGACTATCCAATATCAATCTCACTCGATTTCTGTCATGAGTCCCTTTCTCTTTTAAGAATGCCTCCTCGTCGCAACGCTACTCAAGACGCCAAAATGGCAACTTTAATCGCTCAGCAAATGGCTGCTGTACTCCCAAACCTTGTGACCCAACTCAATCAAGCTTATCAAAACAATAACAACAACAATGCCCCTACACCGTGCAACCTTCAACAATTCAACTCGGCCAAACCACTCAACTTCACCGGGTCTGAGGGAGCTATTGGGCTCCTACAATGGTTTGAGAGTATCTAAAGCATTTTCTACCATGTTCAGTGTTCGAACGAGCGGAAAGTAGAGTTTGCTTCGAGTGTTTTCCAAAAGAGAGTACTCACGTGGTGGAACGGGATTATGAGGGATAGAGGTGCTGACGTAGCACTGGCTCAGACATGGGAAGAGCTTAGAGCTCTTATGATGAAAGAGTTCTGCCCACGTCATGAACAGAGGGCACTTGAGAACGAATTCCACGATCTGAAGCAAGATAGTGGTGAACATCGAGCCTACACTAATCGTTATGAGTAAGTAAGTCTATTATGTCCTACCATGGTTATACCTTTGGATAAGGCAATTGAAAAGTATATCAATGGCCTCCCTGACCCAATTCAGGACATAGTCACTGTAGCAATCTTGCTACAGTTAGACAGGCTATTGAGCTATCCGCTACCCTGACTGAATCTCAAATCAAGAAGGGTAAACTTTTCCGTAAAGGCGAAACCAAAGGAAAACCAGAATGAATCCTCTAAGTAGTCAAAGAAGCATAAGGCTTCACAAAACTTTGCTATAGTTGCTCAGAAAGATCAAGTTGCTCCAACCCAACCAGCAGAACCTCGTGCTAGGAAAACTTATGCTAGCACCGCACCTCTGTGCAACAAATGCAATCGTCATCATCTAAATCAAACGCCATGTCACAAATGTACCTACTGTGGACGATTGGGACATTTGGTCAATGCATGTCGTTTTACTACCAACACCCAAAATCAAGCAAATGCAAACCCTGCTGCTGCTCAAGCACCATATCCACCTGGATCGTGCTACAACTGTGGTGATCTTACTCACTATCGAAACAATTGCCCGAATCTTGTTAATATGTACAAGATATACATTTGGTTTTGAAATAACAATTTAGGTAGGATATCAAAATGTATACTTTTGTTTTAAAAGATTGGGTAGTATATCAAACTATACTTTAGTAAATAGTAAGAAAATCAGTAGTATATCAAAATATACTTTTGTTTAAGAACAAGATATTCGGTAGTATATCAAAAGATACTTTGATAAATAATATCACATTGATAGCATATCAAACTATGCTTTGTAAGTATGTCGAAATATACTTAATTGTGATTTGTTAGTATATCAAAATATACTTTGGTTTAGGGAATCAATAAAAGATAAGTTTTTATTGCATAAATAGAAAACCTTTGTAAAACATACATTGTGGTCGTTTGGCAATACATTCAAACCTGAGTATATCAAACTATACTTTGGTGACTATAGATTTACCACGAAGGCAAAATCTATTTGGTTTAAACTTGGTTTCTGACATTTGTTGGTGCAGAATGTCTATGTCTTCGTCTTATATCAAGTCTGTATAGAATAGAGTTGAATAGGCTAGCAGTATAGAGTATTTATGTATATCGTAGTCAAGTTCGCTGGAGATTCACATGTAATGTCAAGTTCGGCCGAACTTGCCTTAGCAAGTTCGCCCGAACTTCACTCCTCCACCAGCGGACTTGCAAGTCTATAAATAGCTAGCTTGTTGTCCTCATTTGTAACTTTGGCATCTCTGAAGCGAAGCTCTGTCAATTTGGATTCTTGACATTTAATCAATAAAATTAACGTTTAACTGATAATTCTTGTCTATTGGTAAACTTGTCATAATATTTCCGCTATTATGGATAATAGAGATCAAATCTAGGTTCCTAAGCATCGAGGATCGGTCCAATAAGTGGTATCAGAGCAAGAATAACCTGATTTGATTGATATCAAGACAAGAACACTTCTAATTCTACTTCATTCTTCTATTTTTTTTAAATTTTACACAAAAATGAAAAATTCACGGTCAAATTTTGTCAAATTTTGAATATGACATGTTAAATACTACATCGATAAACCCCAGTGTGACAACCGGTACTTTCCGGGTTTTAATTACGTGATTAACAAACGTTTAAGGCGATAACAAATAGTGTTTAAGACACGTATTAACTTAATTATGCTTTTGAAATGCCTAGGAACGCCTATCTAACTTACAGTGCGCGTATGGTGATTACGGAAAAACGACGTAACGATAAACGGTAACGAACTGACACCATACAACATTCTAACAACACCGAAAAATACGAAGTTTATACATATAACTTATACATGTGAATGTGGTTTTGCGTAATTTTCATGCTTTCGAACGGCACAAAACGCAAACGCGAACGAAAAACGCGATGGTAAGAACGCACCGACAACTAACAACAAAGTGAAGCACCAGACCCGAGTTACGTCTCAATATTAATATATTATGATATAATTAGCTTCGTTTTCGAATTTTAGTATATGCGGTTGAAAACGGATCGAATAACAGACAAGAAGCGACAAACAAAACATTTTACGCGTTATTACGAAACCGACAAAATACTCGTCAAAATATCGATATCCGACGTAATTTTTAGTATTCTCTAGTTAACATTATATTGTACAACGTTTTACGATGAACAGGCTCAACAACGGGCCGACGTTTTTGGGCCACACAAAGATTTGACACGCACTAACGGTCCTTGGGCCCAACCCACAAAAACCTAAGTATAAATTACGAGTTTTGTCTAGAGTTGAAATGTGTATATAATTAATTATGTGTTATGCTTGCAAGTTAACATCAGGATGTTACATGTAAGCAACGCAAGTACAAAGCAAATTGTAAAAGATTGGCAAATCCATACCATAATTTAGGTTAGTTAGTAAAAACCAAATTCCAAGGATGCGAGAAGCCACCTAACGTTTTTTTTCTTTCATGGCTATTAAGACACAAGAAATTGCAACATTAAAAAGATATATGACATGCCTCTATATATAAAACATTATCAATTACATATGGATTTCACATGCATGCATCATGAAGTCTAAAATTTAAGACCAATCTAAACAACCTACAACCTAATACTACACCACTTGTGCAGACGTCAAGTCACCTCACCCAAAACATGATTGTTTTACTTTTCTATTGATAATTACTTTTGTACTTGTTTATTAAATTTGTCATACCGTACCATGTAAGTAACATGATTGCACTATACCTAAGCCACATGATTCCTTATTGTCTTGGATGCCATACCTTCGGCCAAAGAAGCACCCACCATCATGGAATGAATTCTTTATTCATAAAGCTATATCATACAAACCACTTCATAAAAGGACACCTTATTTTTCAAAAACTAAATCCTAAGATCTCACCCCTCTCAAGCCTACGGTTCCCTTCCTTTTGACCGGCTTCACCCAAAACAACCACAAGATCCTTCCAAGTTCAAGTTATATCAAGTCTTCCATTGTGGTTTTCCAGTTTAAGCTTCAAGAATCAAGTTTCTCCTATAATTCATCTTGATTTTTGGCACGAGTAGGTCGGTTCATGTAGACACGGATTATGCCATTTTCTATTTGCTTTGCCACATTTGTTTGCACACCAGGTGAGCTCATAAACCCCAATTTTTACAGTTTTTACATTTTTATAAATGTTTTCGGGGGTGGAAAGACATGCAAGTTTTGCAAACGCTTACAATATTTTGTTGAACAAAAAGTTTCATATTTCTAAACCACGTTGTGAAAGGATTTAAATTAACTCATACGGTTTACGAAAGGTTTATGCTCAACATACCGGTTTTACAAAAGACACGCGTATTTCCAGAACATGCATAAGTTTCACGGTAGTGACGGGGATGTCCTAGCTACATACAAACACAGGGACTAGATTGTCCTACATACAAATAAGGGGACTGGTTGGTCCTGCTTATAGACTCAAATTGGCTAGGCCCATTCTCATTTGTGCGCGGCACAAAGACTCTAGTGGGCTGGGCTCACACATGCTCGTGCAAGGCACGAAAGACACAAGGATTGGATTGTCCTACATACAAATAAGAGGACTGGTTGGTCCTGCTTAAAGACACATGGACGGGATTGTCCACTACTCAACACTAAGGGCCATTGGGTCGCTTAAAACGGTACAGTGAAGTCCTCGCTACATACTAGAACTATAACCGCCTACTAGTCTACCGTCCTGAGTAAACGATTTGGCGAGGCACTTACTAGCTTGAAGTGGATTATAGACTCATGCGGGGCATGTTGTCTTTGTCGTACCCGGACATCGACGGTTATTCAAACATTACAAAAACAAGGTTTTCCATTAACATGCCGAGAAAAATGGTTTTATTTTGTATTCTCAACTATATTTAAACAGGTCATCAAAAAGATTTATTTTAAATCTTATTCAAACAAACTATGAACTCGCTCAACTTTATGTTGATTTTTCGCATGTTTCTTTCTGAGGTTACATATACAAACTATGGCACAGTTGGAATAGGAGAACCCATTTGGAACTCGAGTACCTAGCGGCGTTCATTTCCTAGAAGTCTTAGCACCAAAATACTTCCGCTGTGCAATGAAGATACCAGTCCAGTCACGCCCGGCTCTGATGCGATCGAATTATCGGGGTGTGACACCCTGAGAGTTTGGAGGCTAAAATCAAACAAATTGGTGTCAAATTTGTGCAAAAACCATGTTTTCCAAAACCCTAATCTTCGAACTTGTTAGCCAAGTTCGAGCGAACTTGAGTGTTTTTGAGGAAATTTTTGCCAAGTTCGCTCGAACTTACCAAATAATCATTGATTTTATATCAAGTTCGACCCAACTTGATTAATATCAAGAAAATTTAGGTTAAGTTTGCCCAAACTTACAAGTTTCTTATAAATTCTAGATTGCAAGTTCGACCAAAGTTCTCAAGGGATATTTTCAAATCTGGAATTACAGGTTCGACCGAACTTGTGATAAATTCTGTGAATTCTTCATTTACAACTACAAGTTCGACCGAACTTGTAGTAAATCTAACATTTCAAAAGTTTTAAAGTGTTTTAAAGTGATCCCACGCCTTCACATGATCACCAACTAAACAGAAAACGATTGTCTTGTACGAGTATGTTATCACGAATAAAGTGATAACGAATTTCAATGTGTTTTGTGCGTGAGTGATGAAACCGAGAATTTCACACATGCATATCGTGAAGCGAATCTTCAGAGACTTGAAGGGATGCCCAAGCACCGGCTTGTGGTACCTGAAGAATGATAATTTCGATCTTGCAGGATACGCTGATTCTGATTTTGATTTTGGTGTAGATAAATTGAATTCAAAATTGACTACAGCGGGATGCCAGTTCTTCGGAACAAGAATGGTAACCTGGCAGTGTAAGAAACAGACTACGGTCGCTCTCTTTACCTGTGAGCTGAGTATATCTCGGCCTTGAGCTGTTGTTCACAGATTCAGTGGATACAACAGCACAAAACACATGAAATCCGGTTCATCAATCACGCACAAAACACATTGAAATTCGTTATCACTTTATTCGTGATAACATACTCGTACAAGACAATCGTTTTCTGTTTAGTTGGTGATCATGTGAAGGCGTGGGATCACTTTAAAACTCTTTAAAACTTTTGAAAATGTTAGATTTACTACAAGTTTGGTCGAACTTGTAGTTGTAAATGAAGAATTCACAGAATTTATCACAAGTTCGGTCGAACTTGTAATTTCAGATTTGAAAATATCCCTTGAGAACTTCGGTCGAACTTGCAATCTAGAATTTATAAGAAACTTGTCAGTTTGGGCAAACTTAACCTAAATTTTCTTGATATTAATCAAGTTCGGTCGAACTTGATATAAAATCAATGATTATTTGGTATGTTCGAGCGAACTTGGCAAAAATTTCCTCAAAAACATCTCAAGTTCGAGCAAACTTTGTAAAAACTCACTAAAAAGTAACCTTTCAGCACAAGTTCGGTCGAACTTGGCTAACAAGTTCGAAGATTAGGGTTCTGGAAAACATGGTTTTGGCACAATTTTGACACCAATTTTTTTTATTTTAGCCTCCAAACTCTCAGGGTGTCACACCTCCATAATTCGATCGCATCAGAGCCGGGGCGTGACTGGACTGGTATCTTCATTGCACAGCAGAAGTATTTTGGTGCTAAGACTTCTAGGAAATGAACGCCGCTAGGTACTCGGATTCCAAATAGGTTCTCCTATTCCAACCGTGCCATGGTTTGTATATGTATTATGGATTTATCCGCTAGGTACTCGAGTTGGGGCTAACTTGACCTCCACAGGTCAAGTTCGGCCGAACTTGGTCTCCCAAATCAGCCTTTTTTCCATATTTCTCGATCCAAAATCATTATTTCTTCGAATTTTGAGATGATTCCACCATAGATCTGGTCGAAAATGGTTTTCTAACAATCCTATCCGTTCAATTTTAGATTTTGTCCATGGATTGTATGTTTATTTGATGATTTACGTCTAAAACCCCTCCTAATGTCCATAATACCAGATGAGTGGATTCTGATGCGAGCACCACGAGAGAATGATCTATATGTTCTTGATACGGCCGTCGCTACCACTTCATCAAAATTAGCGCATTGTTTTGTGACAAAGGCTACTGAAAAAGACTCTATTATTTGGCATCATAAGATGGGCATATTCATTTGCGAAAAATGAATTTCTTGGTTCATAATGATCTTGTAGAAGGTTTAAATTTTCAGAGTTTTCATATGTCTGATCACTGCTTAGAATGTAAAAAGGGAAAGCAGATCAAGAAATCTCATCCGATGAAAATTCTGAACTCAATCAAGTTGCCATTAGAACGTCTCCACATGGATTTATTTGGTCCTGTAAATGTTCGAAGCATCGCATGAGACTTATACTACTTGGTTGTGACAGATGACTATCGAGATATTCGTGGGTGTTAGTGGATAAATGTAAACCGATTCGGTAGAATGTTATTAAGAATGGAGTAGAAGTAGAATGCAGCGGAAGTCTTTATTCATACCGAAAGAGTATACATCTTTATAAGTCCAGCTGCCGGAGTTCCTGGAGAGAGTCCGGCAGCACCTCCCCGTAGGGATGCCAAAAACTTAAATGACAAATGAACACACACATATATATAGGGAGCCAAGTTCGTCTGGATGTGCTATGGTCAAGTTCGGGCGAACTTGACTAAAGGCACATCAAGTTCGGGCGAACTTGACTAAAGGCACATCAAGTTCGAGCGAACTTGACCAATACAGATCAAGTTTGGGCGAACTTGATCCCTTTTACACTGAAATCTCCGTATTCCGGTCGTGTGTTTGATTCTAACCTATACAATATTCAACACACGCTCTATCTAGCCTATTTGACAAGTGACGAACACCAGGTGCACCAACATACAGCAAGATAGTATTCGAAGAACGTGAAAAAGAACAGGCTATGCAGTATCAAAGGGTTGTGAATGTTTGCTATGCACGAGAAGTGAATTCAGGGAAGATGTGGCAGGCAAGCTAGAGAGAACTAGAACGGGTTGAGTTTCTAAAGGAAGAAAAGCGTCTAGAAGCTATACACAGAAAGGTAAGGCGGCAAGGCTAAGAAGGTTTCAGTTCATGAACAAAGTGCCTCCTACAGATCAGACGCCAGATTCGAAGCAAGAACGATGAAAGTAGCCTTACAAGAACGTCTTCGGTCGTGTTCGTTAAAGTTTATTTGAAGATAGAGTTTTGAAGACTGATACAAGACGAATGTCTATGTCTTAGTCTTATATCGAGTCTGTATAGATTAGAGTTGAATAGGCTAGCAAAACGAAGTATTTATGCAGTTTTGGGACAAGTTCGCTCATGTGATGTTTGGAAAGAGTCGCAGGTCAAGTTCGGGCGAAATTACCTATCCCACTGGCGAACTTGTTGCCCTATAAATAGCTAGATGGCTCTCTCATTTGTAACTTTGGCATTTTTGAGGCGAAGCACTGTCAATTTGGAGACTCGACATTATAAATAAAAATGACGTTGAATTGACTAATTCTTGTTAGTTGGTAAACTTGTCATAATATTTCCGCTATTATGGACAATAGAGATCCAATCTAGGTTCCTATGCATTGAGGACCGGTCCTACACTTGGGTCTTTGTCATTTGGAACTTTGCATTGTAGATGGCGAAGCTCTTTCTGTTTGGATTCTCATGTAATATGATTTTGGACTATTAAACAGACACTTTAAACAGTAAATCTTGTGTATTTGATTAACAATTCATGTAATTTCCACTTACGATGACTTTAGATACAAATTAGGTTCCTAAGTAGTGGAGGAGCGATCCTAACAGAGCAATTTGAACAACCCTAGCCGCAAGTCGTTCGGTTTGGGTTGCATGGTAACGGGTTGAGTCGTCACTAATTTAGGTTTCGCATAAATTCGTATAACAATGTTTCAAGTTCAGGGTCCGGTATTAGGAGTATAAGATACAAACAAGTAACACGCTACTAGATTATTCGCGACTCACGTATTTTATAAATAACAATATAAACTAAATTATAAACACAATGAGAACTGAACTAGAAGGATACTTGATCTTCCGGATGTCACAGATAATATGAGACTTGTTTACCCTTTTCATTTCATATTCCTTTTTATGCATATTTTTTATGTCTGCCACTGTGCGAATAGGCTAGATAGAGCGTGTGTTGAATATTGTATAGATTAGATACGAACACATGACTTTGAAAATGTAGAGAGAGGTTTGTACGGATGTAATCTAGTAAGGATGTAGCCTCGTACAAAGGTAACTACCTCCGCACGGAGAAGCACCTCCATCCCAACCTCGAGTATATATAGTGTGTGTGTGTGATCGTTAGTTGATAAGTTTTGGAGTTCCTAGAGGGGAAATCAATTTCTCTAGCTTGTAAAGATGTATACTCTTTCAGTATCAATGGAAAGCTTCCGCTTCTACTTCTTCTTAATAACTTTCTACCGAATTAGTGATATCCCGTTCGAAATTCCTTCTAGAACCGCCGGATCCTGGACTTTCAATTCATATCAGAGCTACGGTACTAATTCAATCGATCTAACAGTTGATTGAATCACCTACGCTCATGAATTATGGACTTTGGGGGGGGGGGGTTAGACATAAATCATCAAATAAACGAACAATCCATGGTAAAAAATTAAAGTTGAAACCATATGATTGTTTAGAATTGAATTTCAACCATTTTTGTGAAAGAATCATCTTGAAATTCGAAGAAATAACGATTTTGGATCGAAAAAATTGTGATTAGCCGAAGGAACTTGAGAAGGTTCCGCACGAAATACGACATTCGGACGAAGGTAACTTTCCCTCGTACGAAGGTACCCAAAATGCCTAAAAAATTTGGTGATTGAAATTTTTTCGATATTTTAACGACAAATACGAGATGTTCGGGGATACCATCAAGGCCTTCAAAGAACAGATTTGATGATACGATCACAGAAAGGTGAAGATAATGGGATAGTCATTGATACCTATGGAGAAAGATTACCATTTGGTATAGTGACAGAGAGGACTGAATTTGCCAGAATTGAGTGGAAATTTAGTGCTAAGTTTTAGAGAGATTAGAATTTGCAAAACTGAGGGGGGGGGGTATAAAAATTTCATTAGAATATATTGAAATTCCAGCATTTTTGAAGTTCATGATGTGCAACATATTTCGGGTGGTTCCGACTTCAGATTGTCCGAGGAGGATTTGATTTGGATTTGTTAGTTCGTGATCACAGGAAGTTCATATTCTTCAGATCGTGATCAGTTTGATGTCTTAGGGTTTGAGTCTCGGGTCTTCGTCAAGCCGGATAGCAGGATTAGTGTTAGGAGATGCATCATATTGTCAATACTTAAAAGATATCACAGCTTTGTGATAGTCTAAATGTGTCCGAATGTTTAATCTTCGAGCAGAGAAATTGTTTTCCAAACTAAGCGCCGGGAAATGAATATGTTTGTTGATTAAGTTGCTACCAGGACCAACAGAGAAGACTATATATCTTTTATCGTGACTGAAGAGAAAGAATGTGATTTTGGTCGTGGAATAATGTTTCTCAGATCTAAATGTTTTACCTGATGATTTGATATCCGATGAAGATTTGCTGATTGTAGAGATTACCATTTACACTTATCAATCATTCAGGAGTATGCTTAAAGGTGATTACGGAAAACAGGATTTCAGATTTTTCGCGGGTATTCATTGAAATGAAGTTTACCGGTGTGGTGATTCGATTTTTCTATCAATTGTCGGTTGGGTTTTTGAAGATTAAGAGACTCTGAGCTCACGTGCTAAAGTATTAAATCAAAAACCAACACGGATGTGGTTAAAGTCGAAATAGAGAAGCTTCATTAAATAATTACGAGCTGGTGATTATTTGTGGCTCTAATATATTAAAATCAAGATTCGACAGTGAAGGCCAAGGGGGAAATTGTTGATGCATATTTGTGTGTCCGCCACTGTGCGAATAGGCCAGATAGAGCGTGTGTTGAATATTGTATAGATTAGATACGAACACATGACTTTGAAAATGTCAAGAGAGGTTCGTACGGATGTAATCTCGTACGAAGTAACACCTTAGTACGGAGGTAACTACCTCCGCATAGACAAGCACCTCCGTCCCAACCTCGAGTATATATAGTGTGTTGTGTGTTCGTTGATAAGTTTCAGAGTTCCCAAAGGGGAAATGCTGGAGACCTGCTTGTAAAAATGTATGCTCATCCGGTTCGAATGTAAAACTTCTGCTTCTACTTCTTCCTAATAACTTTCTACCGAATTTGTGATATCCCTTTCAAACTTCCATCTAGAACCATCGGCTCCTGGACTTTCATTCCTACCTTAATTTTTCCATTAGAAGCCCTTTTGAGCCTAAACAATTTTGTTTGATTACCTTGTCATATAAGGCAAAGTAAACCTTTGTTATCCTATTCATTTCATTACCCGTAATAATTTAATTCAACGAAATGCAAAGAGAAATGATGACAATCAAAGAAAGAATAAAAATTAAGATATAAACAAAAAGATAAGTGTGGGGATCAAAGATCATGATGAAATACTATAAGGTAGTGTTTGGTATGCAGGAATGAGAGATGTAATGGAATGGACTATTACCCAGGAATGAAAAAACATGTGTTTGGTTGGACTATTACCCAGGTAATGGAATCATCTGTTAGCATCTGAGTTTAATTAGTTATTAGAAGTTCAAAGATGATCAATGAATGAACATAAGTAAAAGACTTTTGCAGTGGAATTTTGGAAAACTTTTGATTCACAACTAATGTGGGGATTGAACCCTATCAAAGGAACAGATGATACAAAGCCAAATAAAACTATTCGAGCTTTGGTTAAACTATCAGATGTTACAACCTCTGTCGTACATACACTGCTTTCCATAAAGACTGCTCTTCTATCATCTGAATTCACAAAGTTGCAAAGGTCTGCCAGAGTTACAAGGATCAGAGTGTAGGAACGTCCACGAACAACACGAGAACCTAAATTTGTTATCTAATGTCCAATTAGGCGGAAACTAATGACAAGTTAATCGAATAACAAGAATTACTCATTTAAATGTTGTTTTCATTGATCTAAAGTCATATACATTCTAGAACCAGATCCGACAGAGCTTCGCCATCTCTGTGCCAAAATCTCTAACACTTACAAATGAAAACCCAAGGCACCTATTTATAGGAACACAAGTTCGGCCACAAAAGACACAAGTTCGCCCGAAGATATAGAATGTTCGGCTGAACATGGTATGAAGTTCGCCCGAACTTGACTTCTCAAGATCCTTTTCAAGCGAACTTGCTTACAAACTCACTTAAATACGCCTCGTTTCTCACAGATTAAACCCTATTCACTCAGACTCGATAGTAATGACATTCATGACGAAGGCAACAGACATATGCACCAATAGACTCCCCCTTGGATGTTGCCGTAGTCATTTTAATGTAGATATCCCTTTTGATATAAGCACCAACAGACTCCCCTACAACTTCTTTTTGGATATCTCTAGTGTCATAGTCTTTCTTGAGTAAACCCCGTAGTCATTAGACTTCAAATAAGCTTCTGAGTCTTTATCTTTGTTCTTGAATAAGCATTAAACTTTATGATCTTCAAACTTTCTCTTTTCTTCAATTTAACTTGATAAAACTTTAATCTCCAAGCTCCCCCTTGCTGTGAGCTGTGCCCCCTAGCTTTGAGCTTTATCTTCAATCACGTTTCATCCTGCTCCCCCTAAAACTTTACTTCCTGTTTCAAAGTACTTAGGAATTCAAATAGACATTTTAGATTCTAACTTTGAAATTTTGAACTACATGTATTCCATACCACCAGTACAAAACTTGTACTTTAAATTTTATTCTTCATTTTTCAGTTATTTCAAGTTCAAATTAATGATCTTGAAACATTTTACATTTAAAACTATCAACCTTCAATTATTGAAATGAAATCCACTTAGTTGATCAAGTCCAAGTTAATGACCTTGATTAACTAATTTTGTTTACCAAGTCCAAGTTAATGACCTTGGCTATAACCGTTGTGAATAACTGAAGATTTTGTCAATTTTAAATTTTCAAATTAATGAACTTTTTCTTACTAGACTTCGATGATCCGTTCTCCAACATTGGCTCGTTGAAAATCTATTTGAACTTTAAAAAGTAAGTAAAGTATTTATAGAACTTTTAACAAGTAAAGTAAACTATGTACAAACATATTTACAGACATATTTTTGTGAATTTGCGTCTAAGGATCATATCAGTTGTTTGAGACATATCACCAGTACCGTTGACCTTTTTTGAGACTTTAAGTTTTAAACTCGTTTACCTAGATTGTCGATATGTTTGTCCATTTAAAGTTCATCAGTTTCTCAATTGTTCCAAGATATGTTAGGTAAGAATTATGAAACTTGACTTAACTATGGTTCCCACCTCTTGAATATACTCCCGAATCCAGATTCCCTAGATTTCATCTTACAAGTGAGTATAGCGTAATTGATATCTGTATCTAGGTTATGCAAGGCCTTGAGAGCTCAGGTTAGTACTACCTTACAGACAGAGATGAAGGCTCGTCTTTCAGGAGTATTTAACTTAAGGAATCTTTTCAGCATTGCAAATGATTAGATCTTTCGATTTTTTCAAGTTTACATGCTATTTTGGGGTTTTTAGCAAATATATTATAGAATTTCTAGGCTATTGCTTCGGAAAAATCAGAAGAACTTGTATAATACCCCAGATATCAATCATCTATAAAGACCTCGTATCTCAAAATCAGGCAACCCTTCAATCAAAATTTCTAAGTACTAAGTCCATATATCCAAAATGTGTTAAACCATGATTAAGCAGTTGTAAAATTTAGTTTATATCCCGGAAACAATCTACTGAACGTGTAAAGTCTATCGACACATCCATAGTAAGACTTGTTTATCACTTTTCAAATTTACAAATCTTTAGCATACTGTGATAGTCCACTGATGTACTATCATTTCCTTTTTGACAACAAAATCTTTTTGTCTTTTTCAATGTTTTTGAATTTTTCAACTTTTTCATATGTTTTTGATTTTTCAACAATTTTTAAAATTTTCTTACTTCCCCTAAAATCAAAACATATTTTTGGATTTTAGATTTAAAGAAATTCTTCTAAAAAGTATGTAACAAACCAATGCGAATCCCTGACCTCGTCGTCCGATCCTTTTTCTCAAACCTGTATCTACAATTGTTTAACAAACAATCATTAGACTCATTTACCACTTAAAAACAGTTTGAACTTGTAAGAACTTTGATATCAGTTTTTCTGTTCAACAGTGTGGATTTTCATAAATTTTGACTTTTAAAAATTTTTCCTTTTAACAACCACTTGTAATTTCAAAAACTTTTCTTCTTAACTACTCCCCCCTCAAAATGACAAAGATATGAGATTGCTGGATAAGTTAAATCTGATCTGGAGCTTCTACAATCCTGAATCAATTTTGATGAAGTGGATCTAGGAACCCCTGCACATGAAAGTAACTACTTGAAAAGAGAAACCCAAGCCTTTTTGGTCTTGGGTTGAACTTGATAATCAACGTAATCAAATTCATAACCATCATCAAAATTTTCATCAAACATTTCATCCAATGATAATTTTGAAACTTTTTCGACCTTTTCTTTTTCTGTCTGATTTATAAAGTCATTTTTCAACTTTGAAAGATCATTTTTAATGACTGCTTCTTTTGATTTGACATTTTCAGTTTTAGCAGCAACAGACTTTTCAATTTCAGAAGATTTCTTTTTAGCGATCCAAGATTGTGACATGAATCTTGCTTTCTTGATATAAAACCGTGAATCATCGATTTTTTTTACTTTGAAGTTTTACCTTTCTCAAAAACTGAATTTTCAAACTTAGATTCATTTTTGGGTTTTATTTTAGAAACACATTCATTTTTGGGTTTCACAATCTCTGGTTGTTTTTGCTTTTCTTCTTTAGACACATTTTTCCTTCGTGGAAACACATGCTTTAAATTTAGACACTTGCGAGCAATATGACCAATCTTGCACTTGAAGCAAGTTCGACTATCAGAAGCATGTCCACTAGTGGGTTTTACTCCACTTGTGGATTTGTTCTTAGCCTTGTCTCGAAGTTCTTTTTCTTTCTTGAATTCAGCATTCGATTGCTTACCAAGCATACCTTCTTCTTGAATCGTATTTGTTCCGTATACAAACTTTATGTTTTTACCTTTGCATTCCTGAAACACTGACTTTGGTTTCTTTGGTTCTTCTACTTCAGTCTCAAAACCCAATCCTGATCTCCTGTTCTCAGGAAAATCACCACTAACCTTTCGGTTGTTATTAAAGTTCCTTTTGGGTTTAGAATAAAATTTCTTTTGATTTTTATTGAGATCATCTGACGAAACTTCTACAAGTTTGAAAAATTTATCAAGTTGTTCTTCTTTCACGTTCCGAATCGGGAAGCTATCATCAAAGTATAATCTATCAGAATCCTTAACTTTGTACATGACAATGTTAGGATCATCACTTAGATCATTTTCAGATGTTATATCATCATTTTTGAGCTGTGAATCAGAACTGTTATCATCAGAATCATTTCACAAAACATTCTTTACCACATTTTCTACCTCTGCTTTAATGTCATCGTTTGATTTTGTAAAGTCTACTTCAATATTCTCAGGCAATTGATTTTTCAATTCAGATAAAAGTAGTATATCAAATGCCTTTTCAACTTCATCATCCTTTTTGCAAGAATAATTTTCAAGGAATGGTGAAGGAACACTTCCGTATTCTTTACACTTTGGTTTACCGTCATTTTCCTCCGATTTGATCGTAGGAAGAATGTGATCAACGACATAATCATTTATGGTGTAGCTTTTCAAAAGTTGTCTGACACGTTCTGTTTCAATTTTTATGTCAGGAAGCTCACGTTTTGTTTTAGCAATAGTGTTGATATACATGTTAATTGCTTTTTGTTTTTCATCACTGTTGCTTTTAATTTTTTTCATTAGCAGCAATTTCAAGATTAGCTTTTTCAATATTTTTATATTTGCCTTGTATCTTGTCATAAGCTTCTTTCATGTTTCTGTAATCATAACGAAAAGTTTCATTATGTTCAGTTAATTCTCTTATGACTTTGATCTTATCAAGGCATGTTCACAAGGACTTGTGCACTTTGTGCAAGGTTTTTCAACATCCACAACTTTCACAACTTCCTTTTCAGACATTCTTACCTCAACTTTTACCTTTTCGGCCTCTGCTCTCAAAGCTTCTTGTTTTTGCATCTCAGCATAAGCTATTTCTTCTTCCTCGGTTCTCCTCATGTATGCTTCCAATATTGCATTTTCCATGCAGCATCAACATACGATGTCTCTGGTTCATTTACAACCTCTGCCATCATAGCCACACCAGTTTTCTTTCCGATCTATCTGTTCCAGTCAAAGCCATCTTTTTCATGATTAGCAACAAGAGCTTGTTCGAATTTCTTTGCATATTTATCTTCTACTTCAATTTGCGTTTTCTTTGGATATGGCTTGTATTGAAGAGCTTTCTTGTAGTACTCATTGCTGCTTCCGAAAGGATTTTGGTTTCCACTTGCTTCTTGATTACTGCATTCGCGTTTGAAGTGTCCTATTTGTCGACACCTGAAGCATGTAACTTTCGTCTTGTTAAATCCAAACTTATTGCTTGAATTACCAATATCCCTCCCGGTGAGTGCCACAAACTTGGTAACTCTTCTGATAATGGACGCAAGGCTGCATTTGATATCCATCAGCTCCAATTCTTCTTTGTCTACCTGATCATATCTTCTGTCATCATTTCTGGATTACCGATCTTTCCAACAACAAGGCTTTCATATGATTTGAGAACGGTAGCGAGAAGTGCTATGTGTTGTTTAGCCACCTTTTCTGGAAATACATTCTTCGGATCAACTGCTATGTTACACTGGAAAACATTTGAATCAGAACTAGCTTGGCATGTCTGATTTTGGAATGAGGAGCTTGAACTAGCACTAGAATAGCTAGAATATGGAGAGCTTTGATTCGGAGAAGAATTTGCATTTGCTCTAAAAGCCGTTTGAATTTTCGGGCTTTGAATCGGAGTATCTTGTATACCTCCTTTGTAATAGACACCGACGTGTTGAACAACATTAGCGTTCTTTGACTTTGCAATCTTCATCAATTCCATTTCATGACCTTCTAATTTGTCGATGAAAGCTGATAATTTGAAATGTCTCCAAGATGGACTATTTTTCAGAATCGTTAAGTATGTCGTCCATTCTCCTTCTTGAAGTGCATCAGCCAACTTCTCGATTTGCTCTTCGGTAGATCTTTTGATGTCATGTCTTCGCATCTGGACCATGAGGTGACAGTATCTATCGATCATTTGCTTCATAGTTTCACCTTTAATCATCTTAAAGATCTCGAATTCTTTCTTGATTAAGGCCTTCTTGCTCTTGCTCATTTCATCACTTCCTTTGAATTTGTCACAGAGAGAGTGCCATAATTCTTGAGAAGTATCAAACTCTGGCAATAATATCTAAATATCTTCCTTTACTGATTGTTGAATCAAGCTAATCATTTTCTTCTCAGTGACATACTGTGCTTTGTCGCCTGGTGAAAACTTGTTCAACGGAAGATCTGGATCACGCTCATCTTTTGGCCATTTGTATCCATCCTCAACTGCAACCCAGCTGTCGAATTGATTCGCTTGTATCCAATTCACAAACTTTTCTTTCCATCCTTGAAACTCATCTATACTCATTAGCTTCGGCAGTTTCTGAGTAGTACCCATTTAATTGTCGATATTCATCTGATTCGCCGCAAGAGTATTTGCATTTGATGAAGAAGTCATTTGAGAAACGAACACATTGTGAAAATCTTCCATCTTGACAACCTGAAGACTTATCTGAAAATATGATAAAAACACTTGGAAATTGATTAGTAACAGACAAATTTAGCACGATCCGTACGTTAAAAACGTTTAAAATTTTTTTCGAAAGCAATTTTTACCCGATTATATCTTTAAAATCGTCTCGTCGATACGATTCTAACGAATATAATGTTCATGACGTTTTTTGAAACCTTAGACAAGTTCGCGAACTTGTCTAAGACTTATCAAGTTCGGTCGAACTTGATATGGATATTTCAAGAAACAGGTAAGTTCGGTCGAACTTATGCAATATTTCAAAAAAAATTTATCAAGTTAGGGCGAACTTGTAAAAGGATATCAATGAAACTTGATCAAGTTTGGGCGAACTTAAATAAAAATATTGAGATTTCCTTCAAGTTCGGGCGAACTTATCAAAAATTCATGAAAAATCTGTCAAGTTCGGTCGAACTTGATTAAAATCAGTGAAATTTTAATCAAGTTCGGTCAAACTTGATGTTAAGTTCGGCTGAATCTTGTTTCCAAAACATGGTTTTTGCAACTTTTTGGTATCAATTCGATTGAATTTGATGTCCAAACTCTCAAGGGTTTACCACAAGTGTGTTTTACATAACATATTCAAAAATCACCCATTTTTTACCATGAAATCATCAAGTATGTGAAAAAGTTAAGAAAAAAGATAGAATGGAGTAGAATAAGAGAGATTCTTGTCTTGATTCCAGCAAATTTAGGTATCCAGTGTAACGCTCCGTATTTTCGCGTCTATTTAGTTATTTGTCTATTCATTTAAATATATATTTACTCATTATTTATTTATTTTTTTTATATAAATGATTGTTTATTCATTAAATTTTTAAAAAGAATAAGATTTTTTTTTACTTTAAAAAGTTTAATTATTCATTAACTTAGTTAAGTTTTTTTAAGTTATTTAGTTATTAAACCCAAATATTCCATTTAACTTAGTTAGTTAAATATGAGGGACTAAAAGTGCAATTACTGAAACTATTTGTGTAATTTATGAAAACTTGAAAATGAGGAAAAGAATAAAAAACGGACACCGCCCGGACTCGAACCCGGGTCAGCAACCACACCAAACACGCGCCTAACTAGCTAAGCTGGGACTCCTCATCGAACAAAACCAGCCCGTAAAACATATATCATCTCGTCAAAACGGCCTGATTCGCAACCAACGTCACTAGACTCGTTTTGGGCGGGTTTGTTTTGTGAATTTTTGAGTTTTAAACATGTTTTAACATTTAATACTTCACCAAACCCAACCCTAATCCTTCCCTATAAAACCCAAGCATAATCCAAGCCTTTTTACACTTTTCTAATCACCAAAACACTCTCAAAACTTCCTTTAATCAGCTGTGAATCCAAGATTCGAGCAGAATTTCTATCTCTTACAAAAGTGAGCATATCTCACTCATTTCTTAACCTTTTTCATCCATTCTTTTTCCCACTTGCTTGGTTTGACCTTGTGCACATATCCAATGGTTTTCCATGGAAAACCAGGCCCTGGAATGTCACGAAAAAGGCTCCAAACTGGACTGTTTTGATTTATATTCTTCAAACTTTTATAAAACTTGTTTAACTTGAGTTCAACTCATCTCAAACCTATGTCCTAATGCTTACAACACTATATGTGGTTGGTTAGGCTTAATAATAAGGTTGAGACACATCAAACTAGAAGATAAAACCACACAAACTTTCTGTTTTCGACTAGGGTTTACACCCACAAGTAGTGTTCAAGTTAAGCTTGATGAATGTGTTATATTTGGATTAGCTTGGGCTATCCATCATTGAATCCACACACTACTTGATGACTTTCATAGCTTAGTTGTCTCATTTCATTTACTTGTAAGTTCATGACCCTCCTTGTGTCTAAGACACATGTGTAGTGGTGAATCCAAAGAGGTCTTAAGTGAATGGTAAATCCTCCCACCTCCTACTTGACTTATGTAAACTACAAAGAGGTTCCTAAATGAATGGTTCAACCTCCTACCTCATGCTTGACCTATATGACTTAATGTACACTATATAATACTTATATATTATCAAAGTAATCGAACTCTTGATGATGAACAAGTGGTCATTTTTCAAAATAGTAGGTTACATCATCTAAAGACCATACACTTGTTACGATTCTAATGGATCTTTGAATCCTACCAAACCCTTAAGGTTCTATAGTGTCAAGAACAAGTGTTATGAGTACAAGATGATTACTTTCACAATACTAATTTCACGTTATTTTAATTCCGAATCCATAACCTTCCGTTAATTCCCAGTACTCACATGACTATGTTTCGTCGTGTAGAAGGACAAGGTGCTCGAAACTAATCCATCAACCAACAAGGTTCGCGGAATTTCAAGTGGGAAAGCTTGCAAAACCGTGAGCATACTCGATCCCTTTTTCCTTTTTACACTTTGGGTGCAAAATGTACTTTATACAAAATCGCACGACACTTAAACTATTTTAATCCCTATACATGCTTAACATGAGACTATGTGATGCTTGTTTAGACTTGTTATGCTAATGTAAACTATTTGTGTCGATATATGCTTCATTAACTTTGCTAGCCTACCTTAACAATTCTAGCGCTATAGGATTAGCGCACCACCCACGAAACTTGGGGTATTGTTAAGTTAAACATGTTAACCTCCCGCTACTCTATTGGGATAGGCTATTTTAACGCGTTGGATTCTTGGGTTTGAACATATAGTACACCATTTCGGCATGCTAGTAAACTTGCATATTATGGTTCATGTTGGATATGAGACTTTAAACAAATTTATTCTATATTATGCTATGTAACAAAACTTGTATGCTCGCCAACTTTTTGTTGATATATTTTAATACATGTTGCAGGTTGATTGATGAGGTGATGTTACAAGATGAAACAAGATTTAGGTGGACTTATATACACACCTAGATTAATTTATCTATTTTGATGTTATGTCGTTTTGAAACAATTGTTGACTATTATTTGGATTTTTTTGTATGACAATTTAGTCTTGAATGAAATTTGAATTTAATCTATATTGTCACATAGCATTATGAAGTTTTGAGCAATTTGTTCGTCTCATCCCGATGTTTCCGCCATCGGTTGGGGTGTGACAGATTGGTATCAGAGCCATAACTATAGGGAATTAGAAAAAGTAGGAATGCTTTGCCCTAGTCTATAGTTTTAGGAACTTGATTCTTATTTGTTGTTTAAAACTTCATTGATTCTACCTTATTTGCTTCTTTTTCTCCTTCTTGGTCTATTAAACTTATATGTCTTTCCTAAGGCCAAGACAAATACACTTGAAGCTTTGAAAACACTCATATTTTACCAACGAGGCGATTTGCACCAGGATAGGTCCAATGGCCCACAATTTTTGGTGAAGTCCCTCATTCAGTGTATTCAATTTTGCATGAAGTTACGACATCAAGCTAGGAGTGACATCCACATCTTGATGGAAAACTTCCATTTCCTACTCTAGTGGACCCTTATATTTTTATAAGAACTAACCACGTTAGGGTACGATGTTATCAAGTTAGAGGTGAAACTCGCATCTTGTTAACTAGTCCCACTCCTCGATTTTCGAGCTCGCCAAAGTTTCGATTTCCCAATCGATTAAGGACGTGTAGTAACTGGAAGGGCAAATATCGTTAGTCGCTTCTCGATGAGAGTATTTGTCTATTAGGCCAAAGCACGTTCCCTTAGTTCGAAAAGGACTTCGATTCACTTTGGAATAGTCTTACGTTACGTACCGTGACAATCCATGTTTTATGATAAAACCTCTTTTATGCTATCTCAATTATAATGTGTTTTATATTTGAGCGTTACTTTCATTTCAAGCTTGGAAACACGTTACACACTATCTTCGCAATCTAAAACAATTAATAATCATAATCTCTCATGAACGAACTAAATTTACGACACTTTTATTTTACATGTGACACTATTCATCTTATGCTATGTGAAATATTCGAAACATTAAGTACTGGGTTCGTCTCACTGGGTAATCCTTATGTGATAAACTCGTCATTAACTTCGTAAGAAGCCACACCTTAACATGTATAGCACTATGCCTAGTGCTATAGGAGTAGCGCACCGCCCACTAGTCTTGGGGTCATGTTAAGTCATTCAATTGCGGTACACGATGGGTTGACCTGCTTATTCACATGCCAGTGATACGTTAATCTGGTATGTCATGTGAATCGTTCAAAAATTTTTATGCTAGTACTCATATTCCCAAACATGGAAGCTCATCATCAAGCTAGGAGTGATTTCCTTACCTTGACAATTAACTTCGCTCACTTTTCAACTTCACCGATGAGCTAGGGGTGATTTCCTTACCTCGGAGGTAGTTACCAACTTTTCGATCAATCTTCCTCTTAAAGATTTCGAGGACGGAATATTCTAAAGTAGGGGAGACTATAACGCTCCGTATTTTCGCGTCTATTTAGTTATTTGTCTATTCATTTAAATATATATTTACTCATTCTTTATTTATTTTTATATAAATGATTGTTTATTCATTAAATTTTTAAAAAGAATAAGATTTTTTTTACTTTAAAAAGTTTAATTATTCATTAACTTAGTTAAGTTTTTTTTAAGTTATATAGTTATTAAACCCTAGTATTCCATTTAACTTAGATAGTTAAATGTGAGGGACTAAAAGTGCAATTACTGAAACGGTTTGTGTAATTTATGAAAACTTGAAAATGAGGAAAAGAATAAAAAACGGACACCGCCCGGACTCGAACCCGGGTCAGCAACCACACCAAACACGCGCCTAACCAGCTAAGCTGGGACTCCTCATCGAACAAAACCAGCCCGTAAAACATATATCATCTCGTCAAAACGGCCTGATCCGCAACCAACGTCACTAGACTCGTTTTGGGCGGGTTTGTTTTGTGAATTTTTGAGTTTTAAACATGTTTTAACATTTAATACTTCACCAAACCCAACCCTAATCCTTCCCTATAAAACCCAAGCATAATCCAAGCCTTTTTACACTTTTCTAATCACCAAAACACTCTCAAAACTTCCTTTAATCAGCTGTGAATCCAAGATTCGAGAAGAATTTCTATCTCTTACAAAGTGAGCATATCTCACTCATTTCTTAACCTTTTTCATCCATTCTTTTTCCCACTTGCTTGGTTTGACCTTGTGCACATATCCAATGGTTTTCCATGGAAAATCAGGCCCTGGAATGTCACGAAAAAGGCTCCAAACTGGACTGTTTTGATTTATATTCTTCAAACTTTTATAAAACTTGTTTAACTTGAGTTCAACTCATCTCAAACCTATGTCTTAATGCTTACAACACTATATGTGGTTGGTTAGGCTTAAAAACAAGGTTGAGGCACGTCAAACTAGAAGATCAAACCTCACAAACTTTCTATTTTCGACTAGGGTTTACACCCACAAGTAGTGTTCAAGTTAAGCTTGATGAATGTGTGATATTTGGATTAGCTTGGGCTATCCATCATTGAATCCACACACTAATTGATGATTTTCATAGCTTAGTTGTCTCATTTCATTCCTTACTTGTAAGTTCATGACCCTCCTTGTGTCTAAGACACATGTGTAGTGGTGAATCCAAAGAGGTCTTAAGTGGATGGTAAATCCTCCCACCTCTTACTTGACTTATGTAAACTACAAAGAGGTTCCTAAATGGATGGTTCAACCTCCTACCTCATGCTTGACCTATATGACTTAATGTACACTATATAATACTTATATATTATTAAAGTAATCGAACTCTTGAAGATGAACAAGTGGTCATTTGTCAAAATAGTAGGTTACATCATCTAAAGACCATACGCTTGTTACGATTCTAATGGATCTTTGAATCCATAAAAACATACCAAACCCTTGAGGTTCTATAGTGTCAAGAACAAGTGTTATGAGTATAAGATGATTACTTTCATAATACTAATTTCATGTTATTTTAATTCCGAATCCATAACCTTCCGTTAATTCCCAATACTTACATGCCTATGTTTCATCGTGTAGAAGGACAAGGTGCTTGAAACTAATCCATCAACCAACAACGTTCGTGGGATTTCAAGTGGGAAAGCTTGCAATACCGTTAGCATACTCGATCCCTTTTTCCTTTTTACACTTTGGGTGTAACATGTACTTTATACAAAATCGCACGACACTTAAAGTATTTTAATCTCTATCCATGCTTAACATGAGACTATCTGATGCTTGTTTAGACTTGTTATGCTAATGTAAACTATTTGTGTCGATATATGCTTCATTAACTTTGCTAGCCTACCTTAACAATTATAGCGCTATAGGATTAACGCACCGCCCACGAAACTTGGGGTATTGTTAAGTTAAACATGTTAACCTCCCGCTACTCTATTGGGATAGGCTATTTTAACGCGTTGGATTCTTGGGTTTGAACATATAGTACACCATTTCGGCATGCTAGTAAACTTGCATATTATGGTTCATGTTGGATATGAGACTTTAAACAAATTTACTCTATATTATGCTATGTAACAAAACTTGTATGCTCGCCAACTTTTTGTTGATATATTTTAATACATGTTGCAGTTTGATTGATGAGGTGATGTTACAAGATGAAACAAGATTTAGGTGGACTTAGATACACACCTAGATTAATTTATCTATTTTGATGTTATGTCGTTTTGAAACAATTGTTGACTATTATTTGGATTTTTTTGTATGACAATTTAGTCTTGAATGAAATTTGAATTTAATCTATATTGTCACATAGCGTTATGAAGTTTTGAGCAATTTGTTCGTCTCATCCTGATGTTTCCGCCATCGGTTGGGGTGTGACATCCAGGCTCTGATACCACTTGTAGGAACGTCCACGAACAGCACAGGAACCTAAATTTGTTATCTAATGTCCTATTAGGCGGAAACTAATGACAAGTTAATCGAATAACAAGAATTACTCATTTAAACGTTGTTTTCATTGATCTAAAGTTATATACATTTTAGAACCAGATCCGACAGAGCTTCGCCGTCTCTGTGCCAAAATCTCTAACACTTACAAATGAAAACCCAAGGCACCTATTTATAGGAATACAAGTTCAGCCACAAAAGACACAAGTTCGCCCGAAGATATAGCATGTTCGGCCGAACATGGTATGAAGTTCGCCCGAACTTGACCTAGTCAAGTTCGGCCGAACTTGACTTCTCAAGATCCTTTTCAAGCAAACTTGCTTACAAACTCACTTAAATACGCCTCGTTTCTCACAGTTTAAGCCCTATTCACTCAGACTCGATACATAATGACATTCATGACGAAGGCAACATATATATGCACCAACACAGAGGATAGAGATCAGAGCTTAGTCATTAGTTAGATATTCAATGTAACAGTGCTAAGCCCTGATAGTTAGTATTAGCAGTGTTTGTAGTTAGTTACATTTAGTTTCCTGTCACTATCAACCCTGACGTCATCAAATATGCTCAGTGGTTAGATAGTTTAGTATAAATAGGAAACTTGTGTAACAGTTTAACTTGTCTATTAAAAGATCAACTTTCGCATATCATCTTCTCTCTGCATTTTCTTACTACCAAACTTCAATTGCAAAGGCTAAGGGGGAGTTTGTGAATCACATGCAAGTTTACTAACTGGAAAGCATGTTGATGATGAAAACAAACGACCATTGCTTGTAGTAAAAGTTTTCCATTTATTTCCGCTGCAAATCTCTTTTAAAACTCAATCATTTTCCATTTTGAAACAAAAACTACAAGTAATTCAAACTCAGATCCTAACAATTGGTATCAGAGCTTGATTCATCAAATTCGATCTAACAATCGATTTGATTCGAACAGATCAGCTCTCTTCTATTTAGTTTCGGTGTTTTTGCTTGATAAACATAGTTTTATTACATTCAAAGTTTTTCAAATAGAAATCTGTGTAAAATCAACTGAAAATGTCTCAAAACACACATGATGCCAATTCTGGATCCTTATTCAAACCGGCGATGCTCAAAAGAAATGAATATTTCATTTGGCAACGACGAATGGGTCATATCCTTGCTCAACAAAACACCGGTTGCTGGAGATCAGTTGCTTATGGACCTCACGTTCCGATGGTTCCAAGCACAGAGGATCCAACTAAATAAGTGCCAAAAAATCCTGAAAACTTTTCAGAGCAGGATTTCCAGAAAATTGAATTGGATGCTAAGGCATTTAGCATAGTTGCTTCGGCCTTACCCAATGAGATTTATGCTGGTCTACTCCATTGCAATAGTGCAAAGGAGTTATGGGATGCACTAAAAGAGCAATTCGGTGGGACTAAGGAAGTGATAGAAAGTAACAGAGAAGTTCTAAATCAGCAGTATGAAACGTTTTGTCACTTGAAAGGAGAGTCTCTAACACAAAAGTTCTAACGTTATAGTTGTCTCATCAGTGAACTTAGACTGGTTAACGTGGTTTTTCCTAATTCGACTGTCAATAGTCGTTTCCTTAGATTGTTACCAGATAAGTGGGAGACTGTAGCTTATGTAACACGAAAATGTGTTGGGTTTAAAGAAATGTTGTTGACACAACTTCATGGGATACGCCTCACTTATGAGAGAGAGTTAAACCAGAAAAAGAAGTTGCAAGATTCTGGCAAAATGACTGATGATTACTCATTGGGTAATACAGCTCTTTTTGGCCAAGAAAAAGGATCTGGCAGCAGTAAGGACCAAAGTTAGGATCACTATATAGATATTACTCTAGTGGGAACTTTGGATCTGAAACATATGCACCCAACTATGCTTTCGCTAGTGGGGAAAGCCAAACCTCTGATAATCTATCCTTTGAGCCGAATGACTTGCAACACTTTGAACCTTCTGATCTTGAAGAAATGGATATTTTGCACCAACTGGCCCTATTGAGTATTAGGGCTAGTAAATTCTATAAGAGAACTGGTAGGAAATTCCCAGGATTGCATGGGGGGTTGAAGGTTGGGCTGGATAAATCAAAAGTCAAGTGTTATAAGTGTAATAGGTTAGGACACTTTGCCAGAGAATGCAGGTATCCAAATTCTGGACCAATAGTGACTCATCCTGGCCCTAGACCTCAGCACACACAAAACACTGCTCATTATTCCCAATATGCCCCTATTCAACATGTTCAAAACACTGCCCACTTTGCACATCCTGCTAGTGCATTATGTTCAATCCACTGCTCCCCAAATTCAATATGTTCAGGCACCATCACATCCTCAAGTGCATGTACAACAAGCACCCATTGTCACACAACCTGCTCAAACCACTGCTAGTCCAGCAGAGGTTGGTCAACAGAGCTTTTTCACACAAAGTGATGTTGACTGGAGTAGCTTGCCTAAGGATTTGACTGATGAGAACTTTGCTTTAATGGCCAAAAATGATGTTTAAAAGAGTTCTGTTTAATGGCCTTAGAGACAATTGTTGAAGGTGTTGAATCTGTGGAGTTAGTGTAAAAAACTGATGAAGTTCAAGTTTGTGATGAAATAGTGGTTTCAAGTGAAGAAAAGAAAAATGCTGCTGATGAGGAAAAGAACTCTCATGCTGACCCATAGAATGTTGATGTGTGTGAAGATGAGTGTGATTGTTCTCTCATAGCTGCTACAAAGGTATCACCTCAGATCCTTAAAGATCTATGTTCTGAAAAATGCATCATTGCTTTTGCAAACATTAAGTAGGTGAATGAAAACCTGAGGAACAAAATTTAGAAGATGAAGTTAATTTTGAAAAACTGATTAAAGAGTTAAAATCAAAGTTAAGTAAAAAAGATTCTAAAATGAGTAGCATGAGACATGAATCAAGCATAACCAAGGACCAACTCCAAACTATGGTAGAAAAATACCAAGTTTGTAAAAAGGAGTTAGAAGAAACCCAAATCACTTGTGAAAAATGAGTTGAGTCCTGTAAAGGTCATGAGATTATGCTTGATGCTCAGATCAAGAGCAACATTAAGTTTGGTGTAGGTTTTGGAACCTATGACCAAAATGAGAAAAATGTTGCTGAAATTGAGTCTGAGTTGGTTGAAATAGTCCCATCAAATTTGGCTGGTGAAGAAATAAAAATCACAGATAAATCGGGTAACAAAATTGTTTTGGAAAAATCAGAGGGTTCAACAAAAGATAAAGAAATTGAAAAATATCAGTTTAAATCAACCTGGTCAGATGAATGTGATATTTTAGAGAACTTTAAGCAAATGGACTTTACAACCTCTGATGGTATTAAAGGCTGTGATCCCTATCAAAGATGTACCAGCAGAGGTCACAACCACTGCTGATAAAAACTCTAATAGGAAAGGAAGAGTAAAGATTAAAAACTTATTTTGTGAATTTTTTTGAAAAAAGAAATCATGTGGCTACAGATTGTTTTCTTTTAAAAGCCTATGACATTAACAAAACTTGTGTTATAAAAAATTCTTCAAGATGCACCATCTGCAACAAAACAAATCATTTAACTCAAGAGTGTGCCTATCTCAAAATTTATGAGCAAAAGGTAAAAGAGATCAAGGCAAAAGCACTAGAAAGAGAAGGTTCAAGTTCTACTGGAAATAAATCCAAGCAGAGTTTTGAACCAACTGAAACATCTATTACAAAAGCCTTAAACAAAACCTGTGCTCCTAGAGAGGTGCAAGTGACAGATACCCCACCATCAAACTCATTTCCAAGAGGGTATGGCCAACCCCAGCCTATAAAAAGGTTCCTCTTACTTATGAAGGATACAAAAAGCCTTCTAAGCAAAGAGTGAATAAGCATCCCTATGGATACCACCATTTGATAGGAAATGGTCAAGAGCAAATGTTACAAGAAAAAATCTAAACCAATGACCATTGTCCTAGACTTGAGACTGGACCATCTGTGACCCCATCCATAGCCATTTTGGCTTTGGAGACCTATCTTAACTGATCTATTTACTTGATGTGCAGGGACCTTCTACTTGTCTTGATAGCTTATGGTATGTAGATAGTGGAGTTTCCAGGCACATGACAGGATGTAGAGCCCTTCTCAAGGATTTCATGGCTCATGGGGGGGGGGTGATATATCTTTTGGTAATAACTCAAATGGAAAGGTTTTAGGGTCTGGGTCGGTTCTGGCTGGGAAACTCAAGTTTGAAAATGTGAACTTAATTGATAATCTGAAATTTAACCTACTGAGTGTCTCACAAATGAGTGACAGAGGGTATGGATCCTTCTTCACCAAGAAAACTTGTCAAATTGTGGGACCAGAGGTTGTTAAAAAGATTGATCAAATCATTGCTGAGAGCAAAGCACAACTCACCGCACACAGAAGTGGGAATGTGTATGTGTTAGATATGCTAAAAGATAATCCCGTCTGGAACATGCTTATTCTCAGTTGCTTCTAGAAAAGAGACTGAGTTATGGCATCGAAGATTTGGACACACAAATCTTAAAACTATCACCACATTCTCAAAACAAAATCTTGTAAGAGGTTTGCCTCACAAGCAATTTTCCTGTGATGAACATTGTGTTTCCTGCTTAAAAGGAAAACAACATAAAAGTTCTTTCAAATCAATTGAAGAGTCCAAAACAAGCCAGTGTTTACAATTGCTTCACATGGACTTGTTTGGCACAGTGCAAATCATGAGCTTAAAACACAAAAGGTATTGCCTAGTGATAGTTGATGATTTCTCTAGGTTTACATGGACCTTCTTTCTCCACTCTAAGGATGAAACTACAATCATTTTGCAAAACTTTGTTAAACAAGTAGAAAAGCAATTTGATCTTCCAGTAAAAATCTTTAGGAGTGACAATGGAACAGAGTTTAATAATAGGGAGTTGGATGCTTTTTATGAGTCAAAAGGAATTGTTAGACAATATAGCATTCCAAGAACTCAAAATGGGATGGTTGAAAGGAAAAATAGAACATTAATTGAATCAGCAAGAACTATGCTTGCAGACTCTAGTTTACCCTTGTCCTTCTGGGCAGAGGCTGTAAACACTGCTTGCTATGTCCAAAACAAAGTTTTGATTAACCCCAGGCATCAAAAGACTGCCTATGAGATTTTGTATAAAATCAAACCTCCGATTTCCTATTTTAAAGTTTTTGGCTGTCCATGCTTCATTTTGAACGTAAAAGATTCTATATCTAAGTTAGCAGCCAAAATTGCCTGTGGTTATTTTCTGGGATACTCAACCACTGCCAAAGCCTACAGAGTCTTTAACTCTAGGACCATGTGTGTTGAAGAAACTTTGAATGGGAAGTTCAATGAACTTTCATCACTGAAAATCCTAGCAAATCCTGCAGAGCTTTTTGATTTACATAAATTCACATTTGCTGATGTTTCTATCAAGCTAGACAATGCAGGTACACCACTTCTGGGTCAACAGTGGCTGATCCTCAAACCTCTTCCAGTTCACAAAATCAAACATCTGTTGTTAAAAGTCCTACAATTGGACAACAAAATCATCAGAATGTTACCTCTATACCCCTAATACCACCACCTCCATTTCCATTAACTGCTGATACTTCAAATTCACCAGCAGAGGTTAGCTCAGATGATACACATTTGCAGCCATCACCTCAAAATGCTATTGTTCCATACCAAGGTGATTTGATTTATCTCAAAAGCCATCCAGCAGATCAAGTTATTGGCAACATCGAATCGGGGTGCTCACATGGAGCCAATCCCAAAATATTTGTCTCTTTGCTGGTTTTCTATCACTCACACAACTGTCAAGTACCAAGAGGCACTGAAAGACAACATCTGGGTAGAAGACATGTAAGAAGAACTCCTTCAGTTCAAGAGACAACAAGTTTGGGAGCTTGTGCCACTGCTAAAAGATGTAAGTCCAATTGGCACAAAGTGGGTCTTCAAGAACAAAACTGATGAAAGGGGTATTGTTGTCAAAAACAAAGCAAGGCTCGTGGTTCAAGGCTAGAGACAGGAAGAAGGTATAGACTATGATGAAACTTTTGCTCCTGTAGCAAGGTTGGAAGCTATTCGCCTATTCTTAGCCTTTGCTGCTAACCACAACATACATGGTATCAAATGGATATAAAGAGTGCATTTTTGTATGGAAAAATCAAAGAAGAGGTGTATGTAACATCCGTAAAAAAAACGGATTTACCAAACCCGCTCCGTTTATTAACCGAACAATCAGTTAAAAATTTCGTTGCATATTTAATGCCCAAATTAATTTTAAACGATACATAATTAATAATTATATTGGAGTAAAATAATTTATTTTTGAGAAACTGTTAAAAATAAGAAAATAAAAATAAAAAGCTGCTGCCGGGTTTCGAACCGGGTCAGTCAGCCGGGTCAACAATAACTTAACACTTAACCATCCAACCACTGCGCCACTAGTGTTTTTTGTTAATTAATGGAAACAATTAATTCATATCATAAATATCGAATTCAAATAACGACGCGCCCAAATGCAGTCGTCGGAAATCCCGGCGATCTCGCGAGATTGGACGGTTTCTTCAGTTAAACGTAAACTTTAATCGCTACATCGGTTATAACCGACGCCTGAAACCGTGACACAAGCTATAACCGCCGGAAAACGTAATGACTTTGAATCAAGCCTGAAATCCGACTCTATACATCTCGATTCCTCCTATAAATTCACCCACAATCCACTGGTAGCCTTTTTGCTCAAAACCGCACCCTTTCTCGACGAAAACTCACTCGCCGGAAAATACCTGCAAATCGCCGGAAAACCGAAACCTTCACTTCTCTGAGCCTTACTGAACCCCCATAGCTTATACCAAAGTCACCCACATTTATCTCAAGCTCGTTGAAGACTCTCTGCCGCAAGAATACATCGCCGGAAGTTTCTGCTGTCACCGGAGTTCGCCGGAGAAACAGAGGAGTCCAATTTCGGTATATCTAATGCTTAGTCTTTCATTCTTTTCATTTATCTCACCTATAATTAATCATAACACACTAAAGAAACTTGATAAAATCGATGAATCAGTCGGACGTTAGTTCTGGTTAAATCCAACGAAGAAGACGAAGTTTGCTGTTGTCTATAAGTTTAATTTAAATCACGATATAACTCGGGTTAGACACACAGTCCAGTGGTGGACTGTGTGCACATAAAACACGCTTACGTCTCGAGTTCGAATCTTGTTCCGCGCACCCTCGCTTTAATAAAAATGTTCCTTTTTATTACTAAACTGGATTCATTTTATATAGTTGTTAAGTATAATAAAAAAACGGAATAATAACCAAGATAGACACACAATCCAGTGGTGGACTGTGTGCGCGTTTAAACACAGGTCATGAGTTCGAGTCCGGACTACCGCACCGGTCCGGACAATTATTCAACTTTTTAAATAAGGCAGAAATGAAATTATTTAATTGTATATAAGTATAATAAAAATCAGATTATATAAACAAGTTAAACACACAGTCCAGCGGTGGACTGTGTGTTAACCTAAACCACAGGTCCCGGGTTCGAGACCTGTGGAGCGCACCGAGTCGTTAGATTTAAATCGTTTTTAAAAATAAAGAATTTTCTGTTTAATCTAATTAGTATATAAATATAATTAAAAACAGAAATATTTCAGGTTAGACACGTAGCTCAGTTGGTAGAGCTGCGTGCACGCGTACGGGAGGTCTCAGGTTCGAGCCTCACCCAGCGCACACATATACGCATACGAACCGGTCAACAGTCAAAGTCAATGGTCAACGGTCAAAAAGTCAACATTTTTTTATTACTTTTATTTATGTATTTTATTTAAAATCAATTAAAAATACTTAAAAATAACATTTTTAAGGTTAGAAAATAGCCTTAAACTCACAAAAATACACCCAACAATCCTACTAAAATGGATTAATAAAATCCGATTACTTACCGAACCATTATGCCATTATCTAGGTTAATTTCACTCGTGGTTAAAACCACTTCGTGCGCATTCAACATCATCAACCGAACGCACCCAATGTGAGTGAATCTTACAACTCCCCTTTTTAATTACACGTTTTGGGGTGTGTCATGTGTCACAAAATTAACTCGTTTATTTAAACTTGTGCCATACCATATTGTGATCTAAACTTAGATTGTATATAAATTGCTTGTAGTCATGTATTTCATTTTGTCAAATTATATGCAATTCATTCATTAGGCCCATCAGTTCCTCGTGTGAGACGAGTTGAGCAACGCGTGCCTCAAAACAAATCCATTATTGTTCGTGTGTGTATTATTGAGTTTATATTGTTTGTAGTTATGTATTCCATATTGTCAAGTTTATGCGTTATTTAATATTAATTGATTGGTGAATAAGTTTACATCTATTTTTACTCATGTGTGGTTGTGCACTTTATTTTATAATCAATTAAATAAACTTGTTCAAATGTTTTCCATAGGATTCACTCGCCAACTTTTTGTTGATCCAAAAACCATTTTTACACATGATACAGGTGAACAGGACGAAGCAAGGAAAACATAGGAAATGCCTTAGAAGAAAACAATGAAGCCTAGATTGATGTTTAGGACATGATGTAATATTGATTGTAATTTCCCATTAAAGTGTATTAATGAATATGAAACGTTAAAATAAATGTCATGAGCTTTGATGATAACCCAATCATGCCCCGATCACCTTTTCCGCTTGGGTCGGGTGTGACAGTGTATGTCTGTCAACCTCCAGGTTTTGAAGATGCATTCCATCCTGATCATGTCTACAAGCTCAACAAAGCATTGTATGGCTTGAAGCAAGCACCAAGAGGCTGGTATGAAACTCTATCCACTTCTCTCTTATCCATAGGGTTTACTAGAGGTAACATAGATAAAACCCTATCCTTAAAATGGAAAGGCAAAGATTTGATGCTTGTCCAAATTTATGTGGATGACATCATTTTTGGATCCACAAGCACTGCTATGTGTGAAGAGTTTCAAAAACTCATGGCAGCAGAGTTTGAGATGAGTGCAATGGGTGAGCTCCAATGTTTTCTTGGTCTCTAAGTTAAACAATTGCAAAATGGTACATTCATCCATCAAAACAAGTATGTGAAAGAACTGCTTAAAAAGTTTGATATGGATGATTGTAAACCATGTAGCACACCCATGGCAACCACCAAGCTAGTCACCATTGATGGTAAAGATAATCTTGTTGATCAAACTCTTTATAGAAGCATGATTGGGCCTTTATTGTACCTAATTGCATCAAGGCTAGACATCATGTTTGCAACATGTGTTTGTGCCAGATCACAGGCATTACCTAGAAAGTCTGATCTTATTGCTGTAAAAAGGATATTCAGATACATAAAAGGTGCTCCCATACTTGGTATCTGGTATCCAGCTAATGGGAATATTGAGCTTTCAGGTTTTTCAGATAGTGACTTTGTTGGGTGCAAAACTACAAGGAAGTCCACATCAGGAGGATGTCAATTCCTTTGTGATTGTCTAATGTCTTGGCAAAGTAAAAAGCAGGTTGCAGTTTCAACATCCACTGCTGAGGTAGAGTATATTGCTGCTGCTAGTTGCACTGGTCAACTCTTGTGGCTTCAAAACGAGTTGCTGGATTTTGGTATAACTGCACTAAAGACTCCACTCAGATTGGACAGTCAAGCTGCTGAAAATATCATTAAAATCAGTTTCTTGTACAACTACAAAGCACATTGACATCAGACATCACTTTGTGAGAGATTGCTATGAAAAAGGTTAATTTTCTTTGCATCATGTCCATACTTCAGGTCAGTTGGCAAATGTCTTAACCAAGGCATTGGATACATCTACCTTTGAAAACTTGATCTCAAGAATTGGAATTGTAAACATGGATTAAAACAAGTTTTCTTGTAAATCCATGCGTACATAGCATCAAAATGTTTTCAGAAAATCAATAACTCATGTTTAAAAATAGTTAAAAATGAAAGTTTTCAATAAATCTTTAAAAGTCTGCTCATAACATCTGTTTGCTCAAACCTCTAATAGGCTTAAAAATCCTATCCACTGTTAAAGTGTATCCTCTAACTTCCAATTTTACCACCTTTTCAAAACACTCATACCTATCCACTGATAGTGTTAAAAATCAGTACTTTTCTCATCAGAGGTTACACGTGGCCAGATGGTAGCCATCAGATCTTGCAACAGATGCCACATCATGTTCACTTTTTCAAAACCCTATAAAAACCCTGTTTTATCCCTCACCAGTGTTTACCCTAAAACTGTGTCGATATCAAAAATCTCAAAATAGTTTTTCTCTCTAACACAATGGCTCCCAAATCAAAACCTTCGAAGAAATCCACAAAAGCACTTCCAACCTACACTCTCATAATCAAAACACCACATAATTACACCACCATACTTGAAGCAAACGACACAAATACTCGCTATCATCCAATGATTAGAATTTTGCAAAAATCGAAATTCAAGCACATGTTAGAAGTCAAAGCCCCAATTTACATTGATTCTATTAGTGACTTCTAGAATTATGCTAAGGTTCACTCAACTACTGCTGGTGTTCCTTATACAATAATCTCAAGAGTAGGGGGAGGGTTAATGAAAATTAGCCCCCAATCGATCTCTCAAGTTTTCAAGTTAAATGACATAGAACACACTGTGTCATTTCCCCAAAATGAGATCCGAGCAGAGTTTCTGGAAAGAGGTTATGTAGGCCAGATGAAAGGTATTACCATTTTCAAACCAAACTTTCCTGCTGAGATGAGATTTTTCTTTCACACAATTCTAACTTGTCTCTCAGCAAAAACCACTGCTTTCAATGAAATTCCATTGAACATGCAATATCTGGGGTATGCAATCTTAACTGACACAGATTTTAACTACTCCCAGATACTGTTCATGATCTTGTGAATAATTTTCAAATATTGAAAAAAGAAAAGCTTTTTTGATTCATCCACGTTTTTTGAGTGTTTACTTACAAGATCAAATCAAAGGTCCTGAAAGTAAAAAAGGTGCCAGGACTAAACCAGGCTGCCTCACTCATGAAACCTTCACCAAAATAATAAACCAAGATAGAGTTGCGAAAACACAGTAGAGGAGGATGAGCAAGTTTTACCTGAACAAAATGTTCAAACTCAACCTCTTGCTACTGAGCCCACTGCTCTTGGTGATCAGGGCAACACAACCGCAGCTCTGAAGCCCACACCAAAAATCCTCAAAAAGAAAACCAAAACACTTAACAAAAAGCCCACCAAATCCAAAAAGGTCCTCTGGAAGATGAGATCTCAGAGGTTAACCCAGTGACAGCACCAAAGTCACAAACCACTACTGCTACTTCTTCACAGCAGATGGTTCAAAGATCTCCAACCGGCTTTGAAACTCCTCCTTCTTCCTCACAAAAGGAAAAGGTTGTAGACACAAGGACACCAAATTGTGAAGCTCTAGATCCACTTGGTTCTATCTTCCACAGCCCCTCTCCTAGGGCACTGTCGCTTTCTACACAGCCACCTTCACCAATGACCACACTTCCACCTACTATGTTACCATTATTGAATGCAATTGAATTAGACAAGACACAAACCAGCACTTCTCAACAACCTATTACTGAGAATATACTTCATCAAGAGGCTGGGTCTGACTCTTTATTCATTGCTAGCCCATCAGCACATGAAGAGGCTATATCCCTTGGGTTACATGTAATCCTTGGTGATAGTTCAACTCAAGCAGCCACTACAATTGCTGAACTCCCAAGTTCTCAGTTGGACAGTGGTTTCATAAATAAGACTTTGTTGAAGGCAACCACTGTTAAGGCAACAACTGTTACCTCTGTTGGGGGAAGTCCCTAGTTCCAAGACAACGGGGCATCTATGGTTGAAGCTGGTACTAAAACAATTGCTAATGATACCATAGCTACAACTACCACTTCAGGTAGGAGTTCAGATGATCCTATTAAATTAGGTGTTGAGCTAAAATACCAGGATTTGAAGAAGAGAGTGACAAAGATAGAAAACTCTGTTGATGAAATCAAAAGTTTACTGAAGCAGATGATAGCTACAAAAATTCAACCCTCTGTTCTATCAACTGCTATCTTAAAGAAGCTCTTAACCCTCTGTTTCAAAATCAACAACATTATTTGGATCTACAACACAAGCACCAGATGAAGCCAAAAAGGGGAGAAACCTTTGGGAAACAAAAAGCTGAAAATAGATGATGATAAGGCAAGACCTACTTTAAATATTCCAAGGCCTGATGGTTCAAAGAAGAAAGATTTAACTGATGAAACTGTGGCCAAGGCAAGGGCTAGTCACAGGAAGACAGTGATCGAGGAGAGCAGAGTGTTGGTTGAGAAAAAGATTGAACGGCAAAAAGAAAAAGGAGAGGTTGGTACTTCATCAAAGAGGATACCTGCTAGAAAAGCCAGGCAACCAACATCCACACCACCTAAAACTAAGCCTGCAACCAATCAAACCATTAAAACCTCTGCCTCTCAAAAACCTATCACATCTTCAAAACCACAACCCACATCCACACAAGCAGATGTTACAGTACCTGTTGTGTCAACATCTGTTGATACAACAGAGGTTGCAACATATGCAACTCTATCCACTGCCATGATCACATTTCCCACATCAACTCATCCAATATCCACACCACCTAATATCCCACTGCCACGGTCACCCACTTTAAGCTTCAAAAGGATAAAAATCACAAAAGTGATCAATGATGATGAGATTCATGCACCTCTTCCACTATCATCACAACCAATGACCTCCACATCAGTGATTACAACGTCTTCAACTCTTGAAGTTACTCCTGTAGCAAAGCTGTATCCTCTTGTTTTACCAGCAGTCAGGGACGAGATGCTAAATTTCTTTCCAGAGGATGACCCTGACAAAAGAACAGTCCTATCCCTTGATGGCTATCCAAGACCTGCAAATGTTGATGATTACCTAGAATTGAAACGAAAGCAAGCAAAGGATATTGCCAAAAGAGAAACAGCTGGTAAAGGTGATAGAGAAATACAAATTGCCCTGTCCTTTCAACTAAGTAAAGCCAACATCTTACAAAACTTTGTCAAGAACCTGAGTAACCAGTTGTCAGAAAGGGAAGATAAGTTGCTCAAAAGTGAACTTATTGAGTATATCATGGAGAAGAAGATGTATAAGGTAACAAGGGCACAATTCAGGGATTGGAGCATAGATGAGCTAAGAGATGAAATCAACAGAATGCAAGAAATGTTGAAAGACCCTCTCAAAAATCCAACTCCTCCCAACTGGGATTTATACAAGAAAGATATGCCTGAAAAGGTCTTAAAGTTTAAGAGAATGAAGAATAAACTAATTCAGAATCATTATGGTCCAAAGAACCAGGTGATGAGATGGGGTGAGGTCAGTGTGATAGACACTTACAAAAAGTTGGAAGAAAGGAGGAAAAAGGATCCATCCATGACCTCCTAAACCTGATTATTCAAAAGAAGATGCTATTCTCAAAGCCCAACTCTTCAAAAAGTCCAGCACAACATCTGCCCATTCCACACTTGCCCTGTTACACAGAAAAAGGCAAGGGGAGATTCTCTAAAGACTAACAAAGAGTTTGAGGATACATTTACCAAAGAAGGTATACAAAACATGATTGATTATCCAACAGATGATTGAAGTGCCAAGCTGGCTAAAGATTTATCACAAATAGCTCTTCATAATCCTCAGCAATAAAAGCTCCTTCAAGAAAATCATCAGACCAAAAATTCTAAAGTGGAAGGTCGACAAAGACACCCATGAATTAACACTACTCAAGTCTGATGGTAATGCCACTAAACTATCCATGGAAGCTGCTTATGGGCTTACAGTAGAAGACTTCCAAGAATTATTATGTTTAGAGCTAGAGAAGGATGCTGATGACATAGAATCTCTTAAATTTGAACTTCAATTCAAAGGTCAAATAAGAGAATTCTTCTAGAGGAATAAAGACAAAGAATAAAGTGTTTTTGGCATCATCTGTTCCAGGGGGGAGATTGTTGGGATTGAACCCTATGAAAGGAACAGATGATACAAAGCCAAATAAAACTATCCGAGCTTTGGTTAAACTATCAGAGGTTACAACCTCTGCTGTACATACACTGCTTTCCCTAAAGACTACTCTCCTATCATCTGACTTCACAAAGTTGCAAAGGTCTGCAAGAGTTACAAGGATCAGAGGATAGAGATCAGATCTTAGTCATTAATTAGATAATCAATGTTACAGTGCTAAGCACTGATAGTTAGTATTAGCAGTGTTTGTAGTTAGTTACATTTAGTTTCCTGTCACTATCAACCCTAACGTCATCAAAGATGCTCAGTGGTTAGATAGTTTAGTATAAATAGGTAACTTGTGTAACAGTTTAACTTGTCTATTAAAAGATTAACTTTTGCGTATCATCTTCTCTGCATTTTCTTACTACCAAATTTCAATTGCAAAGGCTGAGGGGGAGTCTGTGAATCACATGCAAGTTTACCAACTTGAAAGCATGTTGATGTTGAAAACAAACCACCATTGCTTGTAGTAAAAGTTTTCATTATTTCCGCTGCAAATCTCTTTTAAAACTCAATCATTTTCCATTTTGAAACAAAAACTACAAGTAATTTAAACTCAGATCCTAACAACTAATGGAAGATTGCTTTCATTATCATGCTTTCAAACAAATATGTTTTGCATGTAATTCACAACTCCCCCTCAGCATGATATCATGAATGTTTGCTAGTACAGAATGCAAGAAAGATGATTGGATAAAGAGTGGAAATGATCTTTTCAATAGATAGATAGATAGAACACTACATAAGACTATCTATATATAGGACCTGTGAAACCACTGAGCATCTAATGAAGACGTTAGTGTGAAAATGACAACTAACAACTACAACTAACTTTAAACATTGCTAACACTAAAACACTATTGTATAGACATTGTTACATTGATAAGAACTTTTAATATGAAAACTCTAATGAAGCAATTTGGTCTTCAGCAAACCTTTGCTTGTCTTTTGTCTTTAGTCTTCATCATAGGCTTGTAAGCAGTCGTTAGCTTGAGCAGTGGTTCTGGAACAGGGCTTGTAAACTCTGTTAAAACAGGATCCAAATTAAATCGATAGTTTTCTATCATCTGTTCTTTTATAGGGTTCAATCCAAACAATCTCCCCTAGAACAAATGATGCCAAAACTAACTTTATTCTTGATCTTTATTCCTCATCAGAAGTTCCCTAATTTGTCCTTTGAATTGGAGTTCAAAGTTAAGGGCAACTAAATCATCAAAATCCCTTTCAAGCTCAAGTTCCAAAAGATCTTGGAGGCCTTCAACACATAGACCATATGTTGCATCCATTTTAATGCATTGAGCTCTGCCATCAGACCTGAGCAAGGTCAATTCGTGGGTGTCTATGTTTGACTTCCACTTTAGAATTTTTGGATCTGATGGCTTTCTTGGGTGAAGCTTTATTTGTGCTGAGTTTGGTGAAGAAGGTCTGCTGACAAAGTTTCTGATTGTTTCTCTTAGTTGATCAGTTGCAGCATCAGAGTGATAGAGAAGTTGACATTTGAGTGCCTCTTTTTAGTTTTCTTCATATCTTTGTTGATCTTTTCTTCCATCTGTCTTTTCCTTTTTGGTTGATTCAAGGCAAGTGTGGATAGACCAAAGGTTGATCAACATGTAGCTCAAGAGGATATAGAGCAACCAGTGGGAGAAATGATATTGATAGATGGGCAGGTGGAATTGAAGTAGGTTTAGGTGGAAGTGAAGTAGGTTTAGGTGGAAGGGAAGTGGGTTTAGGTGGAAGTGATGAGAGTGATTTTGTCAGTGGTTGTGATGATAAAGGAATTGGTGATGGAATCCCTTCATCATCTTCTTCAATCACAAAATTTTCCCTTTGTGTTGAAATTTTATTTTTGGTAAGGGTGGATGTTCAGGAAATCTTGGTAGAGTGGCTAATGGATTAGTTGAAGTTGGAAAAGTGATAAGAGCAGTGGATTGGCTAATCTGTTATAACCACTACTGTATAAACAACTGTTGGTACAACAGGAGTGCTAACAACTGCTGGGGTAGGGTTTGATGTGGTAATTTGTGGTGGTGATTTGGGTTTGGTTTGGACAGAGGATACACTTAGATTTGCAACAATAGTGGTTTTAGAAGGGATGGCAATTGGTTGCCTTTCTTTTCTAGCAGGCCTTTTCTTTCTTCAAGTACCAATGTCTTCTTTTTCCTTCTGCTGAGCCAATACTTCTTTAACTAGATTTTTGCTTTCGACCGTCAATGTATCTTGTCTTTTCTGCTTATCCTTAGCAATCTTTTTAGTTTCATTGTTTAGAGTCTCATCAATCTCTTTTCCTAAAGAACATAAGATGATGTAGCAGTGGTAGTGGCAGTGGTTTCAGGCTATTGTTGCCCTTTAGGTTTTGCCTTAGGATCAAACTGCAACTTTCTCATTGAATCTTTCTCCCCTTTTTGGCTTTATCTATTATTTCTTCTTGAAAAACAGGAACCGGGATAGTGTAACATTTGTCAAAACGGGTTTTCCAAACCCGCTCCGTTTGTAATCGAATATCAAGTTATAAATGTTTCGTTGCGTATTTATGTCCTTTTAAATTTTTAATGATGCATAATTAATAAACAAACTAGAATATAAAAGTTATATTTGATAAAAAGTAAAAATAAAATAATTAAAAAGAAGTTTAGGCTGCCGGGACTCAACCCGGGTCAGCCGGAAGGAACTCCAAAGACTTATCACACACACACATAACCACTCCGCCACTTGTGTTTTCTGTTAATACTAGGAAACAAATAAATCTTATGGTCTATCATAAATCAACCGGTTACGCCAACTGTAACCGAAATCGGTCACCAAACGTCCAAAGACGTTTGATTGATCGTGGTTTACTGAGTTTAACCGATGCACCGACAACTCCAATCAATTTTGCTTTGAATGAACTTGAATTCTAGAGTGAATCGGTTTTAATAACCGAAAACTTTCAATTCCTGATTTACTTCAATCTTTGTCCTCTCTCGCGACTCAAACACACTCTGCTAACCTTCAATTGCATTTTCGCACAACTTTCAGTCGCCGGAGAAGCTATTTGAACTGCGGACTTTCGCCGGAAAACCGTGTTTTCCATCAAATCAGTAAGTCTCGCAATTCTTTCGTTGTCTATCAATTGTTAAGCTATTGCTAACTCAAACCCTTCATTCGGAATAAATTTCAGACGTCGATATCAGATAATTCCCTCTCGCCGGAAAACCTCGGAAAATTCTTATCTTCCGCTGTAAAACGGTATAGACATTCAAACCTTCTATTAACTCTTGATTAGTACTTCAATTCCACAATTAGCTAATCAAAACTGTTAATTTGTCCGCTCAGTTGAAGTTCATAAAAACAGAGCCGACGCCTTGCCGGAATTCTGAGATAAATCGTTCTCTGGTATGTTTGCTTCTAAAAATCGTCTCTGCCATTTCATATTAGTCTGTTGAATGTTTGTCAATCAAATTAAACAAGAAACAATAGAGTAATCGCAGACTGTAATTTTGTAACGAAGAAGACGATGATAGTTTGTTTATAAGTTTAATAAAATCTGGATATTATCTCGGGTTAGACACACAGTCCAGCGGTGGACTGTGTGCACATACATATCACATGCCGCGAGTTCGATCCTTGACACACGTATGCTCTGTAATAAAAATGTTTTGTTTTTCTAACTGTACCGGATCCTTTTCGCCGTTAGATGTTAAGTATAATAAAAATCTATATATTAACCAAGTTAGACACACAGTCCAGCGGTGGCTGTGTGTAACGTTAAAGCACAGGTCCCGGGTTCGAGACCTGTTGACGACACCAGGTTGATGATTAAATTTCTTTTTAAAAAAATAAATGAATTTGAAATAAACTAAATTAGTATATAAATATAAATAAAAACAGGATTATTTCGGGTTAGACACGTAGCTCAGTTGGTAGAGCTGCGTGCACGCGAACGGGAGGTCTCGGGTTCAAGTCCTGCCGGCGCATACATTTACACAATAAAACCGGTCAAACAGTCAATGGTCAAGGTCAACGGTCAACGCAAAAGTCAACATATTTTTATATTTTTATTTATATAATTTAATTTAAAAATCAATTAAAAATACTTAAAAATAATGTTTTTAAAGATAGGAAATAGCCTTAAACTCACAAAAATATAACTAAAAATCCTATTAAAATTATTAATAAAATCCACTCATTTACTATATCTTCCGTTATTATTTAGGTTAGTCAATCCTCGTTGTTAAATTCTTCCAACTCGTGCGCATCTCATCATCTCCAATCGAACGCACCCAATGTGAGTGAATCTTTACAAATTCCCCGTTTTAATCACGTTTTTGGGGTGTATCATGTGTCATATCATTTATTATATTTAAATCATTGTGCATACATCATATCATGAACAAATGTGTATTTCAGCTTGTATCAACTGTTGTGTGGTTATTGTTTAGATTTAATTTATTATTTTCAGTACATGCAATTTCATAGGCCGCCGCTCCCCATTACATTATGAGCGTTGAGCAGTTCCCCATTACATTATGAGCGTGAACCTGGCGTGCCAACATACGATCAGCTCCGTTTGATTGAGCCTTGATCGCACAGACATTTATCATTTTCATACATGCAATACGATCGGCTCCGTTTGATTGAGCCTTGATCACACAGACATTTATCATTTCTAGTACATACATTTATCATAGGCCGTCTGTTCCTCATTCATGTTATTGTATGTTATTGTATGTTATAGTTTGTGATTGTTATTGCTACTGTTTGATTATTTACATTTGCTCACTTATGATCATTGCACAATTTTTGAAAATAATAGAAAATCAATAATAAATGTTTATCTAATAAGGTTCACTCGCCAACTTATGTTGACCCAAAAACCCCCATTTTTACACATGATACAGGTGAACCAGGTGCAGCAAGAAACACATGGATTGGCTTAGAAGAATAAACTAGTTTAGAGCTTGGATTGTTTAGTTTGGTTATTTTCCTTTGTAATTGTATGGACATGTTTGGATGATTGAGAATGTAATTTTGACTTTAATAAATATGAAACATATTAGTAAATATCATGAGCTTTGGTGATAACCCAATTATGCCCCGACTCTTATTCCGCTGCGGGTCGGGGTGTGACAAGATAGTGCCACTGGTTTTCAATAAATGGTCTTTCATAGCTTTGATTTCTGATTGTGTATCTCAGTATCTAGCCTCAACCATTTCTCTGATAAGCTTCATATGTATTTCATGTTGTATATCTGACAATCTTCTCTGAGCCATTGTGATGGGTTGCACAATATTCCATAGGTCATCAGCAATCTGTGGTGTGGATGGTTGTGATTGAAAGTTTTGAAGCAATTTTTTCATCATGGATTTTACATCATCAATTGATGATTCCATGTGTGTCATTCTCTTCGTCAATTCTTGGTATTTTAATTTAACACCTAAATTAATAGCATCATCTAAATTCCTACCAGAGGTAGTTGTATTTGATCATCAACATGAGGAATCTCAATGTTTTCATAAACAAATGCCCCTTTGTCTTGGTACTAGGAACTTCCAACTGGGGCAGAGGTTACAATTGTAGCCTCAATAGTTGTTGCCTTCAAGGAAGACTTACTTATGATACCACTGTCCAACTTAGCCACTGTTGTGGCAACAGTTGTAGTAGTTGCTTCACTTGAATTACCACCAAAAGTTACGTGTAACTCTTGGGATGTAGCCTCCTCAGCTATTTCTGGGTTAGCTAATTGAGTTTTCTCAGACCCAGTCAATGGTGGGAGTGTACTCTCTCTAATGTGAGTGAGAGGGACTGTTTGTAGTCTGAGTTTTCTCAATAGAATGAAATAGGGGTATGAAAGTGGAAGGAATGGGAGAAGTGGGTTGTGGAGTAGAAAGTGACATTGCCCTGGGAGAGGGGCTTGAGATCATATGTTCAAGTGAATCATTTGCCTCATAATCTGATGTCCCTGTGCTTATAACTTGTTCCTTTTTTGAGGAAACAAAAGGTGGTGGCTGGATGGTGGAGATCTTTCCAGCTGTTGTGAGGAAGTAGCAACAGTGGTATCAAGTGACATTTGTGTTGTCACTAGGTTAACCTCTGGGATCTCATCTACCAGAGGAACCTTTTTATGTTGTTTTGTTTTGTTGGGCTTTTTTGATGTTGAGGGTCTCTTCTAGGGTTTTGCTGGTGTGAGTTGCACAACACTGATTGTAGTGTCATGCTCACCAGGAGCAGTGGGCTCAGTAGCAGAGGTTTGAGCAGTTGATGTGTTAGCATCTAAAGTTGGCTTAACCCTCTCTGCTTGTGTTTTCACAACATTTTGTTTTTTTATTTGTAAATAGTAAAGGTTTCTTGTGTAAGGCTGCCAATAGGACTGATGACACCATGTTTAGCATCTTTTTCACAAACTTGGGATAGGAAATAAAACCTCAATAACCTAGGATGTGTAAGAAAAGCTTTATTTTTTGCAATGTTGTTATAGTTTGTCACCAAATCAGAAAACAATACCTGGGAAAAATAAAATCAGATTTTGTCAAGATAGCATATCCCAGATATTGGAGTTTGGGGCTTTTGCTTGCACGATATCTTTGTACTTGGAATTTTTTAGAACTCTAATCATGGCACTGGTTTGTTGTTGTCGCCTTCTTCAAGAATGGAAGGTAATTGTGAGGAGTTTTGATGAGGAGAGGCATTATGAAAGAGCGAATAGTATGGATATGTGAAGAAGATGAGAGTAATGGAAACCGCTTTGAGAATTTTTGAATTCAAACGCAAGTAAAAACTCTGTTTTGATAAAACAGTCTTTATAAAGTGAAAAAGTGAGTGCTGAAGTGGCATCGGTTTTTGAAAGATCTGATGGCTAACATCTGTCCACGTGGGAACCACTGTTGGATAATGGAAGACAGTTGTTTGGGAAACCTTGTTGAGAGTCAATAGAGGATAGGAATAGTTGTGATTTTGCACTATGAGAGAATATATATATCAGAGATTAGGAAACACAGTGGTTTACCTAACAGTGGGAAAATTAGAAGCAGGGGATACCCTTAACAGTGGATAGAGCAAGCCAAACAGATGATTTCTTTGAAAAGCAGTGGTTATGAACAGACTTTTGGGATTTTCAAACTTTTCAATTTGTGCTATTTTTAAGGATTGAATTTTGATTTTCTGAAAACATTTTAATACCATTTATTAATGGAAAACAAAAAAATGTTTTTAATCCATGTTAAGGATCCAAATTCTAGATATCAAGCTTTCAAAGGTAGATGCGTCTAATGATTTGGTTAGAACATCTGCCAGCTGATCTTTAGTTGTGACATGATGCAGAGAAATCAAACCTTTTTCATAGCAATTCCTCACAAAATGATGTCTGATGTCAATGTGTTTGGTGGTAGAATGAGATACTGGATTTTTAATGATGTTTTCAGCTGCTTGACTATCCAAAAGTGGGGAGTCTTTAGAGCAGTTACACAAAAATCCAAAAATTGATTTTGAAGCCATAGGAGTTGAGCAGTGCAACTTGCTAGCAGCAGAATACTCGGTGTAACACCCCGATCACGGAAAACAACAAACCGCAGTGAAAACATCGGGGAGTAACGTTACTGGAAAATGTTTCTTAACACATGGTATTTAAAGTTTTGTTTTATTGTACTATTTAATTACATTGTCTTGGAATGGCGGAAAACAAATACAATCAAATTATCTTACAAGTTTTAAAGTCATTAAGGCCCGCATCCATCCTTTGTGAAGTATGCAATCAAATCATCACACAATGGTTCCTGAAACATGTGTGAAAATACAGTCAGCATGGTGTCAAATTCATGGCTTTATATTCATATTGCAATACCTCGTCCAACTTTGAGAGTCGACAGGTATAAATCTTAAAATCCAAAAGAGTTTGATATTGCAATATATTTAACCAACTTAACAAGTCAATATACGTAAAAGAAAACCTTGTAGCCATGAATCCCAACCAAAAACATTTCTTTTGTAAAACCGAGTAATAAATCGATTTGAAAAAAAATATTATATGGTTTATATCTTTAAGTGAAATTCATTGCATGTTATTGTTCAAACCAATTGTCCTTATTATAAACCAATCGTACGGTCATAACTTTGTTCGTGTCATAAACCAAATGTCCGTGTTTTTAAATGTGAAAACATTTGGTCGTTCTTTATTGAACACATTCAAACCTGTGTTGACTATACCACCCACGGGGTATCTTTAATAGACCTCAAAAGGTCTCTTTAACCAGGCTAACAAATCAATAAATGATTTGTTGATTAGAAACAGTTTATGTCGTTACCCAAACTTCCATCCATATCCGGTGGACAGTCCAATAACGAGATTGTCATTCGTGTAACGGATAACGCACCAACAAGTTGTTCACATTATTGAAATCGTATTGTTTTATATAAACCATAGACTTTGTTTTGAAACCTTAAAAATGATTTAGCACATATGGATCACCCCAAAACATTTGCAAAACGTAAAAGAGGAGAGCTATTGTAACACCCCAAAAACGTCGCAGCGGAAACACAAACGTAATGGTGACGGAAGTTGGTGCCCATAAATATCTTGGTGGACGATGCATCGTTAATCTTTGGACATATTATTTAATAAAAACATTGTTTACAAATTTAAACATAAACCACAACCATAACATAGTTAAGTTGTCTTGATCCTTATGGATCTTAATACAGTCGGTCCCAAATAAGTTTTAAATGTGTCCAAAGTTTATTATTAAACCAATACATGCATCACAACCACAAGATACGCCAAAGATTCCCGAAGCCATGCTACAGTACCTGAAGAACACGTTAAAATCAAGTGTCAACACAAAGGAAGGTGAGCTCACATATTCAAATTTAAAACATGGAAAACTTTCTAATTATGTGTTTATTATCAAAACATCCAAATAATATTTTTGAAAGTCAATTTTTATTTCCTTTATAAAAATCCATGAGTCAGCCGTCGCAAGTGTTTCCCCAAAAACCTCCGAAGTAAGCATCTTCCAAGTTTCACATACTAAATTTATTTTACATCCATTCGTTCTGATTCGTAAGTTTGCAAGACATTACAAGCTATATATTAACGTCAAGGGTATAATCAACGCTAGACAATAACAGAATATAAATTCGTCGCTTTACATGACACGGAGCTACCGGTCGCGACGGGGTTGTCAACCCGATAGATCTATCAACAATTCCATGTAATCCATATTAATGTTGCAAAGTTCAATTGAACTTTGACTTGACCAATTATGGTCAGAACCGAAAGTCAAACAGAAAGTCAAACTGTTTGAATTTTGGCTCAAAATGCCAAATAATGAAAGAACTAAGGAGACACCTACTTGCGTTGATGAACACTTTCAGAACTCAGAGTAGGAGGCTTCCAAATGACTGGAAGCAAGATCCAAAGAGATGGGAGAAAGAAAGATGAATGAGCAAGTTGGAAGTGAAGAACTCATAGCTATTTATAGTGATCACCAAATCAAACCAAGTGTCCCATGTGGTGTTATAGACTAATTAGTGTCATCACACTTGTCCAAAGGAGGTAAAATGTGTCACTTTTAACCCCTTTTAACCTAATTTTCAGGCTCCATAAAGGTGTTAAGAAATTAGCAACTTGGATTTTGCCCGGAAATGTCATGGATATCACTTCGTTTGGTTGTACGGTTACGTGTTTTGTGAAATTACGTAAAATGCTTAAACGAACACGAAATTGATCGAAATTTCACATCGATTGGCCTTTTTGCATTCTTATCAATAAAACACATGATTTTATTGAATACAAAAATATTTGAACTTTTGTATGTGGTTCGTGTATGAATACGGACCTGCATATTTTCGTAGTTTGGTGAAAATAGTCCCTGGAGTCGTATATGCGTATTTTTGTCATACCTAACCCTTCAAAACTTATATCAAGTGTAGGACCGATCCTCGATGCTTAGGAACCTAAATTTGATATCTATTGTCCATAATAGCGGAAATATTACGATAACTTTACCAATAGACAAGAATTAATCAGTAAACATCAATTTATTGATTAAACGTCAAGAATCCAAATTGATAGAGCTTCGCGTCAGAGATGCCAAAAGTTACAAATGAGGAAGGCATGCTAGCTATTTATAGATGATCAAGTTCGCCAGAGAGATAGCTAAGTTTGCCCAAACTTGCCTTAGCAAGTTCGGCCGAACTTGTTGCAAGTTACTCATGGGCGAACTTGACTCAATACAACATAAATACTTCGTATTGCTAGCCTATTCAACTCTATTCTATACAGACTTGATATAAGACTAAGACATAGACATTCTGCACCAACAGACTCCCCCTTAGATATCGTCTTCGACTTGTATCAGTCTTCAAAACTCTGTCTTCATAATAAACATTAACGCACACGACCGAAGAAGTTCTAGTAAGGCTTCTTTCGTCATTCTTGCTTTTGATCCGGCGTCTGATCTGTAGGAGGCACTTTGTTCATAAACTGAAATCTTCTAATACTTGCCTTTCTACCTTTCTCATGAATAGATTCAAGAAGCTTTTCTTCTTTTAAAAACTCAACCCGTTCCAGATCCCTCCATCTTGTCTGCCACATCTTTCCTGAATTTGCTTCATGCGCATAGTAAACATTCACAACTCTTTGATATTGTGTAGCCTGTTCTTTTTCACGTTCCTCGAATACTATTTTGCTGTAGAACAAGGTTTTGATATCTTCACTGGAACAGTTATCAAGCCACATTGGATCTAGAATCCCGATCGTTCTCCACAATCCTCTCATGACTTGAAATCCCAATATCTCAACTCTTTCCTTCGAAATATCAAATGTTCTTCAAATCGTAACACAATAACAGCTTCACAAGTAGTTGGATCTATCTGCACCACTTGTACACTGGATAGAAGTTTTGCTCAATCGGTATCAACAGCATGTTTCTCATGGCTCTAGGTCGTTTCATTATCAAAGTTATGTCTTTTCCCCAGTCTTTTTGTTTGTTTTTATTCGACGACCTGGAATGAATGGCTTCCAATAGTTAAATCCTTTTACCGCTTCATACTTGATCATATTCCATAACAACTGATCAATGAACTTCATATGATATGTAACATTCACGGTCTGAACCAGCTCCTCAACATCCTAATACGGTAAAGTCTTGAAATCAGCAAGATACTTGAAGTATTGCACTCCAAATTCCCTTTTGAGTGCATATACTTTCAGCTCTTTAAACCAACCCCAACTGAGAATATTCCCCAATGACACGTCTTTGTCTCTGGTAAAGAATGCTAGAGGACGTCGAAACTTATGTTCGCGCGACATTTCTTTAAACCAGGATTTCTTCGCTTGAGCTATTTCCTCTTTCGTCATCGGCTTTGGAACTTTACCTTCACGAACTGATTCCTCAATATTCTCTTTCAACATATCTTCGTCTTGTACATCTCCTCAAATGTAGGAAAACTATCTGAATTAGGACCAACGTACTTCGCAGTTTGATCTGTTTCATCATCAGAAGACCAATCTTCAACAATCACTCTATTGTATTCATCAGCTTCAAATCTTCGTACATACTGATAATCATTTGGCTCAAACGTGTTAACATTCAACACATCCTCTTCAAAGTAAATTCAAAAGTTTCAGCATCAACTTCAATCAATTTAGCAAATTCTTCCTTTGTATAATTGTGCACATACTCGCCTTCCTCAACATTATGTTCAATCATCAAGATCATAGGTTTTGTCGCGGCAACAGGCTTTGCAAATCTATCAACATTCGACATATTAATATCAATCATATCAACATCATCAGTTGGCACTGTTTGGCATGACTCCCCCTGAATCTGATCATCCATCTTATTAGATTCATCGTCCATTAGAGAAGAAAAATCAACGTCATCAGAAACTTTTCCTTCACTGATTCTCATACCAACTCCTCCCTGATCGTCATCATCATCATCATCAGTAACATTCCAATCTTCATACTTAGAATCGTCTTTCTTTTCATCATCATCTTTATCCTCTTTCTCTGCTTCTTCATCGTCCTTATATTCAGAAGCAACGATAGGATTAGAAGGCTTTACATATTCGTCAGATCACTCAGAAGCTATAATAACATCATCAACAGGCTTCTCTGCAGCTTCAGATGATTTAGAGGCTTCACCCACAACACCTTTACCTTTTCCACTTGCAACTAACTCTTTTTCAGATCTTTCTTTAGCTTCCTGACGATCCAGATGATCATATTCAGAGATGAAGTCAATCCCAAGTGTATTAGATAACACTTTCTGCATTCTCATGAATCTTTGATCATTTAGGGCTTAGATTGACTTTAGATCTAGCAATCTCTGTTTGAAGCTTTGCATTGGCATCCTGCAAACTTTCGCATCAACGCTTTAAAGAATTTGCATTCGTTTTCTAACACTTTTACTTTATCGTCCAACATTTCTTTCTCAACTACGCTTTGATTCATCGTATTGATCAACTCAGCTTTCTCCTCTTCATTCTTGGCTACTTTTTCTTCCAAGATCATTACACGCTTTTCGAGAAGATCAACATTCGTCTCTGAAAGAAATCATTTATATCTTGAAGACTAATTGGATCATTATGCATATCACCAAACAGATTTGCCTTTGTAGTAGACTTTGGAGTAGCAATCTGTGGTGTGGTCTTCTTTGGAGTAGAACTTTCAAAATGTGAAGTCGTTGGAGCAACATGAGATTGAATAATAGGCACTTCCAATAAACCAGGCACAGGAGGTTCTTGTGTTGCTCCCGGCCTTTCAGCTTCCGATGAAATGATTAAGGAGTTTCTTGTGTGACTCCTGGACGTTCAGCTTCACTTGTACCAACAACAAGAGGTTCTTGTGTAGGAGGTTCTTGTGTAACTCCTATCTCCTGTGCGCCAGAAGGTTCTTGTGTAACTCCTGCGCTTTTCAGCTTTCCCTTATATCGTTTACTAACTGGCTTTTGAGCTTTCTTTGTTTTCTTCCTATCCTTTGTCTGAGGAGACCCTGTAGTCTTTGTCATAGATACTGTAGCAGATTTCACTTGCTTAGCTTTTTTCTTAGGTCTTTCCTCATTAGATTCTTTTTCAAGGTTCAGATCGAAATCAACATCAGTCTCTTTGGCTCTTTCTGCCTCAGTCTCTGCTATTGTTTTCTTTGTAATTCTTTCAAGAGAATCATCGAAATCATTATTCTCTGAAGTAGTTGATATCACATCATCTTCCTGAGTCGTTTTAACTGTTTCCTGACTCTCAACAACCACTGCTGCACTAGAATCAGCTTTAGCTTGAATATTCTCTAGTTCATCTTCATCAACAAGCATTGTCTCTACTTTCTTTGCAGCTTGTTTCGTCTTAGGCTTATCAACTTCAGCCTTTAGGAACCAATAACTGCGAGCTTTTGGTTTGAAACCTTTAAACCATTCTTTCTCATCATTCAGCTCTTTCTCGTCACCACTACCGTCTTTCCTCCATTTGTTGTCTGACGGTGCAATAATAGTTTGAATCTTTGATAGCCCAAATACTGGTTTAGCAACCGGTGCTGAGTCTTGCTTTTGAAACTTTAACAACTTCTTCACAGTTGTATCATCAAGATGACTGAGATATAAGACGTCATTCGGATCACGTGCTATGTTTGTGAACTTCTCATCGATTAGCATCTACACGAATCTTGGATACAAACATAACCTTGAATCATCCATATTACTTGACATATGTGTAAACACAAGATTTGAATAGTTGAACGGCTTCTTCAAAATCAGTGTTGTTGCCATACAGACCATGTAATCTTGTACGTCATCAAGTCTTGCTTTGCGGTGACTGAAAGTGTGAATAACTGCATGCATCAGGAGCTTGTAGGGGTTTGGCACTTCCCCTTTCTTCAGTGTCGGCTTATTAACACTCCCCTTATATCCCATCCTGTAGAAACAACCTCTCACCATCTTTTCGTCCAAGAGAATCAGATCGTCTTTGTCATTGTTGAACTGAAGAATTCTAACGAATATCTTCCTCTGTAACAGTAATCTCTTTGACTTTGTTCCCGACTTGAACAGATGAGATAATAGACTTCTTATCGTCGCTGAGCTCCGAGTTTATCCATAAATGGTATATATGAGATCTATACGACACTGTGCGCTCCGTGATCGCTCTATGAATAGGACACTCCTTAAGAAACTTCGGAATACTGTCGTAATCCTTCAGCGACGGACATATCATTTTATCAAGCGTGATACACATATTGTGAAACTTTGAGAAATCCATATAAATCACCCTCGCTGGTTCTTGAGCCTGAGAAACAACGCAAAACAATTAGTACGCTTTACGAGAAAAAAGTTACAATTTTTTCAACACTTTCTATCAAGTTCGGGAGAACTTGATAAGTGTTTAACAATCTGAAATTGACAAGTTCGCCCGAACATGTAATGCAAATATGTTCAAACATTCAAACATAAGTTAGGGCGAACTTATACTTATCATACATTCAAAATCTTAAACTCTAAGTTCGGGCGAACTTCTAGAAATCATTCTTTCACATTCAGTTTTTATGAAGTTCGGTCGAAGTTTTGTTTTGAACTGATTTATTCAAATTTGATAGCAAGTCTGGTCGAACTTGATAACAAGTTCGGCCGAACTTGTTATCATCTTCATCAAACCTGCAAATACCATTCATGAACATCTGATCAAATTGGAAGCAAATTTATGGTCAATTTAATAGTTAATCATTATTCAATGTTCAATTTGATCCAAATTCGCCTAGATCTATCAGATTTTGTAAGTTCATATCTTATTTTTCGAATAACATTCAATCCATGGTTCTATGAATAAACTCTCACCTCATCCAATGAAACTGGTATGCAAATCACCAAGTTCAATTCAAATTTCGGCAGAATAATCGTTCGAATTTGACAAAAACATACAATCGCTCAAATGCTAACAAGTTCGCTCAGAGGTTTTGGAAACAAATAAATGAGTTCCACCGAATTTGCTGGATATAAATACCCCTGCAAGTTCGGGCGAACTTGCAAAGCCCAAGTTATAAGCCCACTAAATCCGGGCGAACTTATGTTTTAAACAATCATCTATCATCTGCAAGTTCGGTCGAACTTGCTTAATTGTTAAACTTGATTTAGTTTAGCAAGTTCGGCCGAACTTGCAAAACTCAAATTCAAACTTTTTCAAATTTTAAAATTTAGCCCCTGATCTTTCAAACTTTTACCAGTTATGCAAAATCCACTCAGTTGACCAAGTCCAACTTAATGACCTTGTTTAACCGATTTGTCTGCCGAGTCCAAGTTAATAACCCCGGTTTGACCCGTTACCAACAAACTGTTGATATTTTCAAAATCAAAGTTTCAACTTAATGAACTTTTCATCGTTTTGGCTTTTCAGATTTTACAGATTAGCTCCCAGCCCATTGTCAAAGAGATTCCCACCAGTCTAGCACCTTACCAGACTTCGAAAACCCGTTCTCCAACATTGGTTTGCTGAAAACAATATAGAAACAAAATCTTTTTATATTTTTGTAAGTTTATGCTAAAACACACTTAAAATCTTTTTGGTTTTAATCTGTAAAGCTGATAAACTATGTACATAAACAAAGTAAACTATGTACAAACATATTTATAGACATCTTTTTGTGAATTCGTGTTCAAAGGATCATATGTATGAGACATATCACCAGTACGTTGACCTTTATAAGACTTTAAGTTTTAAACTCGTTTACCTAGATTGTCGATATGTTTGTCATTTAAGCTTTACCATGTTTCTCAACTGTTTCAAGATATGTTAAGGTTAGATTTATGAAACTTGACTTATCTAACGGTTCCCACTTCTTGAATATACTCCCGCATCAAGATTCCTTGGATTTCATCTTATAGGTGAATATAGCGTAATTGATATCTGTATCTGGGTTATGCGAGACCTTGAGAGCTCAGGTTAGTACTACCATACAGACAAAGAGATGAGGCTCGACTTTAAGGTGTGTTCCAATTAAGGAATCTTTTCAGCACTGCAAATGATTAGATCTTTCGATACTTTACAAGATTGCAGGCAAGCTTAGGGGTTTATAGCAAAAGTATTATAGAAGTTCTAGGCTATTTCTTCCACAAAATCAGAAGAACTTGTATAATACCCCATATATCAATTATCTATAAAGACCTCGTATCTCAGAATAAGGCAATCTCTCAAACGAAATTTCGGAGTACTAAGTCCATATATGTTGGTGCATACTTCTATGTCTCTAGTCTTATATCGAGTCTGTATAGTATAGAGCCGAATAGGCTAGGTGTTTGAAGTATTTATGTTATATTGTAGCAAGTTCGCCCATGATATCATGTCTAGCCAAGTTCGGCCGAACTTGCCTTATATTGTAGCAAGTTCGCCCATGACATCATGTCTAGCGAAGTTCGGGCGAACTTAGGCACCTCATGAGCGAACTTCCTTCTTTATAAATACCTAGCTAGCCTACTTCATTTGTAACTTTGCATTTCGAGGTGAAGCTCTGTCAGTTTGTAACCAAAACGTTTGATCAATAAAACTGACGATTAACTGATTAAATCTTGTCTATTGGTAAACACGACGTAATATTTCCGCTATTATGGACGTTAGATATCAAATTTAGGTTCCTAAGCATCAAGGATCGGTCCTACAAGTGGTATCATAGCTAGAACAACACTGGTTTGATAGTATCAAGACAAGATCACTTCTATTTTTTTAACTTTTGAACATAAAATGAAGAATTCACGGTCAAAATCTTTTCAAATTTGAGTATATCATGTAAAATACAACAAATATAAACCCTTGAAAGATTGAAGACCAAATTCAACCGAATTCATGTCAAAATTTTGAAAAAACCATGTTTTGGAAAACCATCAAGATCGAACTTGTTAAGCATGTTCGACCGAACTTGGTCTAAAACATCACTTTTCAAGTGATTTTTTAGCAAGTTCGCTCGAACTTGAGGTATTTTTGAGGAAATTTTAGCCAAGTTCGCTCGAAGTTATCAATTTTCCACTGATTTTATACGAGTTCGACCGAACTTGTGTAATATCAAGGAATTATTGAGTAAGTTCGCCCGAACTTGCTTGTGTTTCATCGAATTCTGATAGCAAGTTCGCTCGAAGTACACTGGATTTGTTTAAGTTCGACCGAAGATAACAAAATTTTTCAAAAACAAATATCACAAGTTCGACCGAACTTGTGATGAACTCAAGAATTCTTCATTGTTGCTACAAGTTCGACCGAACTTGTAGTAGTGCTAATTGTTTTCAAAGTTTTTGAATATTTTCAGTGTACACGTCTCGTTTTTCACAACGGATGATATGCAAAGAGCTTTTATGTCCGGAGCTAGTTCGTCAAATGCCAACGTGATTCGTCAAGTCAATCTTGATAACGAGCTGGGAACGACTGTTAAACCGCCCAAGCTAATGAGCATGGACGAATATGAAGCATGGAAGGAGAAATTTACCTATTAGGTGCAAGTCATGAACTTCGTTGGCTGGGTGTCGATTGAAAAGGCTATACTGTTCCAGTAGATGAACATCAGCAAGTCCTTGAAAGTACAACTATTCGACAGTACATAGAGACGAATACATTGCTGAGAAAAAGATGATATCTTGATTTTGCTACCAGAGTATACTACTGCAGAGATCTTTGGTTGTCATTACAGAAGAAGTATCAAGGTAGTGCCAAATGATCAAAAGTAAAAAGGCACTTATTCTGAAAGAATTTGATATCTTCACCATGCTAAAGAATGAGACCATGAAGCAAATGATCCAGCGTTTCTGTCATCTTAAAGTTCAAATACGAAGACACGGTCTCGAGAAGACTGAACAAGAATACATCGACAAGCTTGCTGACGCACTACCAGATGGTGAATGGGCTACTTATTTGATGGTTCTGAAGAATAGTGATAAGTGGGAATTCTTCAAGTTGTCAATGTTTATCGACAAACTCGAAGGCCACAAAATGGAGCTTCTGAAGATTGCAAAGTCAAAGAACGCTAATGTTGTCAAGATGTTGGGCTGTACTACAAAAGTGGAATGCAAGACAACATTTCGAGTCCGAAAATTGGGATAGCGTTTAGTGCAAACATGAATGCTTCTCCATAGAACCAGAGTCAATCACAACCTCATTATGATCAGAGTCCACAGAGTTGGTATTCAAGCACTGGTGCAAATTCATCTTATCAAAGTCAAAGCAAATCAGAATCAACAAACAAATTCTGATTCGAATGTATACAAGTGCAACATTGCAGTGAATTTGAACAATGTTGTTTCGAACAAGTTGCTAAACAACATATGTCTCTTCTCGCCACTGTTCTGGAGTCATACGGAAGTCTTGTAGCCGGTAAAATTGGAAATCCCGAAATGACGGCAGAAGATTATGACCAAGTGGATGAAGAAGAACTCGAGTTGATGGATATCAAGTGGTGTTTAGCATCTGTTATCCGAATAGTCACAAAGTTTGTTGCTCTTACTGGCCGAGATATCAGATATTCAAGCAACAAATTGGGCTTCGACAAATCAAAAGTGACGTGCTTCAGATGTCGCCAAATGGGACATTTCAAGAGAGAGTGCAAGAATCCTGAAGCAACGGGAAATCAGAATCCTTTCGGAGGAGGCAACGAGTATTATAAGAAGTCAATTCAATACAAGCCATTTCAGAAGAAGACTCAGGTTGAAATCCAAGAGAAGCCAAATAACAGCAGCAATGAGAAAGCTATGGTAGCATCAAACAAAGATGATGGTTTCGACTGGAATTCTTACATTGGTAAAAAGACCAGAGTTGCGTTGATGGCTGAGATAGTTGAAGATACTTCTGCAGAGGAAGCAGCGGCAGTGGCAGAAGCAGCGGCTATAGAACAAATTCTGCTGGAGCAATACTTGCATCAACAACGAGAAGAAGAGGAGTATATCCACATGCAGAAACAAGGAATTTTATCTCCTAACTCGTGTGATAGTTTTGCAGGTCATTTTGATGGAAGCTCTAAAGAACAAGTGGTTGAAGAGAAAAGAATTGATGAAGAGATCATCAATCTTACACAAGAAGGGAATGCCAAAAACCTCAAGGACATGGCAGATAAAGCTTTAATGGCAAATCAAACCAAGGTAGGTCCAGAGGTAAAATAAGTTGTCAAAATAAAAATTGTAGAGGTTGAAAAACCTTGTACAAAATGTACCGAACCATGTTCTGAGTGTGATGAAAAATCAAAAATCATAGCTGAAAACAATGTGCATAATGAATGTTGAAATACGATTATCGCACAATGAAGGAAGCGTATGATAAAATGAAAAATGATTATGGTAGGCTTGATAGAAATAACATCGAACAACATGATACCATAAGAATGTTAAAAGGAACAGTAATGGATAAGCAAAAAGCGATTAATATCTATATTAACACCATTGTTGAAACTAAGCAACAACTCCAGGACATGTCAATTGAAACAGAACGTGTTCAACAACTTTTGAGTTACACATGTAATGCATATGTCATTGATCACATCCTTCCGGCAATTCCATCGGAAGAGAAACCTAAAAAGAAAATTGGTAAAGAATACAGCAATGTTCCTCCACCCTTTGCGAGAAGTATTGTCGCAAATCCGCTGATGGGATGGATAAGGCACTCAACATTGAGTTGTTATCTGAAAAGAAAACTGAGTTGCTAGAGAACATTGATGTAATCTATACTAAAACAGATAATGACAATGATGTGGTTAAAAAGGTTGTTGAAAATGTTTTGAACAATTCTGATGAAGGCAGCTTTAAAAGCACCGACTCGAGCTCAAAGAATTCAGATTCACAGTCCGAAGATGACGATACATCATCGGAGAATGATCTAAGTGATGATCCTAATATTGTCATGTACAAGATTAAGGAATCTGATAGATTATACTTTGATGACAAGTTTTTGATTCAGAATGTGAAGGAAGAATTGTTAGACAAATTCTTTAAACTCGTGGAAGTCACATCGGATGATCTGGAGATCAATGAAAAGAAATTCTATTCCAAACCTAAAAGAAACAACTACCGAAAGAATTGTGGGGATCATCCGGAAAACCGGAGAGCTGGGTTGGGATTAGAGGAATCAAATGAACCTAAAACGAAAGCGTCACCATTTCATGAATACAAGAATAAAAACATGAATTTTGTATATGGGACGATCACGGTTCATGAGGAAAGTTTGATCGGGAAATAATCAAACGATGAGTTCAAGAAACAATAAGAACTTCGAGATAAAGCCAAAATTGCAAGTGGTGCCAAAACCCACTAAAGGACATCCACATGATTCTCGTACTTCTTTCAAGTGCAATGAAATTGGTCATATTGCACGTTACTGTCTGAAATCAAAGCGGCTTATCTTCGAAGTAAAGAAAGTTCAAATGTTCTGAAACCAAAGCAACTAGTGTTTTTAAAACCTGTAAAATTTTTGAAAAAAATGAATCAAAAGCTGAAGTCAAACCTAAGTTTGAAAATTCAATTTTCAAAAAAGGAGAAACTTCAAAGGCTAATGAAAACAATTTTTACATCAAGAAGGCTAACATAAAATCTCAAGCCTGGATTGCAAAGAAACGGTCAGCAACATCTGAGAACACCAAGTCTGAGCTTGTTAAGACTAGTGATAGCAAGAAAGAATCAAAATCTGAAATCATAATTGAACCCACATCTTAAACTGTCAAAAATACAAGATGGTAACAATTCAAAAGATAAAAAGACGGTATAGTTTTCAAACATAAACATCATAGAAAATTTCGATGAAGAATGTGAAGTTTATTCTGTAGATGCATGTGGATTCGATTATGTTGTAATGTGAATTTGATTTTGATGATGGTTATCCAATTCAACCCAAGACCAAAAAGGCTTGGGTCTCGCTTTTTAAATAGATTGTTAAAATGTGCAGCGGCTCCAGAGATCCGTACTTTCTAAGTGGATTTTGGATAGTGGAGCGTCCAGGCATATGACAGGAATGAAGGCGTTGCTATTCGACATTAAAGCTATCAATGGTGGATATGTTGTCACACCCTCAATTTCCACTTGCGGAGTTTTACCGCGAGGCGTGTGAACAAACCAGAATCTGAAACACTAGTACGTCGAACGACTCTATATGATTTGATAATACGTTTTCCAAAATCACTTGTTGTAGATTTTATATTACCAATATTTAGCAGAAGCATCAGTTTTTAAAGTTTGAGCGGAAGCATAAAATAAGTAGTGAAGCGGGCGCCAACACAAACGCCAAAACAATATTAATAAATAAGACTCGATAAAAGATGTCTTTTTCAATGCATGTGCGTGCACCTAGAGCTCCTAGCGTCCTGAGAAATATGTAAAGAAACAAGTGTCAACATTAAAGATGAGTGAGTTCACAGGTTTTCATAAATTCGTTTGTTCAGTTATAGTTTGTTTTCTCCGTTATCCCTAACCCGGGATAACGTATTGGTTCCATTATTCCAACCCGGAATAATAAGTTGTTGCTTCCAATATTCCAAACCCGGAATATTATGTTGTTGTTTCCAATATTCCAAACCCGGAATATTAAGTTGTTGTTTCCAATATTCCAAACCCGGAATATTAAGTTGTTGTTTCCAATATTCCAAACCCGGAATATTAAGTTGATTCGTAATTAAGTTCAATGTTAATATATATAGGTAGCTAGCCTAAAGTCATGTCACGTAAGAGTTCGCGATCGAAGCTGACTGTTGTGCCTCCGTTTTGCCAGGCCTATCACATGACCATGGCGAAGTTAGGCCAAATTATTCACCCGTTAACCATACCCGGTCGGCTAGCGCGACTAGCTCGGATGGGGCTTGTCGGCCCCAGTAGTACTACTTATAATTCCCCCGCTATTAAACCCAATACTAACGATCCGAGAGATTGACGAGGACTTAAGTGATAAAGCTGCTTAGTGACCATAACATTACATTAACATTAACTTAGTTACCGAATAGTTATGTGACGTTAAATTCGTATAACGTAAAGAGATTGAGTTTGAGAGCGTATACATGTTTCTCCCCCTGTTGTTTAAAAACCGGATAAAGTTAGGGGCCGTGAACTCACCTTTCGTTGCTCGGTTAGTGTAGCAAAAGAAGTTATAAGAGATGGGACCGCTAGTTGCGTCCTAACAAACCAATTAATTCCAAGTTAGTGTGTGAACACACCAATACAAATTCTACACGTAATTCACGCACAAGTGATACACACAAACAACATATCTAACACTCAAACATGCATGCGAGTATCCTCATGTGATCCTAGTGATTAAAACAACTTATCATAACCATAAACCAATTCATGTCACAATTTGTTGCACACAATCACAAGTTATCAATTTCAGCTTAACACTCATAATTCAGCTGTTTTCTAGGATTTTTATAAAATAGTTCTAACATTCCAAAAATTCCAATATTTTTACAGTAGGTGAAATGTATACCATAGAAATTTATATAAATTTTCTAAGTCCTAAATCTTTACCAATTAACCATAAATATTAATATACCACGCTGCAGTCTGATTTACCGCTTTCTGACTTCAGTCCGTGGAAGAATTTATTTAAAAATCACTGATCGTCGAATTAACAAAATTCCAGTTGGAGTTGCCCGGAAATTTCCATACCTAATTTCTGTACAAAAATCATGACTCAACTCCCTACCGATTTTAAAATCCAACTCGATAAACAACTAACAAAATTTCAGGATTTTCACAGTTTTAGTTACTGAACTTATTTGGCCCTTTAAAAATATCAAACGACTTCAGAAAATTATGAATCCAGTGCCATTAGATTCCTTATTCAAATCTCTACGTTCTAGACATCAGAAAATCCGTTTTTCGACAACTAACGACCGAGTTACAGCCAGATGAAGTCGGCTGTAACTATTACTCAGCAACTGTTTTCAGCATACAATTACTACAACTTGCATAAACCGTTCCTATTGATCAACCTAAGCGAGCAAGAACCGATTTTTAATCATAGATCACTACTAGTAACTTATCCATGCAAACCCTAGTTCTTACTTCTAGTTTTTACAAACAACACACACTTGCAAACTTGTGATTTCCGCAAACCAATTATACATGCAACTATAGATAGTTCAGCCGATTACTTAACACACACATAATCCGAAAACAACACAATCAGAACACATGTGTTCCGAATATGATATGACAAATTCAAGTCTTTTAACGGTAAAGTAAACGAACCGTGATTTAGATACGGAACCGATGATCAACTAAAATCGCCGCCGAGGACTAAGATGGCGAGGGCTGTTGCGACCGGGAGGAAGGAAAGGCTGATCTCGTGACCGAGGACTGAAGCTAAACTGTTTGCGATCTGGATGGGGTGTATTATGATTGAACTGGCGATCGAGGGAATGAGTAAAGGGCTGCCGTCGGCTGCTATCTTCGACTAGGGTTTCGTGAATTTTGAAGGAGCATGCATGGATGATATATATAGGCAAAGAGGGAGATGAGGGTTGCGGTTCGGATCCTGAATTCGCGGCCGAGGGACTAGGGTGGATTGGTTTGGGTTTGGGCTTGATCTCGCGGGCAAGGAATTGGGTTGCATGCAATGAGTTTCGGTTTGGGTTGTTCTCAGCCGAGTAGTTAGAATTTTAGGTCTAGGTTTGATCTCGGTTTGTGTTTACGATTTCGGGTTTGATCCTTGTTTTCTTTTGGCCGAAAACTTGGGTTCAAAGTTTAAACTTTGTTAACTCCTAGAGTCACAATGAACCAAAGTTGGTTCGTGTCGCAGTTCGATTCAGTTCGTGTACATATCTACTGTAATTATTCTATAACTGAAACAATCAAACAACACACATCACGTATTCATTTAATTCGTACACGTTTGTACACATAGCACGTAATTAGTTTGACAAGTATTACGTTTAAGTTATCCGAAAAACCCGGGATGTCACAGTATCCCCATGTTGAAAGAATTTTCGTCCCGAAAATTGAGTAAACGCGGTTTAGGATGTAGCGTACATGTTTAGAGTGCCACGCACAAAGAGTTAGTTCGTTTATGAAAGTACGTGAAGTTACAAGAAGTTCCCAAGTGCCATACACAAAGATTTCCAAGTGCCATGCACAAGAATTTAGTCAACAATAGTACACGAAAGTATAAGAAGTTTCCAGGTTGTCACATATGTTGGATTTGCAGGAAACTAGGGTGGAAGGATAGTCGCCGAGGGAAAACTCTCCAATGGCGTCATTTCATTTGATCGTGTGAACTATAGTGCAGAACTTGAGAACAATCTTCTGAGTATATCGCAGATTTGTGACAAGAAGTTCACGGTCCATTTCAATGACAAAGAGTGTATCATCTTGAAGCCGGGATTCAAAATACCAGATGAATGGATTCTGATGCGAGCACCTCGAGAGAATGATCTATATGTTCTTGATATGGGTGTTGCCACCACTTCATCAAAATCAGCACAATGTTTTGTGTCAAAGGCTACTGAAAAGGATTATATTCTTTGGCATCGTAAGATGGGGCATATTCGCACGAAAAATGAATTTCTTAGTTAATGATCTTGTAGAAGGCGTAAATCTTCGGAGTTTTCAAATGTCTGATCATTGCTTAGAATGCAAAAAGGGAAAGCAGATCAAGAAATCTCATCTGAAGAAAATTCTAAACTCAATCAAGTTTCCTTTAGAACGTCTCCACATTGACTGATTTGGTCCTGTAAATGTTCGAAGCATCTCAGGAGACTTATATTGCTTGGTCGTGACAGATGACTATTCGAGATATTCGTGGGTATTCTTTCAAGAATCAAAAGACGAAACATTCGAGAACTTGGCTATTCTATTCAAGAAACACGAGAACCTTTATCATCTGCCGGTCAGACGCATTAGAAGTGACAACGGCACAGAGTTTAAGAATAACAAAATGAAGGAATTCTGCAATGCAAAAGGGATTCTGCATGAGTTTAGTGCTCCCTATACTCCACAGCAAAACGGAGTCGCTGAACGGAAAAACAGAACTTTGATTGAAACTGCAAGAACCATGCTTGAAGATTCTAGACTTCCAATCAGCTTCTGGAGTGAAGCAGTTGCTGCGGCTTGCTACACGCTAAACAAGGTTCACACTGTCAAACCAACAAAGAAAACATGTTTTGAGATGATAAACCGACGGAAGCCAAATTTGAAGTTCTTAGAACCATTCGGTGCGCCATGTACCGTAATAGACTAAGATGGCAAATTCAGAGCTAAATCTCTTGAAGATTTCTTTGTCGGATATGCGAGTCCGTTGAGAAGAGTATATGTTCCTTCATTGAGAAAGGTTATTGAAGCACAACACGTGGATTGTTTCAACTACACGGATCCTATTCAAAGGAAAGGTGACGCGTGGCTGTTTAACTATCAAGAACTTTGGAAGTCATTTGACTTGCCTGAAGAACCGTCTGACGAAGAAGTTGCCGTGTTATATTATCTTCACAAGTCAGCGAATCTAGAATAAATTGTTCGACCAATTGTGGTTAATCAACCCACGTTGGATCCATCTTCTTCTGGTGCAAGTTCAAGCAATAGTGGTGTTCCGGTTGAATATGTTTCTGAAACATTAACAACACCTGCTACTCCTCCAACAAATGCCTCTACTGAAGCAGTGACAACGGAGCCTAGTATGCCTCAGAATCAGAATTCTGACTCAGATGAAGCACCAACATTTTATGCTGATGGGGAATCATCTTCTTCAGATGAAGAAGTGGAGCAGATAACAAGTCTTCTTAATCAATCTGCAGTCCCGAACAACAGAAATGAAGTTTCATCAAGCTCTCCAAATGTTGAATTGGTTGTTGATCTCAACATCACGAATCAGCAAAACTCAGTAGATATTCCAAGTGAAGAATTGTCGCGATCAGATTCCTATCATCCGTCAACAAATATTATCGGAGAACTCAAACTGGTGTTAGAACTCGAGGGCAAATTAACAAAGCACTCAGTTGTTTCTACACTCGCGTTGCTCCAACCCAGAACTATTGCTTCTATTCATGTTTCATCTCTCAGATTGAGCCAAAGACAGTTTGAGAAGTTGGGAGTGTGGACGCTTGAAGACCTACCAGAAAATCAGAAAGCAATTGATACAAAATGGGTCTTTAAGTGTAAACGTGATGATAGAGGGGTTATTGTTTGTAACAAAGCTAGGCTTGTTGTCAAGGGATTTCACCAGCAGGAAGGGATAGACTACATGGAAGTCTACGCACTAGTAGCTCGCTTGGAATCTATTCAAATCTTTCTAGCTTCGCATCATGGAAAGGATTTAAGGTCTATTAATTGGATGTCAAATCGGCTTTTCGGTAAGGAAAATTACGCAAGAATGTGTACGTTGGACAACCACCGGGGTTTGTCGATCCACTCAACAAGAAGAAAACGTACCTACTAGATAAAGCTCTTTATGGTCTACACCAAGCCCCGAGAGCTTGGTACGAGACGTTATCGCAACATCTCGTCGGAAACGGCTTTATCAGAGGAACTGTGGATAGTACTCTCTTCACCAGAGAAGTTGATGGCCATCTGATAATAGTTACAATCTACGTTGATGACATCATCTTTGGATCTACAAACGATAGTCTCTGCAAGGAGTTTGAGGGAATCATGAAAAAGAAATTCGAAATGTCCTCGATGGGCGAAATGAAGTTCTTTCTTGGTTTGCAAGTAGATCAGCTTTCGGATGGTATTTTCATTCGTCAGACTAAGTATGTTCACGACATATTGAAGAAGTTTGGAATGGAAAGCTTGAAGCCTCTATCTACGCCTCTTGCTCTAAATCACGGCATTTGCGTTGACAAGACTGGATCCAAAGTTAGCTTGTGGTACCCGAAGAATGACAAATTTGACCTCACAGGCTATGCTGATTCTGATTTTGGTGTAGATAAGTTGAACTCAAAATCAACTACAGCGGGATGCCAGTTCTTCGGAACAAGAATGGTAACCTGGCAGTGTAAGAAACAGACTACGGTCGCTCTCTCTACCTGTGAAGCTGAGTATATCTCGGCCCCCAGCTGTTGTTCACAGATTCTGTGGATTCAACAGCAGATGAGAGACTACGGTCTGCAATTTCTAGACACTCCGTTGTATGTTGATAACAAGGTAGCCATTGATATAACTAAAAATCCGGTTCATTACTCACGCACAAAACACATTGAATTCGTTATCATTTCATTCGTGATTGCTAGGAAAAGAAATTGGTGCGAATAGAAAAAATCCACACCGACGAACAAAAGGCTGATTTTTATACCAAACCATTTTCTTTATCACGGTTTAAATATTTGCTATCACACCCTCAATTTCCACTTGCGGAGTTTTACCGCGAAGCGTGTGATCAAAACAGAATCTGAGACACTAGTAATATCGAACGACTCTATATGATTTATTTAAACGTTTTCCAAAAACATTTGTTTAACCATTCATAGTTATTTTCAAATTATCTTAGTTTCAAAGTTTAGCGGAAGCATTAGTTTCAAAGTTTAGGGGAAGCATTAGAGTAAAGTAAAGTAACGGGCGCCAACATAAACTCCAAAACCAAAAATCCAAAACAATATTCGTAAATAAGACTCGATAAAAATGTCTTGATCAATGCAAGTGAGTGCACCTAGCGCTCCTAGCGTCCTGAGAAACATGTAAAGAAACAAGTGTCAACATTAAAGAAGAGTGAGTTCACGGGTTTTTATAAGTTCACAAGTTCGGTTAAATGTTTGCTTTCCCCGTTATCCCTAACCTGGGATGATGATATAGTTCCATTATTCCTAACCCGGAATAATAATGTTGGTTCGTAATTAAGTTCAATGTTAACATGTAGGTAGCGAGCCTAAAGTTACGTCACATAAGAGTTCGCGATCGAAGCTGACTGTTGTTGCCTCAGTGTTGCCAGGTCTATCGCTAGCCATGGCGAAAGTTAGGCCAAATTAATCACCCGTTGACCATTCCCGGTCGGCTAGCGCGACTAGCTCGGGTAGGGCTTGTCGGGCCCAATAGTACTACTTATAATTTCCCCGCTATCTAACCCAATACTAACGATCCGAGAGTTTGTTGAGGACTTCCGTGATATAGCTACTTAGTGACCATAACGTACATTAACATTAACTTAGTTACCGAGTAGTTTAACGACGTTAATTTCGCATAACTTAAAAGATAGAGTTATAGAGTGTATACATGTTTCTCCCCCTGTTGTTTAAAACCGGATAAAATAGGGGCCGTGAACTCACCTTTAATTGCTCGGTTGGAGTAGCACAAAAGTAGCAAATGATGGGACCGCTAATCGCGTCCTAACATGTCAACCGATTTAAAGTTAGTGTGTGAACACACTGATACAAAATCCTACGCATAACTAACACACAGTGCGGCACACGTAATAACCAATTCGAAAACACAATCATGCATGCAAAGTATCATCATACCAAAATAATGATCAAACCAACTTGTCATAAACACAGATTAACTCATACAACACTTTGGTACACACAAACACAAGTTATCATGTTTCAGCTTGTATGCTCATAACTGGGCTGTTTTCGAGGATTTTTATAAAATAGTTCCAACGTTCCAAAAATTCCAATTTTTTCACAGGACGGGTCAACTAAACTGTAGAATTTTATGTAAACTTTTCAAGTCCTAACACTTTACCAATTATTTATAAATATTTATATACTAGGCTGCAGTCAGATTCGTCGCTTTCTGACTGCAGTCCACGGGAAAATTTATTTAAAAATCAACGTTCATCCAATTAACAAAATTCCAGTGGAGATTTTCCGGAAATTCCTGTCTCCAGATACTGTACAAATTTCGTGACCCAACCCTCTACAGACTATGAGATCCGACTCGATAAACAACTAGCAAATTTTGCAGAATTTACGCAGCTTCAGCTGCTGCACTAAATGACCACTTAAAAATAGCGAACGACCTCAGAAAAATATGAATCTGGCGCCATTAGAAGCGTTTTTCAAAAATACACCTTTTAGGCTTCAGAAAATCCACTTTTCGATAAATAATGGTCAGGTTACAGCCAATTGAAGTTGGCTGTAAATGTCATTCAGCAAACAGTTTTCGACTTTTATCGCATTAGAAACATGCTTAAACGATGATGACTCTTAATAACAATGATTAACAACAGGTTTATTTGTCAAATATCGTCATGTATATCAATATTCATGCAAACCCTAATTATATAACATGATCTTTATCGTCAAAACGCAGCTTATGATTTTAGTATTCAACATAACATCAAAATCGCAAAGATTCGCACAATCATCCCAACTAATCATAAATCACGACACTTTTCATACTAATAATCCTACCATTACCACACAATCATGATCAAGATTATACAAACCCTAATGTGAATCGCAAAACAATTAAACCCTAACCTTGAAACGATGATGATTAGCGAACCGGGACAAGATTGGAATCAATCGGGAGTTGTAGGGCTTTGCGATCGTGTGGGGGGGGGGGGCTATCGTCGCCTTCCTCTATGTGCTAGGGTTTGTTGTTTTTTTTAAACACAACTCATGCATACATACAATTATATAGCACAAGGGAAAAGAAAAGGGTGGGGGCGTTTGGTAAGTGGCTTGGGCCTCAAGTTTAGGTTAGTTCCTTGGGCCGCAAGGAGGTGAGGTCGACACGTTTCGCGGCTTGGTTCAGTTCGGCTATTTATTTATTATTTTTTTATAACTAATAATCTGAAATCAAGGCGTGATACAATAATCTTCAAAATATACAAACGTCTAATAACACATAGCACGTAATTCACCCAATAAATTCACAAAGTTAGCGTAGTTATTGCGAGCGTGTAATTTAATTCTCCGAATTAAATTAGCGTAGGAATGAATAACCGTAAAGTAGCACGTTTAAGATACCTGGAAATCCGGGATGTCACATTATCCCCATGTTGAAAGAATTTTCGTCCCGAAAATTGAATAAACGCGGTTTAGAATGCAATGCACAAAGATTCAGTTTGTTAGCAATGGTACAAGAAATTCCCAGGCTGTCACATCATCCCCATGTTGAAAGAATTTCGTCCCGAAATTTAGTTGGTGGTAACGTCAGATTGCTGCTCAGCTGCAAAAAGGTGTGGGTATTTGCTTTTCATTTGGTCCTCTATTTCCCACGTGAACTCCGGTCCACGCTTAGAGTCCCAAGAACCTTGACAATCGGTATCTTGCTGTGCCTTCGAGTCTTAACCTCACGATCCATGATCTCGATAAGTTGTTCCACAAAATGCAGTTGCTCATCTACTTGAATCTCATCCAATGGAATGACTAGGGTCTCATCTGATAGGCACTTCTTCAGATTGGACACATGAAAAACATTGTGAACTCCCCGAAGTTCGGTAGGAAGGTCTAACTGATAAGCTACGCGCCCGATACGCTTCGAGATTACGAATGGGCCTACGTACCTGGTTTAGCTTGCCTCGTTTCCCAAAACGGATTACACCCTTCCAGGGTGACACCTTCAGTAGGACGCGGTCACCTACTTGAAATTCGAGCGGTTTGCGTCGTTGATCTGCGTAGCTTTTCTGTCGATCTCATGCCGCTGCCATGCGGTTTCTGATTTGCACAATCTTTTCAGTAGCCTCAAGTATCAACTCAGGACCTGTGAGTTGACTGTCACCGACTTCTGCCCAACAGACCGGTGATCTACATTTGGACCGTATAATGCTTCAAACGGTGCCGCTTGAATACTCGTATGGTAACTGTTGTTAGAGAATTCCACTAAAGGCAGATGGATTTCCCAACTGTTCCCGAAGTCTACCACACATGCCCTAAGCATGTCTTCCAAGGTCTGAATGGTCCTTTCACTTTGACATCCGTCTGAGGGTGATAAGCTGTGCTCATATCTAAGCGTTTACCCAACGCTTTCTGTAGTGACTGCCAAAAGTTGGGATGTGAAACGAGCATCCCTCTCTGAGATGATGGATGTTGGCACCCCATGCCGAGAAACTACTTCCTTAACGTAGATGCGAGTCAACTTATCCATCTTATCTGTTTCTTTGATCGCTAGGAAGTGTGCAGACTTAGTTAGACGATCCACGATTACCCAGATGGTATCGCAACCACCTAGAGTTCACGGGAGTTTAGTGATAAAGTCCATCGAGATCTGATCCCATTTCCACACTGGGATCTCAGGTTGTTGAAGTAGCCCTGACGGCTTCTGGTATTCCACCTTGACTTTCGCACAAGTCAAACATCTTGCTCACTAGGTGGCTATATCCGCTTTCATGTTGGGCCACCAGTACGCGGCTTTAAGGTCTTGATACACTTATCCGAACCAGATGGACAGAGTATCGGGATTTGTGAGCTTCGTCCATAACTAGCTTCCTGAGGTCTCCGTAGAGAGGTACCCATATACGATTCATGAAATACCGGGCGCCATTGGGTTTCACTTCCAATCGCGTTCCATCTTTCCCACAGATTCGGCCTTGATGTTTTCTTCCTTAACTGCTTCTAGCTGCGCGTCGCGTATCTGTTCGGGTAACCCCGAATGAATGGTGAACTGTAGTGCTGTACCCGACGAGATTTCAAGTGCTCCTTCCTACTGAGGGCATCAGCTACCACGTTAGCTTTACCCGGGTGATACCGAATGGCACATTCATAATCGTTCGGAGTTCGACCCAGCGACGCTGTCGCATGTTCAACTCCTTCTGGTCAAAGATATGCTGGAGGCTCTTGTGATCCGTGTAGATTGTGCACTTTGTTCCGTAAAGATAGTGTCTCCAAATCTTAAGTGCAAACACAACTGCTCCCAATTCCAGGTCATGTGTTGTGTAGTTTTTTCTCGTGAACCTTCAACTGTCGGGATGCATACGGATGACCTTATCACGTTGCATGAGTACGCATCCCAATCCCTGAATGGAACCGTCACAATATACCACAAAATTATCTGTCCCTTCTGGCAAGGACAAAATGGGTGCACTGCAAAGTTTCTGCTTCAGCAATTGAAATGTTGCTTCCTGCTTGTCACCCCAAGCATACTTGGTGCCCTTCAGGGTAAGAGTGGTAAGCGGTTGTGCGATCTTTGAGAATCCCTCGATGAAAGATCTGTAGTAACCAGCCAAACCCAAAAATTGGCGGATCTCTGTCGGTGTCCTAGGTGCTTCCCAGTTCTGATAGCATTGATCTTGGCGGGATCAACGTGTATACCCTTTTCATTCACGATATGCCCGAGGAACTGAGCTTCCCGAATCCAGAAATCACAGATCGAAAGCTTGGCATATAGTTTCTCCTGTTGAAGTAGTTCCAGCAATAATCGTAGATGCTCAGCATGTTCTTCTTCACCCTTAAGTAGACTAGTATATCATCGATGAACACGATGACAAACTTGTCGAGATACGGCTTACACACACGGTTCATGAGGTCCATGAACACTGCGGGTGCATTGGTGAGGCCGAAGGGCATGACCAAGAACTCATAATGGCCATACCGAGTACGAAATGCCGTCTTAGAGATATCCTCCTCCCTGACGCGTAACTGGTGATAACCGGACCGTAGATCAATCTTGGAGTAGTAGCTTGACCCTTGAAGTCGGTCGAAGAGATCGTCGATGCGAGGTAATGGGTATCGGTTCTTGACGGTAACCTTATTGAGTTCCCTGTAGTCGATGCACATGCGGAAGGTCCCGTCCTTTTTCTTGACAAAAAGGACCGGAGCTCCCCATGGCGAAGTACTGGGTCGGATAAATCCTTTTTCCAACAATTCCTGAAGTTGGGTAGACAGCTCTTGCAGCTCTGCTGGAGCTAGGCAGTACGGGGCCTTGGTGATAGGAGTCGATGGTTCGCCAATTCGATTTCAAACTCCGCTTGTCGATGTGGTGGAAGGCCAGGTAACTCCTCTGGAAACACATCAGAAAAGTCACGGACGACGGGGATATCTTCAATCCGCTTCTCGTCCTTAGGCTGCTCGGTGACCAGTGCGAGCAAAGTGAAGGAGTTCTTTCTCCGAAGATACTTCTGAGCTTGCATGTAAGAGATGATGTTTGTGACGGCGCCTGCCTTCTCGCCTTGCACCATCAAGACTTCGTCGTTAGAGAGCGGAATACGGATAGCTTTCTCGAAACAGAGAACTTCAGCTCGGACGTCGGATAGCCAGTCCATTCCGGCTACCACGTCAAAACTACCCATGGTAGTTGCCATCAGATCAATGGTAAAGGTGTGACCCGCGAGTTTAAGTTGACAGCCGGTTACTAAATGGGTCACATCTACAGATTTACCATCGGCTAATTCTATGACGTAAGGGGTCTCTAAGGGTTTAGGTGTGAGATTTAGGTTCTTCCTAAAAGACTCAGATATAAAACTCTTATCCGCACCCGTATCAAAAAGTACAGTAGCAAAATGATCGTTAAGGGGAAACTTACCGGTGACCACATTAGAGTCGTTTCTGGCCTCTCCGCGGCCCAGCGTGAATGCACGACCTTTGGCACCTCCTGTGCCACCATTTCCATTGTTGCCATTGTTGTTATTGTTGTTGTTGTTGTTGTTCCCACCATTGTTGTTGTTGCGAAGCTGCAGGCAGTCTCGCTTGAAATGGGCAGTGCTACCGCACTGATAGCATCCCCGGTTATTACCTTGTTGTTGACCATTGTGCTAATCTGATTTTGTCGAGACATGATTTCCCCGCGACAATCCTTTGCCGCGTGTCCCGCTTTGCCACATCGTTGGCAGCGATTTCCGGCGCAAGGGCCGTGATGATGGAGGTTACAACGATTACATTGCGGCTTTCGACCCGCATAGCCGCTTGAGTTCTGGGTGTTGTTGGCAGACTGATTATTGTGACCCAGATTGTTGTTGAAATTGTTGGACCGCTTATGGTTTCCTTGTTGTGGCTGGGCTGACGAAGACTGTCGAGCAGGTGAGTCTTCAAATTTTCTTTTGTTATCAGGGACAACTTCAGTTGCACCCCGAGGTGGCAACTTCCTTTGCTCCACCGCCTTATCGGTGAGTTTATGCGCCAGCCTAATCGCTTGATGCTCCGTCGTAGGGTTGCTAGACATTACCATGCCCTGGATCTCAGGGACCAGACCCCCAAGATAAAACTCAAGTCGTTTTTCGACGGTGTTAGCCAGATCAGGACATAGGAACACCAGATCATGATGTTTGGCCGTGTACGCTTCAATTTCAGACCCTACCATCTTGTGGTTCCATAACGCTTACTCCAACTGCTGAACTCTGTCCCGCGGACAGTATTCATCCTTGATTAGGGCCTTAAACTCGGTCCAGGCCATTGCGTTCGCCGCAACAAGTCCACGCGTTTGGACTTGTGCGTTCCACCAGGTTAATGCCCCATCTTCCAACGTTGAGGCAGCATACTTGACCTTATTGACTTCAAGGCAATTGCACATCTCGAACACCGATTCAGACTTTTCAATCCAACGGACCAGTCCTGTGGGTCCTTCCGCACCCGTGAACTTGCTCGGTTTTCCATCAAGGAACATCTTGTAGGGGTTAAGACCCCCTCCTGCTGGTGGGTTTTGAACACCTGCCAGAGCAGCATTCACGTGTTCTTGGATCAATGCGGCCAATTCTTCAGGTGACATGTTGAGGTTTCCGCGACATCCAGTTGTCATTTCAGATCTTCGTAAGACAACACAAACACACACCGATAAGTATATATATCCAATATAGTTATCATATTCCACACTTCAATCATCACACAAGTTATGTCAACCCAACAAATTAAACAATCAAAAGGAACATTCGATTAAATAAATTGCAATGTCTCACAAAATACCAACCAAACATCTCAGTTTAATTATAAAATTTCGAGTTCAAACATAAGTGGAAACAAACAAACTGAAGAAAACAAAGCGGGGATTGGCGAGACGAGTCAGTCTTCTATGTCTCCATCTCCCAAGTCGCTATCGTTGCCGTCATCCTCTACGGCGTTTTCAGCTTCAACAGCCGGGTCCTGTTCCGGCTCCTCTTCCTCCGGATCCTCCTCCGGGTCTTCCTCTGGATCCTCCTCTGGGTCTTCCTCTGGATCCTCCTCTTCTTCCTCTACCGGCGCTGGTGCGGGTACTGGGACAGGTGCTTGATTCTGCTCCAGTTCTTGAATCCTCCAACTGGACTCAAGAACTCTGTCTTCGAGCCAGTCAGCCCTCATCTGCTCAGCATGAAGATCCTTATCTAAAACGTTTCGAACTCTCCTATTCTCATGTTGCTCTTCCTCGAGCTTTCCAGTTTTACCAGTTAGTTGACGTATCATCCATCCTTGTGCTTCGATAGTCTCCTGCATTCTCTCTAGCTGTTCCTGTTGTTTCCTTAACATATCCCTAAGTAGATCATCCCCTACTCCTAACGAGTTGACCGGTTCGACCGATATAGCGGTGGTCGGACGGGAGGATGACTCCCCTCCTAGAGCGAGTCTTTTCCTAGCAGCTGAGCGTGTCTCCACACCATGAGGTGGTGAGGGTTCGACCATGGATGCCTTCCCCGGCGCCTTTGATTGTCGAGATTTGTCGGATGATGATGACATTGCCTGATGGGTTGGTGTAGTTAGTTACAAGTTGCGTGCATCACAATATACATATATATCTTACATAAAACAGTTGTAGTATAACACATAACAAGATATCACAGTTCGGTGCCCACTAAGTCTAGTGTCGTGTAACAGCTATAGTTTAGGTCTACTTTTAATGAAAACCTGGTTCTCTATAGCTAGAGGCTCTGATACCGATCTGTCACACCCTTAATTTCCACTTGCGGAGTTTTACCGCGAGTCGTGTGATCAAACCAGAATCTGAGACACTAGTAATATCGAACGACTCTATATGATTGATTTAAACGTTTTCCAAAAACATTTGTTTAACCATTCATAGTTATTTTCAAATTATCTTAGTTTCAAAGTTTAGCGGAAGCATTAGTTTCAAGAGTTTAGCGGAAGCATTAGAGTAAAGTAAAGTAACGGGTGCCAACATAAACGCCAAAACCAAAAATCCCAAACAATATTCGTAAATAAGACTCGATAAAAATGTCTTGATCAATGCAAGTGAGTGCACCTAGCGCTCCTAGCGTCCTGAGAAACATGTAAAGAAACAAGTGTCAACATTAAAGAAGAGTGAGTTCACAAGTTCGGTTAAATGTTTGCTTTCCCCGTTATCCCTAACCCGGGATAACGATTTAGTTCCATTATTCCTAACCCGGAATAATAATGTTGGTTCGTAATTAAGTTCAATGTTAACATGTAGGTAGCGAGCCTAAAGTTACGTCACATAAGAGTTCGCGATCGAAGCTGACTGTTATTTCCTCAGTGTTGCCAGGTCTATCACTAACCATGGCGAAAGTTAGGCCAAATTAATCACCCATTGACCATTCCCGGTCGGCTAGCGCGACTAGCTCGGGTGGGGCTTGTCGGGCCCAGTAGTACTACTTATAATTTCCCCGCTATCTAACCCAATACTAACGATCCGAGAGTTTGTTGAAGACTTCCGTGATATAGCTACTTAGTGACCATAACGTACATTAACATTAACTTAGTTACCGAGTTGTTTAACGACGTTAATTTCGCATAACGTAAAAGATAGAGTTATAGATTGTATGCATGTTTCTCCCTCTGTTGTTTAAAACCGGATAAAATAGGGGCCGTGAACTCACCTTTAATTGCTCGGTTAGAGTAACACAAAAGTAGCAAATGATGGGACCGCTAATCATGTCCTAACATGTCAACCGATTTAAAGTTAGTGTGTGAACACACTGATACAAAATCCTACGCATAACTAACACACAGTGCGGCACACGTAATAACCAATTCGAAAACACAATCATGCATGCAAAGTATCATCATACCAAAATAATGATCAAACCAACTTGTCATAAACACAGATTAACTCATACAACACTTTGGTACACACAAACACAAGTTATCATGTTTCAGCTTGTACGCTCATAACTGGGCTGTTTTCGAGGATTTTTATAAAATAGTTCCAACGTTCCAAAAATTCCAATTTTTTTACAGGAGGTGTCAACTAAACTGTAGAATTTTATGTAAACTTTTCAAGTCCTAACGCTTTACCAATTATTTATAAACATTTATATACTAGGCTGCAGTCAGATTCGTCGCTTTCTGACTGCAGTCCATGGGAAAAATTATTTAAAAATCATCGTTCATCCAATTAAGAAAATTCTAGTGGAAGTTTTCCGTAAATTCCCGTCTCCAGTTACTGTACAAATTTTGTGACCCAACCCCCTATAGACTATGAGATCCGACTCGATAAACAACTAGCATATTTTGCAGAATTTACGCAGCTTCAGCTGCTTTACTAAATAACCACTTAAAATAGCAAACGACCTCAGAAAAATATGAATCCAGCGCCATTAGAAGCGGTTTTCAAAAATACACGTTTTAGGCTTCAGAAAATCTACTTTTCGATAAATAATGGTCAGGTTATAGCCAATCTAAGTTGGCTGTAAATGTCATTCAGCAAACAGTTTTCGACTTTTATCGCATTAGAACATGCTTAAACGATGATGACTCTTAATAACAATGATTAACAACAGGTTTATTTGTCAAATATCATCATGTATATCAATATTCATGCAAACCCTAATTATATAACATGATCTTTATCGCCAAAACGCAGCTTATGATTTTAGTATTCAACATAACATCAAAATCACAAAGATTCGCACAATCATCCCAACTAATCATAAATCACAACACTTTTCATACTAATAATCCTACCATTACACACAATCATGATCAAGATTATACAAACCCTAATGTGAATCGCAAAACAATTAAACCCTAACCTTGAAACGATGATGATTAGCGAACCGGGACAAGATTGGAATCAATCCGGGAGTTGTAGGGCTTTGCGATCTTGTGAGGGAGGGGGGGGGTTGCCGTCGCCTTCCTCTATGTGCTAGGGTTTGTTGTTTTTTTTAAACACAACTCATGCATACATACAATTATATAGCACAAGGGAAAAGAAAAGGGTGAGGGGGGGGGACGCGACCGCAAAGTGGGGGGGGGGGCGGTTTGGGTAAGTGGCTTGGGCCTCAAGTTTAGGTTAGTTCCTTGGGCCGCAAGGAGGTGAGGTCGACACGTTTCGCGGCTCCGTTCGGTTCGGCTATTATTTTATTATTTTTTATAACTAATAATCGCGAAATCAAGGCGTGATACAATAATCTACAAAATATACAAACGTCTAATAACACATAGCACGTAATTCACCCAATAAATTCACAAAGTTAGCGTAGTTATTGCGAGCGTGTAATTTAATTCTTCGAATTAAATTGTAGGAATGAATAACCGAAAAGTAGCGCGTTTAAGATACCTGGAAAGCCGGGATGTCACACTTGCTGAGAATTAACGGTATGAAAAGTTTGCTGACAGGTGCTGACGCTGAGGTTGAATACGGATCGGACGACAAGTTCGCGTGATCAACATTGGTTTGTAAATATCTTTCTAATATAAAATTTTGTTAAAAACTAAAATCCAAAAAGATGTTTTTGATTTTAGGGAGAGAAATGTTAGAGAAAATACAAAAACATTCGAAGAAAATTAAAATCTAAAAACATTTGAAAAATTCAAAATTGAAAAAGAGAAAAGGAGTTCAGTGTCGTAAAAGGAATTGATAGTACATCAGTGGATAATCACAGTATGCTAAAGAAGTGTAAAATTTTAAAAGTGATAAACGAGTATTACTATAGATGTGTCGATAGGCTTAACATGTTCAGTAAACTATTTTTGAGATATAAACTAAATTTTACAACTACTTAAACTTGTGGATTAACATATCTTGGATATATGGACTTAGTACTCCGAAATTTCGTTTGAAAGATTGCCTGATTCTGAGATACGAGGTCTTTATAGATAATTGATATTTAGGGTATTATACAAGTTCTTCTGATTTTGCGGAAACAATGGCCTAGAACTTTTATAATACTTTCGTCAAAAATCCCCAAACTGCATGCAATATTGAAAAGAATCAAAAGATCTATTCATTTGCAGTGCTAAAAAGATTCCTTAAGTGGAACACACCTTAAAGACGAGCCTTCATCTCTTTGTCTGTACGGTAGTACTAACCTGAGCTCTCAAGGTCTGGCACAACACAGATACAGATATCAATTACGCTATATTCACCTGTAAGATGAAATCTAAGGAATCTGGATACGGGAGTATATTCAAGAAGTGGGAACCGCAGTTAAGTCAAGTTTCATAAATCATACCTTAACATATCTTGAAACAGTTGAGAAATGTGGTAAAGCTTAAGTGGACAAACATATCGACAATCTAGATAAACGAGTTTAAAACTTAAAGTCTGTTAAAGGTCAATGGTACTGGTGATATGTCTCAATAAACTGATATGATCCTTAGACATGAATTCACAAAAATATGTCTGTAAATATGTTTGTACATAGTTTACATTTTCCTGTACATGGTATTTCAGCTTTACATATTAAAATCAAAAAGATTTTCGGTGTGTTTTAGCATAAATTTGCAAAAATTTAGAAATATTTTATTTCTACATTGTTTTCAGCAAACCAATGTTGGAGAACGGGTCTTCGGAGTCTGGTAAGATGCTAGAACTGGTGGGAATCACTTTGACAACGGGCTGGGAGCTAACTGTTAATCTGAAAAGTTAAAACGATGAAAAGTTCATTAATTTGAAACTTTGATTTGAAAATATCAACAGTTTGTTCGTAACGGGTCAAACCGGGGTCATTAACTTGGACTCGGCAGACAAATCGGTTAACCAAGGTCATTAACTTGGACTTGGTCAACTGAGTGGATTTTCATAACTGTTAAAAAGTTGGAAAGTTCAGGGTTAAAATTGAAAATTTGAAAAAGTTTAAAATTATGGTTTGGAAAGTTCGGCCGAACTTGCTAAACTGATTCAAGTTTAACATCTAAGCAAGTTCGACCGAACTTGCTAAGAAATGGCTGTGTTGTTTTATAGTTAAGTCCGCCCGGACTTGACTGGGCCTTCATGTTGCGCTTAGCAAGTTCGCCCGAACTTTACTTGGTATAAATACCAATCAAGTTCGGCCGAACTCATTCAACAACCTTCAAACTCTCTGAGCGAACTTGAGCTTTGAGAGAACTTGAACGATTTTGGCAATTTCACACCGTTACACTACCCAAATTAAGTCCGTTTTTGGTGATTAGCACACCAATTACTATGACAGAGGTAGAGATTTGTCTTTGATCCATGAATTGACCTGAATTGAATCAAATAGATCTGGAATTTTAAAATATGTTAGCTCTAGGTGTTGTTGGTTAAAATTGAACATAAATCCTGAATCAACAATTAGAATCGATCGTGTAACTAATTTTGATTGGATTGAAACTGTTGTTTGCATGTTTAACAGATTGTTCAATGTTTGGAGAAGACGACAAGTTCGGCCGAACTTGATGTCAAGTTCGACCGAACTTGAATAAGAATCAAACATGAATAAATGATCCAAGTACATCTTTGATCAAACTTCCAGAAAAAAATGAAAATAAAATGTATTGGATGTTCACTCGAACTTATGTTAATAAAATCTGTATTGACTAAAGTGTAAGTTCGCCCGAACTTATATATGAACATGTTTTACGACATGTTCGGGCGAACTTGATCAAAACAGAATGTTGTAAGACCATATCAAGTTCGCCCAAACTTGATAAAGTGTTAGAGTTCTCAGGCACAGGTTCCAGCACGTGTAATTTCAGTAGAGTTCTCGAAGACTCACAACACGTGCCTCACGGTCGACAAAACGATTTGTCCGTCACTTAAAGAATACGACAATATATTGAAGTTTCTGGAAGAAAGTACTATTCGCAGAGCGATTACAGAGCGCACAGTGTCGTATCGATCACACATTGTTCATTTCTGGATGAATGCAAGTTTGAGTGCTGATGAGAAGACAATTACTTCTACCGTGCAAGTTGGTAATGAAGTTAAGCCGATTACTGTAACGGAAGATGATATCTGCAAAGTATTACAGTTCAACGATAAAGAAGATGATCCTATTTATCTTGATGAGGGGATGGTGCATGGTTGTTTCATCAGGATGGGTTATCAAGGAACCGTGAACAAGCTGACGCTGAAGAAAGGGGAAGTGCCATCGCAAGGCCGGTTTAGATGATGTTCAAGATTACTTAGCTTGCATGGCAACGACGCTTATTTTGAAGAAGCCGTTTAACTTCTCAAAGTTAGTTTTCACTCACATGTCGAAAAACATGGAAGATTCAAGACTGTGCTTATAACCGAGATTTGTTCGAGAAGTATTCTAATATTGCACGAGATCCAAACGATGTTTTATACTTAGTGCATCTTGATGAGACCATAGTAAAGAAGCTAATCAAATTTCAGAAGCAAGCTTCAGCTCCTGTTGCAAAGCCTGTATTCGGAGCGATTAAAGATTCTAATTATATTGCGCCGCCAAACAACAAACAGAGAAAAGATGGCAGTGATGACGAGAACGAGCTTAACACTGAGAAATAGTGGTTTAAGGAATTCAAACCTAAGGCAAGGAGTGAATGGTTCTTGAAGGCAGAAACTGATAAGTCTAAGAAGAAACGAGTAGCTAAGAAAGTTGAAACGATGCTCGTCGACAAGGATGAACTTGAAAACGTTGAAGCAGTTGCTGGATCAAGTGTTGCACGTGTTATTGAGAGTCAAGAGACTGTGAAAACGACTCAAGATGATGTTATATTTGCTACTTCTAAAATTAAGATGATTCTGATAAAGAAATTCTTGCTAAAGAGCCAGAAAAGACTAAGGCAGAGATTAGAGCAGAGAAAGAAAGAGAACTGGATGCTGATTTTGATCCTAATGCAGAAAAAGAGTCCGATGAGGATAGGCCTAAGAAATCTAAACATGTTAAGTTTGCAACTGTTTCGTCAACAAAGACTACAGGGTCTCCTAAGACCAAAGGAAAGAGAAAATCAAAGAAACAGCAAAAGGCTGTAAGTAAGAGACGCAAAAGATGGTTGAAAAGCACAGAAGCCCCACAAGAACCTTCTGGTGCTCAGGAGAAAGGAGTCACACAAGAACCTCCTCCACAAGAACCTCCTGTTATTATTCATGCTGAAGCTGAAAGGCCAGGAATTACACAAGAACCTCCTGTGTCTGGCTTTGATGAAGTTCCTATCACTGAATCTCCTGTTGCTCCAGTGACTTCTGTTCCTGAAAGTTCTGCGCCAAGGAAGTCAACACCAAAATCTGCAACACCAAAGTCAACACCGAAGACTCCAGGAGGGCCTAATGTGTTTGGTGATATGCACAATGATCCTATAAGTTTGCAGGATCTAAGCGATTTCTTCCCAGAAACAAATGTTGAACTTTTGGAAAAGCGTGTGAAGGCGTTAACAAGATGAATCAAAGAGTTGTCGAAAAAGAAATGCTGGATGACAAGGTGAAGTGTTAGAGAATGAAAGAGAGTATTTTAAAGCGTTGGTCAAAAGTCTGCAAGATGCTAGTGAGAAAATACAGACATAAATTTCAGAGTTAAAGTCTGTCCAAGTCCTAAATGATCGAAGATTCTCCAGGATGCAGAAAGTGTATCTAATGCACTGGGTATCGACTTCATCGCTGAATATGATCGTTTAGATCAACAGGAAGCTAAGAAACGAGCTGATAAAGAATTAGCTGAGAGTGGCAAAGGAAAAAGGGGTTGAAGGTGAAGCTCCAAAGTCTTCTGATGTTCCAGAGAAACCTGTTGAAGTAAATATTTTCATAGCTTCTGGGTCTGATATTCCTAAGGTTGGCGAATCTGTCAAGCCTTCTGATCCTATCACTGCTTCTGAAGAAAAAGACGATGAAGAAGCTGAGAAAGATGATAAAGAGGATGAAGAGGAAGGAAGTTACAAGGATTAGAATGTTGGTGATGACGATGATCAGGGTAACGTTGGTATTAGAGTTTCTGAAGCCAAAATCTCTGATGATTTTGATTTTACTGCCCTAATAGACGATGAATTGAATATAATGGAAGATAAAAGTCAGGGGGAGTTAGGGCAGAAAGGGCCAACTGATGATGATATAGATATGGCAAATGTTGATTGTTCTGCAAAGCAAGTTGCTGCTATTCCCGTGAAGCGTTTAATGTTAATGTTAGAACACAACGTGGAGGAAGGTGAATATGTACATAACTACACGAAGGAGGATTTAGCTCGATTGATCGAAGTTGAAGCTGAATCGTTAGAGTTTGATTTTGAGGAAGATATGATGACTGTAAATCCTTTCGAGCCAAATGATTATCAATATCAAAGATGATTCGAAGCTGATGAATACAATCAAGTAATTGTGGAAGATTGGTCTTCAGATGACGAATCAGATCAAAAAGTGAAGTATGTTGGTTCTAATTCAGATAGTTTTCCTACTTTTGAAGAGAGTTGAAGGAAAGGATTGATGAATCAGTTCGAGAGGGTAAAGTACCTAAGCCCATGACCAAAGAAGAGATAGCTCAAGCGAAAAAATCTTGGTTTAAAGAAATGCCATGTGAACGCAAGTTTCGACGTCCTCTTGCATTCTTTACCAGAGACAAAGATATTTCTTTGGGAGATATTTTGAGCTGGGGTTGGTTTAAAGAGCTTAACGTATATGCAATCAAGAGAGAGTTTGGAGTGCAATACTTCAAATAACTTGCTGATTTCAAGACATTACCATATTGGGATGTAGAAGAGTTGGTACAGACGGTGAATGTTACATATTACATGAAGCCGATTGATCAATTATTGTGGAAAATGATTAAGTATGAAGCGGTTAAAGGTTGGAATTATTGGAAGCCTTTTATTCCTGGTCGCAGAGTGAAGATAAACAAGGTAACTAGAGAAAAGGACATAACGTTAATAATGAAACGTCCAAGAGCCATGAGAAATATGCCGCTAATACCGATTGAACAAGACTTATATCCTTTGTTCAAGTGGTGGCAGATTGATCCAGCAACGTGTGAAGCTGTGATTGTGCTAAAGTTTGAAGAACATCTGGATATTACCAAGGAACGGGTTGAAGTGATGGGTTATCAGGGCATGAGGGGTTTATGGAGGACGATAAGGATTCTAGATCCTATGTGGCTTGTGAACTGCTCGAGAGAAGATATAAAAACCTTGTTCTACAACAAGATTGTTTTTGAAGAACGTGAAAAGGGATAAGCTATGTAGTTTCAAAAGGTTGTGAACGTTTGTTATGCGTGCGAAGTCAATTCTGGAAAGATGTGGCAAACAAAGTGGAGGGATCTAGAGAGAGTTGAGTTTTTAAAGGAGGAAAACAGAAATGAGACGATTAAAGAAAGAATGGAAAAGCGGTAAGGCAAAGTTCTCTAAGAATGGCTAACTTTAAAAGACCACCGCCAACTGATCAAACGCCTGATGCAAAGCAAGAACGACGAAGGAAGCCGTTCAAGAACTTCTTCGGTCATGTACGTTAACGTTTATATGAAGACGAAGTTTTTGAAGACTGATACAAGACGAAGACTATATCCAAGGGGGAGTCTGTTGGTGCATAATGTCTATGTCTTAGTCTTATATCGAGTTTGTATAGTATAGAGCTGAATAGGCTAGGTGTTTGAAGTATTTATGTTATATTGTAGCAAGTTCGCCCATGACATCATGTCTAGCCAAGTTCGGCGGAACTTGCTTAGGTAAGTTCGGGCGAACTTAGGCACCTCATGAGCGAACTTCCATCTCTATAAATACCTAGCTAGCCTACTTCATTTGTAACTTTAGCATTTCAGAGGTGAAGCTCTGTCAGTTTGTACCCAGAACGTTTGATCAATAAAACTGACAATTAACTGATTAAATCTTGTCTATTGGTAAACACGACGTAATATTTCCGCTATTATGGACGTTAGATATCAAATTTAGTTCCTAAGTATCGAGGATCGATCCTACAATATATCCAAGATGTGTTAATCCACAAGATTAAGCAGTTGTAAAATTTAGTTTATATCTCGAAAATAGTTTACTGAACGTGTTAAGCCTATCAACACATCCACAGTAAGATTTGTTTATCACTTTTTAAACTTTACATTTCTTTAGCATACTGTGATAGTCCACCGATGTACTATCATTTCCTTTTTATTACACTGAATTCTTTTTGTCTTTTTCAATGTTTTCGTACTTTTTGCATTTTTCATATGTTTTTTTATTTTAAAATTTTCAAATGTTTTTGTAATTCTCTAACATTTCTCCCCCTTAATCAAAAACATCTTTTTGTATTTTAGATTTTAATAAAATTCTAATCTAGAAAGATATAGACAAACCAATGTGGATCACGCGAATTCATCGTCCGATCCGTATTCAACCTCAGCGTCCGCACCTGTTAGCAAATTTTTCATACCATTAATTCTCAACAAGTATTTAAACCATGATAAAGAAAATGATTTGGTATAAAAATCAGCCTTTTGTTCATCGGTGTGGATATTTTCTATTCGTACCAACTTCTTTTCGTAGCAGTCATGAATGAAGTGATAACGAATTTCAATGTGTTTTGTGCGTGAGTGATGAACCAGATTTTTGGTTATATCAATGGCTGCCTTATTATCAACATACAGCGGAGTGTCGAGAAATTGCAGACCATAGTCTCTCATCTACTGTTGTATCCACAGAATCTGTGAACAACAGCTGGAGGCCGAGATATACTCAGCTTCACAGGTAGAGAGAACGACCGTAGTCTGTTTCTTACACTGCCAGGTTACCATTCTTGTTCCGAAGAACTGGCATCCCGTTGTAGTCGATTTTGAATTCAACTTATCTACACCAAAATCAGAATCAGCGTATCCTTCAAGATCAAAATTATCATTCTTCGGGTACCACAAGCCGGTACTTGGGCATCCCTTCAAGTATCTGAAGATTCGTTTCACGATCTGCATGTGTGCAATTCTCGGGCTTGACTAATATCTGGCGCATAGGCAGGTAGGATACATGATATCTGGGCGCGATGTTGTCAGATACATCAACGATCCTATCATTGATCTGTAGAACGTCTCATCAACTTTGGTTCCAGTTTTGTCAATGCAAGAGGAGTAGACAACGGCTTCAAGCTTTCAATATCAAACTTCTTCAAGATGGCGTGCACATACTTGGTCTTATGAACGAAAATACCGTTAGGAAGTTGACCTACTTGCAATCCGAGGAAGAATTTCATTTCGCCCATCGAAGACATTTCGAATTTCTTCTTCATGATGCCCTCAAACTCCTTGCAAAGACTATCATTCGTTGATCCAAAGATGTTGTCGTCCACATAGATTTGAAGGATAATTAGATGACTACCAACTTGTGAAGAAGCTTAGGATCGGAACCAACTTAATGAGCTTTCCGGTCAGACTTGCTCAGCTAACAGAGGCGGAATTCATTGTTCGCTGATTGAACAAACAAAGAAAAAGCGATGATTATTGTTTAACCGTCTGTGTATTGAATAAACGTTAGCAACGATTACAGACTCGAACAGGGCTTCGCCACTGATTCCTCAAAACCACATGCCTAACACACAACCTAAGTCACCTATTTATAGGCAGATATGACAGCACCAAGTGAGTAGGCAGCATGGATTTTCGCACGAAATTTTCGTGCGAAAATGCTTACAGATTTTCGTACGAAAATTACAACAATCATACAAAAACTTCAAAATTAAACTTTTGACAGTACATAACCCTATCTGTACAATAGCCTCGTCCTAGACGTAGGCAATAGACATATGTGCACAATCAGATTCCCCCTTGGATTTGCCGCAGTCTTGGACAATCTTCAAAACTTTTTCTTCAAAAACTTTAAACATGTTTGACTTGAATCATCCGAAAAATCTCTTGCGTGGCCTCTGACGCTCCTCTGAAGCAATGGGAGTTTGATCTGTAGGAGGGGTCGGTTGTAAGTATTCCCGAACTTGAACCTTTCACGGTGCCCAGCTTTAGACGAGCTTCAATCCTTTCTTCATTTTGATCTTTCTTTTTCTGCTCTTTATCTTCAAGCTTTCTCCATGAAGTTTTCCATTCTTTTCCTGAATTAATGTTTTTAGTGTAACAAACATTCGCAATTTTCTGGAACTGCATGGCCTGCTCCTTGTCTTTATCTTCATAACTGATTTTGATGAAAAATAATCGTTCAATGTCTTTCTCTGAGCAGTTGACCAACCACATAGGATCCAATACTCTGATTGGATGCCATAGCCCATAGATTCTCTTGTGCATAATCACGGTCTCTGATAAATCCTCGGACATATCCCATGACCCTTCATCAGGCTAACACAAATCACAGCCTCTCCAGTACTCGAATCATAGTGCCACCACTTGAAGAACTTGTAAAAATCTTGTTCCATTTTCTTCAGAGGCATATTCTTCATAACGCGTGGCCTTTTCACAATCGAAGTCACATCTTTCTCTTGAGTAACTGGATCTAGCTTTGTCACGGTTTTTTGCTTATGTGGCTTCCATAGATTGAAACCATGTTCAGCTTCAAACTTGATGAGCTTCCACAGACGTTGATCATTTGGTCGCAGCTTCATACTGAACGTCTTGGTCTGAACTAACTCTTTCACATCCCATTCTGGCAGGGACTGTATATCTCCCAATCTTCTGAAGTATTACACTCCATACTCTCATTTTAACGCATATACATCCAGTTCCTCAATCCATCCCCAACTAATAATGTCACCTAGAGATGCGTCAGGGTCTCTAGTGAGAAAGCCAATGGACGACGAAACTTTCTTTTAGGGGGCATCTCCTTGAACCATTTGTTTTTCATCTCTATGATCTCTTCTTGTGCTGGTGATTTAGGAGCTGTTCCCTCTTTAACTGCTTCTACCACTTTCTGTTTTAACATTTCATCGTCGATCTCGGCAGTCATTTCATCAAGGGTTTGAAACACATCAGTTCCTTCACCCGTGTATCTTGCTTCTTCATTATCATCCGAGTCCCAATCTTCAATAATTACTCTGTTGTAGTCGTTTGCTTGAGGGATGTCTTCGAAAACATAATCATTTGGCTCTGATCGGGTGTTCTTCAATTCTTCTTCAAAATCAAACTCGAAAGAATCTTCATGTAAGCCAAATAATTCTGCAAGATCCGCCTTGGAGTAGTTATGAACAAACTCTCCTTCTTCCACATCGTGCTCTAGATAGATAACTTTTGGCTTTGACATTGTTTCTTCAATCGACGACTCCCCCTGAACCTGTTCATCAGTTAGCTCAAACATAGAGTCATTCATGTAAGCATCAACCGAAATATTTTCATTATCAAATAAAGTTGCTACATATTAAAACCCTTCCTTCTCTAACTCATCAAACGTTTCATCTATTAACTCGTTAATCTCTTTCTTTAGCTCCCTTTGAGCGATTGCCTTCTCTTTCGTCATAGATTCTAGAACACCTTCCCCTTGAAGTACAAACCTCTTGCTCACATCAATGGTAGGATCATAAACTATTATCTCAGAAGATACTGGCAAGCATTCAGCTTCCGGCGCAGACTGTTTGATCAGAGGAGCCGACGAAGTAGTGTTTCATGCACGGGCATATCATCAATCTTTTCCTTCCTTCGACCTTCAGCATCAGATAAAGCTTTGGAAGCTCATTCCCTTTCAACAACTTTCTGTCTAGCTTCCTCTCCCTCTATCTTCTCAATCTCATCAGTGAGAGAGATACCCAGAGTACGAACTAAAATCTTCTTCATAAGCTCTACTTGCCTGTTGTTCGACTCACGTTCCGCTTCATATTCTTCCATCTTCTTTACGATCCTCTGATGTTCTGTTTCGTAGTGAAGGTCCGTGATCAGGCGGTTCTAGATGGAAGTTAGTGGATAAACGTAAACCGATTCGCTAGAATGTTATTACAGAAAGGAGTAGAAGTAGAATGTAGCGGAAGTCTTCATTCATACCGAAAGAGTATAAATCTTTATAAGTCCAGCTGCCGGATTTCATGGAGAATCCGGCAGCACCTCCCCGTAGGGATGCCAAAAACTTAAATGACAAATGAACATACACCACCTATTTATAGCATAAGAAGTTCGCTGGTAAGCATCTCAGTTCGGGCAAACATGACCTAGTCAAGTTCGGCCGAACTTGACATCAACATTACCATTATGAGCGAACTTGACCTTCACAGGTCAAATTCGAGCGAACTTGACCTCCACAGGTCAAGTTCAAGCGAACTTGTTACATTTTACACTGAAAACTCCGTATTTCGGTTGTGTGATCAATTCTAACCTATACAATATTCAACACATGCTCTATCTAGCCTATTTGACAAGTGATACACAAAGTGCACCAACACATAGCTACTCAGAGTTGGCTTTAGAACCTCCCTTTCTTTCTCCAAGATTTTGATTCTTTCTTCATATACTGCAACTTTCTGGGAAGCTTGAAAATATCTTTCACTATCACCAGTCACCAATCTCAGAATCTCTCTGATGCTTTCCCTATCAGACTCAAGGATCTTTATCTTCTCACCAGCGGACTTCAATTTTTCTTCCAACTCATTGAGCCTTCCGACATAAACGTCATCAGCTGTGAGCCTATCTCCCCCTGGAATACTACCCATCTCAAAGAAATAGTCATCAAAAGTTGTGTCAATTGGAGGATTTGGCTATGTAGGGTGAGCATATGATGTTGCTTGTGGATGAGACACAGTAGGAGTAACCACTGGAGGCTCTATAACTGGCGGAGGAGATCGAATATGAACCTCTGTAGATGTGAACTGTGAAGGAGGAGAACTGATTAGAGGATCAACAACTGGTGGAGGATATGAAATACGAGTCTCTGTATCAACCTGTTGAGGAGGAGGAGATGGGGGGCATTCAGAAGGTGTTTCTGCAGTTGGGCAACTGGAGCTTAAGTAGGTTTTGATCTTAGCTTGAACCGATGCTTTCTAGTAGTTTTCTTCTTTGTAGCCTTGATGATGAAAATCTCTTCTTCGCCCTCAGAAGGCTAAAAAGTGTATCATCATCGCGTGTAGCCTTCCGCTTTTTCTGCTAAGCCAATTCTTTCTCTCTATCTCTCCTCTCTTTCTCTTTCCTTTATTTTTCTATCTTTTCTCCTTCTCTTCTATCCTCAGAATCTGTGCTCGAGGATGACCCTTCATCGTCGCACCTCCTGCTTCCTTTTCAACCCCAACCATTCTTTCGATGTCTGTAGTCGTTTGTTCCAACGTTTCTTCAACATAAATGGGTTCAGTTTGTTGCACAGTTTCTTCAGCAGTCACCTGTTCACTATCAGGCTCATCAATCAACCCAGTGCTAACACTTACTGGTTTTCTCTGGCGTTTAGGTACGGAAGAAGAAGTTTCTGTAGATGTCTTTCTTTTTGAAGCAACACCACCTTTCTTCTTTCCATAATGACCTTTCTCACAGTCGCCCTTAATAAACCACTGACTTCTCTTTTCAACAAAATCCTCCATCATACTTGCTTCATCAGCTTCATCACTGCTGTTGTCATCCCTCCATTTGCCATCTGGTGGCGCAACATAATCAGACTTGACAAATGTTCCAAAGACAGGCTTGAATGCTGGCGCCTTTCCTCCTTTGCGATAGTTGCTGATGTTGTGGAGGTCAGAAGCAGTCATGTGTTCTAACTTCAAGAGATCGTTCTTCTTTTTCTCCAAATTCGGATGTAAGTGACCAAGAATCATCTGTACAAAACGGGGGTACAATAGAAATCGACTCTGCCCCAAATTCATCACCATTTGTTCAAAAATCATCCTACTGAAATTGTAGGGCTTGTTCAATATCACCGCCACCATCATACACATATGATAGTCCACTAAATCATCCCAGCCCCCTTTCCTGTGGCTTAATGAGCGTGTAATGTAGTGGGCAAGAAATCTGTATGGCAAACCCAGCCGATTGATCTTGAACGGTGCAGAGTTCACATATCCGTTGTAGCCCATACGGAGAAGTAGCCTTTGATAAACTTCTTTGTATACCCAGTCGGAAAGTCACTTTCATCTCTAAAAGTAGCACAGAGTGGATCAGATCCTCTGTGATCGTAACTTCTACATCTTTATCTTTAATCTTGACTGTTGACAAAATAGGTTTACCATCAGCTCTTAACACTGCTGCACCCCAAAATCTATCAACTTGTGAGTCATAAACATCATGATGATGTGTAGGGGCATGATAGACTGGCAGTTTCTCCAGAAATTCTATATATTTCGAGAACGGAGCGAATTCTGGTACACCTTCGTCAATCAAGCAGCAGGAGTTGTGGATTGGATGAAACCCATACACGGTTTTTTGTGAAACAGATACATGTGAAAAAAGTTAGAAAAATTTTTCATAATTACAAATTTTCAAAACTTTTCGTAAGAAAATATTTATTATACAATCTTAGCATAATTTTTTCGTGCGAAAATTATCAAGACAGAAACTAGCTTCTTTCCTTTATGAATTTTCGTGCGAAAATCCCAAATTTTCGTGCGAAAATCTTTATCCTCTCCAACAGTTTGTACATATTCAACCCGACTCAAAACACTTGCAATTTTTGACTTTTTCAAGAAATCGAAACGGTAATTAGTTAAACTTGCCGATTTAAACAACAGAGAGTTCAATTTTAGATTTTACCAGTTAGTTTATCCTAAATCTACGTTTTAGTCCGTTAAAGGTCCGACAAGTCCAATTTTGATGGTTCAATCTTGGTGATTACCTTCGCCATTATAAGAGGTGTGCAAATCAACCTCCCTAATGTGTCAAGAACGTCGTAAAGTGAGAGAAACGAGACAAAGTGCACAAAAGCTTCAGAGAATCCGCACCAAATTTCTAACAGATTTTCGTGCGGAATCTGTTCAGCCTTCTCTTATATATAGGCATTTGATTTTCGTACGAAAATTTGGCTTGTGATGGTTAGCCAGATTTTTGTGCGGTAATCTTAATTTTCGTGCGAAAGTTGTTGTTCCTTTGAAATTTTCTCAACTTTCCAACTTTATGGATTGCTTTCAGTTTTAATTATCCACATAGTTGTCCAAGTCCAAGTTAATGACCTTGTATAACTGTTTTTGTTACCAAGTCCAAGTTAATGACCTTGGTTGACCACCTATTATTCTTATATTTTAAGTTTCAAATTAATGAACTTTTCAACGTTCCAAACAAGATTATGTTTCCAGATTAGCTCCCAACCCGAAATTCAAAGGATTTTCCTCATAATTCTGTCGCTTTTAACTTTGAAGATCAGTTTTCCATCACTGGTAGTTAGAAAATAAAGTAGAAACGGAAAATGTTTTTGTATTTTTGAATACTTCTAAATTAAACATTATTAAAACAATATGTACACACATATTTACAGACATATTTTTGCGAGTTTATGTTAGAGGATCATATCAATTTATTGAGACACATTACTAGCGCCGTTGCTCTAGATAAAACATTAAGTTCTTAAACCGATTTTCTTCAGATTGTCGATATACTGATCCACTTAAACCTCTACACATTTCTCAACGGCTTCAAGATATGTTAGGTAAATTTTAGCAACATGGCCTAATCTGTGTTTCCCACCTTAGAATATACTCCTGCATCGAGATTCCCTAGATTTCATCTCACAGGTGAATATATCTAACTGATATCTGTATAGGGTGAAATGCGAAACCTTGAGAGCTCAGGTTAGTACTTCCGTACAGAGAAAGAGACGAAGGCTCAAGTTTAGGTGGTGTTCATCTTGGGAATCTTTTTATTTTATGTACTGCAGAATGTCGTATCTTTTTATAACATTTTTCTTCATTTTTTATGCAGCTTTGGTGGTGAATAATGCGAAAGTATTATACAAGTGCTAGGCCATTGCTCACGCAAAATCAGAAGAACTCGTATAATATGACAAATATCAACTATATATAAAGACCTAGTATCTCAGAATCTGGCATTCTCTCAAACGAAATTTCAGGGTACCAAGCCCATATATCCGAGAGATGTTAAGCCACAAATTTACCAGTTTTATTTCTTTAGGTTTATATCATGAAAGCAGTTTATTGAACGCGCGAAGCCTACCGACATATCTTTAGAAAGAACTGTTTAAACGCTTTTTAAACACTACATTTCTTTAGCGTACTGTAATGGTCTACTGATGTACTATCATCTCCTCTTATACACAAAACTCTTTTTTGGATTTTTTAATCTTTTTGTATTTTTTCATGAATTTTTTCAATGTTTTTGTATTTTTCATGAATTTTCTCAATGTTTTTTTTATTTTTCACAACTTTTTCTCCACCTAAAAATCAAAAACATATTTTTGGATTTTTGGTTTTAAAGAAAACATGTATACTATTTACAGAAAAATATTTTGACTTACCAGTGAGGATTACGTCCCAACATCGTCATCCTCAAATTCAACCTCATAAATATCTCCTGATGACAGATTCTTTAAACTATTTAATTTTGAAAGATTTCGAAATCTTGCTCTATCAAAAGCTTTGGTATAAAAATCTGCTTTTTGGTCATCAGTGTAGATTTTCTCAATTCGTATCAACTTTTTCTCGTGAAAGTCACGGATAAAGTGATATCAAATCTCGATATGTTTAGTGCGTGAGTGTTGACAAGGATTTACCGTATCAATGGCCGCCTTGTTATCTACGAAAATGGACGTATCAAGAATTTGCAGACCATAGTCTCTCATCTGTTGTTGTATCCACAGTATTTGGGAACAACAACTGGATGCTGAAACGTATTCAGCTTCGCAAGTAGAGAGAGCGACCTCGGTCTGTTTCTTGCATTGCCATGTTACCAAACGTGTTCCGAAGAACTGGCAGCCGACCGTTGTAGATTTAGCGTTCTGCTTGCAGCTACTGAAATTAGAGTCAGAGTAACCACGCAAGGTTGAAATTGTCGTGACGTGGATACCACAAGCCGGTGCTCGGGCATCCTTTCAAATCGCGCTATGATCCTTTTGACGATCAACAGATGTGATTCCTTCGGACTTGACTGATATCTGGCGCAAAGGCATGTGGGGTACATGATATCCGGTCAAGAAGTGGTGAGATACATCAAGGATCCAATCATGGAGCGATATAAAGTTTCATCAACATTTTCTCCATACTTGTCTGGACAAATGCCGTGGTTTGTGGCTAACGGGGTAGAGGCGGGTTTAGTTCCAGTCATGTTGAATTTCTCCAACACGTCATGAACATACTTCGTCTGGTAACCATCTGGTAGTTGTTCACCTCTCCCATAGCACTCATTTTGAATTTTTCATTCATGACTTTCTCGAAGTCCTTGCACAGCTGTTCATTTGTCGATCCAAAGATGATATCATCCACATAGATTTGTACAATAATCAGATTCCATCACTTCCTTTGTAAAGAGGGTGCTGTCTACTATCCCTCTAGTAAAATGATTAGCCAGTAGGTGCTTGGAAAGCGTCTCGTACCAGGCTCTCGGGCCTGGTGTAACTCCGTAAAGAGCTTTGTACATCAAGTAGACCTTGTCTTTGTGATTGGATCGACAAACCCCGGTGGTGGGCCGACATATACCTCCTCTTTTACCTTACCGTATAGGAAAGCAGATTTCACATCCAATTGGTACACTTTGAAACCTTTCCATGAGGCGAATGCCAGGAAAATGCGGATAGCTTCTAGACGTGCGACTGGGGCGTAGACCTTGTTGTAATCTATCCCCTCTTCCGACAAAAACCTTGAACTACGAGGCGAGCTTTGTTTCGAACAACGACTCCTCTGTCATCTCTTTTGCACTTTAAACCCACCGTGTGCTTTATCTTTTTCTAACTTTGGCGGTAGATCAACAAGTTCCCAGACTCCAAGTTTCTAGAATTGCATAATTCTTCCTACATTGCTTCCACCCAACTATCATCTTTAAGATCATCTTTGATGTTTCCTGGTTCTACCTGAGAAACAAAACAACTATGAGAAAATTTATTTTGGAGTGGAGTAACTTTGGAATAAAAGCAACTTAGATCCTTATTGATCTGATTTAGCGTTTTCACACCCGTTTGCAGTTCTCCAATGGTAGGAGAGACTGATCTCGGCATTACTTCGCCTGAGAACATTTACTGAGCTTTCCAAATTTGTGATATTCTGATCAGCAACTTGTTCTGAAGAAGTGGCCTCATTTCTCACACTGGTTTCGGCAGCTTGATTATTTAGATAACTTGTAATCTCTTCTGATCCTTCATTGGAACTGGTATCCCGATTATCAAAAGTAGGATCTTGTTCAGGTTCTGCATTTACTGGCTGAGAAGATGGTTCTGCAGTATTTTATTCTGGTGGAACAACTTGCTCTGTCTGAGTATTGCTCGGACCTGCTACTGAAGAGGGTGTAGTTGTTGGAGAGATTACCAACGGCCCTGTCACTTGCTCTTGATTAGATATTTGATGTTGTTGAAATAGCAAGATAAGTTCTTCTTCAGATGGTTCTTCAGGCAGATCAAACGAATTCCACAATCCGTCGTTATTGAACAACCACGGATCTCCAGATTTTTGCACGAGCGTTGTGTATCTCTGGCAATCAACATGTTGAGCAACAATAACCTGATTCAAGCTTGGGAGAAAGACTCGCTTTTGCAGACTTGCATATCCTACGAAGAAACCTTCCAAAGATCTGGCTCCAAATTTCCTTCCAGGTCCAAAACAGTACACGGTGATCCAAAGGGTTCCAGAAACTCTAGATTAGGTTTTCGCTGGTTAAGAAGTTCAATGCATGTATTCTTGTGTTTCTTGACTGTCATTACGCGGCTAAGGGTGTAACATGCAGAGGCAACAACTTCGCTCCAAAAACTAATAGGCAACTTAGAGTCGGCAAGCATCGTGCGTGCAGTTTCAATAAGCGTTCTGTTCTTTCGTTCAACTACTCCGTTTTGTTGAGGAGTATAGGGGGCACTGAACTCATGATGAATACCCTTAGCATTGCTAGAATTCGAGCATCTTGTTGTTCTTAAACTCAGTACCGTTGTCACTTCTGATTCTCTTGATAGGCAAATGGTAAGGTTTTCAATCTTTCGAAACAGGATCATCAGATTGTCAAATGTTTCATTCTTTCTTTCTTGAAAGAAAACCCATGAGAATCTTGAGAAGTCATCGGTTACAACCAGACAGTATAGATCTCCTGTAATACTCTTCACATTGACAGGCCCAAAGGGATCCATGTGTATCCTTTCTAGTGGAAGTTTGATGGAGTTGAGAAGCTTCCTTGGGTGTGACTTCTTGTGCTGCTTTCCCCTTTTTGAAATTGATACAGTCGTCTGATAAATGAAAATTTTTGAGATTCACCCCTTCCACTAGATTGTTATGCACCAGAGAATTCATCTTCCTTAAGTGTATGTGACCATCTTCCTATGCCATAGTATTGATTCTTTCTCTGTAGCCTTTGATACAAAGCACTGTCCTTCCTTTGAAGTAGTGGATCCAACGCTCATGTCTAAGACATATAGATCATTTTCTCGTGGAGCGCGCATGAGAATCCACTCCTCGGGAATTACGAAACCAGGTTTGAGAATAAGACATTCTTTGTCAGTGAAGTGAGTTGTGAACTTCTTGTCACAGATCTGTGAAATGCTCAAAAGATTGTTCTCAAGTTCAACGATGTAGTTCACTTTGTCAAAAGACACGACTCCATTTGTCAAAACTTCCTTCTCCCACGATCATGCCGCCCTGTGTTCCGGCAAATACAACATATCCTCCCCTAATGGCTTTACACTGTTTAACAACGCCAACATCCCTGTCATGTGCCTAGAAGCTCCACTGTCCATTATCCACTTTGAAATGATTGACCTTGGAAGCCCCTACATACATTAAAAGCATATTACTTAAACAGAGAGACCCAAGCCCTTTCGGTCTTGGGTGGGATGACAATGTCGACTTTTGGAACTTTGGCAACTTTGTCATCTTTCTTAACCTCAACCCACTGTCCAGTCTTAGTCATCTTATCTTTTGATTTGACTGAACATTGGTTGATTTTGGAGTTACAGGAGATGTCTTTGCTTTGGCTACATAGGTTTGAGCTTTAGAAAATGCCTTTTTGATGTAAAGTTTAGATTCTTTCTTTTCATTTTTCTTTGATGTTTCTCCAATTTCAAATTTTGAATGATCTCAGTTGGTGATTTCTTAATAGAGTTGGCATTGTCATTTCTCTTTAAAATTTTGTTGGCACAAACGCTAGACCCTTTTTCTTCTCATCTACTGTATTTGCTCATGAACAGGTTTTGAACGATTTTGTGAGCATTGTCGTGCAATATGGCCAACTTTGTTACACCAGTAACAGGTTCTACTGTCATTTCAAGAGTGTGTTCCAAAGCCTGTTCACGAAGCTCCTTTTCTTTCTTAAACTCTTCGTTGGTTTGTTTGTTAATAACCTCTTTTTCTTCAACAGTGTTGGTTCCAAAAACAAACTCAACTTTCTTTGTAAAATCTGGTTTTCGTGATCTGTTGTTTTATTTCTTCTCAAACTCTAACCCATCCCTTTTGTTTTCAGGATAACTTCTTCCTCTAGGATGAATGTTTTTGTGAGTTTTCTTTGGTTTTGAGTAGAAAACATCAACATTCTTCTCAAGTTCAGATGTTTCAACTTGAATGAGTTTAAAGAATTTATCGACACGGTCAAAGTTAACATTCTGTGTTCATCAGTATATAGTTTATCTGATCCTTTTAGTTTGTAGATAACCCATTAGGATCATCACATAAACCATTTTCTGATGTTGTGATAAAATTTTCATGAAAACTTTTCTCACTTCCAGAATGTGAACTTGACTCTGATATCTCAATGTTTGACTCAACACTTTCATAAATTGTACTGTCAAACTCATTTTCAAACACATTTTCAAACACTTTAGTTACCACCTCGGATTCACATTCCTTTTCTATTTTGGAATATGTTACGTCTAGATTTTCAGGCAGCTCGTTATTCTTTTCTGTGAGAAGATTTAAATTCAGCACCTTATCCACTCCATCAGGATGTTTCTTAGCATAGCTATTCCACATAGGAGGTGGAACATGATCGTAACATTTTCCAAGATTTCTCTCACTTTTCTTACCATCTTTGTTGCTTTCTGGTTTTGGCAGAATGTGATCGAGGACATACATGCTGGTAGAGTAACTGATTAATAATTTGTTAACCCTTTCTATTTCAATTATAGTTTTCTCCAGCTCATTTTTAGCTCAGCAATTGTGTTAATATGAAGATTAATGGCCATTTGTTTGTCCATCACAGTTGCTTTGAGCATCAAAAGTGTGTTGTCATTTTCTTTGACAGTTTTCTCATACTGTCGAATGGTCCTGCTGAGCTTATCATATGATTCTTTTACAGTGCTGTAATCGTATGACAGCTTATCATTGTATGTTTATTGTTCTTTAAACGCTTTTTCTTTCTCAGCACATTGCTCACATGCTTCAGCACATTTTAAGCATGGTTTAACCAATTCAATAGTTTGAGCTTTGCTAGTTTCTTTAGTTGTTTCAACCTTTTCTACCTGTTTTTCCACACTGACTACCTCATTTGTATTGGCCATGAGTGCTTTGGTGACAATATCGGTTAGGCTCTCTAGTGTTGCAGGCTTGGTTACATGAATCACTTCCACACACTCTGTCTTTGTCTCCTCAGGACTTTCTTCTTTGTGACCAGAATCGAAGCTACCTGCAAAAGTTTTCATAATTGTATCAAATAAACAGAGTTTAGGGGTACCTGCTAGATGTGCCTCTTCCTCTGCTGAAGTTCTGAAGTAATCTGCCAATACTTCTTCCATTTCTTCTTCTGAGACTTCTTCAGATGCTTCTGGTTCTTCCATGATTTAAGCAACAAGTGCAAGACTTTCCTTTTTTGAGATGAAATTGTTCCAATTGAATCCTTCATCTTCCTATGTTACCACCAGAGCTTTATCTTTTGAGTTTGAACCTCCATCTTCGATCTGTACCAATCTCTTCTCTGATTGTGGTCGATGATAGTTTGCCATTTTGTAATAATCATCACCAAACGGTATGATTGCCTTTAACTTCTAGGTTTGGGCATTCGCGTTTGAAGTGCCCTTTTCTCCCTGCACTTGAAACATGTGACTTTTGTAGGATATCTGACGCCTAGGAACCTAAATTTCATATCTAACGTCCATAATAGCGGAAATGTTACGTCGTGTTACCAATAGACAAGAATTAATCAGTTAAACGTCAGTTTTATAGATCAAACGTTCTGGTTACAGACTGACAGAGCTTCGCCTCTGAGATGCCAAAGTTACAAATGAGACACTCAAGCTAGGTATTTATAGGACAACAAGTTCGGCCATGTAAGACACAAGTTCGCCCGAACTTGCATAAGCAAGTTCTGCCGAACATGCATACAATACATGTACATGCCCGAACTTGGATACAATACTTTATAAATTCTTCATAACCTAGCCGATTCAGCTCTATACAATACAGACTCGATATAAGACTAAGACATAGACATTATGCACCAAAAGACTCCCCCTTGGATATCGTCTCCGTCTTTATCAGTCTTCAAAATTCTGTCTTCATATATACATTAACATACCCGACCAAAGAAGTTTTTGTACGGCTTCTTTCGTCTCTCTTGTTTTGGATCCGGCGTCTGATCAGTTGGCGGTGGTCTTTTAAAGTTATCCATTCTGAGTGAACTTTGCCTTACCGCTTTTTTGATCTTTTCTTTGATGGCCTCACTTCTGGTTTCTTCTTTAAGAAATTCAACTCTTTCCAGATCCCTCCATTTTGTTTGCCACATTTTACCAGAATTTACTTCGCGTGCATAGCAAACGTTGACAACTTTCTAATACTACATCGCCGGTACTCTTTCTTCAAAAAACAATCTTGCTGTAGAATAGGCATTTTATATCTTCTCTCGAGCAGTTAACAGGCCACATAGGATCTGGAATCCTTATCGTCCTCCACAAACCTCTCATACCCTGATATATTATCACTTCAACTCGTTCCTTAGAAATATCCAGATGATCTTCAAACTTTAAAACAATCATGCTTCGCATGTAGCTGGATCAATCTACCACCACTTGAATAAAGGATAGAAGTTTTGTTGGATCGGCATAAGCGGCATATTCCTCATGGCTCTAGGACGTCTCATAATTAACGTTATGTCCTTTTCCCCTGTAACCTTGTTGATCTTTATTCTTCGTCTCAGAATAAACGGCTTCCAGTGATTCCAACCTTTATTAGCTTCGTACTTAATCATCTTCCACAACAACTGATCAACTATCTTCATATGATAAGTAACATTCACTATTTCTACCAGCTCTTCCATATCCCAATACGACAATGTCTTTAAATCAGCAAGATATTTGAAGTATTGCACTCCAAACTCTCTTTTGATTGCATATACATTGAGCTCTTTAAACCAACCCCAACTCAGTATATCTCCCAAAGAAACTCTTTATCTCTGGTGAAGAATGCTAGTGGACGTCGAAACTTACGTTCACGAGGCATCTCCTTGAACCGAGACTTTCTCGCTTCAGCTATCTCTTCTTTGGTTATTGGTTTAGGAATTTTTCCTTCTCGTAGCTCTTCAGCAATTCTATCTTTCAACATGTCTTCATTCAGCTGTTTATACATCTCTTTAAATGTAGGACAACTTTCTGAATCCTGACCGACATACTTAGCTTTCTGTTCTAATTCATCATCTGAGGACCAATCTTTCACAATCACTCAATTATACTCATCGGCTTCAAACCTTCTTTCGTACTGATACTCTTTAGGTTCAAAAGTGTTAACATTCATAACCTCTTCAAAATCAAACTATAAGTTCTCAGCTTCAGTTTCAACTAGTTTCGCCAGATCTTCTTTCCTGTAGTTATGTACAAACTCACCTTTTTCTACATTATGTTCCAACATCAGTAGTAAAGGCTTTGTAGGTATTGCAGTCACAGGCTTCGCAAAACGATCAACATCTAACAAATCAATATCATCTGAAGGCCCTTTTTGCCCTGACTCCCCTGGCTTTTATCTTCCATCTTATTCGATTCATCGTTCATCAGATTAGAAAAATCAAACCCATCAGAAACTTTAGCTTTATTAATCTTTAAACCTGTACCACCTTGATCAAAATCATCATCTCCTTGATCAAAATCGTCGTCGTCATCCCCAACATTCCAATCTTCATAACCTTCTTCCTCTTCTTCATTCTTATCTTCCTTTTCAGCTTCTTCATTGTCTTTTTCTTCAGTAACAATGATAGGATCAGAAGTCTTGACAGATTCGTCAACCTTTTGGATATTAGACTCAGAAGTTTTTGAAATATCCTCACTTGGCTTCTCAGGAATATCATAAGATTTTTCAGCAGAAGATTTAGGGGCTTCACCCACAACCTGCTTTCCTTTACCACTCTCAGCCAATTCTCTCTCAGCATGTTCCTTGGCTTCCTAACGATCCAGACGATCGTATTCAGCGATAAAATCAATTTCAGATTGTTGGATAACACCCTTTGTAATCTGATGAATCTTCGATCATTGAAAGCTTGAATTTTCTTCAATTCTGCAATCTATGTCTGTAGTTTTTCATTTGCATCCTGCAGACTTTCTTTCAACGCCTTGTAATATTCACGTTCATTCTCAAGCACCTTCACTTTATCGTCAAGTATTTCCTTTTCGACTTCGCTTTGATTCACCTTCTTTACAAGCTCAGCCTTTTCAATCTCAATCTGTACAACTTTATCTTCTAATACCTTCACATGTTTTTCTAACATCTCAGCATTAGTCTCTGGGAAAAATTCATCCAAATCTTCAAGACAGATTAGACCGTGTGGCATATCACCAAACATACTTCCCCATGGCGTCTTAGGTGTTGAATCTTTTGGTGGTGCAGCTTTCGGTGTAGAACTTTCAGGAGCAGAAGTCTTTGGAGCACTAGGCGATTCAACGATCAGAACTTCAACAAATTCAGACACATGAGGTTCTTGTGTAACTCCTTGCCTTTCAGCTTCATCATGAACGATAACAGGAGGTTCTTGTGGAGGACGTTCTTGTGTGGCTCCTTTCTCCTGAGCACCAGAAGGTTCTTGTGTGGTTCTGTGCTTTTTACCTTGCTCTTGTATCTCTTACTCACAGCTTTCTGAGCTTTCTTAGCCTTTCGTTTCCCTTTTGTATGAGGTGACCCTGTAGTCTTCTTTGATATTTTAATTGCAGGAGACTTTGTTCGTTTAGACTTTTTCTTTGGCCTCTCCTCATCAGATTCTTTTTCAGCATTTGGATCAAAATCTGCATCCAACTTTCTTTCCTTTTCTACTCTAATTTCTGCTACTGTCTTTTCAGGCTCTTTATCAGATTCTTCATTTTCGGAAGTAGCAGAAATTACCTCTTCTTGAGTCGACTTCACTGTTTCTTGACTTTCAACCACACCCGCAGCGCTAGGTCCAACAACTACTTCAACATTTTCAGTTTCCTCCTCATCAACAAGCAAAGTTTCAACTTTCTTTGATGCTCGCTTCTTTTTCGATTTATCAGCTTCAGCTTTCAAAAACCATTCACTCCTTGCCTTTGGTTTGAATTCTTTAAACCACTCCTGCTCGGCTTTAAGTTCTTTATCATCATCACTACCATCCTTTCTCCATTTGTTTCCAGGTCGCGAGACATAATCTGAATCTTTTATAGCTCCGAATACTGGCTTGGCAATAGGAGTTGAAGCTTGTTTCTGGAACTTAATAAGCTTCTTCACTGTGGTTTCATCGAGATGAACTAAATAAAGAACGTCATTTGGATCTCGAGCAATGTTAGCATACTTCTCGTCTATCAACATCTGAATGAACCTTGGATAAAGACACAATCTCGAATCCACATGTTCTTCGACATGTGGGTAAACACTAACTTTGAAACGTTGAACGGCTTCTTCAGAATAAGCGTCGTTGCCATGCTAGCCAAATAATCATGTACATCATCTAAATCGGCTTTGCGATGGCTAAATGTATAAATCAATGCATGAATCAGAAGCTTGTAGGGTTAGCCACATCCCCTTTCTTTAGCGTCGGCTTATTTACGCTTCCTTTGTAGCCCATGCGGAAAAAGCATCCGCGAACCATCTTTTCGTCTAGATGAATCGGATCGTCTTCTTTGTCTTTGAGCTCCAAAATCCTTCGAATATCACCTTCGGTTACTGTGATCGGCTTTAGCTCATCACCAACCTGTACTGTAGAAGAGATTGTCTTCTCTCAGCGCTCAAGCTTGCGTTCATCTAGAAATGAACAATATGAGAACGATATGACACGGTGCGCTTAGTAATTGCACGGCGAATGTGACTATCTTCGAGAAACTTCAAGATACTATCATATTCTTTCAGCGATGGACAAATAGACTTGTCAAGCGTGATGCATGTATTGTGAGTTTTGGAAAACTCAACTGAGATAACACACGCTGGAACCTGTGCCTGAACACCGACGCAAAACAATTAGCACGCTTTTCGAGAAAAATCATCAAAATTTTCTAACACTTAATCAAGTTCGGGCGAACTTATTAATGTTAAACGTTCTGAATTTAACAAGTTCGCCCAAACATGTGACAAACATGTCCACCTTTTTCAAATGTAAGTTTGGGCGAATTACAAACAATTTTTTATCATTCATTTTTATCTAAGTTCGGCTGAACATGTATGAAACATATGTTCCTTATTAAAGAACAAGTTCGGCAAACTTACAATTTACACAAATCACTTTCATTAAGTTCAGTCGAACATGATTGGATCAAAACAATTTAATAATCAAGTTCGGTCGAACACGCTTTTGGATCTTCATATTTTGGACAAGTCCGGTCGAACTTGACAACAAGTTCGGCCGAACTTGTGGTCTTCTTCAACAGACCAACAAGTTTAAACATTTAAACAGCCGTTTTTCTTCAATCAAAACAAGTTATACGGTCGATTTTAGGTGTAGATTCAGAATCTATGTTCAATTTTGTCCAACAACACCTAAATCTACAGATTTTAAATTTTAGATTCGGTTTTGTTTGTTAACGGTTTAATTCATGGTTTAATCTCAATTATATACCTCTGCCATTGTGATTGTGTGCAAATCACCAAAAAAAAACTTCAATCGGACAGAATAACGGTATACAAATGCCAATTTCGCTCTAAATGCTCTCTAAGCTCAAGTTCGCTCAAGTGAGTATTTATACCATGTCAAGTTCGGGCGAACTTGCTTAAGCCCATCATGAAGGCCCAGAGTAAGTTCGAGAGAACTTATTATAAAGACAATAAATCAGCCATCTGCAAGTTCAGTCGAACTTGCTAATTATTAAACTTGAATTGTTTAGCAAGTTCGGCCGAACTTGCCAAACCTCAAAATTTCAAACTTTTTCAATTTTTTCAATTTTTCATTTTAACCCTGAACTTTCCAACTTTTTACCAGTTATGAAAATCCACTCAGTTGACCAAGTCCAAGCTAATGACCTTGGTTAACCGATTTGTCTGCCGAGTCCAAGTTAATGACCCCAGCTTGACTCATTACGAACAAACTGTTGATATTTTGAAAATCAAAGTTCAAATTAATGAACTTTTCATCGTTTTATTTTATTTTTTTCTCAGAGTAACAGATTAGCTCCCAGCCCGTCGTCAAAGAGATTCCCACCAGTTCTAGGCACCTTACCAGACTTCGAAGATCCGTTCTCCAACATTGGTTTGCTGAAAACAAATGTAGAAATAAAATCTTTTTGAATTTTTGTAAGTTTATGTAAAACACATCAAAATCTTTTTGAATTTAATCTGTAAAGCTGAAATACAATGAAATAAGCAATGTAAACTATGTATAAACATATTTACAGACATATTTTGTGAATTCGTGTCTAAGGATCATATCAGTTGATTGAGACATATCACCAGTACCGTTGACCTTTAAATGACTTTAAGTTTTAAACTCGTTTACCTAGATTGTCGATATGTTTGTCCACTTAAGCTTTACCACATTTCTCAATGTTTCAAGATATATTAAGGTAGAATTCATGAAACTTGACTTATTTGTGGTTCTATACTCCCGTATCCAGATTCCCTAGATTTCATCTAACAGATGAATATAGCATAATTGATATCTGTATCAGGGTAATGCGATGCCTTGAGAGCTCAGGTTAGTACTACCGTACAGACAAAGAGATGAAGGCTCGTCTTTAAGGTGTGTTCCACTTAAGTAATCTTTTTAGCAATGCAAATGATTAGATCTTTTGATTCTTTTCAATATTGCATGCAGTTTGGGGGTTTATAGCGAAAGTATTATCGAAGTTCTATGCCATTGCTTCCGCAAAATCAAAAGAACTTGTATAATACCCTAGATATCAACTGTCTATAAAGACCTCGTATCTCAGAATCAGGCAATCTTTCAAACGAAATTTCTGAGTACATATATCCAAGATGTGTTAATCCACAAGATTAAGTAGTTGTAAAATTTAGTTTATATCTCGAAAACAGTTTACTGAACGTGTTAAGCCTATCGACACAGCCACAGTAAGACTCGTTTATCACTTTTAAACTTTACGTTTCTTTAGCATACTGTGATAGTTCACTGATGCACTATAATTTCCTTTATGTCACTGAATCCTTTTTGTCTTTTGCAATGTTTTTGTACATTTTGAATTTTTATATGTTTTTGGATTTTAAAATTTTCAAATGTTTTTGTATTTTCTCTAACATTTCTTCCCCTAAAATCAAAAACATCTTTTTGGATTTTAGTTTTGTTTAATAAAATTCTAAACTAGAAAGATATTTACAAACCAATGTGGATCACGCGAACTCGTTGTCTGATCCGTATTCAACCTCAACATACGCACCTGTCAGCAAATTTTTCGTGATGTTAATTCTCAGCAAGTATTTAAATCGATGACATAGAAAATGGTTTGGTATAAAAATCAGCCTTTTGTTCGTCGGTGTGGATTTTTTCTATTCGTACCAATTTCTTTTCGTAGCAATCACGAATAAAATGATAATGAATTTCAATGTGTTTTGTGCGTGAGTGATGAACCGGATTTTTATTATATCGATGGCTGCCTTGTTATCAACATACAGCGGAGTGTCTAGAAATTGCAGACCATAGTCTCTCATCTGTTGTTGAATCCACAGAATCTGTGAACAACAGCTGGAGGCCGAGATATACTCAGCTTCACAGGTAGAGAGAGCGACCGTAGTTTGTTTCTTACACTGCCAGGTTACCATTCTTGTTCCGTAGAACTGGCATCCCGCTGTAGTTAATTTTGAATTCAACTTATCTACACCAAAATCGGAATCAGCATAGCCTGTGAGATCAAAATTGTCGTTCTTCGGGTACCACAAGCCGGTGCTTGGGCATCCTTTCAGATATCTGAAGATACGCTTCACGATCTGCATGTGTAAGATCCTCGGCCTTGACTGATATCTGGCGCATTGGCAGGTTGGATACATAATATCTGGGCGTGATGCCGTCAGATACATCAGCGATCCAATCATCGATCTGTATAACGTCTCGTCAACTTTGGCTCCAATCTCGTCAAACACAAATACCGTGATTGAGAGCAAGAGGCGTAGATAGAGGCATCAAGCTTTCCATTCCAAACTTCTTCAAGATGTCGTGAACATACTTAGTCTAATGAATGAAAATACCACCCGGAAGCTGATCTACTTGCAAACCAAGAAAGAACTTCATTTCGCCCATCGAGGACATTTCGCATTTCTTTTTCATGATTCCCTCAAAATACTTGCAAGACTATCTTTGTAGATCCAAAGATGATGTCGTCAACGTAGATTTGAACTATAATCAGATGGCCATCAACTTCTCTGGTGAAAAGAGTACTATCCACAGTTCCTCTGATAAAGCCGTTTCCGACGAGATGTTGTGATAACGTCTTGTACCAAGCTCTCGGGGCTTGGTGTAGTCCGTAGAGTGCTTTATCCAGTAGGTACGCTTTCTTCTTGTTAAGTGGATCGACAAACCCCAGTGGTTGTCCAACGTACACCTTCTCGCGTAATTTGCCATACATAAAAGCCGATTTGACATCCAATTGATAGACCTTAAATCCTTTCCATGATGCAAAAGCTAGAAAAATTTGAATAAATTCCAATCGAGCCACTGGTGCATAGAATTCCGTGTAGTCTATCCCTTCTTGCTGGTGAAATCCCTTGACAACAAGCCTAGCTTTGTTACAAACAATAATCCCTCTATCATCTCGTTTACACTTAAAGACCTATTTTGTATCGATTGCTTTCTGATTCTCTGGTAGGTCTTCAAGCTTCCACACACCCAACTTTTCAAACTGCAATAATTCTTCTTGCATTGCTTGTACCTAGTTTTCATCTGCTAAAGCTTCATTAACTGTCTTAGGCTCAATCTGAGAGATGAAACATGAATAGAAACAATAGTTCTGGGTTTAGCAACGCGTGTATAGAAAAAACTGAGTGCTTTATTAATTTGCCCTCGAGTTTTAACACCAGTTTGAAGTTCTCCGATAATATTTGTTAACGGAAAGATAGGAATATGATCGCGGCAATTCTTCACTTGGAACATCTACTGAGTTTTGCTGATTCGTGATGTTGAGATCAACAACCAATTCAATGTTTGGAGAGCTTGATGAAGCTTCATTTTGTTGTTTGGGAGTGCAGATTGATTAAGAAGACTTGTTATCTACTCCACTTCTTCATCTGAAGAAGATGATTCCCCATCAGCATCAAATGTTGGTGCTTCATCTGAATCAGAATTTGATTCTGAGGCATATTCGGCTCCGTTGTTGTATTCACTGGTTCAGTAGAGGCATTCGTTGGAAGATTAGTAGGTGTTGATAATTTTCAGAAACATTTTCAGTCGGAACACCACTAATGTTTGAACTTGCGCCAGAAGAAGATGGATACAACGTGGGTTGATTAACCACAATTGGTCGAACAATTTGTTCTTGATTCGATGACTGGTGAAGATAATATAACGCTGCAACTTCTTCGTCAGTTAGTTCTTTGGGCAAGTCAAATGACTTCCAAAGGTCTTGATAGTTAAACAGTCACGCGTCACCTTTCCTTTGAATAGGATCCGTGTAGTTGAAACAATCCACGTGCAGCGCTTCAATAACCTTTCGCAATGAAGGAACATATACTCTTCTCAACGGACTCGCATATCCGACAAAGAAACCTTCGAGAGATTTTGCTCTGAATTTGCCATCTTGGTCTATTACGGTACAAGGTGCACCGGTTTATCATCTCAAAACATGTTTTCTTTGTTGGTTTGACAGTGAGAACCCTGTTTAGCATGTAGCAAGCCGCAGCAACCGCTTCACTCTAGAAGCTGATAGGAAGTTCAGAATCTGCAAGCATGGTTCTCGCAGTTTCAATCAAAGTTTTGTCCGTTCAGCTACTCTGTTTTATTGTGGAGTATAGGGAGCACTAAACTCGTGCAGAATCCCTTTTACGTTGCAGAATTCCTTCATTTTGTTATTCTTAAACTCTGTGTCGGTGTCACTTTTAATGCATCTGACCGGCAGATGATAAAACTTCTCGAGTTTCTTGAATAGAATAACCAAGTTCTCGAACGTTTCGTCTTTTGATTCTTGAAAGAATACCCATGAATATCTCAAATAGTCATCTATCAAGACCAAGCAATATAAGTCTCCTGAGATGCTTCGAACATTTACAGGACCAAATAAATCCATGTGGAGACGTTCTAAAGGCAACTTGATTGAGTTTAGAATTTTCTTCTGATAAGATTTCTTGATCTGCTTTCCCTTCTTGCATTCCAAGCAATGATCAGACATCTGAAAACTTCGAAGATTTACGACTTCTACAAGATCATTATGAACCAAGAAATTCATTTTTCGCAAATGAATATGCCCCATCTTATGATGCCAAAGAATAGAATCTTTTTCAGTAGCCTTTGATACAAAACATTGTGCTGATTGTGATGAAGTGGTAGCAACACCCATATCAAGAACATATAAATCATTCTCTCGAGGTGCTCGCATCAGAATCCACTCATCTGGTATTTTGAATCCCGGCTTCAAGATAATACACTCCTGTCATTGAAATGGACTGTAAATTTCTTGTCACAAATCTGCGATATACTCAGAAGATTGTTCTCAAGTTCTGCAATATAGTTCACGCGATCAAATGAAACTACGCCATTGGAGAGTTTTCCCTCGGCGACTATCCTTCAACCTTGATTTCCTACAAATCCAACATATCCACCATTGATAGCTTTAATGTCGAACATCAACGCCTTCATTCCCGTCATATGCCTGGATGCTCCACTATCCAAAATCCACTTTGAATGTACGGATTTTGGAGCCCCTGCAAAATTCAAAAATTAGGTGAAAAGCTCTACCCAAGCCTTCTTGGTCTTGGGTTTTACTGGATAACCATCATGAAAAGCATATTCAAACTCATCAACATCATCAAAATCAAATTCATCATCTGTTTCAACAATGTTAATGTTTGAAAATTTCACTATTTTCTTATCTTTTACAGATTTGACATGATCGATCTTGATTTCTGTTTTAATTTCTTTCAAATTCTCACTAGTCTTCACTGCTCAGACGTAGTGATTTCATTCTTTGATTCTTTTGTGTTGTCAATCATTACTAGCTCAGACTTAACAACACCAAATGTTGTTGACCTTTTCTTGGCAATCCAGGTTTGAGATTTGATATTAGCCTTTTTGATGTAAAACTTGTTTTCATTAGACCTAGAAGTTTCTCCTTTTTCGAAAATGGAATATTCAGAAGTCTTTTCAGACTTTGGTTTAACTTCTGGTTTTGATTCATTTCGTTTCAAAATCTTTACAGGTTTTGCAAACACTGGTTGCTTTGGTTTAACAACATTTGAATCTTCTTTTCTTCGAAGATAAGCCGGATTTGATTTCGGACATTGTCGTGCCATATGACCAATTTCATTGCACTTGAAACATGTCCGATTATCTAGTGGATGTCCTTTAACAGGTGGTTTTACCCTACTTGAAGTTTTGACACCACTTGTAATTTTGGCTTTATCTCGAATTTCTTTCTCCTTTGTGAACTAATCATTGACTGTTTACCAATCAAACTCTCCTCATGAACTGTACTCGTCCCATATACAAACTTCATGTTTTTGTTTTTATATTCATGAAATGGTGACGGTTTCTTTACAATTCATCAGTTTCTTCTTCTAAACCCAACCCTGCTCTCCGGTTTTCCGGATGATCACCACCGTTTCTTTGGTAATTGTTTCTTTTAGGTTTGGAATAGAATTTTCGTTCATTGATTACCAATTCTCTGATGTGACTTCCATGAGTTTAAAGAATTTATCAAGCAATTCTTCCTTCACATTCTGAATCGGGAAGCTATCATCAAAGTATAGTCTATCCGAATCCTTAATTTTGTACATTACAATATTAGGATCGTCACTTAGACCATCTTCTGACGACTTATCGTCATTTTCAGATTGTGAATCAGAATTCTTGGAACTCGAGTTGGCGCTTTTGAAGCTACCATCATTAGAATCACTTAGAACATTTTCAACCACTTTTTTAATCACAGCGTTGTTATCATCATCAGATTTAGCATAGACTATATCAATGTTCTCTGGCAACTCGTTTTTCTTTTCAGAAAGTAATTCAACATTGAGTGCCTTGTCCTTCCCGTCTACAGATTTAACACAGTATTTCTCGCAAAGGGGTGGAGGAACATTGCTATATTCTTTGCCCGCTTTCTTTTAGGTTTTTCTTCCGTTGAGATTGTTGGAAGAATGTAATCGATAACATACGCGTTGGTGGTATAACTTCTTAACAATTGTTGAACTCTTTTAGTTTCAATTGTCATATCTTGAAGTTGTTGTTTGATTTCAGCAATGGTATTAATATAGATGTTAATTGCTCTTTGTCTATCCATTACTGTACCACTCAACATTCTTATATTATCATGTTGTTCGATGTTATTTCTGTCGAGTCTACCATAATCATTTTTCATTTTGTCATACGCTTCTTTCATTGTGCGATAATCATATTTTAACAAATCATTATGCACATTGTTTTAAGCGATGATCTTTAATTTTTCGGCACATTCGACACACCGTTCAGTACATTTTGTACAAGGTTTCTCAACCTCTACAACTTGTACTTTGACAACTTCTTTCTCGACAACCTTTACCTCTGGACCTACCTTCGTTAGATTCGCCATCAAAGCTTTATTTGCCATGTCCTTGAGGTCTTCGTCTTTCATTTCTTGAGTGACATAAATGATTACTTCATTAATCTTTTTCTCCTCAACCACTTGTTCTTTCAAGCTTCCATCGAAGTGACCTGCAAAACTATCACAAGAATTAGAGGATAAAATTCCTTGTCTCTGCATATGGATATATTCCTCTTCTTCCTGTTGTTGATGCAAGTATTGTTCCAGAATAGCTTGTTCGAAAGCTGCTGCTTCTGCTGCTGGCGCTGCTTCAGCTGCCGCTGCTTCCTTCTGCAGAATTATCTTCAACTATCTCCGCCATCAAAGCAACTCCGGCCTTTTTCCCAATTTAAGAGTTCCAATCAAAACCGTCATCTTCTGTGGATGCAACCATGGCTTTCTCCGTGGTACTACTGTTTGGCTTTTCTTGGATCTCAATTTGAGTTTTCTTCGGGAACGGTTTATATTGAAGTGCCCTCTTGTAATATTCATTCCCTCCTCTGAAAGGACTTCGATTTCCGGTTGCTTCAGTGTTCTTACACTCTCTTTTAAAATGTCCCTTCTGTCGGCATTTAAAGCATGTGACTTTGGATTTGTCAAATCCCAATTTATTGCTGGAGTTTTCCTCTGTCACGGCCTGTGAGTGCAACGAACTTTGTCACTCTCCTGATGATCGAAGCTAAGGACCATTTGATGTCCATTAGTTCGAGCTCTTCCTGTCTACCTGGTCATAATCTTCTGCGGTCATCTCGGGATTTCCAATTTTACCGGCAACAAGACATTCATAAGACTCTAAGACGGTAGCAAGTAGTGACATATGTTGTTTTGCAACTTCTTCTGAAACAACATTGTTCAAATTCACTGCAATATTGCATTTGTAAACATTCAGATCAGAACTTTGTTGTTGGTTCTGATTTTCTTGACTTTGAAATGTTGAATTTGAACCAGTGCTCGAGTAAGAACTTTGTGGACTTTGGTCATACTGAGGCTGGGAATGGTTCTGGTTCTGTGGAGAAGCATTCATGTTTGCACTAAAGCATTCCAATTTTTGGACTCGAAATATTATCTTGCATTCCGTTTTGTAGTAAAAACCAATGTCTTGAACTACATTAGCGTTCTTTGACTTCGCTATCTTTAGAAGCTCCATTTCATGGCCTTCGAGTTTATCGACAAAGGTTGACAACTTGAAGAAATCCCACTTAATCACTATTCTTCAGAACCATCACATACGTAGTCCATTCACCCTCTGGTAGTGCGTCGGCAAGTTTGTCGATGTATTCTTGTTCTGTCTTCTCAAGACCGTGTCTTCGCATTTGCACTTTGAGATGACAAGAACGCTCAATCATTTACTTAATGGTCTCATTCTTTAGCATGCTGAAGATATCGACCTCTTTCAGAATGAGAGCCTTCTTGCTCTTTATCATTTCAGCACTGCCTTGGTATTTCTTCTGTAACGACAACCAAAGCTCTCTTGCAGTAGTATACTCTGGTAACAGAATCAGAATATCTTCTTTTACTGACTGTTGGATGAGACTGATCATCTTTTTCTCTGCAATGTATTCGTCTCTCTGAGCTGTCGAGTAGTTGTACTTTTCAAGGACTTGTTGATGTTCATATACCGGAACAGTATAGCCTCTTTCAATTGACACCCAGCCAGCAAAGTGCATGGCTTGAACCCAGTAAGTAAGTTTCTCTTTCCATGCTTCGTATTCGTCCATGCTCATCAGCTTGGGCGGTTTGACGGTCGTTCCCATTTCGTTATCAAGATTGACTTGATTAATCACGTTGGCATTTGACAAACTAGCTCCGGACATATAAGCTCTTAGTTGATCCTCCATTGTGTATCACGAAACGTGTACGCTGAAAAACTTTCAAAAACTTGAAAACAATTAGTCCTACTACAAGTTTGGTCAACTTGTAGCAACTAATGAATAATTCTTGGATTTTCTAACAAGTTCGATCGAACTTGTTAGATTTTGTTTGAAAATTTCCGTTTATCTTTGGTCGAACTTAATACACCATTCAAATAGATCTTCGAACGAACTTGTCAACACAATTTCTATGAAATACAAACAAGTTCGGGCGAACTTACTTAAAACTTTCTTGATTTACACAAGTTCGGTCGAACTTGATGTAAAATTAATGAAAATTCAGTATCTTCGAGCGAACTTGACTTAAATTTACTCAAAAATCATCTAAGTTCGGGCAAAATTACTAAAAAATCACTTGAAAAGTGGTTTTTTAGGGCAACTTCGGCCGAACATGGCCAATTAGTTTCGTTCCAGAAAATTTTCAAAAACATGGGTTTTTCAAAATTTCGACATGAATTTGGTTGAATTTGGTCTCCAATCTTTCAAGGGTTTATCTTTGTTGTATTTTACAGGATATATTCCAAATTCAAAAGATTTTGACCCAAGGAATTCTTCATTTTGTGATCAAAAGTTAAGAAAAAGAAGAATGGAGTAGAAATAGAAGTGTTCTTGTCTTGATACTATCAAATCAGGCTGTTCTAGCTCTGAACCACTTGTAGGACCGATCCTCGATGCTTAGGAACCTAAATTTGATATCTAACGTCCATAATAGTGTGAAATATTACGTCCTGATACCAATAGACAAGAATTAATCAGTTAAACGTCAGTTTTATAGATCAAACGTTCTGGTTACAGACTGATAGAGCTTCGCCTCTGAGATGCCAAAGTTACAAATGAGACACTCAAGCTAGGTATTTATAGGACAACAAGTTCGGCCATGTAAGACACAAGTTCGCCCGAACTTGCATAAGCAAGTTCGGCCGAACATGCATACAATACATGTACATGCCCGAACTTGGCTACAACACTTTATAAATACTTCATAACTATCCTTTTCAGCTCTATACAATACAGACTTGATATAAGACTAAGACATAGACATTATGCACCAACAACTTTAGATTTATCAAAGCCTAATTTACCGTCAAGGCCTCTAAATTCATCTCTTCCAGTAATTTCCATGAAACGCTGAGCCTTTCGAACCACTGATGCCATGCACCACATGATGTCAATTAATTCGATCTCCTCTGGATCAATTTGGTCGTAGTCTTCTTTAGTCATTTTTGGGTTTCCAATTCAACCAGCTACAAGACTTTTGTAGGATTCTAGAACTGTTGCAAGGAGCACCATATGCTGCTTAGCAGTTTGCTCATTGAAGTCTTGAGCGTTCTGGAGATTTACTACGATGTTGTATTGCAGGATTCTTTTGTTAGAGTTGGATTGACTCTGCTGGTTGCTCTGTGATTGATTTGAGCTCTAAGATGATTGTTGTCCTTGGTGATTGTTTGGATTGAAGGAAGCAAACGTTTGAAATCCACTGGACTGGTTGGAGATTGGACTAGCATTTGAGTTAGCATTGAAGGCTGTTTGGATCTTGGGACTCTGAACAGGAGTGTTTGGATTTCCTTTGTAGTATAGGCTGACGTCCTGTTGTGAGTTTGATTTCATGCCTTTTGCCATTTTCTTCATTTTTAGTTCGTGCCCTTCCAGTTTTTCTATGAATCTCGGCAAACTTAGACTGTCATACTCAGCTCCAGTCTTCAGGATTGTTAGATATGTTGCCCAAACTCCTTCTGGCGAAGAATCTGCCAGTTTGTCGACTAATTCTTCATTCCTCTTAACAATTCCAATTCGCTTCATCTGCACTACCAGGTGGCAATACCTTTCGATGAGTTTCTTCATGTTCTCGCCTAGAAGAATATTGAATACTTCAAATTCTTTTTTTAGTAACGCCTTCTTTCCTTTTCGGACATTAGTGCTCCCTTGTACCTTTAATCGTAAGGCGAGCCATAGTGAATGAGCATCGTCGTCATGTTGCAAGAGAACTAAGATTTCTTCTTTTATGGCCTGCTGAAGAAGATTCATCGTTTTCTTTTCAGAGATGTATTTTTCTCGTTCTTTACGGACAAACGAGCCACTGTTTTCTCAATGCCAAGTTCATTCAGTGGTGGTTGCTATTTGTTTTCGAGTGCAAACCAAACTGTTAAGTTTGTCGCTTGGACCTAGTTCTTGGAACGCTCACTCGAACTTTCATAATCTTCGATGTTCATGAGCTTTGGAGGCTTTGTAGTGGTTCCCATTTCATTTTCCAGATTCATGTTCTGGGCTGCTACGGAGGCTGTAATGGCTTGTGTAGTGAAAGCGTTATGGAATTCTTCTTCACCTGACATCTTGTCAAAAACTTAAAACAGAAAACAGATTAAAACAGGTTAACTTGAAGTTGACTGAAAATTGGTTTGAGACATAAGATTTTCGTAAGAAAATGATGCTAGATTTTCGTGCGAAAATTAGATTTTCGTGCGAAAATTCTCTTTTGGTACGAAAATATTGTTTCTTTGTTAAATCAAATTTTTCATGTTTTAGACTTCTGATTTTCGTACGAAACCTAGTATTTCGTGCGAAAATACTTATCTTCCTTGAACACTTGTTCATAATTTCACTTTTTTTGATGATTTCAAGCATGATTTTGATGGATTTTAGGTTTGTTTGATTCAGTAAGCTGATTAGAATTGATTTTAACACGGTATACTAATAACCTAGTCCAAATTGTCCATGAAATCATGCAGATCTAGAGTAAGTTCCAAGAAAGAGTAGAAGAAGAGTTTCTAATGGATGAATCTTGAACTTTGAAGGTTGAATCCAACTGAAACTTGGTTGTTTTTCACAAATCAGACCTTAAGGCTCTGATACCACTTGTGAATGAAGTTTAGGATCGGACCCAACTTAATGAGCTTTCCGGTCAGACTTTCTCAGCTAACAGAGGCAGAATTCATTGTTAGCTGATTGAACAAACAAAGAACAAGCGATGATTACTGTTTAACCATCTATGTATTGAATAAACGTTAGCAACGATTACAGACTCGAACAGGGCTTCGCCATTGATTCCTCAAAACAGCATGCCAAACACACAACATAAGTCACCTATTTATAGGCAGACATGACAGCACCAAGTGAGTAGGCAGCATGGGTTTTCGCACGAATTTTCGTCCGAAAATCCTTACAGATTTTTGTACGAAAATTACAACAATCATACAAAAACTTCAAAATTAAACTTCTGACGCTACAAAACCCTATCTGTACAATAGACTCGTCCTAGACATAGGCAATAGACATATGTGCACCAACACAACTTCTCTGGGAAGAGAGTTGTTGATGCACTTATGTTTATTGCCTACGTCTAGGACAAATCTATTGTACTTATAGGGCTTCGTAGTGTCAGAAGTTTAGTTTTGAAGTTTTTGTATGTATACTGTTATTTTCATACGAAAATCTGTAAGGATTTTCGCACGAAAATTTTGTGCGAAAATCCATCCTGCATACTCACTAGGTGCTATCATGTCTGCCTATAAATAGGTGACTTAGGTTGTGTGTTAGGCATGCTGTTTTGAGGAATCAGTGGCGAAGCCCTGTTCGCGTCTGTAATCGTTGCTAACGTTTATTCAATACACAGACGATTAAACAGTATTCATCGCTTGTCTTTGTTCAATCTGCTAACAATGAATTCCGCCTCTGTTAGCTGAGCAAGTCTGACCGGAAAGCTCATTAATTGGGTCCGATCCTAAGCTTCAGTCACAAGTGGTATCAGAGCCTTAAGGTCTGATTTGTGAACAAACAACCAAGTTTCAGCTAGATACAACCTTCAAAGTTTAAGATTCATCCATTAGAAACTCTTCTTCTACTCTTTCTTGGAACTAACTCTAGATCTGAGGATTTCATGGACAATTTGGACTAGGTTATTAGTATACCGTGTTAAAATCAACTCTAATCACTTACTGAATCAAACAAACCTAAAATCCATCAAAATCATGCTTGAAATCATCCAAAACGTGAAATTGTGAACAAGTGTTCAAGGAAGATAAGTATTTTCGCACGAAAAAGTAGGTTTCGTGCGGAAATAAGAAGTCTAAAACCTGAAAATTAGATTTAACAAAGAAACATTATTTTCACACCAAAAGAGAATTTTCGCACGAAAATCCAGCATCATTTTCGTACGAAAATTTGTGTCTCAAACCAATTTTCAGTGAACTTCAAGTTAAACAGTTTTATCTGTTTTCTTTTTTCATTTTTGACAAGATATCAGGTGAAGAAGAATTCCATAACGCTTTTGCTACACAAGCCGTTACAGCCTCCGTAACAGCCCATAACATGAATCTGGAAAATGCAATGGGAACCACTACGAAGCCTCCAAGCTCATGAACATCGAAGATTATGAAAGTTGGAGTGAGCGTTTCAAGAACTGGGTTCAAGCGACAAACTTAACAGTTGGGTTCGCACTTGAAAACAAATATCAACCCCCACAGAATGAACTTGGCATTGAGAAAACAGTGGCTCGTTTGTCCAAAGAAGAACGAGAAAAATACATCACTGAGAAGAAGATGATGAATCTCCTTCAGCAGGCCATAAAAGAAGAAATCTTAGTTCCCCTACAACATGACGATGATGCTCAATAACTATGGCTCGCCTTATGATTAAGGGCACAAGGAAGTACTAATGTCAGGAAAGGCAAGAAGGCGTTACTGAACAAAGAATTTGAAGTATTCAATATTCTTCCAGGCGAGAACATGAAGCAACTCATCGAAAGGTATTGCCACCTGGTAGTGCAGATGAAGCGAATTGGAATTGCTAAGACGAATGAAGAACTAGTCGATAAACTGGTAGATTCTTTGCCATAAGGAGATTGGGCAACATATCTAACAATCCTGAAGAATGGAGCTGAGTATGACAGTCTCAGTTTGCCGAGATTCATAGAAAAACTGGAAGGGCACGAACTAGAAATATAGAAAATGGCAAAAGGCAAGAAATCAAACTCACAACAGGACGTCAGCCTATACTACAAAGGAAATCCAAACACTCCTGTTCAGAGTCCCAAGATCCAAACAACCTTCAATGCTAACTCAAATGCTAGTCCAACCTCCAACCAGTCCAGTGGATTTCAAACGTTTGCTTCCTTCAATCCAAACAATCACCAAGGACAACAATCATCTCAGAGCTCAAATCAATCACAGAGTAACCAGCAAAGTTAATCCAACTCTAACCAAAGAATCCTGCAATGCAACATCACAGTAAATCTCCAGAACGCTCAAGACTTCATTGAGCAAACTGCTAAGCAGCATATGGTGCTCCTTGCAACAGTTCTAGAATCCTACAAAAGTCTTGTAGCTGGTCGAATTGGAAACCCAAAAATGACTAAAGAAGACTATGACCAAATTGATCCAGAGGAGATGGAATTAATTGACATCATGTGGTGCATGGCATCATAGTTCGAAGAGCTCAACGTTTCATGGAAATTACTAGAAGAGATGATTTAAGGGGCCTTGACGGTAAATTAGGCTTTTTAAATCAAAAGTCACATGTTTCAAGTGCAGAGAAAAAGGGCACTTCAAACGCAAATGCCCAAACCGAGAAGTAAAAGGCAATCATAATCCATTTGGTGTTGATTATTACAAAAAGGCAATCAATCATCAACCACAACCAGAGAAGAGATTGGTACAGATCGAATATGGAGGTTTAAACTCCAAAGATAAAGCTCTGGTGGTAACACAGGAAGATGAAGGACTCAATTGGAACAATTTCATCTCCAAAAAGGAAAGTCTTGCACTTGTTGCTGAAATCATGGAAGAAATAGAAGCATCTGAAGAAGTCTCAGAAGAAGAAATGGAAGAAGTATTGACAGATTACTTCAGAACTTCAGCAGAGGAAGAAGAACTTCTAGCAGGTACCCCCAAACTCTGTTTATTTGACACAATTATGAAAACTTTTGTAGGTAGCTTCGATTCTGGTCACAAAGAAGAAAGTCCTGTGGAGACAAAGACAAAGTGTGTGGAAGTGATTGATGTAACCAAGCCTGTAACACTAGAGAGCCTAACCGATATTGCCAACAAAGCACTCATAGCCAATACAAATGAGGTAGTCAGTGAGGAAAAACAGGTAGAAAAGGTTGAAACAACTAAAGAAACTAGCAAAGCTCAAACTGTCGAAGCATGTGAGCAATGTGATGAGAAAGAAAAAGCGTTTAAAGAACTTAAAACACACAATGATAAGCTGTCATACGATTACAACACTGTAAAAGAATCATATGATAAGCTCAGCAGGACCATTCGACAGTATGAGAAAACTGTCAAAGAAAATGACAACACACTTTCGATGCTCAAAGCAACTGTGATGGACAAACAAATGGCCATTAATCTTCATATTAACACAATTGTTAAGCTAAAAAATGAGCTAGAGAAAACTAGAATTGAAACAGAAAGGGTTAACAAATTGTTAATCAGTTACTCTACCAGCATGTATGTCCTCGATCACATTCTGCCAAAACCAAAAGCAGTAAAGATGGTAAGAAAAGTGAGAAAAATCTTGGAAAATGTTACGCTCATGTTCCACCTCCTATGTGGAATAGCTATACTAAGAAACATCCTGACGGAGTGGATAAGGCGCTGAATTTAAATCTTCTCACAGAAAAGAATGACGAGCTGCCTGAAAATCTTGACGTAACATATTCTAAAATAGAAAAGGAATGTGAATCCGATGTGGTAACTAAAGTGTTTGAAAATGTGTTTGAAAATGAGTCTGACAGCACAATTTATGAAAGTGCTGAGTCAAACATTGAGAAATTATAGTAAAGTTCACATTCTGGAAGTGAGAAAAGTTTTCATGAAAATTTTATCACAACATCAGAAAATGGTTTAAGTGATGATCCTAATGTAGTTATCTACAAACTGAAAGGATCAGATAAACAATATACTGATGAAGAATTCCCAGTACAGAATGTTAACTTTGACTGTGTTGATAAATTCTTTAAACACATGGAAGTTGAAACATCTGAACTTGAGAAGAATGTTGATGTTTTCTACTCAAAACCACAGAAAACTCACAAAAACATTCATCCCAGAGGAAGAAGTTATCCTGAAAACAAAGGGATGGGTTAGGGTTTAAGAAGAAACAAAACAACAAATCACGAAAACCAGATTTTACAAAGAAAGTTGAGTTTGATTTTGGAACCAGCAATGTTGAAAAAAAAGAGGTTATTAACAAACAAACCAACGAAGAGTTTAAGAAAGAAAAGGAGCTTCGTGAACAGGCTTTTGGAACACACTGTTGAAAATGACAGTAGAATCTGTTACAGGTGTAACAAAGTTGGGCATATTGCACGACAATGTTCACAAAATCGTCCAAAACCTGTTCTTCAAAAATGGGGTTTATTGTAGATGAGAAGAAAAAGGGTCCAGCGTTTGTGCCAACAAAAATTTTAAAGAGAAATGAAAATGCTAATTCTATTAAGGAATCACCAACTGAGAGCATTTCAAATTTGAAATTGGAGAAACCTCAAAGAAAATGAAAAGAAAGAATCTAAACTTTACATGAAAAATGCATTTTCTAAGACACAAACCTGGGTAGCCAAAGCGAAGACATCTCCTGTAACTCCAAAATCAACCAATGCTCCAGTCAAATCAAAAGATAAGACTGACTTCAAGACTGGACAGTGGGTTGAGGTTAAGAAAGATAACAAAGTTGCCAAAGTCCCAAAAGTCGACATTGTCATCCCACCCAAGACCGAAAGGGCTTGGGTCTCTCTGTTTAAGTAATACGCTTTTAATGTGTGTAGAGGTTTCCAAGGTCAATCATTTCAAAGTGGATAATGGACAATGGAGCTTCTAGGCACATGACAGGGATGTTGGCGTTGTTATACAATATTAAAGCCAACAGGGGAGGATATGTTGGGTTTGCCGGAACACAGGGCGGCAGGATCGTAGGAGAAGGAATTTTTGATAAACGGAGTCGTATCTTTCGACAAAGGGAACTACATACTTGAGAACAATCTTTTGAGCATTTCACAGATTTGTGACAAGAAGTTCACAACTCACTTCACTGACAAAGAATGTCTTATTCTCAAACCTGGTTTCGTAATTCCCGAGGAGTGGATTCTCATGCGCGCTCCACGAGAAAATGATCTATATGTCTTAGACATGAGCGTCGCATCCACTACTTCAAAAAAGGGGAATGCTTTGTATCAAAGGCTACAGAGAAATAATCAATACTATGGCATCGGAAGATGGTCACATACTCTTAAGGAAGATGAATTCTCTAGTGCATAACAATCTAGTGGAAGGGGTCAATCTAAAAAAATTCATTTATCAGACGACTTTATCAGCTGCAAAAAGGGGAAGCAGCACAAGAAGTCACACCCGAAAGCTTCTAAACTCCATCAAATTTCCACTAGAAAGGCTACACATGGATCTCTTTGGGCTTGTCAATGTGAAGACTATTACAGGAGATCTATAGTGTTTGGTTGTAACCGATGACTTCTGAAGATTCTCATGGGTTTTCTTTCAAGAAAGCAATTTCGAAAGATTTAAAACCTTTACCATTTTCCTATCAAGAGAATCAGAAGTGACAACGATACTGAGTTTAAGAACAACAAGATACTCGAATTCTGCAATGCTAAGGGTATTCATCATGAGTTCAGTGCCCCCTATACTCCTCAACAAAATGTAGTAGCTGAACGAAAGAACGTAACGCTTATTGAAACTGCACGCACGATGCTTGCCGACTCTAAGTTGCCTATTAGTTTTTGGAGCGAAGCTGTTGCCTCTGCTGTTACACCCTTAACTGCGTAATGACAGTCAAGAAACACAAGAAGACATGCTTTGAACTTCTTAACCAGCGAAAACCTAATCTTGAGTTTCTGGAACCCTTTGGATCACCGTGTATAGTTTTAGGACCCGGAAGGAAAATTTGGAGCCAGATCTTCGAAGGTTTCTTCGTAGGATATGCAAGTCCGCAAAGGCGAGTCTTTCTCCCAAGCTTGAATCAGGTTATTGTTGCTCAACATGTTGATTGCCAGAGATATACAACGCCCATGTAAAAACCTGGAGATCCATGGCTGTTCAATTACGGCGGGTTATGGAATTCATTTGATCTGCCTGAATAACCTCCTGAGGAATAATTTATCTTGCTATTTCAACAACATCAGATATCCAATCAAGAGCAAGTAACGGGGCCGTTGGTAATTTCTCCAACAACAGCACCTTCATCTGAAGCAGGGCCAAGCAATAGTCAGTCAGAACCAGTTGTTCCACCAGAACAAAATATTACAGAACCATCTTCTCAGCCAGTAAATGCAGAACCTGAACAAGATCCTACTTTGATAATGGGGATACCAGTTTCGATGAAGGATCAGAAGAGATTACAAGTTATCTAAACAATCAAGCTGCCGAAACCAGTGCGAGAAATGAGGCCATTTCTTCATAACAAGTTGCTGATCAGAATATCACAAATTTGGAAAGCTCAGTAAATGTTCCAGGCGAAGTAATGCCGAGATCAGTCTCCTACCATCCAAAAGATAACATCATTGGAGAACTTCAAACTGGCGTGAAAACGCGAAATCAGATCAATAAGGATCTAAGTTGCTTTTATTCCAAAGTTGCTCCACTCCAAAATAAATTTTCTCATAGTTGTTTTGTTTCTCAGGTAGAACCAGGAAACATCAGAGATGCTCTTAAAGATGATAGTTGGGTGGAAGCAATCAGGAAGAATTATTGCAATTCCAAAAACTTGGAGTCTGGGAACTTGTTGATCTACCGCCAAATCAGAAAAAGATAAGCAAACGGTGGGTTTACAAGTGCAAAAGAGATGACAGAGGAGTCGTTGTTCGAAACAAAGCTCCCTCGTAGTTCAAGGTTTTCGTCAGGAAGAGGGGATAGATTACAAGAGGTCTACGCCCTAGTCGCACGTCTAGAAGCTATCCGCATTTTCCTGGCATTCACCTCATGGAAAGGTTTCAAAGTGTACCAATTGGATGTGAAATCTGCTTTCCTATACGGTAAGGTAAAAGAGGAGGTATATGTTGGCCAACCATCGGGTTTGTCGATCCAATTCACAAAGACAATGTCTACTTGCTGAACAAAGCTTTTTACGGATTACACCAGGCCCCGAGAGCCTGGTACGAGACGCTTTCCAAGCCCTACTGGCTAATCATTTTACCAGAGGGACAGTAGACAGCACCCTCTTTACAAAGGAAGTAGATGGACATCTGATTATTGTGCAAATCTATGAGGATGATATCATCTTTGGATCGACAAATGAAGAGCTGTGCAAGGACTTCGAGAAAGTCATGAAAGAAAAATTTCGAAATGAGCGCTATGGGAGAGATGAAATTCTTTTTGGGGCTTCAGGTTGAACAACTGCCAGACGGTATTTTCATTCACTAGACGAAGTATGTTCATGACGTGTTGGAGAAATTCGACATAACAGGAACTAAACCCGCATCTACCCCTTTAGCCACAAACCACGGCATTTGTCCAGACGACTATGGAGAAAAAGTTGATGAAACATTATATCGCTCCATGATTGGATCCTTGATGTATCTTACAGCTTCTCGACCAGATATCATTACCCCACATGCCTTTGCGCCAGATATCAGTCAACTCCGAAGGAATCACATTTGTTGATCGTCAAAAGGATCATGCTTATTTGAAGGATGCCCGAGCACGGCTAGTGGTATCCATGTCACGACGATTTCAACCTTGTGGGTGACTCTGATTTCGGTTGCTGCAAGCAGAACGCTAAATCTACAACGGCCGGCTGCCAGTTCTTTGGAACTTGTTTGGTAACATGGCAGTGCAAGAAACAGACCGGGTCGCTCTCTCTACTTGGGACTGAATACGTTTCAGCATCCATTTGTTGTTCCCAAATACTATGGATAAAACAACAGATGAGAGACTACGGTCTGAATTTCTTGATACGCCCATTTTCGTAGATAACAAGGCGGCCATTGATATCACGGTCAATCCTTGTCAACACTCACGCACTAAACATATCGATCGATATCACTTTATCCGTGACTGTCACGAGAAAAAGTATACGAATTGAGAAAATCCACTACTGATGACCAAAAAGTAGATTTTATACCAAAGCTTTTGATAGAGCAAGATTTCGAAATCTTTCAAAATTAAATGGTTTAAAGAATTGTCATCAGTGGATTTATGAGGTTGAATTTGAGGATGACGATGTTGAGACGTGATCCTCACTGGTAAGTCAAAATGTTTTTCTGTAAATAGTTTACATGTTTCTTTTAAAACCAAAAATCCAAAAATATGTTTTTGATTTTTAGGGGGAGAAAAAGTTGTGAAAAGTACAAAAACATTGAAAAAATCATGAAAAATACAAAAACATGAAAAAATCATGAAAAATACAAAAACATTAAAAAATTCAAAAAGAGTTTTGTGTATAAGAGGAGATGATAGTGCATCAGTAGACCATTAAAGTGCGCTAAAGAAATGTAGTGTTTAAAAAGCATTTAAGCAGGTCTTTCTAAAGATATGTCAGTAGGCTTCGCACGTTCAGTAACTGCTTTCAGGATATAAACCTAAAGAAATAAAATTGATAATCTGTGGCTCAACATCTCTGGATATATGGGCTTGGTACCCCCGAAATTTCGTTTAAGAGAATGCAAGATTCTGAGATACTAGGTCTTTATATTTAGTTGATATCTGGGGTATTATACGAGTTCTTCTGATTTTGCGTCAGCAATGGCCTAGAACTTGTATAATACTTTCACATTATTCACCCCAAAGCTGCATAAAAAATGAAGAAAAATGTCATAAAAAGATACGACATTCTGTAGTACATAAATTAAAAAGATTCCCAAGAGGAACACCACCTAAAGAGCCTTCATCTCTTTCTCTGTACAGAAGTACTAACCTAAGCTCTCAAGGTTTCGCATTTCACCCCTATACAGATATCAGTTAGATATATTCACCAGTGAGATGAAATCTAGGGAATCTCGACATGGGAGTATATTCTGAGGTGGGAAACACAGATTAGGCCATGTTGCTAAAATTTACCTAACATATCTTGAAAAGTTGAGAAATGTGTAGAGGTTTAAGTGTACATATTGCTTTAGGAATTGTTAATTTAGAAGTATTCAAAAATACAAAAAGATTTTTGTTTCTACTTTATTTTCTGACTACCACTGATGGAAAACAAATCTTCAAAGTTAAAAGCGACAGAATGCTGAGGAAAATCATTTGAATTTCGGGCTAGGAACTAAACTGGAAACATAATCTGGTTGGAACGTTGAAAAGTTCATTAATTTGAAACTTAAAATCTAAAAGAACAGTATCAGTTTTGGTAAAAAGTGGTCAACCAAGGTCATTAACTTGGACTTGGTAGCCAAAACAGTTAAACAAGGTCATTAACTTGGACTTGGAAACTGTGTGGATAATTAAAACTAAAAACAAACGAAAAAGTTCGAAAGTTGAGAAAATATCAAGAGCCAACAAATTTTCGCACGAAAATTGATATTTCCGCACGAAAATCTGGCAATACTTCCCAAGCCAAATTTTCATACGAAAATCTGGTGGCCTATATATATAAGAGTGAGATCCCAGTTTCCACACGAAAACTTGCGAAGAATTTTGGTGCAGATTCTCTGAAACGATTTGAACACTTTGTCTTGGTTCTCTCATTCTCGACATTTTTGACACATTAGGGAGGTTGATTTGCACACCTCTGTAATGGCGAAGGTAATCACGGAGATTGAATCGTCAAAATTGGTCTCGTTGGACCTTAAACGGACTAAAACGTAGATCTAAGATAAACTAGCCGGTAAAACTTAAAATTGAACCCTAAAACGTTAACATCGGCAAGTTTAACTAAGGTTTACCGTTTCGATTTCTTGAAAAAGTCAAAAATTACAAGCATTTTGAGTCGGTATGAAAATGGCTAACTGTTGGGGAAGATAAAGATTTTCGCACGAAAATTCCTGATGTTGACTGTCAGATTGTGTTATGATTATTTTCGCACGAAAATTTTGAAAACATATACTCTTGCAATTTTCGTACGAAAATTAAGAAAATATTTGTTTGTGAAAATTCTTCTAACTTTTTTCACATCTCCCTGTTTCACAGAAAATTGTACATGAGTTCCAGCCAATCGACAACTCATGCTGCTTGATCAACAAGAAAATAGTGTTTGCTCCATTCACGCAGTACATTGACTTTCTGGAGAGACTGCCGGTATATTATGCTCTTACACATCATCATGATGTCTACGCCTCACACGTCGATAGATTTTGGAGCGCAGCAGGATGAAAGCTGACGGAAAGGCTATTGAGTCAGCTGTAAAGATTAGGGATCAAGATGTCGAAATTACGATCACAGAAGATCTGATCCGCTCAGTGCTACATTTTAGTGATGTAAGTGATTTCCGACTGGATATACAGAGAGATTCATCAAAGGCTGCTTTTACCGTATGGGATATAACGGTTACGTGAACTCTGCGCCCTTCAAGATTAATCAGCTGAGCTTGCCTTATCGATTTCTAGCCCACTGCATTACACGTTCACTTAGTCATAGGAAAGGTGGATGGGATATTTAGTAGACTACCACATGTGCATGATGGTGGCAGTGATTCTAAACAAGCCCTACAACTTCAGTAGGATGGCTTTTGATCAGATAGTGATGAACTTGGGGAAGGGTAGATTTTTGCAGTATCCTCGTTTTGTACAGATGATTCTGGATCATTTACATCCTAATCTTGAGAAGAAAAAGGATGACATTTTAGAGTTAGAACACATGACTGCTTTTGACTTGCACAACATCAGCAACTACCGCAAAAGAGGAAAGGATCCTGCTTTCAAGCCAGTTTTTAGAACGTTTGCTAAAACTGATTACGTTGCTCCTCCTGAAGGAAAATGGAGAAATGATGGGAGCGGGGACGAAAGTGAAGAAGCTAGTATGTTGGAGGATTTTGTTGAAAAGAGAAGTCAGTAGCATATTAAGGGCGACAGTGAGAAAAGGCACTATGGAAAGAAGAAAGCTGTTGCTGCCTCTAAAAGAAAGTCAACTACAGAAACTTCCACTTCCGCACCTAAAAGCCAGAGTAAACAAGCAAGTGTTAGTACTGGGTTGATTGATGAGCCTGATAGTAAACAGGTGAATGTTGAAGAAACTGTGCAACAACCTGAACCAGTATATGTTGAAAAAACGTTAGAATAGATGACTATAGACATCGAAAGAATGGTTGGGGTTGAGAAAAAGCAGGTGGTGGTGATGATGAAGGGCCATCATCAAGCACAGACTCTGAGGATAGACGAGATGGAGAAAAGAGAGAAAGAGAAAGAAAAGAGCAAGAGAAAAGAGATAGGGAGAGAGAATTGGCTGAGTAGAAAAAGCGTAAGGCTACAGGGGATGATGACACACCTTATGAGCCGTCTGAGGGCGAAGAAGATATTTCAGGCGTTAAACCTGCAAAGAAGAAAACTACTCGAAAGCTTCGATTCAAGCTAAGGCAAAAACCTTCTGAAGCTCCAGTTGCCCAACTGCAGAAACATCCTCTGAATTCCCTACATCTCCTCCTCCACAGCAAGCTGTTACAGAAACTCGTGTTCCTTCTCCTCCACCAGTTGTTGATCCTCCAATCAGTACTCCTCCTCCACAATTCACATCTACAGAGGTTCCTATTCCATCTCCGCCTCAAGTTACAGAGCCTCTAGTTGGTACTCCTCCTACTGTGTCACATCCACAAGCGACATAATCTGCTCACCCTACACAGCCAGATCCTCTAATTGACACAGCTTTTGATGACTATTTCTTCGAGATGGGTAGTATTCTAGGGGAGATAGGCTCACAACTGATGATGTTTATGTTGGAAGGCTCAATGAGTTGGAAGAAAACTTGAAGTCTGCGAATGAAAAGATAAAGATTCTTGAATCCGATAGGGAGAGTGTCAGGGAGATCTTGAGATTGGTGGTGAAAGATATTTCCAAGCTTCCCAGAAAGTCATGTATGAAAAAGATCAAAGTCCTGGAAAAAGAAAGGGAGGTTCTGAAAGCAACTCTGAGTAGCTACGAAATAGAAAATCAGAGGATCGTAAACAAGATGGAAGAATATGAAGCGGGACGTGAGTCGAACAACAGGCAAGCAGAGCTTATGAAGAAGATTTTAGTTCCTACTCTGGGTATCTCTCTCACTGATGAGATTAAGAAGATAGAGAGAGAGAGGAAGCTAGACAGAAAGTTGTGGAAAGAGAGCGAGCTTCCAAAGCACTGTCTGATACTGAAGGCCGAGGCAAAGAAAAGATTGATGACATGCCCGTGCAGAAAGCTACAGCCTCTACGGCTCCTTTGATCGAACAGTCTACGCCGGAAGCTGAATCCGCACCAGCATCTTCTGAGTTGGTAGTTTATGATCCTACCATTGATGTAAGCAAGAGGTTTGTACTTCAAGGGGAAGGTGTTCTAGAATCCATGACGAAAGAGAAGGCAATCGCTCAAAGGGAGCTAAAGAAAGAGATTGAAAAGTTGGTAGATGAAACTTTGATGACTTAGAAAAGGAAGGGCTTGAATATGTAGCAACTTTACTTGATAATGAAAACATTTCTGTTGATGCTTACATGAACGACTCTGTGTTTGAGCTAACTGATAACAGGTTCAGGGGGAGTCGTCGATTGAAGAAATAGTGCCAAAGCCAAAAGTTATCTATCTAGAGCACGATGTGGAAGAAGGAGAGTTTGTTAATAACTACTCCAAGGCAGATCTTGCAGAATTATTTAGCTTACATGAAGATTCTTTCGAGTTTGATTTTGAAGAAGAATTGAAGAACACCCGATCAGAGCCAAATGATTATGTTTTCGAAGACATCCCTCAAGCAAACGTCTACGACAGAGTAATTATTGAAGACTGGTATTCGGATGATAATGAAGAAGCAAGATACATGGGTGAAGGAACTGATGTGTTTCCCACCCTTGATGAAATGACTACCGAGATTGACGATGAAATGTTAAAATCGAAAGTGGTAGAAGCAGTTAAAGAGAGAACAGCTCCTAAACCACCAACAAAAGAAGAGATCATAGAGATGAAAAAGAAATGGTTCAAGGAGATGCCACCTGAAAGAAAGTTCTGTCGTCCATTGGCTTTCTTCACTAGAGACCCTGACGCATCTCTAGGTGATATTATTAGTTGGGGATGGATTGAGGAACTAGATGTATATGCATTGAAACGACAGTATGGATTGCAGTACTTCAGAAGAATGGGAGATATACAGTCCCTGCCAGAATGGGATGTGAAAGAGCTAGTTCAGACCAAGACGTTCAGTATGAAGTTGCGACCAAATGATCAACGTCTGTGGAAGCTCATCAAGTTTGAAGCTGAACATGGTTTCAATCTATGGAAGCCACGCAAGCCAAAAACCGTGACAAAGATAGATCCAGTTAGTCAAGAGAAAGATGTGACTTTGATTGTGAAAAGGCCACGCGTTATGAAGAATATGCCTCTGAAGAAAATGGAACAAGATTTTTACAAGATCTTCAAGTGGTGGCACTATGATTCGAGTACTGGAGAGGCTGTGATTTGTGTTGAGCCTGATGAAGGGTCATGGGATATGTCCAAGGATTATCAGAGACCGTGATTATGCACAAGAGAATCTATGGGCTATGGCGTGCAATCGGAGTATTGGATCCTATGTGGCTGCTCAACTGCTCAGAGAAAGACATTGAACGATTATTCTTCTCAAAATCAGTTATGAAGATAAAGACAAGGAGCAGGCCATGCAGTTCTAGAAAATTGTGAATGTTTGTTACACTAACAACATTAATTCAGGAAAAGAATGGAAAACTTCATGGAGAAACCTTGAAGATAAAGAGCAGAAAAAGAAAGATCAAAATGAAGAAAGGATTGAAGCCCGTCGAAAGCTGGACACCCGTGAAAGGTTCAAGTTCGGGAATACTTAAAACTGACCTCCTCCTACAGATCAAACTCACATTGCTTCAGAGGAGTGTCGAAGGCCACGCAAGAGATTTTTTGGATGATTTAGGTCAAACATGTTTATAGTTTTTGAAGAAAAAGTTTTGAAGACTGTCCAAGACTACGGCAACATCCAAGGGGAGTCTGTTGGTGTACTTATGCTTATTGCCTACATCTAGGACGAGTCTATTGTACAGATAGGGTTTCGTAGCGTCAGAAGTTTAGTTTTGAAGTTTTTGTATGTATACTGTTATTTTCGTACGAAAATCTGTAAGGATTTTCACGAAAATTTCATGCGAAAATCCTTCCTGCCTACTCACTAGGTGCTGTCATGTCTGCCTATAAATAGGTGGCTTAGGTTGTGTGTTAGGCATGCTGTTTTGAGGGTTCAGTGGGAAGCCCTGTTCGAGTCTGTAATCGTTGCTAACGTTTATTCAATACACAAACGATTAAAAGTATTCATCGCTTGTTCTTTGTTTAGTTCAATCAGCTGACAATGAATTTCGCCTCTGTAGCTGAGCAAGTCAGACCGGAAAGCTCATTAAGTTGGTCGATCCTAAGCTTCATTCACAAGAGTACTATCCACAGTTCCTCTGACAAATCCGTTTCCACGAGATGTTGTGATAACGTCTCGTACCAAGCTTCGGGGCTTGGTGCAAAACCGTAAAGAGCTTTATCAAGAAGATATGCTTTCTTTTTGTTGAGTGGATCGACAAACCCTGGTGGTTGTCCGATGTACACCTTATCGCGTAATTTTCTGTACAGAAAAGCTGATTTGACATCCAGCTGATAGACTTTAAATCCCTTCCATGCTGTGAAAGCAAGGAATATTCTTGCTAAGACTTCTCCATGTACTCTATCCCTTCCTGCTGTGAAATCCCTTGACAACAAGCCGAGCTATAACCCCTCGATCGTCTCGCTTGTATTTAAAGACCCATTTAGTATCAATTGCTTTCTGATATTCAGGTAGGTCTACAAGCTTCCACACTCCTAACTTCTCGAACTGTAACATTTCCTCTTGCATTGCTTGTACCAAGTTTTCATCGCCTAAAGCTTCAGAAACACTTTTTGGCTCCATCTGGGATATGAAACATGAATAGTAGCAATACTCTTGAATTGGAGCAACAAGAGTATAGAAACAAGTTATCTCTTCCACACCAGCTTGTAATTCTCCTATTATAGAATTTGACGGATGATTAGAATATGATCTTGGCATCACTTCGCCTGGAACAACCCAAGTATTCTCTTGATTTGTGATATGTTAATCTACCCCTACTTCAACTTCAGGAGCACTACTCAGGCTTGCAGATTCATTCAATAAATTTGTAATCTGCTTTGCTTCTTCATCTGAAGTAGATATTCCATCGGCATCGAATGTTGGAGCCTCGGCATCGATCATAGGGTTTTGAAAAACATGGTTTTAGCACAATTTTGTCAACAATTCGTTTGATTTTGGTCTCCAATCTTTCAAGGGTTTATCTTTGTTGTATTTTACATGATATATTCAAAATTGAAAAGATTTTGACCGTGAATTCTTCATATTTTAGAAAAAGTTATGAAAAATAGAAGAATGGAGTAGAAATAGAAATGTTCTTGTCTTGATATCAATCAAATCAGGCTGTTCTAGCTCTGATACCACTTGTAGGACCGATCCTCGATGCTTAGGAAACTAGATTTGATATCTATTGTCCATAATAGAGGAAATATTACGACAAGTTTACCGATAGACAAGAATTAATCATTTAAACGTCAATTTTATTGATTAAACGTCAAGAATCCAAATTGACAGAGCTTCGCCTCAGAGATGCCAAAAGTTACAAAGAGTGAGGCATGCTAGCTATTTATAGATGATCAAGTTCGCCAGAGAGATAGCTAAGTTCGCCCAAACTTGTCTTTACAAGTTACTCATGGGCGAACTTGACTAAATACAACATAAATACTTCGTATTGCTAGCCTATTCAACTCTATTCTATACAGACTCGATATAAGACTAAGACATAGACATTCGGCACCAACATCAAGGTTATGTAAAGGGTATTTAGGATATGTGTAGCTTATGTCCTTGTTTTGGAGTGAATGCCGCGTTAAACTGATTACGTTGGAGTAACAGTTAACAAATTTCTTCCAAAACAAAAGTTTTGAAAGTTTGGAATTGTATGGGGACTGAAAATGTACAGATCTCACACTCGGCCTCTGCTGTTGATGTGGATACTGCAGCTTGCTTTTTTTCTTTGCCAAGACACTAAGAAATTGCCTAGGAGTTGACATCCACCTAAAGTTTACTTCCTTGTGGTGTGAAAACCAGCAAAATCATTGTCTGAATAACCAGAAAGCTCAATGTTTCCATTAGCAGGATACTAGATACCAAGTGTGGGAGCACCTTTTATGTATCTGAATATCCTTTTCACAGCAATAAGATTAGACTTTCTAGGTGTTGACTGGGACCTGGCACAAACACATGTTGCAAACATAATGTCGGGCCTAGAAGCAGTTAGGTACAATAAAGACCTAATCATGCTTCTATAAAGAGTTTGATCAACCAAGTCATCTTTGTCATCAACACTGAAAACTTTGAGGTTGCAATGGGTGTGTTACATGATTTACAATCATTCATATCAAATTTGGTAAGTAGTTCTTTGAATACTTACTTTGATGAATGAATGTAGCATTGTGAAATTGTTACTTGGAGACCAAGAAAACATTGGAGGTCACCCATTGCACTCATTTCAAACACTGCTACCATGAGTTCTCTAAACTCTTCACACATGGCAGTGCATGTGGATCCAAAAATGATGTCATCCATATAAATTTGGACAAGCATCAAATCCTTTCCTCTCCATTTTAAAAATAAAGTTTAAAATAAACATTTTCTTTTGTGACAACTTTTCATCATGAACATCAGACTCATCAGAATTAGATACCACTTCCTTAGATTCATCACCTTCAACTATTTTATCTAGTGCCATAAAGCAAAAATCATTTTGTTTCATATCAGTGTTGGCTACTAGAGCAAAGTTTTCATCAGTTAACTCCTCAGGCAAGCAACTCCAATCAACAAAGCCTTGAGTGAAAAAGCTCTGTTGATTAACCTCTTCCGGAGTAGTGGTTTGAGTAACTTGAGGTGCAGGTTGCGTTTGCACCTGAGGTGCTGGTGCTTGAACATATTGAATCTGTGGAACAGTGATTTGAACATAATGCACACGAATAGTGGTAGCAGGGTGTGCAAAATGAGCAGTGTTTTGCATATGAGGAGTAGGAGTGTGTTGGAATAATGAGAAGTGCTTTGAGTGTTTGAGGTCTAGATCTAGTATGTGTGACAATTGGTCCTGATGTTTGAGACCTACATTCCCTAACAAAGTGTCCTAGCCTATTACACTTATAACACTTTATTTTTTATTCATCCAGCACAACGTTTAGCCCCCCCCCCCCATGCAACCCTGGGAACTTTCTACCTGTTCTCTTGTAGTACTTGCTAGCCCTAACACTCAATAAAGCAAGTTGATGCAAAATGTCAATCTCTTCTAAATCTGAAGGATCGAAATGTTGAAGGTCATTAAACTCAAAGGATAGATTATCAGAAGTTTGGCGTTCCCCAGTAGCAGCAAATGCATAGTGGGGTGTGTAAGAATCAGAGTTGAAATTACCACTAGAAGTTATATCAATGAAATGATCATAACATATCCTTACTACCGAATGCATATTCATCAGCGACTTTGCCATAATCCTGTAGCTTTTTTTCTGGTTCAGCTCTCTCTCATAGGTGAGAAGCCTACCATGAAGCTGTGTTAGACTCATTTATTTAAACCCAACCGAATTTCAAGTTACAAAACCTATAGTGTCCCACTTGTCTGATAATGATCTAAGGAAAGAGTATTTGAAGTTAAATTAGCAAATTCAACATTAAACCAGTTTAAGTTCACTAATGAGACAACTAAATCTTTCAAACCGTTGGGTTAGTGATTCTCCTTTTACATCCCATAACTCCTTTGCACTATTGCAATGCAACAGGCCAGCATAGATTTCGTTTGGCAAAGGTGAAGCAACAATGCTAAAAGCCTTTGCATCTAGTTCAATTTTTGGAAATCTTGCTCTGAGTAATTTTCAGGATTTTTAGGCACTTGAAATTTTTTGTCCTCTGCACTTGGGACCATTGGAACATGAGGTCCAAATACACTGACCTCTAGCAACTGGTGTTTTGCTGAGCAAGTATATGACCCATCCGACGTTGCTAGATATTATACTCATTTATGACAAGCATCGGGCTTAAACATGGAACTAGTGTTATGAGGAACCTGTGAATTTTGAGACATTCTGATTGTTTACAAACAGATTTTGTTTAAAAACTTTGAAACGTAAATAAACTCTATTTTCCAATACAAATGAACAAACGAATTAGCAGTGAGAGCTGATCTGTTTGAATCAAATTGATGCTTAAATCAAATTCGATTGACCAAGCTCTGATACCAATTATTAGGATCTGAGTTTAATTATTTGTGAAAAGTTCAAAGATGATCAATGAATGAAGATAAGTAAAAGGTTTTGCAGTAGAATTTTGGAAAACTTTTGATTCAAAACTAATGGAAGATTGCCTTCATTATCATGCTTTAAAACAAATATGTTTTGCATGTAATTCACAACTCCCCCTCAGCCTGATATCATGAATGTTTGCTAGTACATAATGCAAGAAAGATGATTGATAAAGAGTGGAAATGATCTTTTCAATAGATAGATAAAGCAGTACATAAGACTGTCTATATATAGTACCTGTGAAACCACTGAGCATCTAATGATGACGCCAGTGTGGAAATGACAGCTAACAACTATAACTAACTCTAAACACTGCTAACACTAAAACACTGTTGTACAGACACTATTACATTGATAAGCATTGTTAATATGAAAACTCTGATGAAGTAATCCTTAGTTGGTCTTCAGCAGACCTTTGCTTGTCTTTTATCTTTAGTCTTCATCAGAGGCTTGTAAGCAGTCTGCAGTGGTTCTTGAACAGGGCTTATAAATTTTGTTAAAACAAGATCAAAGTTAAATAGATATTTTGGCGTTCTATCATCTGTCCTTTTATAGGGTTCAATCCCAACATCATCCCTTCCAAAAGGCATTCCATTCTTTCAAATTCATTCCATCCACACCCCCTATTTTTTCCAATCCATTCCCTCTCACCCTTCACCATCAACACCGCTCACCACCATTGGGATTGAACCCTTACAGAGGAACAGATGATTGAAAGCCAAAACATCTATCAGATCTTTGATCCAGAATAGCAGAGTTTAAAAGCGTTGACCATAACCATTACCCAAGACTAAAGTCTACCTTACAAGCTCTGCTTTGAAGAGAGAATCTGCCGGATAGGAACCTCTGATGAAGACTAACAGTGTTTAGGGTCATCAGTGTTTTACTTTATTAATGTAACATTGTCTGTAATAGCAGAGGTTTTAGTCTTAGCAGTGGTTATAGTTAGTTAGTATTTTTAGTTGTCTCTCTCTCCTCTGATGTCATCAAAGATGCTTAGAGGTTAGGAATGTATTATATATAGATGGTACATTGTACTGTTCTATCTATCTTTCAAAAGAGTATTTCTACTTTGCATCCAATCATCTTCCTTACATTCTGTACGAACAATTATCAGGCTGAAGGGCAGTTGTAATTCACATGCAAAACTTATAAGTTTGAAAGCATGATGATGATAACAATCTTCCATTAGTTGTGTTAAAAGTTTTCCAAATTCCGCTACATTTCACTTTGATTTTATTACTTTATTAAACAATTTTACAAACACACACAACTAATTCAAACTCAGATCCTAACAATTGGTATCAGAGGTTTATCAATCAAATTTGACTTAACAATCAATTTGATTTGAACAGATCAGCTCTCCCTGCTAATTTGTTTGTTTGTTTTCATTGGAAACAAAGTTTATCGACGTTTCAAAGTTCTTAAACAAAATCTGTTTGTAAACAATTAGAATGTCACAAAACACACAGGATTCCAACAACATTGGATCCATGTTTAAACATCCGATGCTTGTTAGGAATGAGTATTATATATGGCAACATCGGATGGTTATATTCTTGCTCAGCAAAACACCGGTTGCGGGAGGTCAGTTGTATTTGGAGCACATGTTCCCATGGTTCCAAGTACAGAGGACCCAGCAAAACTAGTGCCTAAAGTCCTGAAAATTACTCCGAGCAGGATTTCCAAAAAATTGAGTTAGATGCTAAGGCTTTTATCATTGTTGCTTCAGCCTTGCCTAACGAAATCTATGTTGGCCTGTTGCATTGCAACAGTGCAAAGGAGTTATGGGGTGCCTTGAAAGAGCAATTCGGTGGGACTAAGGAAGTAATAGAAAACAACAGAGAAGTCTTAAATCAACAATCCGAAAGTTTTGTCACGTCAAAGGGGAGTCTTTATCCCAACAGTTTGAGTGATTTAGCTGTCTCATAAGTGAACTTAAGCCGGTTAATGTTGAATTTTCTAATTCGACTGTGAACAGTCGTATCCTTAGATCATTACCAGATTAGTGGACACTATCGCTTTTGTGACTCGAAACTCGGTTGGGTTTAAAGAAATGAATCTTACACAGCTTCATGGTAGGCTCCTCACATATGAAAGAGAACTGAACCAGAAAAAGAAGCTACAAGAGTCTGGCAAAGTGGCTGATGACTATGCATTCGGTAGTACAACACTTCTGGGCCAAGAAGAAGCCTCTGATAATAGTAAGGATCAGGTTATGATCATTTCATTGATATAACCTCTGAGGGTAAATTCTACTTTGATTCTTACTCTCCCAACTATGCTTTTGCTGCTAGTGGGGAAAGCCAAACCTCTGATAACTTATCATTTAAGTTGAATGATCATCAACACTCTGAACCATCTGACTTAGAAGAAATGGACATTCTGCACCAGCTGCTCTATTAAGTGTTCGAGCTAGCAAGTTTTATAAAAGAACCGGTAAAAAGTTCTTAGGTTGCATGGGAGGTTAAAAGTTGGGTTGGATAAACAAAAAAATAAGTGCTATAAGTGTAATAGGCTATGACACTTTGCTAGGGAATGTAGATCTCAAACTTCTAGACCTATTGTGACACACCCTAGTCCTAGACTTCAACACACACAAAGCATTGCTCACTATTCCCAATATACCCCTGCTCCTCATATGCAAAGCACTGCTCATTTTGCACACCCTACTACCACTGTTCCTGTGCACTATGTTCAAACCACTGTTCCTCAGATTCAATATGTTCAAACACCACCTCTTCAAGTACATGTGCAACCCGCACCTCATGTCACTCAAGTTACTCAAACCACTGCTCTAACAGAGGTTAACCAACAAAGCTTTTTCACACAATGTTTTGTTGATGGGGTAGCTTGCCTGAAGAGTTAACTGATGAAAAATTTGCTCTGGTAGCCAAAAATAATTTGGAAAATGATCTTTGCTTTATTGCACTAGATACAATAGTTGAAGGTGATGAATTTGTGGAAGACGTGCCTAAGTCTGCTGTGTATGAAGTTCATGATGAAACAGTTGTTACAAAAGAGAATGTTGATGAAGAGTGAAACCTCTGTCTGATCCATGGGATTCCAGTGTGTGTGAAGGTGATTGTGACTGTGCCATGATGGCAGCTGCTAAGGTATCACCTTAGATCCTTAAAGATCTATGTTCAGAGAAATGCATAATTGCTTTTACTAATATAAAAAAGGTGAATGAAAATCTTAGAAACAAAATTTTAGATGATGAACTACATTTTGAAAAACTCTCAAAAGAGCTGAAATCAAAATTGGTTAAAAGGAAATCTGAAATCAGCAATCTAAAACATGTGGCAAGCATAACCAAGGATCAACTCCAAACTATGATAGAAAAATATCAAGGTTGCGAAAAGGAGTTGGAATCTACCGAGATCGCTTGTGAAAAGTGGGTAGAATCCTGCAAAGTTATGAGGTCATGCTTGAAAATCAAATCAAAAGTAACATAAAATTTGGCATAGGATTCAGGAAAAATGACCAAATTCCTGAAAATAATCACTGTTAATGAATCTGGTGTGGTAGAAATTGTACCAACAAACTTGGCTAGTGAAGAAATCAAGTGTGACTGCTAGGATCGGACCCAACTTGTAAGCTTCCGGTCAGACTTGCTCAACTAACAGAGGCGGAATTCATTGTTAGCTGATTGAACAAACAAACGAACAAGCGTGATGATTACTGTTTAACCGTAAGTATCTTATATTGATTACTGTTTACAGACTCGAGCAGGGCTTCGCCTACGATCACCAAAAACAGCATGCTAGACAAACATCCTAAGTCACCTATTTGTATGCAAGACATGACAGCACCGAGGGACTTAGGACAAGGGATTTTCGTACGAAAATCCTTAGTTATTTTCATGCGAAAATTCTATCTGTCAACAAAAACAGAACTTTCAACATATAACATTTGACATTGCGAAACCCTATCTATACAACAGACCCATCCTAGACGTAGGCAATAGACATATGTGCACCAACAGACTCCCCCTTTGATGTTGCCGCAGTCTTGGATAGTCCTCAAAACTTCTCTTAAAAAATCTTTTAACATATTTGACTTTAATTATCCGAAGAATCGCTTTGGTGGCTTTCGACGCTCCTCTGAAGCAATGGGAGTTTGATCTGTATGAGGAGGTCGATTGTACGTGTTGCCAAACTTGAATCTCTCACGAGTAGCCAGCTTTTGTTTTGCCTCGATTCTTTCTTCTTTCTGATCTTTTTTTTTCTGTTCTTCAGCTTCAAGCTTTCTCAGGAAGTGTTCCAGCTTTTACCTGAATTAACGTTGTTAGCATAGCATACATTAACAATCCTCTGGAACTGCATGGCCTGCTCTTTATCTTTTTCTTCATAACTGATCTTGATGAAGAATAAGCGTTCAATATCTTTCTCTGAGCAGTTGACCAGCAACATCGGTCCAATACTCTAATTGCACGCCACAACCCATATATTCTCTTATGCATACTCACGTTTTCAGATTGATCTTCAGACATATCCCATGATCCTTCATCAAGCTCGACACAAATAGCAGCCTCTCCAGTACTTGAATCATAGTGCCACCATTTGAAGATTTTGTAAAAATCTTGTTCCATTTTCTTCAGAGGCATATTCTTCATAACACACGGCCTATTGACAATCAAAGTCACATCCTTTTCTTGCATTACTAGATCAATCTTTGTGACGGCCGTGGCTTTTGTGGTTTCCAGTAGTTGAAACCATGTTCAGCGTCAAACTTAATTATCTTCCATAGATGTTGATCATTTGGTCGTAGTTTCATACTAAACGTCTTGGACTGTACTACTCTTTCACATCCCATTCTGGCAGAGTCTTTATATCACCCAGTCTTCTGAAGTATTGAACTCCATACTCGCGTTTCAAAGCATACACATCTAGTTCCTCAATCCAACCACAACTGAAATGTCAACTCAGAGATGCATCAGGGCTCTGGTGAAGAAAGCTAATGGACAAACGAACTTTCTTTCAGGCGGCATTTCCTTGAACCACTTCTTCTTCATTTCAATGATCTCTTCTATGGTCGGTGGTTTAGGGTCGTGCCATCTTTCACTGCTTCTGCTACCTTTTGCTTTAGCATATCATCGTTCATTTTAGCAGTCATATCTCAAGGGTAGGAAACACATATGGTCCTTCACCTGTATACCTTGCCGCTTCATTATCATCGTCTGAATCCCAATCTTCAATGATCACTCTGTCATAATCGTTTACCTGTGGAATGTCTTCAAAAACATTGTCATTCGGCTCTGAGCTTGTGTTCTTTAATTCTTCTTCAAAATCGAACTCAAATAAATCTTCTTTTAAGCCAAACAATTCTGCAAGATCAGTCTTCGAGTAGTTATGAACATACTCTCCTTCTTCGACATCGTGCTCAAGGTAGATGACTTTGGGTTTTGGCACTGTCTCCTCAACTTCAATCGATGACTCCCCCTGAACCTGTTCATCTATTAGTTCAAAATAGAGTCGTTCATGTAAGCGTCAACAATCATACTTTCATTATCAACATGTTAAATACAGATTCAAATCCCTCCTTCTCTATTGCTTCACATGTATCACCTACCATCTCATCAATCTCTTTCTTCAATTCCCTCTGAGCTATCGCTTTCTCTCTTGTCATCGACTCCAAAACCCCTTCACCCTGAAGAACAAACCTTTTCTCTGCATCACGACGCTGGTTCATAAACAACTATCTCTGAAGATACTGGCACGGATTCAGCTTCCGGCAGATTGTTTGACCAAAGGATCCAACGAAGCAGCAGCTTCTGCATGGGTTTGCTAGAACCAGGAATATCATCAATCTTTTGCTTTCATCTGCCTTCTGCATTTGATAGAGCTTTAGAAGCTTGTTCCCTTTCTGCAACTCTTTGTCTTGCCTCCTCTCTCTCAATCTTCTCAATCTCATCAGCGTGAGAGATGCCCAAAGTTCGAAACAAATTTTCTTCATTAGCTCAACCTGCATGTTGTTTGACTCTCGTTCAGCCTCATACTCTTCCATCTTCTTTATTATCCTTTGATTTTCAGTCTCATAGCTGCTCAGGGTTACTTTCATAATCTCTCTTTCATTTTCAAGTACTTTAATCCTTTCTTCGTAAATAGTAATTTTCTGTGCAGCTTGAGAGTATCTCTCACTATCATAAGTGACCAACCTCAGAATCTCCCTGATACTATCTCTATCTGACTCAAGGATCTGAATCTTCTCATTAGCACTCTTTAACTTTGCTTCCAACTCACTGAGTCTTCCAACATACACGCCATCAGCTGTCATATTTTCTCCCCCTAGGATAGCCTCCTAATCAAAGTAGTAATCATCAAAGGATGTAAATGCTGGAGGATGTGTAGGAATAAGCCGATGATGTGGTTTGCGCCTGAGACACATCAGAAGGAGTGCGAATAGACTGTCGTGGAGGAGACACAACTGGAGGATCAACTACTGGTGGAGGAGATAGAATAGGAATCTCTGTAGAAGTGTGTTGAGGAGGAGGAGATACATCTTGAGCAGACACACTTGGAGGTTCAATTGTTGGAAGTGGCTGAGTTGTTGGAGGGGGAGATGGAGGACGTTCAGAAGTTGTTTCAACAGTTGGAACAACAGGAGCCTCAGTAGTCTTTGTTTTCAGCTTGATTCTTAGCTTCTTAGTATTAGACTCTGGCTTTCGAGCAGCAGTATGCTTAACCCTTTTTCGGCTTTCTTCTTCGCAGGCTTGACAACAGTGATATCCTCTTCGATGTTAGATGGCTCATATGTAGTGTCATCATCACCCGTAGCCTTGCGTTTCTTATCTTCGGCTAACTTCCTCTCTTTCTATCTCTCTTGCTCTTTTCTTTCTCTATCTTTCTTTTCACCTTCCCTCCTATCTTCAGAATTAGTACTCGATGATGGCCCTTCATCATCACCACCACCTGCTGTTGTTTCAACACCAACCATTCTCTAAATATCAGCAGTGGTATCTTCAACAGACTCTTCAACATGAGATATGTCTGCAGCTTGCACTTTTCCGCATAATTACCTGTTCAACATCTGGTTCATCAATCAATCTAGTACCAACACTTGGTTGTTTCTTCTAACACTTGGGGGCTGAAGAAGAAGTCCTTGATGTTTTCTTTCTTTTTGAAGTAGAGGAAGAAGAACCAGCTTTCTTCTTCATAATGGAACTTCTCACCTTCGCCTTTGACATACCATATACTTCGTTTCTTAATGAAATCTTCCATCATATCCATCTCCTCACTTTCATCACCACTGCCCTCATTTCTCCATTTACCTTTGGGCGGAGCAACATAATCAGCCTTGACAAACGTTCCAAAGATAGGCTTAAACGCTGGAGCCTTCCCCCCTTACGGTAGTTGCTGATGTTGTGGAGATCTGATGAAGACATGTGCTCTAACTTCAATATATCATCCTTCTTTTTCTCGAGATTAGGGTGTAGGTGGTCAAGGATCATCTGCAACAAATCTAGGATACTGCAAGAATCGACCCTTACCCAAATTCATCACCATCTGATCAAAAATTAACTTGCTGAAGTTGTATGGCTTATTCAGGATCACTGCCACAATCATACACATGTGATAATCCACGAGGTCATCCCATCCTCCTTTCCGTGGCTTAAAGAACGTGTGATGCAATGAGCTAGGAATCTGTAAGGCAGTCCTAGTCGGTTGATCTTGTACGGAGCAGAGTTCACATAACCATGGTAGCCCATTCTGTAAAAGCATCCTTTGACGAATTTTTCTGTAAACCCGGTAGGAAAATCACTTTCACCTCTAAAATGTAACACTGTTCGTATAAGATCTTCACTAATTGTGATCCCTACATCATTCTCTCCTATTCTGACTGCTGATGCAATAGCCCTTGAATCGGCTTGTAGCTCTGCTGCGGCCCAAAAACGGTAAACGTGAGACGCATAAACGTCATGTTTATGTGTGAGGGAGTAATAAACCGGCAACCTCTCCAAAAAATCTATATACTGTGAAAATAGAGCAAACTCTGGCACGTCTTTATCGATTAAGCAGTAGGAGTTTTTGCATCAATGGAACTCATATGCGGTTTTCTGTGAAAAGAGAGACATGAAAAAGTTAGAAATTTTTCAAAACCATAAATCCTCTAAATTTTCGTACAAAAATTGACAATTCATAACTTTTCTAGATTTTCATGCGAAAAATATATAACTCAAGAATAACACTTCATCTCCTGAATTTTCATGCGAAAATATGCATCTTCCCCAACAGTTAGCATTATTTGAGCCGACTCAAAACACTTGCAATTTTTTACATTTTCTTGAAATTGACACTGTAAACCTTGGTTAACTTGCCGATTTTATCGTTGGAAGATCAATTTTAAGTTTCACCGGCTAGTTTATCCTAGATCTACGTTTTAGTCCGTTTTAAGTCCGAAAAGTCCAAATTCACGGTTCAATCTCAGTGTTATACCTTTGCCATTATAGGAGGTGTGCTAATCGACCTCCCAAATGTATCAAAACAGTCAAAAAAGTGAGTGTAATGAAGGATTAGAGCAAAATCGCTTCAGAGAATCCGCACCAAAAGTTCTAACATTTTCGTATGAAATGAATAACACATGCTCATATATATACCTTCAATTTTCGTATGAAAATTGGCTGTGAGTATACATGCCAAATTTTCGTGCGGAAATCGAAATTTTCGTGTGAAAATTGTTTGTCCTTTTGAAATATTCTCAACTTTCCAACTTTTTCGTTTGTTTTCAGTTTTAATTATCCACACAGTTATCCATGTCCAAGTTAATGTCCCTGTTTAACTATTTTGGCTACCAAGCCTAAGTTAATAACCTTGGTTGACCACCTTTTTTTGACCAAAATTGACATAATCCTTTGATTTTAAGTTTCAAATTAATGAACTTTTCAACATTTCAAACCAGACTTAGTTTCCAGATTCGCTCTCAGCCTGTAATTCTAACGACTTCTTCTGCATTCTATCGCCTTTGACTTTGAAGATCTGTTTCCATCACCGGTAGTCAAAACTTTTAATCTAGAAATAGAAATGTTTTTGAATTTTTGAATACTTCTAAACTAGAAATACTTAAAGCAATATGTTCATACCTATTTACAGACATAATTTTGCGAGTTTGTGTTAGAGGATCATATTAGTTTATTGAGACACATTACCAGTATCGTTGCTCTAGATGAAACTTTTAAGTTCTTAAACAGATTTTCTTTAGATTGCCAGTATACTGATCCACTTAAACCTCTACACGTTTCTCAACTGCTTCAAGATGTTAGGTAATTTTTAGCAACATGGCCTAATCTGTGTTTCCCACCTCAGAATATACTCCAGCATCGAGATTCCCTAGATTTCATCTCACAGGTGAATTATCTAACTAATATCGGTAGAGGGGTGAAATGCGAGACCTTGAGAGCTCAGGTTAGTACTTCCGTACAGAGCAAGAGATGAAGGCTCGACTTTAGGTGGTGTTCCTCTTGGGAATCTTTCAATTTTTTTAATGCAGAATGTCGAATCTTTTTATGACATTTTTCTTCATTTTTTATTGCAGCTTTGGGGTGAAATAATGCAAAAGTATTATACAAGTTCCAGGCCATTGCTGATGCAAAATCAGAAGAACTCATATATCACTCCAGATATCAACTAAATATAAAGACCTAGTATCTCAGAATCTGGCATTCTCTAAACCAAATTTCGGGGTACCAAACCCATATATCCGAGAGATGTTAAACCACATATTTACGAGTTTATCTTTTTAGTTTATATCCTGAAAGCAGTTTACTGAACATGCGAAGCCTACCGACATATCCTTAGAAAGACCTGTTAGACGCTTTTAAACAATACATTTCTTTAGCGTACGGTAATGATCCACTGATGTACTATCATCTCTTCTTATACACAAAACTCTCTTTGTATTTTTTATTTTTATTTTTTTTGTATTTTTCATGATTTTCAATGTTTTGTATTTTCACAACTTTTTCTCCCCCTAAAATCAAAAAAATATTTTTGGATTTTTGTTTTTAAGAAAGCATGTAAACTATGTACAAAAAAAACATTTTGACTTACCAGTGAGGATCACATCCCAATAATGTCATCCCAAATTCAACCTCATAAATATCCCCTGATGTCAGATTCTTTAAACCATTTAATTTTGACAGATTTCGAAATCTTGCTCTGTCAAAAGCTTTGGTGTAAAATTCTGCTTTTTGGTCATCAGTGTGGATTTTCTCAATTCGTACCAACTTTTTTCTCCTGACAGTCACGGATAAAGCGGTATCGAATCTCAATATGTTTAGTGCGTGAGTGTTGACAAGGATTAACCGTGATATCAATAGCCGCCTTGTTATCTACGAATATGGGTGTATCAAGAAATTGCAGACCGTAGTCTCTCATCTGTTGTTGTATCCTCAGTATCTGGGAACAACAACTGGATGCTAAAACATATTCAGCTTCACAAGTAGAGAGAGCGACCACGGTCTGTTTCTTGCATTGCAACGTTACCAAACGTGTTCCGAAGAACTGGCATCCTGCCGTTATAGATTTAGCGTTCTGCTTGCAGCAACCAAAACCAGAATCCTAGTAACCCGTAAGGTTGAAATCGTCGTGATGTTGATACCACAAGTCGATACTTGGGCATCCTTTCAAGTAGCGCATGATCCTTTTGACGATCAACAGATGTGATTCCTTCGGGCTTGACTGATATCTGGCGCAAAGGCATGTGGGGTACATGATATATGGTCTTGAAGATGTGAATACATCAAGGATCCGATCATGGAGCGATATAATATTTCATCAACTTTTTCTCCATAGCCGTCTGGACAAATGCCGTGGTTTAGTGGCTAAAGGGGTAAATGCGGGTTTAGTTCCTGTCATGTCAAATTTCTCCAACACGTCATAAACATACTTCGTCTGGTGAATGAAAATACCATCTGGCAGTTTTTCATCCTGAAGCCCCAAAAAGAATTTCATCTCTACCATAGCACTCATTTCGAATTTTTCTTTCATAACTTTCTCAAATTCCTTACACAGCTGTTCATTTGTTGATCCAAAGATGATATCGTCCACCTAGATTTGTACAATAATCAGATGTCCATTACTTCCTTGGTAAAGAGGGTGCTATTTACTGTTCCTCTGGTGAATCGGTTAGCCAGAAGATGTTTTGAAAGCGTCTCGTACCAGGCTCTCGGGGCCTGGTGTAAACCGTAAAGAGCTTTGTTTAGCAAGTAGACATTATCTTTGTGAATTGGATCGATAAACCCCGGTGGTTGGCCGACGTATACCTCCTCTTTTACCTTACCCTACAGGAAAGCAGACTTCACCTCCAATTGGTACACTTTGGAACCTTTCCATGAGGCGAAAGCCAAGAAAATGCGGATAGCTTCTAGACGTGCAACTGGGGCGTAGACCTCGTTGTAGTCTATCCGTTCCTGCTGACGAAAACCTTGAACGGCGAGCTGAGCTTTGTTGCGAACAACCACTCCTCTATCATCTCTTTTGCACTAGTAAACCCACCGAGTGCTTATCTTTTTCTGTTTTGGTGGTAGGTCAACAAGTTCCCAGAACTCCAAGTTTCTTGAACTGCAATAATTCTTCCGCATTGCTTCCACCCAACTTTCATCTTTAAGAGCATCTCTGAAGTTTCCTGGTTCTACCTGAGAAACAAAAAACTATTAGAAAATTTATTTTGAATTGGGGCAACTTTAGAATAAAAGCAACTTAGATCCTTGTTGATCTGATTTCGCGTTTTCACGCCTGCTTGCAATTCTCCTATGATGTTGTCTGACGGATGGTAGGAGACTGTTCTCGGCATTACTTTGCCTGGAATATTTACTGAGCTTTCTAAATTTATGATATTCCGATCAGTAACTTGTTCTGAAGAAGTAGCCTCATTTCTAGCACTGGTCTCAGCAACTTGATTGTTAAGATAACTTGAAATCTCTTCTGATCCTTCATCGGAACTGGATCCCCCATCATCAAATGTAGGATCACGTTCAGGTTCTGCATTTGCTGGTTGAGGAGAAGATGGTTCTGCTGTAGGCTGAGCTGGTGCAACAACTGGTTCCGACTGAGTATTACTCGAACTTGCTTCTGATGAAGGTGTTGCTATTGCAGAGATTACCAAAGGTCCTGTCACTTGCTCTTGATTAGATATCTGATGTTGTTGGAATAGCAAGATGAGTTCTTCCTCAGACGGTTCTTCATGTAGATCAAATGAATTCCACAATCCTTCGTAATTGAATAGCCAAGGATCTCCAGGTTTTTGTATGGGCGTTGTATATCTCTGGCAATCAACGTGTTGAGCAACAATAACCTTATTCATGCTTGGTAGATAAACTCTCTTTTGCGGACTTGCATACCCTACGAAGAAACCTTCCAAAGATCTGGCCCCAAATTTTCCTTCCGAGTCCAATACGGTACACGGTGATCCAAAAGGTTCCAAAAACTCTAGATTAGGTTTTCGCTGGTTAAGAAGTTCAAAGCATGTCTTTTTGTGCTTCTTGGCAGTCATTACGCGGTTAAGGGTGTAGCATGTAGATGCAACAGCTTCGCTCCAAAAACTAATAGGTAACTTCGAATCGTGCGTGCAGTCTCAATAAGCATTCTGTTCTTTCGTTCAGCTACTCCATTATGTTGAGGAGTATAGGTGGCACTGAACTCATGATGAATACCCTTAGCATTGCAGAATTTGAGCATCTTGTTGTTTTAAACTCAGTACCGTTGTCACTTCTGATTCTCTTGATAGGCAGATGGTAAAGGTTTCAATCTTTCTAAACAGGATCATCAAATTTTCAAATGTTTCATTCTTGCTTTCTTGAAAGAAAACCCATGAGAATCTTGAGAAGTCATCAGTTACGACCAGGCAGTATAGATCTCATGTAATACTTTTCACATTGAAAGCCCCAAAAAGATCCATAAGAAGCCTTTCTAGTGGAAGCCTTCTGGGGTGTGACTTCTTGTGCTGCTTCCCATTTTTGCAGCTGATACAGTCATCTGACAAATGTAAATTTTTTAGATTCACCCGTTCCACTAGATTGTTGTGCTCCAGAAAATTCATTTTTATTAGATGAATGTGACATGTCTTCCTATGCCATAGAAATGATTCTTTTTCAGTAGCCTTTGATACAAAACATTGTCCTTCCTTTGAAGTAGTGGATGCGACGCTCATGTCTAAGACATATAAATCGTTTTCTCGTGGAGCGCGCATGAGGATCCACTCCTCAGGAATTGCAAAACCCGTTTTGTGAATGAGACATTCTTTGTCATTGAAATAAGTTGTGAACTTTTTATCACAAATATGTGAGATGCTTAACAAATTGTTCTCAAGCTCAGCAATGTAGTTCACTTTGTCGAAAGATACGACTCCGTTTGTAAAAATTCCTTCTCCCACGATCCTACCGCCTTGTGTACCGGCAAACCCAACATAACCACCCCTGATGGCTTTTACATTGTTGATGCATATGTCTGTTGCCTATGTCATTATGTATCGAGTCTGAGTGAATAGGGCTTAATCTGTTAGAAACTAGGCGTATTTATGTGACATCTGTGTATTTTAATCATCGTACTATTCCATAGATACATTGCAACGTGATCGTAATCACGATGGTTATGATCCATAGCGATCATGCCTACTGATTACCACGTTTTCCTAGTCGAAGTGACGAGTCAAGGTTTCGGTCAATAATACGCATAGTGCGTATTATACGACGGAACTATTTTCGGGTGTCAAAACACTTTGTTTTGATACCAAATCAGTTTTAGGAACTTAGTCAGACATGTTTTAACATGACTAACTCGTCACTTGATTTTCCGGACTCTTAAGCTTTGTATATCCATTTGAACAAGGATACTTTTGTAACCCCAAGTGAGTACATTGACCCTCTTTTCTAAATGTTTTAAGGTGATTATGTGAGTACATAGTCCCCTCTTTTACGTTTTCAAATATTTTGTGGTGAAACACATGTGCCTACTTGATATTTTCATGTTTTCACGCTTTCATGACATATACTTGCTATATTCATCTAGTACAATATATAGTACATGATTTCAATTATGTTTTGCTATGTATGTTGATTGAGCATACTAGCACATTGATTTCAAAGACACCTTTTGCGGCATATGTTGACTTAGCATATGAGCACATTGATTTACATTACATTTTGCTATGTATGTTGATGAGCATGCTAGCACATTGATTTTATGGACATTTCTACTTCGTATATGGACTTAGCATACTTAGTACATGGTTTAAAGACATTTTTCACGACATTGCTTACATTGACTATAACATTTTTTTTGTTTAACATGACATAATACATTCATTAACATTGATCATGCCGCCCGGTAGTATGTAATGGTACCATAGGACTTCACAAATCCTATCCCCGCTCCCTAGGTTTGTTTGGAAGTAGGGAATGACAGAATCCTAATACATTTTTTTTCTAGACATTTGACTTGATAAGGGTTTATCCGACAGTCTCAAGGCTTGAATGTATGTGATAAACATAACTACATAAATGTTCATATCAAATAAAGCATTGGTTTTGCAAAACATGACTTTTGATTTAAAACTTCGGTTTATTCAAGACATTGTTTTGTACATGACATTGGTTATACACGACATTATACATATGGCTTGAGTAAAGTCTTTTTACTTGCCATACAAGACATTTGTTATACAAGACATGGTTTATACCTAACATTGTGACATATTACATTGTTTACACATGACATTTGACATTTGTTTGACAAGGCATTTTGGTGGCTATTTGATAAGTGATTTTAATAACGAGATGTGTGTAATATGATAAAAGCATGGTGGATACGCCACTGGTACTTCCTATATATAAGTGCTTTCATGATATTACATATCGTAGCGTTATTTAAACCACTTCGACAAAGACAAAGACATGACACATTTGGTACAAATATCATATATTTTTCACAAGACATTGTTTACAAATGGTATATTTTATACAAATCATTATCTTCCGGTTAATTATTTAACCTTACATCCTTCTTCTATATCATTTGATTTTCACATTGATTTTCATATGATTTTGTAAAAGAAAACATTTTATAAGGTTCATGACTACTTTTCGTTAGACTATTATTTTAACTTCAAGTCATGAATCCACATCAACAAAACCTATGTATCTCACAGGCATTTTTATGCTGACGTACCTATTTTCACATGTGTTTCAGGAACTAATGCTTAAGGATGATTCATACAACACATAGGACGGACTTGGGCTTTAGTGACTTAATATCTAGCAAGACAAATAAATTTACGTTATGTTTCTATTAATTCCAGACAATGTAAACAATTTGAATCACAAATACAAAACTCTAATTACTATGGTTGTTGAAACAATACTTCTGTTACGACACTCCCCGACGTTTCCGCCGCGGTTTGTTGTTTTACGCGGTCGGGGTGTGACAGAAAAGATTGGTATCAGACCCAATGGTTATAGGGAATTAGGTTATTAGAAAAGCTTTGACCTAGACTATAACTTTTCTAGGACCTTAACACAAGTTATCTTGTGTTTCGATCTTAAAACAATACCATCACCTATCCTTAGGTGATTACAAAAAACAAGGTAAAATTCATTTTAAAAGCCAAAACAAATCATCGGCGCTCTTTGCCTTCAAAGTTTTCAAAATCTCGTCAAAGTTTAGGTTTTAATAAATGTGAACACATGCAATCTGGAAGGGGGGTGCCTGTACCCTGACTTTTCTGTCTAAGGTTAGAGTGTTCGCACAAATCCACTTAATCGGACCATTCACTCTTACCTGGGAACTCTTGGGGTGAGTGTCCACCTATAGGCTAAAGCATGTCTTCACGATACATTATCAATACCCATCTACTTTGATTAGTCATTGTGTGTCGTTTGTTTGTTGCAAGTAAACGAACGAATGACCACCATCCTTTCATTTCATCGATATTTATGACATCTCATTATCCAACATTCATCTCACTCGTTTTCTCTCATATTCCCTCTTTTAGAATGCCTCCTCGACGAAATGTACCACTGCCTAACACCGAACTGGCAACTATCATAGCACAACAGATGGCTGCTATGCTACCAAATCTCATTACTCAAATCAACCAAGCCAACAACAATAACAATGCACCTGCTACGTGCAACTTTAGACAGTTTAACAAGGCTAAACCACTCAAGTTTAGTGGTTCTGAAGGAGCAACTGGGCTCCTATAGTGGTTTGAGAGTCTTGAGAGTACTTTTCGCCATGTTCAGTGTCCTGATGATCGTAAAGTCGAGTTTGCTTCAAGTGTATTTCATAAGAGGGTACTCACGTGGTGGAACGGAGTGGTGAGAGATAGGGGTGCTGACCTTGCGATGGGTCAGACATGGGAGGAACTTAGAGCTCTAATGATGAAAGAGTTCTGCCTCGTCATGAAAAGAGGGCGCTTGAGAATGAGTTCCATGACCTAAAGCAGGACAGTGGTGAGCACCGTGCGTATACCAATCGGTATGAGGAGTTGAGCCTATTATGTCCTGAGATGGTGACGCCTTTGGATAAGGTGATTGAAAAATACATAGATGGTCTGCCAGATCTTGTCCAGGACATCGTCACTGGCAGTAACCCTACATTTGTCCATCAAGCCATTGAGCTAGCTGCAACCCTTACTGAATCACAAGTTAAAAAGGGTAAGCTTCATCGAAAGGGTGACAAGAAACCATCTGTTAAGTCTGAGAAGTAAAAGGGTAACAAAGCTGAAACCTCCAAGAAGTCGAGGAAGCGCAAGGCTTCCAAGAACTTCGCTCTCACTACACAACCTAACCAAACTACTCCCAATCAGCCTGCTCAACCACCAACCAAGAAACAATATGTTGGCAATGCACCTCTGTGCAACAAGTGTAACAGTCACCATCAACCACATTTACAGTGCCACATTTGCACTAACTGTGGGAAATCTGGTCATCTTGCCAACACTTTTCGTTTTGCTCCTACCCAGAATTAAATAGCCCAAAATCATGCTCAGCAGCCTGCATGACCTCACTATCCACCTGGGTCTTGCTATAACTGTGGTGATCTTACCCACTACAGAAACAATTGCCCGAAGTTGGCAAATGCAAACCAAGCACGTGGATGATCATTTGACATCAATGCTAACGAGGCTCGGGCTGACAATGAAGTAGTCAACGGTACGTTCTGTGTTAACAACCATCCTGCTTCAATTCTTTTCGATTCGGGTGCCGATAGAAGTTTTGTATCCCTAGCATTTGAACCTTTGCTTTCCATGCCTAGAAACAAACTAGGAAAGCCCTTAACAGTCGAAATAGCTAGTGATGAACCCCTTGTCTTGATTCTGTCATCCGTGATTGCCGATTGAACATTTACAACCATCTTTTTGCCATTGACCTCACGCCAATGCAACTCGGGAGCTTTGACATCATAGTTGGAATGGATTGGTTAACCAAGCACCATGCTGAGGTGATTTGCTTGGATAAGATTGTTCGTATACCTCTTCCCTCTGGTGAAACCTTAGAGGTTCATGGAGAAAAACTCGCAGTAGCCTTAAACTCATGACATGTACCCAAGCCCATAAATACCTACGAAAGAACTATGTTGCTTTCTTGGCACATATTATAGAGGAGAAAGGCAAAGGCAAAACTATTCAAGATATTCTCGTGGTTTGGGATTATCCCGAGGTATTCCCTGAAGATATACCTGGTTTACCCCCAGCACGACAAGTCGAGTTTCGTGTAGATCTTGTACCTGGTGCCAACCCTATAGCCAAATCCCCATACCGACTTGCACCGTCTGGGATGCAAGAGTTATCTAAACAGCTTCTGGAGTTGTTTGACAAAGGATTCATTCGTCCAATCTTTTCACCTTAGGGCGCTCCAGTCCTATTTGTGAAAAAGAAGGATGGATCATTTCGTATGTGTATCGATTACCGTGAGCTCAACAAACTCACAATAAAAAATCGATATCCCCTACCTCGCATTGATGATCTCATTGATCAGCTGCAAGGTGCTACTTGCTTCTCAAAGATTGATCTACGTTCTGGGTATCATCAGCTTCGTGTTCTTAAAGAAGATATTCCCAAAACCGCTTTCCGCACTCGATATGGTCATTACGAGTTCACTGTTATGCCTTTTGGTCTGACAAATGCTCTTACTGTTTTCATGGACTTGATGAATAGGGTTTGTAAGCCTTATTTGGACAAGTTCATCATTGTTTTCATTGATGACATTTTGATTTTTTCAAAGTCTCGAGCCGATCACGAGCAACATCTCCGTTTAACGATGGAACTCCTAAAGAAAGAACAACTCTATGTCAAGTTCTCCAAGTGTCAATTTTGGCTTAAGGAAGTTCAATTCTAGGGACATATTGTCAACCAACAAGGTATTCATGTAGATCCCGCCAAAATCAGTGCGATTAAGGAATGGGATACACCTACTACTCCTACCGAAGTTTGTTCATTTCTTGGTCTCGCGGGATATTACCGTCGCTTTATCGCAAACTTCTCAAAGATTGCGGTTCCCCTCACTGATTTAACTCAAGAAAGATGATGAGATTGAAAAGGCATTTAATTTACTCATTTCATCAGAAAAGAAAAATAAATTGCCTGAGAACATTGACGTAGACTTTACGAAATCAAATGATGACAATGAAGCGGTGGTAAAAAAATGGGGTTAAAAATGTGTTAGGAAATGATTCTAATGAAGGCAGCTCTGAAAGCGCCAAATCAAGTTCGAACAACTCGGAATCACAATCTGAACATGACGATTGATCATCAGAACATGATCTAAGTGATGATCCTAATGTTCTTATGTACAAGATTAAGGAATCTAATAGATTATACTTCGATGATAGTTTCCCGATTCAGAATGTGAAAGAGGATCAACTTGATAAATTTTTCAAACTTGTAGAAGTTTCATCAGATGATCTTAAGAAAAACGAGAAAAGATTTTACTCAAAACCCAAAAGGAATCCTAACAATTATCGAAAGTCGGGTGGTGATTTTCCTGAGAACAGGAGAGCAGGATTGGGTTTGGAGGAAAGTGAAGAAGAACCAAGAAAGAACCAGAAGTCGTCATTTCATGAATACAAAGGTAAACACATGAAGTTTGTGTACGGGACGAATACGGTTCAAGAAGAAGGTATGATCGGTAAGAAATCGAATGCTGAATTTAACACTAGTGGAAATATTTCTGATAATCGGACTTGCTTTAAATGCAATACTGTTGGACATATTGCTCGCAAGTGTCTGAATCTAAAGCCTGTGTTTCCACGAAGAAAAACTGAGTCAAAAGATGAAAAACAAAAACAACCAGAGATTGTGAAACCTATCACATAAACAAATAGAAACTATGAATCTAAAAATGAAGTGAAACCTAAAACGAGTTCAAAGTTTGAAAACTCAACATTTGAAAAAGGTGAAACTTCAAGATTTATTGAAAACAAAGATTCTAGGTTCTATATCAAGAAAGCGAGAAGCAAGCTACAAGCATGGGTTGCTAACAAAAGGCTTTCATCATCAGAAAAACCAAGGTCTGTTGTTGACAAATCTGAACATGTTAAATCAACCGAGTCAGTAATCAAAACAAAGAAAGAAAAGGATATAATGTTTTCAGAATTAACATTGGACGAAATGGTTGATGATGATTTTGATTATGTTGAAGAGTTAGAATATGGTTATGATGCTTATCATGTCAAACCCAAAACCAAAAAGGTTTGGGTTTCCTAATTCAAATAGTTGCTTTGTTGTGCACGAGTTCCAAAAGATCCGCTTTGTCAAAGACAAATCTGGATAATGGAGCTTCATGATATTTTTAACTTATCTAAAAAGTCATAATCTTTGTTGTTTTTGAAATTACAAGGGGTTGAAAAAGAAAAAAAATGAAAAGAATGTTTTAAAAATTTGTGAAAATCCACATCGTTAAACAGAACACTGATTGTTATACTGAAAAATCATTTAAAATTGATTTCCTACAAGTGATTATTACAAGTGGTTTCTACACATTGATGTTATCAAAGTTTAATGATTTGTTATGCTGACAGGTGATGATGCAGACATTGAAAAGGGATCGGACGACGAGTTCTCATGATCCTCATTGGTTTGTTATCTTTTTAGAATGTTATTTCTTAAAAACCTAAAATCCAAAAATATGTTTTTGATTTTAGGGGGAGTAAGAAAATTTGGAAATTTTTAGAAAAATCAAAAACATATGAAAAAAATTGAAAACTTTTAGAAAAATCAAAAACATATGAAAAAATTGAAAATTCAAAAACATTAAACAAGACAAAAAGAATTTGGTTGTCAAAAAGGAAATGATAGTACATCAGTGGACTATCACAGTATGCTAAAGAAATGTAAAGTTTAAAAGTGATAAACAAGTCTTACTATGGATGTGTCGATAGGCTTTACACGTTCAGTAGATTGTTTCAAGGATATAAATTAAATTTACAACTGCTTAATTTTGTGGATTAACACATCTTGGATATATGGACTTAGTACTCCGAAATTTCGATTGAAGGGTTGCCTGATTCTGAGATACGAGGTCTTTATAGATAGTTGATATCTAGGGTATTATACAAGTTATTCTGATTTTGCGGAAGCAATAGCCTAGAACTTCTATAATGCTTTTGCTAAGAAACCCCAAATTAGCATGCAAAATTTGAAAACAATCGAAAGATCTAATCATTTGCAATGCTTAAAAGCCTCCTTAAGTAGAACACACCTTAAAGTCGAGCCTTCATCTCTTTGTCTGTACGGTAGTACTAACCTGAGCTCTCAAGGTTTCGCATTAACCAAAAGACAGATATCGATTATGCTATATTCACAAGATGAAATCAAGGGAATCTGGATTCGGGAGTATATTCAAGAGTGGGAAACACAGTTAAGGCAAGTTTCTTAAATCATACCTTAACATATCTTGGAACAGTTGAGAAATGTGATAAGTTTAAGTGGACAAACATACCGACAATCTAGGTAGACGAGTTTAAAACTTAAAGTCTCAAAAAGGTCAATGGTACCGGTGATATGTCTCAAACAAACTGATATGATCCTTATACACGAATTCACAAAAATATGTCTGTAAATATGTTTGTACATAGTTTACTTTACTTGTTAAAAGTTCTGTAAATACTTTACTTGCTTTTCAAAATAAAACCAAAAAGATTTTCAGTGTGTTTTAGCATAAACTTTCTAAAATACAAAAAGATTTTGTTTCTCATTAGTTTCAACGAACCAATGTTGGAGGACGGATCTTCGAAGTCTGGTAAGAAATCTGATGAATGTTTAAAAGTTCAGTTTTTTGGACATATTATCAACAAACAAGGTATTCATGTGGATCCCGCAAAGATTAGTGCAATCAGGGATTGGCATAGACCTTCTACTCCTACTGAAGTTCGTTCATTCTTGGGTTTCGCGGGTTATTACCACCGTTTCATTGCTAACTTCTCCAAGATTGTGGTTCCCCTCACTGCTTTAACTCAAAAGAATAAACCTTTTGAGTGGGGACCCAAACAGGAAAAAGCTTTCCTGGCATTGAAACAAAAGCTTTGTGATGCTCCTATTCTATCTTTACCCGAGGGTAACGACGACTTCGTTGTTTAATGTGATGCGTCTAACTTAGGTCTCGGTTGTGTTTCTAATGCAAAGAGACAAAGTTATAGCCTATGCATCAAGACAGTTGAAAGTTCACGGAAAGAACTACACCACTCATGATCTTGAGTTGGGTGCTGTTGTTTTCGCTCTCAAAATTTGCAGACATTATCTATACGGTACGAAATGTGTGGTTTTCACGGACCACCAGAGTCTTCAACATATTTTCAATCAGAAAGAACTTAACAGGAGACAACAAAGTTGGGTCGAGCTTCTAAACGAATATGACTGCGAAATTCATTACCATCCTGGTAAGGCGAATGTCGTAGCCGATGCATTAAGTCGTAAGGAATGAGTCAAGCTGCATTCTGTTCAAGTTTGATCTGATATCTAGACACGCATTCTTGAAGCTCAACGTACTTGTGTTGCACAAGGCATAATGGGTAATGAATTACCACATCATCTTGAGCTTCAACTTGAAACAAAAGACAATGGGTTGCTTTATTATCTGAACCGTTTGTGGGTTCCAAGTTAAGATAATCTCCGCACTTTGATTATGAATGAGGCTCATAAATCTCGTTATTCGATTGATCCTTGTGCAGACAAAATGTATAAGGATCTTCGTACTTAGTATTGGCTGCCGGGTATGAAGAAAGACATTTCCTTATACGTATCTAAATGGCTTACTTATCTTTAGGTAAAAGCAGAACATCGGGGTCCTTCTGGCTTGCTTGAACAACCAGAGATTCCGGTTTGGAAATGAGAAAACATTGCCATGGATCTCATTACCAAATTACCGCGTACACCTAGAGGACATGATGCATTTTGGGTAGTCGTTGATCGACTAACAAAGTTAGCACACTTTATAGCCATTCGTGAGGATTTTTCTGCTGACAATCTCGCGAAAATCTATGTGGATGAAATAGTATCTCGTCATGGTGTTCCTTTCGACATCATATCTGATCGCGATACTCGATTTTCATCTTACTTTTGGAGAACCATGCAATCTGCCATGGGAACCAATCTTAATTTGAGCACTGCTTATGATCCTCAAACGGATGGACAATCTGAAATGACAATCCAGACATTGGAGGATATGCTAAGAGCCTGTGTGATTGACTTTGGTGGTAGTTGGGATTCACATTTACCATTAATAGAGTTCTCCTACAACAACAGCTATCTATCCAGCATTGATATGGCACCTTTTGAAGATCTTTATGGTCGAAATGTCGTTCACCTGTCTGTTGGAATGAGATTGGTGAATCTCGATTCACTGGACCTGAACTTATTCAAGACACAACGGACAAAGTCAAGTTAATTCGCGAAAACCTTTTGACAGCTAGAAGTCGTCAAAAGATTTACGCGGATAAACGATGCAAGCCCTTGGAATTCCAAGTCGGTGATCACGTCCTACTCAAGGTATCCCCTTGGAAGGGAGTGATTAGATTTGGGAAGAAAGGAAAACTTACGCCACGTTATGTTGGAGCATTTAAGATCGTTGAGAGAATCGGAAAAGTGACCTACAATCTTGAGCTACCTCCACAACTTGGAAACGTTCATCCAACATTCCACATATCCAACTTGAAAAGTTGTTTGACTGATGAAAACCTCCACATCCCTCTTAATGAAATTCGTGTTGATAACACGATGCATTTTGTTCAGAAACCCGTGGAAATATTGGAACGTGAAGTCAAGAAGTTAAAGCGCAGACGTATACCGATTGTTAAAGTTCGCTGGGAATCCAAACGTGGCCCAGAGTTTACTTGGGAATGAGAGGACCAAATGAAGGCGAAATATCCGTATCTTTTCTCACTAGTTTCCTCAAGCTAAATTTCGGGATAAAATTTCCTGAAGTAGGGGAGACTGTGACATCTGTGCTTTATAATCATTTTATTATATCCGACAATATTATATCAATAAAATTTTGTGTTACATTTTATGATTTATATATATATTTACTTATGACATTTGTGTATTTTTAATCCTTGTTCAAATCCGATCCTTTAAAACATTTTCTAGAAGTGAAATCACGAACCGTTACGCAAACGTAACCCGTTTAACACAACGTATGCTCCAGGACAAGGCAATAAGTTTAACATACCTTAAATAAACATAACATAACTTAGAAATAAGTTTTGAAGGGTTCGGTATGCCAAAAACATGTTTATTCAGCTCTAGGGGCTATTTTGCAAAATCTGCCAAACTATGCCAATTCGCGGATTTCGCTATCCGGAACATGTACGGACATCCAAAAATTTTGTAATCATTAAAATAACATATTTTAGTGATTGGAATGCAAAAATACCTTTCGTTTTTCAATTTGAATCGTTATCGCGTTCGTTGCAACTTTCGTCGTAATTAAACGAAAACCGCAACCGTACGACCAAACGAACCAACACCCGGGACATTTTTTAACATATTAATGTTCCCTATGCTTTAAAATCCTTATGAAGCTTGGAAAGTTGGTTAACGGGGGTTAAACGCGTCGAAAAAAAAGTTTAAAGGCTGTAGGGACCAAAACTGCAACTTTTGCAAACTTCAGCCCCAAAGCTTACGGACCGTAAGCCATGCACCATACGGTCCGTAAGGCATGCCCAGAACCAGAATTTGGCAGCCCCTTGTTTTTATTCTTGGAGCCAAGTTGTGTGATCACCAAGACTTTAATTCCTAGCCTAACAAGTGTATGGTGTAGATTGTTCCTTGTTCACCACACAAAACACTTGGCATGATCCAATGGTTCAAGAATTCCTATAAATACCCATGATCATCTTCACTCCAACTTGCTCATTTTCTTTCCATCTTCATCTTTGCTCTAAATTGGGGGTTACCATTATTGTGGAGGCTTCCTACTGAGCATTCTTGGATCCTAGAACACAAGTAAGTGTTCTATCGTGATCTCTTTAGTTGTTTTAGCTATTTCAAGCTAAAAGTCAAATAATGTTTGACTTTTGGCTTTGAGCATGAATTGGTCAAGACAAAGTTCATTTGAACTTTGCAACGTGATCGTAAACATGATGGTTATAGTCCTTATGACCATACCTACTAATTACCACGTTAACTAGTTGTAGTGACGAGTCAAAGTTTCGGTCAATAATGCGATAAATGCGCATTATCTGACGGAACTATTTCCGGGTATCAAAACACTTTTTTTTTATATCAAAAATTTTTTTAAAAACTTAGGTTAGACATGTTTTAGCATGTCTAACTCGTCACTTCTAGTTTAGTGCTTATTTAGGGTCGTAAGTCAAGCGGTCTTGACAACCTTTTAGACTTTTGAACCCGACCGTTTGATCGATCATTAGGTTCTGACCAAACATATATTGTGACCATAGTTGTATATGAAATAACCTCCAGGGGTTATACATTATGGTTACTTCGTTTAGTTAGTTGTATGATAGGTAGTTTATATGTCTTAGGAAAATGAACAAAATTGCCTTTTTGCGCATGAATTCAATCTAAGCATTTGTAACCTAAATTTTGACACTTAAACTGATTATACAACAATATTAAACATGTTTAGGCATATAAGACTTATCATAGGACTAGTTAGACCATCCGAACGCGCTTTTTGCGCAAACGACACGTTAAAGTGGCTTAAACTATCTTAACGAGTCGTAACGGGTCATAAGCACTTAGGATTGCTTTCAAATCAGAATGTAGGCTTTGTTAACCATATCATATGATTTCCAACACTCATTTGGTTTACAAGACCTCATTTTATCCGATCTCCCGATTTAGGTTCCGATTTATTAACATAGTGATTCCACACTAGGTACCACTTGATTCCTTGACTTTCCGAGCTTTGTTAGCTCACTAGATCAAGGATACTTGCAATCTCATGTGAGTACATAGTCCCCCTCTTTACGTTTTCAAATGTTTTGGGGTGAAACATATTGTGCCTATGATTACTTTCGTGTTTTCATGACATATTACATGCTTTGATTACTAGTACAGATACTACATGACTTTTATTGCATTTTATTTACATGTTGATTTGCATAATTAATACATTGGTTTTTCAAAGACATTTTTGCTATGTATGTTGACCTAGCATACTAGTACATGGTTTTCAAACACATTTTCAAAAGACATTTTTCAGGACATTTTCAAAGACATTTTCAACGAAATTTCAAGACATGCTTATATTTGTTATTTCACATTTTAGTGCGTTGAACTCAACAATGACACATTCGTTAACATTGATCACGCCGACCGCTAGTATGTAATGGTACCATAGGATTGACAATCCCGTTCCCGCTTCCTAGGTTTGTTTGGACGTGACCTTAGGGAATGACAAAATCCGATGAACATTGATAAACCCTTGACCGGATAGGGGTTTATTCGACAGTCATCAAGGCTTGAATGTATTCGCCAACAACCCATAATATATGTCTTAACAATAAAGGCAAATGGTTTATAAAACTAGGCATTGTTCACTCGACATTGGTTTACTCGACATTTGTTTTCTCGACATTGGTTTACTCGACATTGTTTACATGACATTTATTTACTCGATATTTAGTTACTCGACATTGGTTTACGTAGGTTTGTTTGGACGTGACCTTAGGGAATGACAAAATCCGATGAACATTGATAAACCCTTGACCGGATAGGGGTTTATTCGACAGTCATCAAGGCTTGAATGTATTCGCCAACAACCCATAATATATGTCTTAACAATAAAGGCAAATGGTTTATAAAACTAGGCATTGTTCACTCGACATTGGTTTACTCGACATTTGTTTTCTCGACATTGGTTTACTCGACATTGTTTACATGACATTTATTTACATGACATTTATTTACTCGATATTTAGTTACTCGACATTGGTTTACGTGACATTTATTTACTTGACATTTGATGATTGGTTTATGGTGACTGATTTAAATAACGTGAGGTATGTAATGTGATAAAAGCATGGTGGATACGCCAATGGTACTTCCTATATATAAATGCTTTTATTATCTTACATATCGTGGCGTTATCTAAATCATTTTAAACAAAATACAAGACATGACATTTTACACAAGACAAAACTTACTTTTGGTAATCTATTTAACCATATATTATTTCTTTTATATCATATTGATTTTTCATTTCGTTTTTATAAAAGAAACTTTTCATGGTTCATGGCGACTTTTGTATTACTTTAAACTTTTCTTAAAATAATCAAAGCCATGAAGCATCAACACAAAACCTATATACTCGCCGGCATTTTTTTGCTGACTTTATTTTCACATATGTTTCAGGTGCAAATGTTTGATGTCAAGCTAGCTACACTTAGGGCGGACTGGGCCTTAGTGACTATAAAATCAGAATAATAGCTTAACTTTTGTTTTATTTCCGTTTTTTATCCAAGACAATATAAACAATATTAATTAATGAAACTCAACTTATGTGCCATGGTTATTGAAACAATAATTCTGTTACGACACTCCCCGACGATTCCGTCACGGTTTGTTGTTTTACGTGGTCGGGGTGTGATAGAAAAGGTTGGTATCACAGCCAATGGTTATTGGGAATTAGGTTATTAGTAATGCTTTGCCCTAGACTATAACTTTTCTAGGACCCTAACACAAGTAATCTTGTATTTAGAATTTAAAACACTACCATCACCTATCCTTAGGTGATTAGCAAAAATAAATCCACAAATTTCAATTCGGTTTTGAAAATAATCATCTATCTTTAGATGATGTGTTTTGGCTTAATGCCTTTCAAAGTTCTAAATATCTCATCAAAGTTTGGGTCTTATTAATGTGAACACATGCAATCTGAAAGGGTGGGTGCATGTACCTTGAGTTTCATGTCTAAGGCAAGAGTGTTCGTACAAATCCGCATTATCGGACCAATCACTCTTACCTGGGAACTCTTGGGGTGAGTGTCCACTTATAGGGTAAAGCATGTCTTCGCGATACTTTATAAAGACCCATTTACTTTGATTAGTCATTGTGTGTCGTTTGTTTGTTTTGAAGGAACAAACGAATGACCACCATCCTTACATTTGTCGATATTTTATCGTCTCGTCTTGATTATCCAACATTCATCTCACTCGTTTCCTTTCATTTTTTCTCCCTTTTAGAATGCCTCCTCGACGAAATCCAAACGCAAATCCGGACGCCACCATGGCAGCTATGATAGCTCAGCAAATTGCTGTTGTACTACCGAATCTTGTAACTAATATGAACCAAGCCAACAAAAACAATAATGCACCTTCTTCGTGCAGCTTTAAACAGTTTAACTCGGCTAAACCGCTCAAGTTTAGTGGTTCTAAGGGAGCAATTGTGCTCCTACAATGGTTCGAGAGTCTCGAGAACACTTTTCGTCATGTGCAATGTCCGAATGAGCGCAAGGTTGAGTTTGCTTCAAGCGTGTTTGAAAAGAGAGTGTTAACATGGTGGAACAGAATGATGAGTGACAGGGGTGCTGACATTGCTATGGGTCAGACTCTGGAGGAACTCAGGGCCTTAATGATGAAAGAGTTTTGACCCTGACATGAAAAGAGGGAACTTGAAAATGAGTTCCATGACCTGAAGCAAGACAGTGGTAAGCACCGTGCGTATAATGACAGGTATGAGGAGTTGAGCTTGTTGTGCCCTGAGATGGTGACGCCTTTGGATAAGGCAATCTAGAAATACATAGATGGTCTTCCTGACCCGGTTTAGGATATTGTCACTGGTAGCAACCCCACTACTGTTAGACAAGCTATTGAGCTATCTGCGACACTGACTAAATCGCAGATCAAAAAGGATAAGTTCCACTGGAAGGGTGATAAGAGATCGTCTGACAAGTCTGAGAAACCAAAGGTTAAGAAAGCCGAGTCTTCAAAGAAGTCGAGGAAGCGCAAGGCTTCTAAGAATTTTGCTGTCACTACCCAGCCTAACCAAGCCACTCCAAACCCGCCTGCTCAGCCTCCGGTGAAGAAACAATATACCGGCACTGCACCTTTGTGCAACAGGTGCAACAGTCATCACCAGCCTCATCTTCCATGCCGTGTTTGTACAAACTGTGGTAGATCTAACCATTTGGAAAATGTTTGTCGCTCGCCTCCTAACCCGAACAATGTGGCTCAAAATCATGCTCAGCAGCCAGCCAATCCTGCACGACCACATTACCCACAAGGTTCTTGCTACAACTGTCGGGATCTCACCGACTACAGAAACAATTGCCCGAGGTTTGCAAATGCGAACCAGGCTCGTGGACGAGCTTTCAAAATTAATGCGAACGAGGCACGGGCAGATAACGAGGTGGTGAATGGTACGTTCTTTGTTAACAACCAACCTGCTTCTGTTCTTTTTTATTCGGGTGCTGATAGAAGTTTCGTATCCCTATTTTTCGAACCTTTGCTTTCCAGGCCTAGAACTAAACTAGGAAAGCCCTTGACAGTCGAAATAGCTAGTGGCGAACCCCTTAAACTTGATTTTGTCATCCGTAATTGCCAAATGAGCCTTAATAACCATCTTTTTCCTATTAACCTCACGCCTATGCAACTTGGGAGCCTTGACATTATAGTGGTAATAGATTGGTTAACCAAACATCATGCTGAGGTGGTTTGCTTCGATAAGATTGTTCGTATACCTCTCCCGTCTGGTGAAATTTTGAAAGTTCAAGGAGAAAAACCCGCTAGTAGCATTAAACTCATGTCTTGTGCCCAAGCCCACAAATACCTACGAAAGAATTATGTTGCATTCCTGGCACATATCGTAGAGGAGAAAGGCAAGGGCAAGACTATTCAAGATATCCCTGTTGTTCGGGATTATCCTGAGGTGTTTCCTGAGGAGCTACCTGGTTTACCTCCTGCTCGTCAAGTTGAGTTCCGTATAGACCTTGTACGTGGTGCCAACCGGTAGCCAAATCTCCCTATCGTCTTGCACCGTCTGAGATGCACGAGTTATCGAAACAGCTTCAAGAACTTTCTGACAAAGGATTTATTCGTCCGAGTTTTTCATCTTGGGGTGCTCCAGTTTTATTTGTGAAAAAGAAAGACGGGTCTTTTCGCATGTGTATCGATTACTGTGAGCTTAACTAACTCACAATCAAGAATTGATATCCCCTACTGTCACACCCTCAATTTCCACCTGCGGAGTTTTACCGCGAGGCGTGTGAACAAACCAGAATCTGAAGCACTAGCACGTCGAACGACTCTACATGATTTGATTATACGTTTTCCAAAATCGTTCTTTGTAGATTTTATATCAATTACCAATATTTAGCAGAGCATTAGTTTTAAAGTTTGAGCGGAAGCATAAGTAAGTAGTGATGCGGGCGCCAACACAAACGCCAAAACAAATGAAAAATCCCAAAACAATAATTATAAATAAGACTCGATAATGATGTCTTGTTCAATGCATGTGCGTGCACCTAGAGCTCCTAGCGTCCTGAGAAACATGTAAAGAAACAAGTGTCAACATTAAAGATGAGTGAGTTCACAGGTTTTCATAAATTCGTTTGTTCGGTAATAGTTTGTTTACTCCGTTATCCCCAACCCGGGATAACGTATCAGTTCAATTATTCCAATCCCGGAATAATAAGTTGTTGCTTCCAATATTCCCATCCCGGAATATTAAGTTGTTATTTCCATTATCCCCAACCCGGGATAATAAGTTGATGTTTCCAATATTCCAAACCCGGAATATTAAGTTGATTCGTAATTAAGTTCAATGTTAATATATATAGGTAGCTAGCCTAAAGTCATGTCACGTAAGAGTTCGCGATCGAAGCTGACAGTTGTGCCTCCGTTTTGCCAGGCCTATCACATGACCATGGCGATGTTAGGCCAATTATTCATCCGTTGGCCATACCAGGTCGGCTAGCGCGACTAGCTCGGATGGGGCTCGTCAGACCCAGTAGTACTACTTATAATTCCCCCGCTATTTAACCCAAATACTAACGATCCGAGGAGATTGTCGAGGACTTAAGTGATAAAGCTGCTTAGTGACCATAACATTACATTAACATTAACTTAGTTACCGTATAGTTAAGTGACGTTAAATTCGTATAACGTAAAGTGTTTGAGTTTGAGAGTGTATACATGTTTCTCCCCCTGTTGTTTAAAAACCGGATAAAGTTAGGGGCCGTGAACTCACCTTTATTTGCTCGGTTAGTGTAGCAAAGATGTTATAAGAGATGGGACCGCTAGTTGCGTCCTAACAAACCAATTAATTACACGTCAGTGTGAAATCACACCAATACAAATTCCACACGCAATTTACTCACAAAGTGATACACACAAACAACATATCTAACACTCAAACATGCATGCAAGTATTCTCATGTGATCATAGTAATCAAACAACTTATCATAAACATATTCCAAATCCATGCAACACTTTAATGCATAAAATCACAAGTTATCAACTTTCTGCTTAACACTCAATTATTCAGCTGTTTTCTAGGATTTTTATAAAATAGTTCTAACATTCCAAAAATTCCCATATTTTTACAGTAGGTGACATTTATACCATAGAAATTTATATAATTTTTCCAAGTCCTAAATCTTTACCAATTAACCATAAATATTAATTCATTAAGCTGCAGTCAGATTTACCGCTTTCTGACTGCAGTCCACGGAAGAATTTATTTAAAAATCACTGATCATCTGATTAACAAAATACCAGTTGGAGTTGCCCGGAAATTTCTATACCTAGTTGTTGTACAAAAATCATGACTCAACTCCCTACTGATTTTAAAATCCAACTTGATAAACAACCAACAAAATTTCAGAATTTTCACAGCTTTAGCTACTGAACTTGTTTAGCCCTTTAAAAATATCAAACGACTTCAGAAAATTATGAATCCAGCGCCATTAGATTCCTTATTCAAATCTCTATGTTCTAGACATCAGAAAATCCGTTTTTCGAAAACTATCGACCGAGTTACAGCCAGATGAAGTCGGCTGTAACTATTATTCAGCAGACTGTTTCAGCATCTCTTTATAATAAACTCCTATAACTCGTTCATGCGATTAGCCTAGGCGATCAAGAACTGATTTCTAATCCTAGATCAATACCAATATCTCATCCATGCAAACCCTAGTTCCTACTTCTAGTTATTACCAACAAAACATACTTGTAACTTGTGATTTCCGAAAACAATTCTGCATATGAACAAGCACCAAAACAGCCGATTATTGACAGCACTTATAATCCGAAACTATACCATCATGCAATCTGAGAACAGCAACAATCAAGACACATATATCCGAGACAACTAAACATTCAAGCATACATATATCCGGAACATTTATATCAATTCTTTCAAGCATGTATATGTATATCCGAAACAATACAATCATCTATCACATTCTATTCTGCAAATCCGAAAACAACACACTCAAGATACGTATAACCGAACATGATCTAGCAACAAAAGATAGATCCTAACCTTGAATAACTAGACAAACAAGCCGAGATGTGGACAAGTGCGACCCGGCTGCTCCAACAAGATCACGTCCGAACCGACAAGAACTGGAAGAAGGGCTGCCTGTGATCAACAAGGAGTGTAGGGCTGTTTGCGGTTGAATGAACTGAACAAGGGCTGATCAGATGAAGGCTGTTTTGTGACTGAGATGATGAAGGTTTCGGCTGCTGCTTGCTGCGACCGAGAAGAAAGCGTGAGTAAGGCAGCCGACGGCTGTCTTATTTGTTAGGGTTTTGTGAATTCTGAATGGAGCATGCATAGTTGATATATATAGGCAAAGAGGGAGATGAGGGTTACGGTTTTAGATAAGCATTCGTGGCTGAGGGACTTGGGCTGGTTTGGTTTGGGGTTTTGGCCGAATGGTTCTAGGTTTGGCATGCTATGGGTTTCGGTTTGGGTTGTTCTCGGTTCGTGTTTAATTCTCGTTCTCGGCCGAATACTTGAGTTAAGGTTTAAAACTTGTTAACTCCTAGAGTCACAATGAATCACTTTGGTTCGTGTCGCGGTTCGGTTCAATTCGTGTAGTATCTACTCTAATTATTCAATTACTAAAACAATCACACAACACACATCTCATGTTCATTTAATTCGTACACGTTCGTACACCTAGCACGTAATTTGATTGACAAGTATTACATTTAAGTTATCCGAAAAAACCCGGGATATCACATTATCCCCATGTTGAAAGAATTTTCGTCCCGAAAATTGAGTAAACGCGGTTTAGCATGTAGCGTACATGTTCAGAGTGCCACGCACAAAGAGTTAGTTCGTTTATAATGGTACGCAATGTTACAAGAAGTTCCCAAGTGTCATACACAAAGATTTCCAAGTGCCATGCACAAGAATTTAGTCAACAATAGTACACGAAAGTATGAGAAATTTCCAGGTTGTCACATCATCCCCATGTTGAAAGAATTTTCGTCCCGAAAATTTAGTTACTGGTATCATTAGTTTGCTGCTCAGTTGCAAAGAGGTGTGGGTATTTGCTTTTCATTTGGTCCTCTCTTTCCCACGTGAACTCCGGTCCACGCTTAGAATCCCAACGAACTTTAACGATTGGAATCTTGCTGTGCCTTCGAGTCTTGATCTCACGATCCATGATCTCAATAGGCTTTTCCACGAAGTGTAGTTGTTCATCCACTTGGATCTCATCCAATGGAATAACTAAAGTTTCATCTGATAGACACTTCTTCAGATTTGACACGTGAAATACGTTCTGAACTCCACTGAGTTCGGCAGGAAGGTCTAATTGGTATGCTACGGGTCCAATACGTTTCAAGATTTCAAACGGGCCTACGTACCGTGGGTTAAGTTTGCCTCGTTTTCCAAAACGGATTACACCCTTCCAGGGTGACACCTTTAGTAGGACGCGATCGCCTACTTGAAATTCGAGCGGTTTGCGTCGTTGATCAGCGTAGCTTTTCTGTCGATCTCGTGCCGCCGCCATGCGGTTTCTGATTTGTACAATCTTTTCAGTAGCCTCAAGTATTAACTCAGGGCCTGTGAGTTGACTGTCACCGACTTCTGCCCAGCAGACCGGTGATCTGCATTTACGACCGTATAATGCCTCAAACGGTGCTGTCGAGATACTCGGATGATAGCTGTTGTTATATGAGAATTCTACTAGAGGTAGGTGGATTTCCCAATTATTTCCGAAGTCTACTACGCATGCCCTAAGCATGTCTTCCAGGGTTTGTATGGTCCTTTCACTTTGACCATCAGTCTGAGGGTGATAGGCTGTGCTCATATCCAGGCGGGTTCCCAACGCTTTCTGGAGTGACCGCCAGAAGTTTGACGTGAAGCGAGCATCTCTGTCTGAGATGATGGACGTTGGCACACCGTGACGAGAAACTACTTCCTTAATGTAGATGCGAGTCAACTTCTCCATCTTATCTGTTTCTTTAATAGCTAGGAAGTGTGCGGACTTAGTTAAATGATCCACGATCACCCAGATGGTATCGCAACCACCCAAGGTTCGCGGGAGTTTAGTGATGAAATCCATTGAGATCTGATCCCATTTCCACACTGGGATCTCAGGTTGTTGGAGTAGCCCCGATGGCTTTTGGTACTCCACCTTGACTTTTGCACAAGTCAAACATTTACTCACGTAGGTGGCTATATCGGCTTTCATGTTGGGCCACCAATACGCAACTTTAAGGTCTTGATACATCTTATCCGAACCCGGATGGACAGATTATCGAGATTTGTGAGCTTCGTCCATGACTAGCTCTCTGAGGTTTCCATAGAGAGGTACCCATATGCGATTCATGAAATACCGGGCTCCGTTGGGCTTTACTTCCCAATCGCGTTCCATTTTTCCCACTGATTCGGCTTTGATGTTTTCCTCCTTAACTGCTTCTAACTGGGCGTCGCGTATTTGATCGGGTAGCCCCGAATGAATAGTGAGTTGTAGTGCTCGTACACGACGAGGTTTCAAGTGTTCCTTCCTACTGAGGGCATCAGCTACCACGTTAGCTTTACCCGGGTGATACCTAATGGCACACTCATAATCGTTCAAGAGTTCAACCCAGCGACGCTGTCGCATGTTCAACTCTTTCTGATCAAAGATGTGTTGGAGGCTTTTGTGGTCAGTAAAAATTGTGCATTTCGTTCCATAGAGGTAGTGTCTCCAAATCTTAAGTGCAAACACTACTGCTCCCAATTCCAGGTCATGCGTCGTGTAGTTTTTTTTCGTGAACCTTCAGCTGTCGTGACGCATACGCGATGACCTTATCGCGTTGCATGAGTACGCATCCCAATCCCTGAATGGAAGCATCACAATACACTACGAAGTCATCTGTCCCTTCCGGTAAGGACAGAATGGGTGCACTGCAAAGTTTCTGCTTCAGCAATTGAAATGCTGCTTCTTGCTTGTCACCCCAAGTATACTTGATACCTTTCTGGGTGAGGGTAGTGAGCGGTTGTGCAATCTTTGAAAACCCCTCGATGAAGCGTCTGTAGTAACCAGCCAATCCTAAGAATTGGCGGATCTCCGTCGGTGTCTTAGGTGCTTCCCAGTTTTTAATGGCTTCAATCTTGGCAGGGTCTACGTGGATACCCTTTTCATTCACGACGTGCCCGAGAAACTGAACTTCCCGAATCCAGAAATCACACTTCGAAAGCTTGGCATATAGGTTTTCCTGTTGAAGCAGCTCTAGCAGTAATCGTAGGTGTTCCGCATGTTCTTCTTCACTTTTGGAGTAGATGAGTATGTCATCGATGAACACAATGACAAACTTGTCGAGGTATGGTTTACACACGCGGTTCATGAGGTCCATGAATACCGCGGGTGCGTTAGTGAGACCGAATGGCATGACCAAAAACTCGTAATGGCCATACCGAGTGCGAAATGCTGTCTTAGCGATATCCTCCTCCCTGACGCGTAGCTGATGATAACCGGACCGTAAATCAATCTTAGAGTAGTAACTTGACCCTTGCAGTTGGTCGAATAGATCGTCGATGCGAGGTAACGGGTATCGGTTCTTGACTGTAACCTTGTTGAGTTCCCTATAGTCGATGCACATGCGGAAAGTCCCGTCCTTCTTCTTGACAAACAGGACTGGAGCTCCCCATGGCGAAACGCTTGGTCGGATAAATCCTTTTTCCAACAGCTCTTGAAGTTGGGTAGACAGCTCCTGCAGCTCGGCTGGAGCTAGGCGGTATGGAGCCTTGGCGATAGGAGTTGCATTGCTTGCCAATTCGATTTCAAACTCCAATTGTCGATGTGGTGGAAGACCAGGTAGTTCTTCTGGGAATACATCGGAAAAATCACGGATGACAGGGATGTCTTCTATACGTTTCTCGTCCTTAGGCTGTTCGGTAATTAGTGCGAGTAAAGCGAAGGAATTCTTTTTCCGAAGATACTTCTGCGCTTGCATGTATGAGATAATGTTGGTGACGGCGCTTGCCTTATCGCCTTGTACTGTCAGGATTTCGTCGTTCGAGAGTGGAATACGGATAGATTTTTCAAAGCAGAGGACTTCAGCCCGGACGTCGGATAGCCAGTCCATTCCGACTACCACGTCAAAACTACCCAGGGTAGTTGTCATCAGATCAATGGTAAAAGTGTGGCCCGCGAGTTTGAGTTGACAGCCGGATACGATTTGGGTCACATCTACCGATTTACCATTGGCTAATTCTATCACATAAGGGGTCTCTAATGGTTTAAGCGTGAGATTTAGGTTCTTCCTAAAAGACTCAGATATAAAACTCCTATCCGCACCCGTATCAAAAAGCACAGTAGCAAAATGTTCATTAAGGGAAAACTTACCGGTGACCACGTTCGTGTCGTTTCTGGCCTCTCCGCGGCCCAATGTAAATGCACGACCTTTGGCACCTCCTGTGCCACCGTTCCCATTGTTGTTGTTGTGATTATTGTTGTGGTTGTTGTGGTTGTTTCCACCATTATTGTCGTTGTTGCGCAACTGTGGGCAGTCTTTTCTGAAATGAGCAGTGCTACCACACTGATAGCATCCCCGGTTTATACCCTGCTGCTGACCTTGAGGCTGATTCTGATTTTGTCGGGACATGATTTCCCCACGACAATCCTTTGCCGCATGACCTATCTTGCCACATCGTTGGCAACGATTTCCGGCACAAGGGCCGTTATGGTGAAGATTGCAGCGGTTGCACTGCGGCTTTCGACCTACATAGCCGCCTGCATTTTGGTTGTTGTTGTTGTTGTAGTTGCTGTTGTTGTTGGCGGAATGATTTTGATGACCCCGGTGGCTGTGGTAATGATTGAACCGTTTCTGGTTCCCTTGCTGCGGATGTGATGACGAAGACTGTAGAACAGTGGAGTCTTCAAATTTTCTTTTGTTATCTGGGGCGACTTCGGTGGTACCCCGTGCTGGCAGTTTCTTCTGTTCCACCGCTTAATCGGTGAGTTTGTGAGCCAATCGGATTGCTTGATGTTCGGTTACAGGGTTACTAGACATCACCATACCCTGAATTTCCGGAACCAGACCCCCGAGATAGAACTCGAGTCTTTTCTCCACCGTGTTGGCCAAATCGGGACACAGAAATACTAAGTCATGATGTTTTGCAGTGTAAGCTTCAATTTCCGATCCCACCATCTTGTGGTTCCATAGAGCTTGCTCCAATTGTTGCACTCTGTCTCGTGGACAGTACTCCTCTTTAATCAGGGCCTTGAACTCAGTCCATGCCATTGCGTTCGCAGCTATAAGCCCACGGGTTTGAACTTGGGCATTCCACCATGTCAGTGCCCCATCTTCCAGTGTTGAGGCTGCGTATTTGACCTTGTTTGCCTCTAGGCAGTTGCACATTTCAAAAACAGATTCCGATTTTTCGATCCAGCAGACCAGTCCAATGGGTCCTTCCGCCCCCGAGAATTTGCTAGGCTTTGCGTCAAGGAACATCTTGTAGGGGTTAAAGCCCCCTCCTGCTGACAGAGGACAGGAAGTCAGCAAGGAATTTTACTAGCCTCACTATTAGATTCTCACGCGAAAATTTAATAATGGTTACCTTCCGGCTGGTTCTGAACACCCGCTAAAGCTGCGTTCACATGCTCCTGGATCATGGCAGCTAGCTCTTCGGGCGTCAAGTTAAGGTTTCCACGTCTTCCAGTCGCCATTTAGATCTTCGAAACACAACACAAACACACCCTGATAAGTCTATATATCCAATATAGTTATCCTACTTCGTACTTTAATAATTATTAAGTTATGTCAACTCAATATGTTAAATAGTCAAAAGAAATACTTGATTAACTGAAATCTCAACGTCTTACAAAAGTGCAATTCAAACATACGAACCCACTATAAAGTCTCAAGTTTAAACACAAGTGGAAAATAATAAACTGAAGGAAAACAAATAATATAAACGAGACGTGTCAGTCGTCTACGTCTCCATTCCCCAAGTCACTGTCGTTGCCGTCATCCTGTGCGGCATTTCCAGCTTCCTCAGCTGGGTCCTCCTCCGGATCCTCTTCAGGATCCTCCTCTGGATCCTCCTCTGGATCCTCCTCTACCGGCACTGGAGGGGCCGGTGCTGGTGCAAGTGCTTGATTTGCAGTTCCTGAATGTTCCAACTATTTTCCAGGACTCTGTCCTCAAGCCAGTCAGCTCTTATCTGCTCAGCACGCAGATCTCTGGCTATGGTGTTACGAGCTATCTTACTCGTACGATGCTCTTCCTCGAGCGAGTCGGTCTTTCCGGTAAGGTGTCGGATCATCCATCCTTGTGCTAAGATGGTTTCCTGCATTCTTTCTAACTGTTTTTGTTGTGTATGCACCAGGATTCTAAGCATGTCAATTCCTATTTCTACAGGATTAACCGGTTCAACCGGTACAGCAATAGTTGGACGTAACGACGACTCCTCCCCCAGAGCGAGCCTTTTCCTCGTCGCTGAGCGTGTCTCCACGCCATAAGGTGGTATGGGTTCCACCATTGGTGCCTTTCCTGGTGCCCTTGGTGGCGTAAGTCTGTCGGACGATGATGACGATGAGGATGATGACATTGCCTGTTAGGTCGTGTAGTTAGTTACGAGTTGTTTTCATTTCTTATTATGAAGGTATAATCTACCAAACACGATTGTGGCATATTGCATAACAAGATATAATAATTCGGTGCCAAACTAAGTCTAGTGTCGTGATATCAGCTATAGTTTAGGTCTACTTCTAAAGCAAACCTGGTTCTCTATAGCTAGTGGCTCTGATACCAATCTTCACACCCTCAATTTCCACCTGCGGAGTTTTACCGCGAGGCGTGTGAACAAACCAGAATCTGAAGCACTAGCACGTCGAACGACTCTACATGATTTGATTATACATTTTCCAAAATCGTTCTTTGTAGATTTTATATCAATTACCAATATTTAGCAGAGCATTAGTTTTAAATTTTGAGCAAGCATAAGTAAGTTGTGATGCGGGCGCCAACACAAACGCCAAAACAAATGAAAAATCCCAAAACAATAATTATAAATAAGACTCGATAATGATGTCTTGTTCAATGCATGTGCGTGCACCTAGAGCTCCTAGCGTCCTGAGAAACATGTAAAGAAACAAGTGTCAACATTAAAGATGAGTGAGTTCACAGGTTTTCATAAATTCGTTTGTTCGGTAATAGTTTGTTTACTCCGTTATCCCCAACCCGGGATAACGTATCAGTTCCGTTATTCCAATCCCGGAATAATAAGTTGTTGCTTCCAATATTCCCATCCCGGAATATTAAGTTGTTATTTCCATTATCCCCAACCCGGGATAATAAGTTGATGTTTCCAATATTCCAAACCCGGAATATTAAGTTGATTCGTAATTAAGTTCAATGTTAATATATATAGGTAGCTAGCCTAAAGTCATGTCACGTAAGAGTTCGCGATCGAAGCTGACAGTTGTGCCTCCGTTTTGCCAGGCCTATCACATGACCATGGCGATGTTAGGCCAATTATTCATCCGTTGACCATACCAGGTCGGCTAGCGCGACTAGCTCGGATGGGGCTCGTCAGACCCAGTAGTACTACTTATAATTCCCCCGCTATTTAACCCAAATACTAACGATCCGAGGAGATTGTCGAGGACTTAAGTGATAAAGCTGCTTAGTGACCATAACATTACATTAACATTAACTTAGTTACCGTATAGTTATGTGACGTTAAATTCGTATAACGTAAAGTGCTTGAGTTTGAGAGTGTATACATGTTTCTCCCCCTGTTGTTTAAAAACCGGATAAAGTTAGGGCCGTGAACTCACCTTTATTTGCTCGGTTAGTGTAGCAAAGATGTTATAAGAGATGGGACCGCTAGTTGCGTCCTAACAAACCAATTAATTACACGTCAGTGTGAAATCACACCAATACAAATTCCACACGCAATTTACTCACAAAGTGATACACACAAACAACATATCTAACACTCAAACATGCGTGCAAGTATTCTCATGTGATCATAGTAATCAAACAACTTATCATAAACATATTCCAAATCCATGCAACACTTTAATGCATAAAATCACAAGTTATCAACTTTCTGCTTAACACTCAATTATTCAGCTGTTTTCTAGGATTTTTATAAAATAGTTCTAACATTCCAAAAATTCCCATATTTTTACAGTAGGTGACATTTATACCATAGAAATTTATTTAATTTTTCCAAGTCCTAAATGTTTACCAATTAACCATAAATATTAATTCATTAAGCTGCAGTCAGATTTACCGCTTTCTGACTGCAGTCCACGGAAGAATTTATTTAAAAATAACTGATCGTCCGATTAACAAAATTCCAGTTGGAGTTGCCCGGAAATTTCTATACCTAGTTGTTGTACAAAAATCATGACTCAACTCCCTACTGATTTTAAAATCCAACTTGATAAACAACCAACAAAATTTCAGAATTTTCACAGCTTTAGCTACTGAACTTGTTTAGCCCTTTAAAAATATCAAACGACTTCAGAAAATTATGAATCCAGCGCCATTAGATTCCTTATTCAAATCTATACGTTCTAGACATCAGAAAATCCGTTTTTCGATAACTATCGACCGAGTTACAGCCAGATGAAGTCGGCTGTAACTATTATTCAGCAGACTGTTTCAGCATCTCTTTATAATAAACTCCTATAACTCGTTCATGCGATTAGCCTAGGCGATCAAGAACTGATTTCTAATCCTAGATCAATACCAATATCTCATCCATGCAAACCCTAGTTCCTACTTCTAGTTATTACCAACAAAACATACTTGTAACTTGTGATTTCCGAAAACAATTCTGCATATGAACAAGCACCAAAACAGCCGATTATTTACAGCACTTATAATCCGAAACTATACCATCATGCAATCTGAGAACAGCAACAATCAAGACACATATATCCGAGACAACTAAACATTCAAGCATACATATATCCGGAACATTTATATCAATTCTTTCAAGCATGTATATGTATATCCGAAACAATACAATCATCTATCACATTCTATTCTGCAAATCCGAAAACAACACACTCAAGATACGTATAACCGAACATGATCTAGCAACAAAAGATAGATCCTAACCTTGAATAACTAGACAAACAAGCCGAGATGTGGACAAGTGCGACCCGGCTGCTCCAACAAGATCACGTCCGAACCGACAAGAACTGGAAGAAGGGCTGCCTGTGATCAACAAGGAGTGTAGGGCTGTTTGCGGTTGAATGAACTAAACAAGGGCTGGTCAGATGAAGGCTGTTTTGTGACTGAGATGATGAAGGTTTCGGCTGCTGCTTGCTGCGACCGAGAAGAAAGCGTGAGTAAGGCAGCCGACGGCTGTCTTATTTGTTAGGGTTTTGTGAATTCTGAATGGAGCATGCATAGTTGATATATATAGGCAAAGAGGGAGATGAGGGTTGCGGTTTTAGATAAGCATTCGTGGCCGAGGGACTTGGGTTGGTTTGGTTTGGGGTTTTGGCCGAATGGTTCTAGGTTTGGCATGCTATGGGTTTCGGTTTGGGTTGTTCTCGGTTCGTGTTTAATTCTCGTTCTCGGCCGAATACTTGAGTTAAGGTTTAAAACTTGTTAACTCCTAGAGTCACAATGAATCACTTTGGTTCGTGTCGCGGTTCGGTTCAATTCGTGTAGTATCTACTCTAATTATTCAATTACTAAAACAATCACACAACACACATCTCATGTTCATTTAATTCGTACACGTTCGTACACCTAGCACGTAATTTGATTGACAAGTATTACGTTTAAGTTATCCGAAAAAACCCGGGATATCACACCTACCTCACATTGATGATCTTTTAGACCAACTATAGGGTGCTACTTGCTTTTCGAAAATTGACTTACGTTCTGGGTATCATCAGCTTCGTGTACTCGAGGAAGATATTCCGAAGACAGCTTTCCGCACTCGTTACAGTCATTATGAGTTCACTGTTATGCCCTTTGGTTTAACCAATGCTCCTGCCGTCTTCATGGACCTGTTGAACAGGGTTTGTAAGCCTTACTTAGACAAGTTCATCATTGTTTTCATTGATGTCATCTTCATTTATTCCAAGACACGAGCCGATCATGAACAACACCTTCGTTTAACAATGGAACTCCTAAAGAAAGAACAACTTTACGCCAAATTCTCCAAATGTGAATTTTGGCTTAAGGAAGTTCAGTTTTTGGGACATATTGTCAACCAACAGGGTCATGTGGATCCCGCAAAGATCAGTGCAATCAGGGATTGGAATAGACCTTCTACTCCTAGTGAAGTTCGTTCATTCTTGGGTCTCGCGGGTTATTACCGCCGTTTCATTGCTAACTTCTCCAAGATTGCGGTTCCCCTCACTGCTTTAAATCAAAAGACTAAACCTTTTGAGTGGGGACCCAAACAGGAAGGAGATTTCCAGGCATTGAAAAGCCTTGTGATGCTCCTATTCTATCTTTACCCGAGGGTAACGACGACTTCGTTGTTTACTGTGATGCGTCTAACTTAGGTCTCGGTTGTGTTCTAATGCAAAGAGACAAAGTTATAGCCTATGCATCAAGACAGTTGAAAGTTCACGAAAAGAACTACACCACTCGTGATCTTGAGTTGGGTGCTGTTGTTTTCGCTCTAAAAAATTTGGAGACATTATCTATACGGTACGAAATGTGTGGTGTTTACGGACCACAAGAGTCTTCAGCATATTTTCAATCAGAAAGAACTTAACATGAGATAACGACGTTGGGTGGAGCTTCTAATCGACTATGACTACAAAATTCGTTACCATCCTGGTAAGGCGAATGTCGTAGCCGATGCATTAAGTCGTAAGGAATGAGTCAAGCTGCATTGTGTTCAAGTTTGATCTGATATCCAGACACCCATTCTTGAAGCTCAACGTACTTGTGTTGCACAAGGCATAATGGGTAATGAATTACCACATCATCTTGAGCTTCAACTCGAAACAAAAGACAATGGGTTGCTTTATTATCTGAAACGTTTGTGGGTTCCAAGTCTAGATAATTTCCGCACTTTGATTATGAACGAGGCTCATAAATCTCGTTATTTGATTCATCCTGGTGCAGACAAAATGTATAAGGATCTTTGTACTCAGTATTGGTGGCCGGGTATGATGAAAGACATTGCCTTATACGTATCTAAATGCCTTACTTATCTTAAGGTAAAAGCAGAACATCAGTGTCCTTCTGGCTTGCTTGAACAACCAGAGATTCCGGTTTGGAAATGGGAAAACATTGCCATGGATCTCATTACCAAATTACCGCGTACACTAGAGGACATGATGCCATTTGGGTAGTCGTTGATCGACTAACGAAGTCAGCACACTTTATAGCATTCGTGAGGATTTTTCTGTTGACAAACTTGCCAAAATCTATGTGGATGAAATAGTATCTCGTCACGGTGTTCCTTTGGACATCATATCTGATCGCGATACTCGATTCTCATCTCACTTTTGGAGAACCATGCAATCTGCCATGGGAACCAAGCTTAATTTCAGCACTACTTATCATCCTCAAACAGATGGACAATCTAAAAGGACGGTCCATACATTGGAGGATATGCTAAGAGCCTGTGTGATTGACTTTGGTGGTAGTTGGGATTCGCAGTTACCATTAATCGAGTTCTCCTACAACAACAGTTATCACTCCAGCATTGATATGGCACCTTTTGAAGCTCTTTATGGTCGAAAATGTCGTTCACCAGTCTGTTGGAATGAGATTGGTGAATCTCGATTCATTGGACCTGAACTTATTCAAGACACAACGGACAAAGTCAAGTTAATTCGCAAAAACCTTCTGACAGCTAGAAGTCATCAAAAGAATTACACGGATAAACGACGCAAGCCCTTGGAATTCCAAGTTGGTGATCACGTCCTACTCAAGGTATCCCCTTGGAAGGGAGTGATTAGATTTGGGAAGAAAGCAAAACTTGTGCCACGTTATGTTGGAGCATTTAAGATCGTTGAGAGAATCAGACAAGTGGCCTACAAACTTGAGCTACCTCCACAACTTGGAAACGTTCATCCAACATTCCACGTATCCAATTTGAAAAAGTGATTGACTGATGAAAACCTCCACATCCCTCTTGATGAAATCCGTGTTGATAACACGATGCATTTTGTTGAGAAACCCGTGGAAATATTGGAACGTGAAGTCAAGAAGTTAAAGCGCAGACGTATACCAATTGTTAAAGTTCACTGGGAATCCAAACGTGGCCTAGAGTTTACTTGGGAACAAGAGGACCAAATGAAGGCGAAATATCCGCATCTTTTCTCATCAGTTTCCTCAAGCTAAATTTTGGGACGAAATTTCCTGAAGTAGGGGAGACTGTGATATTTGTGCTTTCTAATCTTTGTACTGTATCCGACAATATTATATAAATAAAATTTTGTGTTACATTTTATGAGTTATGTATATTTACTTATGACATTGGTGTATTTTTAATCCTTGTTCAAATCCGATCCTTTAAAACATTTTCTATAAGTGAAATCACGAACCGTTATGCAAACGTAACCAATTTAACGCAACGTACGCTCCGGGACAAGGCAATAAGTTTAACATACCTTAAATAACCCTAACATAACTTAGAAATATGTTTTGAAGGGTTCGGTATGCCAAAAACATGTTTATTTAGCTCTAGGGGCTATTTTGCAAAATCTGCGAAATTATGCCAATTCGCGTATTTCGCTATCCGGAACATGTACCGATATCCAAAAAATTTTGTAATCATTGTGATATCATATTTTAGTGATTGGAACGCAAAAACACCTTTCGTTTCGCAATTGAATCGTTTTCGCGTTCTTTGCAACTTTCGTCGTAATTAACCGAAAACCGCAACCGTACGACCGAACGAACCAACACCCGGCACATTTTTGAACATATTACATGTTCCCTATGCTTTAACATCCTTATGAAGATTAGAAAGTTGGTTAACGGGGGTTAAACGCATCGAAAAACAAGTTTAAAGGTTGTAGGGACCAAAACCGAAACTTTTGCAAACTTCAGCTCCTGCACAAGGCTTACGGACCATAAGCCATGGACCATACGGTCCGTAAGGCATGCCCAGAACCAGAATTTGGCAGCCCCTTGTTTTTTTTCTTGGAGGCCAAGTTGTGTGATCACCAAGGCTTTAATTCCTAGCCTAACAAGTGTATGGTGTAGATTGTTCCATGTTCACCACACAAAACACTTGGCATGATCCAATGGTTCAAGAATTCCTATAAATACCCATGATCATCTTCTCTCCAACTTGCTCATTTTCTTTCCATCTTCATCTTTGCTCTAAATTGGAGGCTACCATTATTGTGGAGGCTTCCTACTGAGCATTCTTGGATCCTAGAACACAAGTAAGTGTTCTATCTTGATCTCTTTAGTTGTTTTAGCTATTTCAAGCTAAAAGTCAAATAATGTTTGGCTTTCGGCTTTGCCATGAATTGGTCAAGACAAAGTTCATTTGAAATTTGCAACGTGGTCGTAATCATGATGGTTATAGTCCTTGCGACGATACCTACTGATTACCACGTTAACTAGTTGTAGTGACGAGTCAAAGTTTCGGTCAATAATGCGATAAATGCGCATTATCCGACATAACTATTTCCGGGTATCAAAACACTTTGTATTGATATCAAAACATTTTTTTAAAAACTTAGGTTAGACATAACTATTTCCGGGTATCAAAACACTTTGTCACTTCTAGTTTAGTGCTTATTTAGGGTCGTAAGTCAAGCGGTCTTGACAACCGCTTAGACTTTCGAACCCGACCCGTTTGGTCGATCATTAGGTTCTAACCAAACATATATTGTGACCATAGCTGTATAGGAAATAACCTCCAGGGGTTATACATTATGGTTACTTCGTTTAGTTAGTTGTATGATAGTTAGTTTATATGCCTTAGGAAAATGACCAAAATGCCCTTTTTGCGCATGAATTCAATCTAAGCATTTGTAACCTAAATTTTGACACTTAAACAGATTATACAACATTAGTAAACATGTTTAGGCACATAAGACTTATCATAGGACTAGTTAGACCATCCGAACCCGCTTTTGCGCAAACGACACATTAAAGTGGCTTAAACTATCTTAACGAGTCGTAACGGGTCATAACACTTAGGATTGCTTTCAAATCATAAAGTAGGCTTTGTTAAACCATATCATATGAGTTCCAACACACATTTGGTTTACAAGACCTCATTTTATCCGATCTCCCGATTTAGGTTCCGATTTATTAACATAGTGATTCCACACTAGGTGCCACTTGATTCCTTGACTTTCCGAGCTTTGTTAGATCACTAGATCAAGGATACTTGCATCTCATGTGAGTACATAGTCCCCCTCTTTACGTTTTCAAATGTTTTGGGGTGAAACATATTGTGCTATGATTACTTTCGTGTTTTCATGACATATTACATGCTTTGATTACTAGTACATATACTACATGACTTTTATTGCATTTTATTTACATGTTGATTTGCATAATTAACACATTGGTTTTTCAAAGACATTTTTGCTATTATGTTGACCTAGCATACTAGTACATGGTTTTCAAAGACATTTTCAAAAGACATTTTTCGGGACATTTTCAAAGACATTTTCAACACAATTTCAAGACATGCTTATATTTGTTATTTCACATTTTAGTGCGTTGAACTCGACAATGATACATTGTTAACATTGATCACGCCGACCGCTAGTAATGGTACCATAGGATTGACAATCCCGTTCCCGCTTCCTAGGTTTGTTTGGACGTGACCTTAGGGAATGACAAAATCCGATGAACATTGATAAACCCTTGACCGGATAGGGGTTTATCCGACAGTCATCAAGGCTTGAATGTATTCGCCAACAACCCATAATATATGTCTTAACAATAAAGGCAGATGGTTTATAAAACTCGACATTGTTCACTCGACATTGGTTTACTCGACATTTGTTTACTCGACATTGTTTACATGACATTTGTTTACATGACATTTATTTACTCGATATTTAGTTACTCGACATTGGTTTACATGACATTTATTTACTCGACATTTGATGATGGGTTTATGGTGAGTGATTTAAATAACGTGACGTATGTAATATGATAAAAGCATGGTGGATAAGCCGATGGTACTTCCTATATATAAGTGCTTTTATTATCTTACATATCGTGGCGTTATCTAAATCATTTTAAAGAAAATACAAGACATGACATTTTACACAAGACAAACTTACTTTTGGTCATCTATTTAACCATATATTATTTCTTTTATATCATATTGATTTTTCATTTGGTTTTTATAAAAGAAACTTTTTTTATGGTTCATGGTGACTTTTGTATTACTTTAAACTTTTCTTAAAATAATCAAAGCCATGAAGCATCAACACAAAACCTATTTACTCGCCGCATTTTTTTTGCTGACTTTATTTTCACATATGTTTCAGGTGCAAATGTTTGATGTCAAGCTAGCTACACTTAGGGCGGACTGGGCCTTAGTGACTATAAAATCAGAATAATAGCTTAACTTTTGTTTTATTTTCGTTTTTTATCCAAGACAATGTAAACAATATTAATTAATGAAACTCAACTTATGTGCCATGGTTATTGAAACAATAATTCTGTTACGACACTCCCCGACGATTCGTCACGGTTTGTTGTTTTATATTGTCAGGGTGTGAAAGGGAGCTAGATAAAACTTTGTCTAAAGATTTCAGAAAGCTCTAAGCTAGGGGGAGTTTGAAGTCTAAAGATCAAAGGAAAGGGGAGTCTGAGACTAAAGCTTAAAGCTAGGGGGAGCATGTTGATTAAAAGTTTATCAAGACAAAGCCAAAGAAAGAGAAAGAGGATATAAAGATCAAGATGTTAACATTTATTCAAGAACTAAGGATCAGAAGACTCAGAAGATTTCAAAAAGTCAATGACTGCGGCAACATCCAAGGGGGAGTCTGCTGATGCATATGTCTGTTGCCTATGTCATTATGTATCGAGTCTGAGTTAATAGGGCTTAATCTGTTAGAAACTAGGCGTATTTATGTGAGAGGGAGGTCAAGTTCGCTGGTCATGGTGTTGTTGAAGTCAAGTTCGCCCGAACATGCTCCCTCACCAGCGAACTTCCACCACTATAAATAGGTGCCTTGGATTTCATTTGTAACGTGGAGAGATTTTGGCACAAAGACGGCGAAGCTCTGTCGGATCCGGTTCTCGAATGTATTGAACTTTAGATCAATGAAAACAACATTTAAATGAGTAATTCTTGTTATTTGGTTAACTTGTCATTAGTTTCCGCCTAATTGGACAAAAGATAACAAATTTAGGTTCCCGTGCAAATCGTGGACGTTCCTATATACATTGTACAAAAAAGCCAACATCCCTGTCATGTGCCTAGAAGCTCCACTGTCCATGATCCACTTTGAAATGATTGACCTTGGTAGCCCCTACAGATATGAAAAACATATTACTTAAACAGAGAGACCCAAGCCTTTTCGGTCTTGGGTGGGATGACAATGTCGACCTTTGAAACTTTGGCAAGTTTGGCATCTTTCTTAATCTCAACCCATTGTCCAGTCTTAGATTCAGTCTTATCTTTTGAATTGACTGGAACATTGGTTGATTTTGTGGTTAAATGAGATGTTTTCGCTTTGGCTACCCAGGTTTGTGCCTTAGAAAATGCTTTTTTGATACAACGATTAGATTCTTTCTTTTCATTTTTCTTTGAGGTTTCGCCAACTTCAAATTTTGAAATGATCTCAGTTGGTGGTTCCTCATTAGAACTGGAATTATCATTCCTTTTTAAAATTTTTGTTGGCACAAACTTTGGACCCTTTTTCTTCTCATCTACTGTAAACCTATTTTGTTCATGAACAGGTTTTGAACGAATTTGGGAACAATGTCGTGCAATAAGCCCAACCTTGTTACATTTGTAGCACGTTCTACTGTCGTTTCCAACAGTGTGTTCCAAAGCCTATTCACGAAGCTCTTTTTCTTTCTTAAACTCATCGTTGGTTTGTTTGTGAATGACTTCTTTTTTCCTCAATAGTGTTAGTTCCAAAAACAAACTCAACTTTCTTTGTAAAATTTGTCTTCCGGGATTTGTTATTTCTTTTCTTTTCAAACCCGAACCCATCCCTCTTGTTTTCAGGATAACCTCTTCCTTTTGGATGAATGATTTTGTTTGACTTCTTTGGTTTTGAGTAGAAACCAGCAACTTGTTTTTCAAGATCAGATGTGTCAATTTCAATGAGTTAAAAGAATTTGTCGACACGGTCGAAGTTAACATTCTGGACTAGAAATTCTTCATCAGTATATAGTTTTATCTGATCCTTTCAGTTTGTAGATAAGTACATTAGGATCATCATTTAAACTATTGTCTGATGCTGTGATAAAATTTTCATTAAAACTTTTCTCACTTTCAGAAGGTGAACTTGACTCTGATTTCTCATTGTTTGACTCAGCACTCTCGTAAATTATGCTATCAGACTAATTTTCAAAAACATTTTCAACCACTTTAGTTACCACCTCGGATTCACATTCCTTCTCAGATTTGGAATATGTTACATCAAGATTCTCAGGCAGCTCGTTACTCCTTTCAGTGAGTAAGTTTAAGTTCAGCGCCTTTTCCACCCCGTCAGGATGTTTCTTAGCATAGCTATTCAACATAGGGGGTGGAACATGATCGTAAAATTTTCCAAGGTTTTTATCACTTTTCTTACCTTCTTTGTTGCTTTCTGGTTTTGGAAGAATGTGATCGAGGACATACATGCTGGTAGAGTAACTGATTAACAATTTGTTAACCCTTTCTGTTTTAATTCTAGTTTTCTCCAGCTCACTTTTCAGCTCAGCAATTGTGTTAATATGAAGATTAATGGCCATTTATTTGTCCATCACAGTTGCTTTGAGCATTGAAAGTGTTTTGTCATTTTCTTTGACAGTTTTCTCATACTGTCAAATGGTTCTGCTGAGTTTATCATATGATTCTTTTACGGTGTGATAATCGTATGACAACTTATCATTGTATGTTTTCAGTTCTTTGAAAGCTTTTCTTTCTCAGCACATCGCTCACATGCTTCGGCACATTTTAAGCATGAGCTGACCATTTCGACAGTTTGAGCTTTAATTGTTTCTTTAGCTGTTTCAACCTTTTCTACTGTTCTTTCACACTGACTACCTCGTTTGTGTTTGGCCATAAGCGCTTTGTTAAGCTCTCTAGTTTTATAGGCTTAGTTACATCAATCACCACCAAACTCTCTGTCTTTGTCTCCTCAGGACTTTCTTCTTTGTGACCAGAATCAAAGCTACCTGCAAAATTTTTCAGAATTGTGTCAAATAAACAAGGTTTAGGAGTACCTCTGAGACATTCTTCTTCTACTGCTGATGATCTGAAGTAGTCTGCCAGAACCTCTTCCATTTCTTCTTTTGTAACGTCTTCAGATGATTCAGGTTCTTCTACGATTACAGCTACAAGAGCTAGACTTTCATTTTTGGAAATGAAGTTGTTCCAATTGAACCCCTCATCCTCTTGTGTGACAACAAGAGCTTTGCTTTTGTGTTTGAAGGTCCATCCTCGATCTGCACCATTCGTTTCTCTGGCTGAGGTCGATGATAAATCGTCTTTTTGTAATAATCATCCCCGAATGGATTATGATTGCCCTTTACTTCTCGGTTTGGACATTCACGCTTGAAGTATTTCTCCCTGCATTTGAAGCAAGTGACTTTGGATTTATCAAATCCTAATTTTCCATCAAGGCCTCTCAAATCATCTCTTCCTGTAATTTCCATAAAACGCTGTGCTCTTCGAACCACTGATTCCATGCACCACATAATGTCAATCAATTCCATTTCTTCCGGATCAATTTGATCGTAATCTTCTTTAGTCATTTCCGTATTTCCGATTCTTCCAGCTACTAGACTCTCATAGGATTCCAGAACTGCTGCAAGTAGCACCATGTGTTGCTTAGCAGTTTGCTCATTGAAGTCTTGAGCGTTCTGGAGGTTCACTGCGATGTTACATTGCAAGATTTTCTGGTTAGAATGGGATTGACATTGCTGATTGCTATGTGGTTGACTTGAGCTCTGAGACGATTCTTGTCCTTGGTGATTGTTTGGATTGAAGGAATCAAACGTTTGGAATCCACTTGATTGATTGGAAGCTTGACTAGCGTTTGACTTAGCACTAAAGGCAGTTTGGATCTTGGGACTCTGAACAGGAGTGTTTGGGTTTCCTTTGTAGTATAGACTCACGTCAGGTTGCGAGTTTGATTTCTTGCCTTTTGCCATTTTCTGCATTTCAAGCTCATGCCCTTCCAATTTTTCTATGAATCTTGGTAGACTTAGACTGTCATACTCTGCCCCAATCTTTAGGATGGTTAGTTATGTTAACCATTCCCCTAGGCAGTGAATCTGCCAGCTTGTTGACTAGCTCTTCATTTGTTTTGACAATTCCCATACGATTTATTTGTCCTACCAGGTGGATATATCTTTCAATGAGTTGTTTCATGTTTTCTCCCGGATGAACATTGAACACTTCAAATTCTTTGTTCAGTAATGCCTTCTTTCCTTTTCTCACCTGAGTACTTCCTTGGCTCTTAATCGTAAAGCTAGCCACAGCGGTTGAGCATCGTCTTCATGCTGTAAGAGAACCTAGATATCCTCCTTTATGGCTTGCTGGAGGAGTTTTATCATCTTCTTTTCATTAACGTATTTTTCTCGTTCTTCTTCGGTCAAGTGAGCTAACGTTTTCTCAATTCCAAGTTCATTAAGAGGCGCTTTCTATTTGTTCTCGAGAGCAAACCAGCAGTTTAAGTTTGTTGCTTGAACTCAGTTCATGAAACGCTCACTCCAACTCTCATAGTCTTTGATGTTCATGAGTTTTGGAGGCTTTGTTGTGGTTGCCATTTCATTTTCTAGATTCATGTTCTGAGCTGCTACAGAAGCTGTAACTGCTTGTGTGGCAAATGCGTTATGGAATTCTTTGTCACCTGACATCTTGACAATACTTATAACAGAAAACAGATTAGAACAGGTTAACTTGAATTTGACTGAAAAAATAAGAAAACACTGGGAATTTTTGTACGAAATGTTGTCCTGGATTTTCGTGCGAAAAGTTATTGATTTTCGTACGAAAATTTTAACTTCATGCGAAAACTATGTTCTTTGTGAGTTCAAACTTTTCTGATGTTAGGTTCCTGATTTTCGTACGAAAATTCTTGTCTGCTTCGAACACTTGTTCACAATTTCACGTTTTTGGCAATTTCAAGCATGATTTTGATGGATTTTAGGTTTGTATGTTTCAGTGATATGTTCAGAATTGATTTTAACACGTTATACTAATAACCTAGTCCAAATTGTCCATAAAATCCTTCAGATCTAGATTAAGTTCCAAGAAAGAGTAGAATAAGAGTTTCCAATGGATGAATCTTGAACATTGAAAGTTGAATACAACTGAAACTTGGTTGTTTGTTCACAAATCAGACCTTAAGGCTCTGATACCACTTGTGAATGCTAGGATCGGACCCAACTTATGAGCTTCCTGTCAGACTTGCTCAGCTAACAGAGACGGAATTCATTGTTAGCTGATTGAACAAACAAACGAACAAGCGTGATGATTACTGCTTAACCGTCTGTATCTTATATTGATTAACTTCGTAAAGATTACAGACTCGAGCAGGGCTTCGCCTCTGATCAACAAAAACAGCACGCTAGACAAACATCCTAAGTCACCTATTTATAGGCAAGACATGACAGCACCTAGGGACTTAGGACAAGGGATTTTCGTAGGAATTTTTCGTACGAATATACTTTCGTGCAAAAATTCTACATGTCAACAAAAATTTTCAACATATAACATTTGACGTTGCGAAACCCTATCTATTCACAAACTCATCCTAGACGTAGGCAATAGACATATGTGCACCAACATCAAGGTCACTGATAAAAATGGAACCAAAATTATTTTAGAAAAACATGAGGGATCCTCAACATCTGAGGAAGTTGAAAAATATCAATTCAAACCCACATGGTCGGATGAACGTGACATCCATGAAAACTTCAAACCAATGGACTTTCAAATATTGATGGTGTAACACCCCGACCGCGTAAAAACAACAAACCGTGACGGAAACATCGGGAAGTCACGTTACAAAGACTGTTTCACAACCATGGCATTTAAAGTTTTGGTATTATTGCATTAATAATAAGATTTCATTGTCTTGAGAATTAAACGAAACAAAACATAAATAAATTGTCTTTCTTGTTTTACAGTCACTAAGGCCCATCCATTCTATGAGATCCATGCATTGTAATTCGTCACACCTAAGTTCCTGAAACACATGTGATAACGAGTCAGCAAAAATATGCCGGCGAGTACATAGGTTTTGTAAGTGTGTCAAGTTCATGGCCTTGTATAAGTACTGTAATACCTCGTTAGACTACTAGAGTCGTTAAGTGAAAACCTTCTATTAAAGCGTTTGGTATTGCAATAATAATTAACAAACTAAAACAAGTTGGTTAAAGTTTATAAAAGACTTGTAGCCATGAATCTTTACTAAAACATTTTTTTTGTAAAACCGAGTAGTAAATAAATTTAAAAGAATACTTTGTATGTTTTATATCTTTAATTGAAAATCATTGCGTGTCATCGTTCAAAACCATTTGTTCAAGTGGTTAAGATAAGGCCACGGTATGTAATACAATAAAAACACTTATATATAGGAAGTACCAACGGCGTATCCACCATGCTTTTATTATATTACACCCGTCTCGTTATCTAAATCACCTATTGTAAACAAATATTTCAATCGTCCTTGTTACAAACCAATCGTGCAATCGTCCTTGTTATAAACCAATCGTTCAATCGTCCTTGTTATATACCAATCGTTCAATCGCCCTTGTTTTATTTGTGAAAACTTCTGGTCGTTTCATGAATACATTCAAACCTTTGTTGACTCGTCCAAGATCACCAAAGGGTCTCTCATCATATAACAAACCACCAAAGGGTTCGGTACAAATACAGTTTCGGTCATTCCCCAAACTTCCCCACAAACACCGGGAATTTTTGTAACGGGATTGTCAGTCCTAGGTACCATAACCTACTATTGGTCGGCTTGGCCAAAGCTAACTTAATGAATGTCATTCTTGTTATGGATAAAACACACCAACAAGTTCGTTCACATTATTGAAATCGTATTGTTTTATAAACCATAGTCTTTGTTTTGTAAAACTTGAAAAGGATTTAACACATATGAATCACCCCAAAATATTTGCATACGTAAAAGAGGGAACTATGTACTCACATGGGATTGCAAAGTATTCTTGAATCAAAGATCAACAAAGCTTAGGAGTTCGAGAATCAAGCGTATCCTAAGTGTTTGAAAAGGTTCCTAAGTGCTTTTGACCCGTTATGACTCGTTAAGATAGTTTACGCTACTTTGCAATGAGGTCTTATAAACCAAATGAGTGTTGGAACTCATATGAAATGGTTTAACAAAGTATACATTCTGATTTGAAAAGGTTCCTAAGTGCTTTTGACCCGTTATAACTCGTTAAGGTAGTTTACACTACGTTAACGTGTCATTTACGTAAAAACGTGTTCGGATGGTTAGATATGTCCTATGTTTTATGCCTAAGTAAGTTTACTATAGTTGCAACATCAGTTTATATGTCAAAACATTGGTCACATATGCTTAAAGTTGATTTATGCGCAAAAAGGGCATTATGGTCATTTATAAAGACATAATAGGCAACTTAACGTAACCTAACCGAACGACATGACCATAAGGTATAACCTCATAGTGTTATTCCCTATACAACTATGGCCACAAATATGTCTTTGATCGGATCCTAAGATCGACCATGTCAAACTAAGTTATAAAAATGTTATGGTATCAAAACTTAGTGTTTTGATACCCGAAAATAGTTCCGTCGCAAAATGCACATAATGCGCATTTTGACCGAAACTTTGACTCGTCACTTCGACTAGGAAACGTGGTAATTAGTAGGTGTGATGCTATAGATCATAACGTTCATGATTTCTATCACGTTACAAAGTTCAATTGAACGTTGTCTTGACCAATTAATGGTCGAAGCTGAAAGTCAAACACTGTTTAACTTTTCGCTTGAAATAGCTAAGAAATAAATAAACAAGACTAGTTAGAACACTCACCTGTGTTCTAGGATGAAGAAAACTCAGTTAGGAAGCCTCCAACAAAGTGGTAGCCTCCATGTAGAGTAGATAAGAAAAAATGAAGGAAATGAGCAAGGAAAATGACCAAAATGATTACCTATTTATAGTAATCTTGAAGCCATAAGATCATTACACATGTCCAATGTGTGTGCATTATCCTAGGGAGGTCCTAACACATGACTCTTGAAGATGGAATGGTGGAAAATGCGAGTTCTTGGTGTCTAAGCAATGAAACAAGAAGCTACCACACAACCTGCTGATCTAAGCATGTCTTACGGACTGTAAGGTCCCTTGGATACGGTCCGTAAAGACCCCTACTGGCAACATGTTTGAAAAATGACAGAACAGGCCCCTGAACTCGTTTTGTCGTGTTTTGGCATTTCTAATACCAGTTAACCTGATTTTTAAGCTTTATAAGGACGATAAAGGTTAGGGAACTTGAAATATGCCCGAAAATGTCACGGATGTTGGTTCGTTTGGTTGTTCGGTTGCTGTTTTCACTTAATTACGACAAACGCTTTAATTAATGCTTAAACGATCGTAATTGCGTAACGAATGGTATTTTTGCATTCCAATCATTAGTATATAAGATTTTAATGATTACAAAAATTTTTGAATGTACGTACGTGTTTCGTATTAAGAAATACACGAATCGGCGTACTTTCGTATATTTTGAAAAATAGTCCCTAGAGTTGCATAAGCATGTTTTTGCCATACCGAAACCCTCAAAACTTATTTCTAGGTTATGTAAAGGGTTTTTAGAGTGTGTTTAGCTTATGTAATTGTTCCAGAGTGTACGTCACGTTAAACTGATTACGTTTGCGTAACAGTTTGCGATTTCACTTCCAAAAGTTGTTTGAAAGTTTGAAATCGTGCAAGAATTGAATATGTGCAATTGTTATGATATATAAATAAATCTCAGAAATAAAACAAAATATTTCATTGATTGATAACTTGTTTTGGAGTCGTTACATGATTGAATCACCACAAATGTCACAGTGTCCCATACTTTAAGAAATCTCGCCCCGAAATTTAATTAGAGGAAACTTGTGGAAATAAATGTGGGTATTTCGCTTTCATTTGATCCTCTTGTTTCCAAGTAAATCCTGGGTCATGTTTGGATTCCCAACAAACTTTGACTATCAGTATTCTTCTTCGCTTAAGTTTCTTGACTTCACGGTCCATAATCTCCACTGGTTTCTCAACAAAGTGCATTATGTCATCAACGTGAATTTCGTCGAGGGGGATGTGAAGATTTGCATCGGCTAAACATTTCTTTAGATTACATACGTGTAATGTTGGGTGAATGTTCCCAAGTTCAGGAGGTAGCTCAAGTTGGTAGGTTACCTTTTCGATTCTCTCAACGATCTTGAATGGTCCAACGTATCGTGGTGCAAGTTTTCCTTTCATTCCAAATCTGACCACTCCTTTGCACGAGGATACCTTGAGTAGGACGTGATAACCAACTTGAAACTCCAAGGGCTTGCGTCCCTTGTCCACATAACTCTTTTAGCGGCTTCTAGTTGTCAGAAAGTTATCGTGTATTTTCTTGACTTTGTCTGTTTGTCATGAATAAGTACATGTCTAGTGAACTGAGACTCTCCAACTTCATTCCAATAGACAGGTGAATGACATTTTTGACCGTATAGAGCTTCGAAAGGTACCATGTCGATGCTGGCATGATAACTATTGTTGTAGGAGAATTCGATCAACGGTAGATGCGAATCCCAACTACCACCAAAGTCGATCACACATGCTCTAAGCATATCCTCCAGTGTTTGAATTGTTCTCTCGGTTTGTCCATCCATTTGAGGATGATAAGTAGTGCTAAGATTGAGTTTGGTTCCCATAGCAGATTGCATGGTCTTCCAAAAGTGAGATGAGAACCGAGCATCTCTGTCAGATATTATGTCCAAAGGAACACCATGACGAGATACAATCTCATCAATATAGATTTTGGCGAGTTTGTCCGCAGAGAAATCCTCACGAATTGTCAAAAAGTTGCTGACTTTGTTAGACGATCGATGATTACCCAAATAGCATCATGACCTCTAGATGTGCGCGGTAGTTTAGTAATGAGATACATTGCAATGTTCTCCCACTTCCATACTGGTATTTCTTGTTGTTCAAGCAAACTAGATGGGCGTTGATGTTCAGCCTTAACTTTGAGACAAGTTAGGTAGTTTGACACATGCAAGGCAATTTCCGCTTTCATACCCGGCCACCAATACTGGGTATGGAGATCCTTGTACATTTTGTCTACACCAGGATAGATTAATAATAGAGTAACCCATTATCTTACGTTTCAAGTTGAAGTTCGAGATTTTGAGGTGGCTCATTTTTCAACAAGCTTTGGTTTACACATGTACGTTGTGCTTGAAGGACACGTGTCTAGATGTCAGATTGAATTCAAACACAATGAAGCTTGACACGTTCCTTACGACTAAGCGCATCGACTACGACATTCGCCTTGCCAGGGTGGTAGCGAATTTTGCAATCGTAGTCGTTCAAGAGTTCGACCCAGCGTTGTTATCTCATGTTCAGCTCCTTTTGATTAAATATGTGTTGGAGACTTTTGTGGTCTGTGAAAACCACACATTTTGTACCATAAAGGCAGTGTCTCTAAATCTTGAGAGCAAAAACTACAACACCTAACTCAACATCATGAGTTGTGTGTTTTTCTAGTGGATTTTTAATTGTCTTGACGCATAGGCTATGGTTTATCTTGTTGCATGAGAACACAACCAAGGCCTAGATTCGATGTGTCATAATAGACAACAAAATCATCGTTGCCATCAGGTAAGATAGGAGTATTGCAGAGTTTTTGTTTCAGAGTTTAGAAGGCTTCCCCTTGTTTGGGTCCCACTCAAAAGGCTTATTCTTTTGAGTTAAAGTAGTGAGGGGAACCGCGATCTTTGAGAAGTTCACGATAAAACAACGATAATACCCAGCAACATCAAGAAATGAGCGAACTTCTGTGGGAGTAGTGGGTGTGTTCCAATCCTTAATCGCAACGATTTTGGAAGGATCCACATGTATACCTTACTCGTTGACTATGATTCCAAAGAATTGAACTTCTTTCAACCAAAACTCGCATTCGGAGAATTTAGCATATAACTGTTCTTTCTTTAGTAGTTCCATTGTTAATCGGAGATGGTGTTCATGCTCGGCTCGAGACTTGGAATAAATGAGGATGTCGTCAATGAAAACAATGATGAATTTGTCCAAATAGGGTTTACAAACCTAATTCATCAAGTCCATGTAGACGGTAGGAGCATTTGTTAACGAAAAGGCATGACAGTAAACTCGTAGTGACCGTATCGAGTATGGAAGGCAATCTTGGGAATATCTTCCTCGAGTACACGAAGCTGATGATACCCAGAACGCAGATCGATCTTGAAAAGCAAGTAGCACCTTGTAGTTGATCAAAAAGATCATCAATGCGAGATAGGGGATATCGATTTTTAATCGTGAGTTTGTTGAGATCACAGTAATCGATACACATGCAGAAAGATTCATCCTTTTTTTCACAAATAGGACAGGAGCGCCCCAAGGTGAATAGCTCGGACGAATGAATCCTTTGTCAGATAATTCTTGAAGCTGTTTCTATAAGTCTTGCATCTGAAACGGTGCAAGACGGTAAGGAGATTTAGCTAATGGGTTGGCGCCAGGTTCAAGATCTATGAAACTCAACTTGACGAGCTGGGGGTAAACCAGGTAGTTCTTCAGGAAAGACCTCAGGATAATCTCGAACAACGGAGATGTCCTTAATAGTTTTGCTTTTGCCTTTCTCCTCTATGATATGTGCCAGGAAGCTTATATAGTTCTTTCGCAAGTATCTTTGGGCTTGGTACAAGTCATGAGTTTAAGATTACTAGCGGGTTTTTCTCCACGAACTTCTAAGACTTCACCAGAGGGAAAAGGTATTTGAACTATCTTGTCATAACAGATCATCTCAGCATGGTGTTTAGTTAAGCACTCCATTCCTATAATGATGTCGAAACTCCCAAGTTGCATTAGCGTGAGGTTAATGGCAAAAAGGTGTTCACCACTAGCTATTTCGACTGTCAAGGGCTTTCCTAGTTTAGTTCTCGGCACTGAAAGCAAGGGTTCAAAGGCTAAGGACACAAAACTTCTATCAGCACCCGAATCGGAAAGAACTGAAGGAGGACGATTGTGAACAAGGAACGTACCGTTAACGACTACGTTATAAGCACGGGCCTCGTTGGTGTTGATATTGAATGCTCGTTCACGAGCTTGATTAGCATTGACTAGTTTTGGGCAATTGTTCTTATAATGACCCATTTCGCCGCAGTTAAAATATGACCCAAGTGGGAAGTAAGGTAGAACGGGATTTGCTTGTGGTTAAACAGGGGTCTGTGAAGCTTGGTTTGGGTTGAAACTACAGATGTTGGCTACGTGACCGAGCTTTCCGCATGTAGTGCATTGTCGACACTGCAGATGAGCTTGGTGGGGACCATTGCACCGGTTACATAACTGTGCAGTTCCCGTATAAGGTTTTCTTGCAGGAGGCTGAACTTGTTGGTTTTGGGGAGTTTGATTAGGTTGTGCAGTCACGCTTCCTTGATCGTTTGGAAGGTTCGGCTTTGTTTTCCTTTGTTTTCTCTTGAGTAGCCTTGGTGGATTATTTCTTGTCGCCTTTGCGATGAAGGTTGCCCGTTTTGACCTGTGACTCAGTCAAAGTTGCAGCTAGTTCGATAGCCTGTCGAACAGTAGTAGGGTTACTTCCAGTAACAATGTCCTGAACAGGGTCTGGCAAGCCATTGATATACTTATCAAAAGGCGTCACCATCGTCGGACACAACAAACTTAACTCCTTGTACCTGTCAGTATAAGCATGATGTTCTCCACTATGTTGCTTAAGATCATGGAATTCATTCTCGAGCGCCCTTTGCTCGTGGCGAGGGCAGAATTCCCTCATCATAAGAGCCCTAAGCTCTTTCCAAGTTTGTGCCATTGCCACTTCGGCACCTCTATCTCTCATATACCATTCCACCATGTAAGAGCTCTTTTCTTGAATACACTCGATGCAAACTTGACTTTTCGCTCATTCGGGCATTGCGCATGACGGAATGTGCTTTCGAGACTCTCAAACCATTGCAGGAGCCCAGTAGCTCCCTCAGACCCAGAAAACTGAAGTGGTTTAGCCGAACAAAATTGTTTATAGTTGCATGGAGCAGGTGCATTGTTGTTGTTATTGTTATTTTTGTTCGCTTGATTTAGTTGGGTCACGAGATTTGGGAGTACAGCAGCAATTTGCTTAGCAATAAGTGCCGCCATTTCGTCATTTTGAGTTGCATCACGTCAAGGAGGCATTCTAAAAGAAAACATGAAGGAAGATACGTGAGATTGATATGGAAATAAGTCAAGAGTGGTATTGAAATTATCGACGAGATAAGGATGGTGGTTATTCGTTCATTTCCCAAAACAAACAAACGACACACGGTGGCTAATCAAAGTAAATGGGTCTTTATAATGTATCGCGAAGACATGCTTTAGCCTATAAGTTGACACTCACCCCAAGTGTTAGGTCGCTCATTGATAGCACAGGAACCTAATTTGGTATCTAATGTCCAATTAGGCGGAAACTAAGTGACATGTTAATCAAATATACAAGAATTACTCGTTAAACTTTCTGTTTATTGATCTTAAAGTTCAATACATTCAAGTTCCAGATCGGACAGAGCTTCGCCTCCGAGTTGCCAAAAGTTACAAATGAAATCCTATAGACTACTATTTATAGGCAATCAAGTTTGCTGGGTATAGAGAAGTTCTGGCGAACTTGCTTAGAACAAGTTCGACCGAACTTGTTCCAAAATTCATTTTTCGGGCGAACTTGATCTATCATTTACATAAATACGACATTTCTAGCATAATCTAGCCCAATCTAAACAGACTCGATACAAGACTAAGACGTAGACATAATGTACTAACAGACTCCCCCTTGGATATCGTCTTCGTCTTGATTAGTCTTCAAAACTCTATCTTTATCTGCAGCGTCCAAAGAAGTTCTTGTAAGGCTTCTTTCTTCTTTCTTGCACAGGAATAGGCATTTGATCTGTAGGTGGCACTTTAGTCATAAATTGGAAACCTCTAAGTCTTGCCTCTTTAGTCTTTTCTTGAAAACGTTCCAGATGCCTTTCTTCCTTTAAAAACTCTTTACACTCTAACTCTCTCCAACTAGATTCCCACATTCTTCCTGAATTTATGCCATGAGCGTAGAAAACATTTACGATCCTCTGATACTGCATCGCTTGCACCTCTTCGCGCTTTTCGTAACATATCTGTCAAAAGAATAGACATAAATATCCTCTTTAGAACAATTCACTAGCCACATCGGGTCTAGTATGCGTATCGTTCTCCATAACCCCCACAAACCTTCTTTCTTAAACACTTTAGCTGATCTTTCTTTCGTTCTATCCAAGTGTTCTTCAAACCTCAACACTATTACTGCTTCACACGTTGTAGGATCAACCTGCCACCATTTGAAAAATGGATAGAAATCTTGTTCTATTGGCATTAGGGCATGTTTTTCATCGCTCGCGGATGCTTCATAATCAACGTTATGTCTTTTTCTCCCGTTTTCTTATTTGTTTTGATTCTGCGCTTCCGTATAAACGGTTTCCAATATTTGAATCCCTGTGTCACTTATAACTTAATCATTTTCCCACAATAATTGATCAATATACTTCGTGGTAGCTCACATTTCTTGTCTGCACTAACTATTCCACATCCCAATACGGTAGCGTACTAAAATCTGCCAAGTGTTTGAAGTACTGAACCCCAAATTCATGTTTAATGGCGTAGACATTTAGCTCTTTCAACCATCCCCAACTTAGGATATCACCTAATGACTTATCTGCATCTTTGGTAAAGAATGCTAACGGTCGTCGGAACTTTCTTTCTCTTGGCATTTCTTTAAACTAGGACTTTTTAGCTTTAGCAATCTCTTCTTTAGTCATAGGCTTCAGAACTTTACCTTCTCGCACAGACTCAGCTATCTTTTATTTTAACAGATCTTTATTTAATTGCTCGTACATCTCTTCAAATGTAGGAAAGCTATCTGTATTCATACCAACATACTTTTCTGCTTCATTTGTTTCATCATCTGACCAGTCTTCAATAATCACCTTATTATAATCATCTGCATCATATCTTTGTTTGTAGCAGTATTCATTCAGTTTAAATGTATCTATGTTAAACACTTGCTATTCAAAATCAAAATCAAACGTTTCAGCATCAACGTTTACCCCTTAGCCAAATCTTCCTTCCAATAATTATGGACAAATTCACCTTCCTCCACATTATGCTCTAGCATTAATACCATTGGCTTCGTAGGCATAGCAACAACAGGCATTGCAACGATCGCTTCAGATAAATCTTCATCAGTTTGCCCTGCTCGTCATGTTTGCTCCCTCTGATTTTGATCTTCCATCCGGTTTGCATCATCATTCAATAGTGAAGAAAAAGCAAACTTTCAATCCAACTCCACCTTGACCATCAATAGGTTCTTCATCATTATCATCGTCTTCGGCTTCTTCATCGTCTTTTTGTTCTGTTTCTTTCTCAGGGATAATCTCAGACTCAGAAGCTTTCACAGATTCAATCACAGACTTAGTTGTTTCAGGCATTCCTTCTATCACATGCTTGTCTTTCCCCTGTTCAGTCACCTATTTCTCTTCTATATCTTTTGCCTCTTGCAAATCCAATCTAGCATATTCTGCAGAAAAATCAATCCCCAGACTGTTCGATAATACTTTCTATAGTCTGTTAATTCTTCTATCATTCAATTCCCACTCAGATCGTAACTCAGCAATCTCTTTCTGCAGTCGTTCATTCGCATCTTGCAGACTTTCAATTAGGGCTTTCAAGTATCCACGATCACCTTACAAGAATTTTACTTTGTCGTTTAAGATTTCCTTCTCAACTTCGCTTTGCTTTACTATTTTCTCTAAAGTAGCTTTCTCAGCTTCATTCTTTGATACTTTATCTTCCAGAGCCTTAACTCTTTTCTCCGGTTCATCAACATCAGACTCTGGGAAGAAATCATTCAAATCTTGAATATCAACTGGTTCATCAGGAATATTACCAAATATCTTTGACCTCGGAGTAGTCTTTGGAGTAGACTTTGGAGTACTCTTCGGTGTAGGAACTTCTTTTGGAATAGAGCTTTCTGGTTGAGAAGTTGTTGGAGGATCTTGTGACACAATGATATGAACTTCAAGTAAATCAGACTCAGGAGGTTCTTGTGTGACTCCTGTCTGTACAATCGTCTCTTGAACTTCAGAAGTTTGAATCTTTTCAGTCGCAAGAGGTTCTTGTGTAGCTCCTGTTTCTTTTGCACCAGAAGGTTCTTGTGGACTTCTGTGCTTTTCTTCTTGAAAATGTAACGACGGCTTTTCAGCTTTTGACTTTTCTTGCCTTTGGTACTCAGATACCCTGTAGTCTTCAATGATGTATCTGTTGCAGAAGACTTAACGCAATTCCCTTTTTCTTCGGTCTCTCTTCATCAGAACCCTTCTCAATCTCCGGTTCATAATCAGCATCAGTTTCCTTTATCTTCTCTGACTCCTTTTCAGCAATTGGTTTCTTTGTTGCTCTTTCAAGAGAATCATCACTATCTTCATCTTTTTCGGACGTTGCAGAGATCACATCATCTTCTTGAGTATCTTTCTCAGTCTCTTGACTTTCATCATTCACATCAACACTGAACCAGCTTCAGGATGAACATTTTCAAGTTCTGCTTCGTCGATCAACATAGTTTCGACTTTCTTTGACTTTCGAGGCGTTTTCTTCTTCTCTTCAACTACTTTCTTTAAGAATCAGTCGATGCGCTTTTCCTTGAAAGTTGATAACCATTCTAATTAAGCGTTCTTTTCTTTCTCGTCACCCGGTGGTGCAACATAATCAGCTGAAACAATAGCACCCAATAGTGGCTTTGCAACCGGCGCTGAAGCTAGCTTTTGAAATGTAATCAACTTCTTTATAGTTGTATCATCCAAGTGGCTAAGATAAACAATATCGTTCGGATCCTTCGCAATCTTCTTGAATTTAACATCGATGAGCATCTGCCTCGGATTCATAAAGAGCATGTTCGTTCCCATGTTGTTCTTCATGTGAGTGAATACTAGCTTCGAGAAATTGAATTTCTTGTTTAGAATCAATGTTGTAGCCATACACGCCATATAATCTTGGACGTCGTCTAATCCCGCTTTTCAATGGCTGAATGCATGAATAATCACGTGCATCAAGAACTTGTAGTGATTCGGAACTCCCCTTTCTTCAAGCTTGATTCATTTATGTGCCCTTTGTAGCCCATTCTGCAAAAACAACCTCGTACCATCCTTTGATCAAGTAGCATCGGATCATTCGCTTCGTCGTTGAAATTCAATACTTTGCGGATGTCAGCTTCAGTCACTGCAAACTCCTTATCTTCATTTCCAACACGGATAATCGACTTTATCACTGTATTGTCTTCGTTTAGTGATGCGGCGTTCCAAAATCTATATACATGAGACCTATATACCACCATCTTTTCCATGATCGCAATATGAATCGGAATTCGTTCCTTGAAGTTGAGAATACTGTCATATGCTTCTAGAGATGGACAGACAGTCTTGTCAAGTGTTATGCACGTATTATGAAATTTATTGAAACGAAGTTAGATGTTCTGCAAACACGAGAATCGAGACAAAGATTAGCATTTTTTTTACAATTTTCACAAACCTTATATCAAGTTCGGGCGAACTTCATAGACATAAAAACATTACATTTGTATCAAGTCCGGCCGAACTTATCAAAACATTTTGATTAATCTTTAAACAAGTTCGGCGAACTTGTACAAGTCTTATGAAGTTGAACACGTTTAGACAAGTTCGGGCGAACTTGTCAAAGACTCATGACTTTTGAAAACCATCAAACAAGTTCGGGCGAACTTGTGAAATTTACTACATTTTAACATTTTAGGACAAGTTCGGCCGAACCTGGTTCAGAGAACCAATTTGACAAGTCCTGGCGAACTTGTCATCTTTTTCAATCAAAGCCTGCAACAACATGTTTATGCCATTCTGATCAAAATTAATGATACGTTAATGATACGTTTAGGATCATTTGTGGTTGCATAACACATTTTATGGTTCAATTTATCCTAAAACGCCTTAAACTAAGTCCATTAATCAAGTTCAGATTTAGTTCGTTCAAAAACTATCAATTCATGGTCCAATCCCGAATTACTCAGCATAGCCATGATAATTAGTGTGCTAATCACTCAGTCACTGAAAATTTGGGTAGCAATTCGACTTAAATTGTGCAAATCGAAGTTTGTTCAATATCGCCTCAAGTTCGCTCTGTGTTCAAAGTATCAGGTAATGAAGTTCGGGCGAACTTCTGCCTTATATAGGTAACAAGTCCGAGCGAACTTGTTAACACCAAACAATAATAAACAGTAAGTCCGGGCGAACTTGTTGATTACTTCAGTTGGACCATACCTCTTCAAGTCCCCCCAGTCCAGTGTTGCTCCTATGCGCAAGTAGCAAGTAGGTGGAGCACTGGACTCATAAAAAATTATAGTGCTTTTGTAAATAGTCGCGCCGAAGGCAAAAGGAAATTCCTGAAGAAGAAATCCTTAGGATAAGGAGAGGCAATTTTCAATTTTGAAAAAGCTATCTTGTGTCAAGGGTTGGTGAGAGAACACGTGCTTCTGTAATGTTTTGAGCACTGTTGGACAGCTGTCAACAGTTGTCAATCGTACAACATTAATTGCCTGATGGTAAATGTGGTTCACACGCGCGCGTGAGGGACATTTTCTTTTCCCCACTCGCCCTGCTAGTGTCTAGGGTTCTGAAAAAGTTGTGTCAGGATCTAAGTTTGAATTGATTGCTGTTTTTGTTTCAAGTATGGAAAATGATTGAAAACAGAAAATAAATGCAGCGGATTAATGGAAAACTTTTACAATAATCAATTGGTCGTTTGTTTTCATCATCATCATGCTTTCAAGTAATTTAAACTATTGCATGTGATTCGCAAACTCCCCCTTAGCCCAATAACAATCGTTTGATAGAGAAATGAAGAAGAAATGCGAAATTGATCTTTTTAAGAAGACAAGTGTTAGATGTTACATTGAGCGCCTATTTATACTGATTATCTAACCACTGACCGTCTTTCAATGACATCAGGGTTGATAGTGACAGCTAACAAACGTAACTAACTACAAACACTGCTTAGAATAAACTATCAGTGCATAGCACTGTTACATTGATTAATCTAATACAAAACTAAGAATTGTTGCGTATCCTCTGTTCTTGTGATCTTCTATCAGTGGTTGGGAGTTTCTTCTGTCGGAGATGTTGGAGAACGGATCTTCGAAGTTTGGTAAGGTGCTAGAACTGGTGGGAATCTCTTTGACAACAGGCTGGGAGCTAATATGTTAATCTGAAAAGATAAAGCGATGAAAAGTTCATTAATTTGAAACTTTGATTTTGAAAATATCAACAGTTTGTTTGTAACGGGTCAAACCGGGTCATTAACTTGGACTCGGCAGACAAATCGATTAACCAAGGTCATTAGCTTGGACTTGGTCAACTGAGTGGATTTTCATAACTGGTAAAAAGTTGGAAAGTTCAGGGTTAAAAATGAAAATTTTGAAAAAGTTTAAATTTTGAGGTTTGGCAAGTTCGGCCGAACTTGCTAAACAATATCAAGTTTCGCGAACAGCAAGTTCGACCGAACTTGCAGATGATTGTTTGTGTTTTAAATAATAAGTTTGCTTGAACTTCACTGGGTATTCATGTTGGGCTTAGCAAGTTCGCCCGAACTTGACATGGTATAAATACCATTCAAGTTCGGCCGAACTAATTTACTTGTTATCAGAATACTTGAGCGAACTTGAGCGTTTAGAGAGAATTTCTGCGAAATTGACACTTTTGAGCCATTATACTGTCCGATTGAAGTCTGCTTTTGGTGATTTGCACACCAATCACAATGGCAGAGGTATATAATTGTGATTAATCAGTGATTGAACCTTAAACAAACAAAACCGAATCTAAAAATTAAAAATTGATAGATTTAGGTGTTGGTGGACAAAATTGAACATAGATTCTGAATCTACACCTAAAATCGACTGTATAACTAGTTTTGATTGATCTGAAACAACTGTTTGAATGTTTGAACTTGTTTGGTCTGTTGAAGAAGACGACAAGTTCGGCCGAACTTGTTTCCAAAACATGATTAAATGATCTGTAAGATATTCGACCGAACTTGTTTATTAAATTGTTTTGATTCAATCATGTTCGACCGAACTTAATGAAAAAGAGAGTTGTCTAAATCGTAAGTTCGCCCGAACTTGTTCTTTATTGAGGAACATGTGTTTCAGATATGTTCGGCCGAACTTAGAAAAAAATGAATGATAAAAAATTGTTGTAAGTTCGCCCGAACTTACATTTGAAAATGGTGAACATGTTTGTCACATGTTCGGGCGAACTTGATGAAAATAGAATGTTACAACACCTAATCAAGTTCGCCCGAACTTGATTAAAGTGTTAGAAAAAAAATTTGTGATTTTTTCTCAAAAAGCGTGCTAATTGTTTTATGTCATTTTTCAGGCACAGATTCCAGCGCGTGTTATCTCAGTTGAGTTTTCCAAAACTCACAATACATGCATTATGCTTGACAAGTCTATTTGTCCATCGCTGAAAGAATATGATAGTATCTTGAAGTTTCTCGAAGATAGTCACATTCGCCGTGCAATTACTGAGCGCACCGTATCATATCGTTCTCATATTGTTCACTTCTGGATGAACGCAAGCTTGAGCACTGACGAGAAGACAATCTCTTCTACAATACAAGTTGGTGATGAGCTAAAGCCGTTCACAGTAACCGAAGGTGATATTTGAAGAATTTTGGAGCTCAAAGATAAAGAGGACGATCCGATTCATCCAGACGAAAAGATGGTTTGCGGATGCTTTTTCCGCATGGGATACAAAGGGAGTGTAAACAAACCAAAGCTAAAGAAAGGGAAGTGCCTAGCCCCTACAAGCTTCTGATTCATGCATTGATTCATACCTTTAGCCATCGCAAAGCTGGTTTGGATGATGTACATGATTATTTGGCTAGCATGGCAACGGCGCTTATTTTGAAGAAGCCGTTTGACGTTTCGAAGTTAGTGTTCACTCATATGTCAAAGAACATGGAGGATTCGAGATTATGTCTATATCCAAGATTTATTCAGATGCTGATTGATGAAAAGTATCCTAACATTGCTCGAGATCCGAATGACGTGCTTTATCTAGTTCATCTGGATGAAACTACAGTGAAAAAGCTTATCAAGTTCCAAAAACAAGCTTCAGCTCCTATTGCCAAGCCAGTATTCGGAGCTATAAAAGATTCAGATTATGTCTCGCCACCTGGAAACAAATAGAGAAAGGATGGTAGTGACGACGAAAAAGAACTTAAAGCCGAGCAGGAGTGGTTTAAAGAATTCAAACCAAAGGTAAGGAGTGAATGGTTTTTGGAGGCTGAAGCCGATAAGCCAAAGAAAAAGCATGCTGCTAAGAAAGTTGAAACTTTGCTTGTTGATGAGGAGGAACCTGAAAATGTTGAAGCAGTTGCTGGATCGAGCACTGCAGTTGTAATTGAAAGCCAAGAGACAGTGAAGTCGACTCAAGAAGAGGTAATTTCTGCTACTTCCGAAAATGAAGAATCTGATAAAGAGCCAGAAAAGACAAAGGCTGAAATTAGAGCAGAAAAAGAAAGGAAATTAGATGCAGATTTTGATCCAAATGCTGAAAAAGAATCTGATGAGGAGAGGCCTAAGAAAAAGGCGAAGCGTACAAAGTCTCCTGCAATTGAAATATCAAAGAAGACTACAGGGTCACCGCATACAAAAGGAAAAATAAAAGCTAAGAAAGCTCAGAAAGCGGTGAGCAAAAGATATAAAAGCAAGGTGCAAAGCACAGAAGCCACACAATAACCTTTGGGTGCTTAGGAGAAAGGAGCCACACAAGAACCTCCTCCACAAGAACCTCCTGTTATCGTTCATGTTGAAGCTGAAAGGCAAGGAGTTACACAAGAACCTCCTGTGTCTGAATTTGTTGAAGTTCTGATCGCTGAATCGCCTAGTGCTCCAAAGACTTCTGCTCCTGAGAGTTCTACACCGAAGAAGTCTACACCGAAAGCTGCAACACCAAAAGATTCAACAACAAAGACACCAAGGGGAAGTATGTTTGGAGATATGCCACATGGTCCAATCAGTCTTGAAGACTTGGATGAATTTTTTTCCAGAGACTAATGCTGAAATGTTAGAAAAACGTGTGAAGGTATTGGAAGATAAAGTTGCACAGATTGAGTTAGAAAAGGCTGAGCTTGTAAAGAAGGTGAATCAAAGCAAAGTGAAAAAAGAAATTCTTGATGATAAAGTGAAGGTGAGAATGAACAAGAATATTACAAGGCATTGATAGAAAGTCTGCAGGACGCAAATGAAAAACTACAAACTGAGATTGCAGAATTGAAGAAAATTCAAGCTTTGAATGATTGAAGATTCATCAAATTACAAAAGGTGTTATCCAACAATCTGAATATTGATTTTACTGTTGAATACGATCGTCTGGATCGTCAAGAAGCCAAGGAACATGCTGAGAGACAATTGGCTGAGAGTGGTAAAGGGAAGCAGGTTGCGGGTGAAGCCCCTAAATCTACTGCTGAGAAATCTTCTGATATTCTCGAGAAGCCTACTGAAGATGTTTCAAAAGCTTCTGAGTCTGATATTCAAAAGGTTGACGAATCTGTCAAGCCTTCTGATCCTATTGTTGTTACTGAAGAAAAAGGCAATGAAGAAGCCAAGAAAGAGGATAAGAATGACGAAGAGGAAGAAGGATATGAAGATTGGAATGTTGGAGATGATGATGATGATTTTGATCAAGGTGATGATGATTTTGATCAGGGTGGTACAGGCTTAAATATCAATGAAGCTAAAGTTTCTGATGAGTTTAATTTTTCTGATCTGATGGACGATGAATTGAATCGAATGGAAGATAAAAGCCAGGGGGAGTCAGGGCAAAAAGGGCCTTCAGATGATATTGATTTGTTAGATGTTGATCATTTTGTGAAGCCTATGACTGCAGTACCTACGAAACCTTTAATACTGATGTTGGAACACAATGTTGAAGAAGGTGAGTTTGTACATAATTACTCGAAAGAAGATCTGGCAAAACTAGTTGAGGTTGAAGCTGAGAACTTGGAGTTTGATTTTGAAGAGGTTATGAATGTTAACACATTTGAACCGAAAGAGTATCAGTATGAGAGAAGGTTTGAAGCTGATGAGTACAATCGTGTGATAGTGAAACAGAACAGAAAGCTAAGAATGTTGGTCAGGATTCAGAAAGTTTTCCTACATTTGAAGAGATGTATAAACAGCTGAATGAAGATATGTTGAAAGAGAGGATTGCTGAAGAGCTACGTGAAGGAAAGATTCCTAAACCAATGACCAAAGAAGAGATAGCTGAAGCGAGAAAGTCCTGGTTCAAGGAGATGCCTCATGAACGTAAGTTTCAACATCCACTAGCATTCTTCACCAGAGATAAAGATGTTTCTTTGGTAGATATACTGAGTTGGGGATGGTTTAAAGAGCTCAACATATACGCAATCAAAAGAGAACTTGGAGTGCAATACTTCAAATATCTTGCTGATTTAAAGACATTGCCGTATTGGGATATGGAAGAGCTGGTACAAACAGTGAAGATGAAGACAGTTGATCAATTATTGTGGAAAATGATTAAGTACAAAGCTGAAAAAGGTTGGAATCACTGGAAGCCGTTATTCCGAGACGAAGAGTAAAGATCAACAAGGTTACAGGAGAAAAGGACATAACGTTGATTATGAAACGTCCTAGAGCCATGAGGGATATGCCACTTATGCCGATCGAACATAACTTCTATCCTTTATTCAAGTGGTGGCAGATTGATCCAGCTACATGCGAAGCAGTGATTGTATTAAAGTTTGAGGATCACTTGGATATTGCTAAGGAACGAGTTGAAATGATGGGATATCAAGGTATGAGAGGATTATGGAGGACGATAAGGATTCTAGATCCTATGTGGTTGATTAACTGCTCGAGAGAAGATATAAAATGCCTTTTCTACAGCAAGATTGTTTTTGAATAAAGAGAAAAGGTACAGGCGATGCAGTATCAGAAAGTTGTCAATGTTTGCTATGCACGTGAAGTAAACTCAGGGAAGATGTGGTAGACAAAGTGGAGGGATCTGGAAAGAGTTGAATTTTTAAAGGAAGAAACCAGAAGTGAGGTGATCAAAGAAAAGATGGAAAAAGCGGTAAGGCAAAGTTCGCTCAAGATGGCTAACTTTAAAAGACCACCGCCAACTGATCAGACGCCGGATCCGAAACAAGAGAGACGAAAGAAGCCCTACAAGAACTTCTTTGGTCGGGTACGTTAATGTATATATGAAGACAAAGTTTTGAAGACTGATAAAAGACGAAGACGATATCCAAGGGGGAGTCTGTTGGTGCATAATGTCTATGTCTTAGTCTATTATCGAGTCTGTATTGTATAGAGCTGAATAGGCTAGGTTATGAAGTATTTATCAAATGTTTGTAGCCAAATTCGCTCATAATCTGTATTGTATGCATGTTCGGCCGAACTTGCTAGGAAAGTTCGAGCGAACTTGCACATCTTGGGCCGAACTTGTTGTGCTATAAATACCTAGCTTGTGTGTCTCATTTGTAACTTTGGCATTGTAGAGGCGAAGCTTTGTCAGTCTGTATCCAGAACGTTTGATCTTTAAAACTGACGTTTAACTGATTAATTCTTGTCAATTGGTAACACGACGTAAAATTTCCGCTATTATGGACGTTAGATATCAAATTTAGGTTCCTAAGCATCAAGGATCGGTCTACAAGTGGTATCAGAGCTAGAACAACCTGATTTGATAGCATAGCAGCCATCTGTTGTGCTATGATAGTCGCCAGTTTGGTGTTAGGTGGTGGTACATTTTGTTGAGGAGGCATTCTAAAAGAGGAAAACATGAGAGAAAACGAGTGAGATGAATGTTCGGGAAATGAGATGTCATAAAAATCGACGAAATGAAAGGATGGTGGTCATTCGTCCGTTTACTTGCAACAAACAAACGACACACAGTAACTTATTAAAGTAAATGGGTTTTTATAATGTATCGCAAACACATGCTTTAGCCTATATGTGGACACTCACCCCAAGAGTTCCCAGGTAAGAGTGACTGGTCCGATTAAGTGGATTTGTACGAACACTCTAGCCTTAGACAGAAAACTCAGGGTACATGCACCCACCCTTCCAGATTGCAAGTGTTCACATTATAACCCAAATTTTGACGAGATTTTGAAAACTTTGGAAGGCATAAAGCGCCAGTGATTTGTTTTGGCTTTTAAAATGAATTATACTTTGTTTTGTTTTTTTTGGTAATCACCTAAGGATAGGTGATGGTATTGTTTTAAGATCTAAACACATGATAACTTGTGTTAGGGTCCTAGAAAGGTTAGTCTAGGTCAAAGCATTACTAATAACCTAATTCCCAATAACCATTGGCTCTGATACCAATTCTTTCTGTCACACCCCGACCGCGTAAAACAACAAACCGCGATGGAAACGTCGGGGAGTGGAGTAAAAGAAGTATTGTTTCAACAACCATGGTAAATAAAGTTTTGTATTATTGATTCAAATTGTTTACATTGTCTGGAATTAACAGAAACATAACATAATTTTATTTGTCTTGCTAGATTTTAAGTCACTAAAGCCCAAGTCCGTCCTAAGTGTCGCATAAATCATCCTTAAGCATTAGCTCCTGAAACACATGTGAAAATAGGTACGTCAGCATAAAAATGCCTGTGAGATACATAGGTTTTGTTGATGAGGATTCATGACTTGAAGTTAAATTAATAGTTTTAACGAAAAGTAGTCATGAACCTTGTGAAATATTTTCTTTTATAAAACCATATGAAAATCAATATGGAAATCAAATAAAGAAGGATGTATGGTTAAATAATTAACCAGATGAAAATGAATTGTATAAAATATGCCATTGTAAAACAATGTCTTGTGAAAAATACATGTTATTTGTACCAAATATGTCATGTCTTTGTCTTTGTCAAAGTGGTTTAAATAATGCTATGTAATATCATGAAAGCACTTATATATAGGAAGTACCAGCGGTGTATCCACCATGCTTTTATCATATTACACACATCTCGTTATTTAAATCACTTATCAAATAACCACCAAAAATATCTTGTCTAACAAATGTCAAATGTCATGTGTAACCGAATGTCTTGTATAACCAAATGTTGTGTACAAAACAATGTCTTGAATAAACCAAAGTTTAAATCAAAAGTCATGTTTTGCAAAACCAATGCTTTATTTGATATGAACATTTATGTAGTTATGTTTATCGTATACATTCAAGCCTTGAGACTGTCGGATAAACCCTTATCAAGTCAAAGGTTTATCAAAAATGTTTTCGTATTCTGTCATTCCCTACTTCCAAACAAACCTAGGAAGCGGGGAACAGGATTTGTCAAGTCCTATGGTACCATTACATACTACCAGACGGCGTGATCAATGTTAATGAATGTATTATGTCCCGTTAAACAAACCAAATGTCATAATCAATGTAAACAATGTCATGAAAATGTCTTTAAACCATGTACTAAGTATGCTAAGTCAACATACGAAATAGAAATGTCCATAAAATCGATGTGCTAGCATGCTCATTCAACATACATAGCAAAAATGAATGTAAATCAATGTGCTCATATGATAAGTCAACATATGCCGCAAAAGATTTCTTTGAAATCAATGTGCTAGAGTGCTCAGTCAACATACATAGCAAAACATAATCGAAATCATGTACTATATATGTACTAGATGAACATAGCAAGTATGAAAGCGTGTAAACATGAAAATATCGAGTAGGCACATGTGTTTCACCCCTAAATATTTGAAAAATATAAAAGAGGGGTCTATGTACTCACTTGGGGTTGCAAAAGTATCCTTGTTTAAGAAGAATAATAAAGCGCAAGAGTCCGAGGAATCAAATGGTTCCTAAGATCGGATAACTATGTTAATAAGTCGGGACTTTAATCGGTGGATTGGGTAGAATGATGTCTTATATATCAAATGAGTGTTGGAACTCATATGGTATGATTTAATAAGCTCAACATTCTGATTTGGAAGTGATCCTAAGTGCTTTTGACCCGTAATGACCCATTAAGGTAGTTTACGCTACTTTAACGTGTCATTTGCGTAAACGCGTGATTTGATGGTTAAATTTGTTCTATGATAAGTCTTAAATACCCAGGCATGTTTAATAATGTTGTAATATTAGTTTATATGTCAAAACTTTAGCCACATATGCTTAAAATGAATTTATGTGCAAAAAGGGCATTTTGGTCATTTATAAAGGGCATAATAACGACCTATCATAATACTAACCAAACGACGTGACCCTAAGGTATAACCTCAGAGGGTTATTCCCTATATAACTATGGTCACAAATATGAGTTCGGTCGGATCCTAAGATCGACCAAACGGGTCGGATTCGAAAGTCAAAGCGGTGGTCAAGACCGCTCGACTTACGATCCTAAACAAGCACTAAACTAAAAGTAACGAGTTAGACATGTTAAACATGTGTAACAAGGTTTATAAAACTGATTTGGTATCAAAACAAAGGGTTTTGATACCCGAAAAATAGTTCCGTCGTATAATGCACATTTTGCGCGTTATTGACCGAAACTTTGACTCGTCACCTTGACTAGGAAACGTGGTAATCAGTAGGTATGATCGCTATGGATCATAACCATCGTGATTACGATCACGTTGCAAAGTCCAATTGGACCTTGACTTGACCAATTAATGGTCAAAGCCGAAAGTCAAATAAATGTTTGACTTTTAGCTTGAAATAGCTAAAAAATAAAAAGACTAAGGATGAGATCTTACTTGTGTTTAGAAACACCCAAGATCTCAAAGAACTCAGTAGGATGCCTCCAAAAAGGATGGAAGCAAGCTCCAAGAGTACGGGAGGAAGAAGATGGAAATGAGCAAGTTGTAAAGTGAAAATGAGGGTCTATTTATACTTGTGGATGATGCACAATATCATTCCAAGTGTTAGGCACTTGATCTAGGATCATTACAAGTGTATAATAAGGTGTTGAAACCTGGAGGAGCGTGGCAATTTCGTTTGCTTAGTGTCCAAGAGCTTAAACAAGAAGCTGTCATGAAACTGCTGAGCTGGGGAGTCCTTACAGATCATAAGGGGTATGGGATTACGGTCCGTAAGCCCCTTAGCTGACAGCAACTTTCAAAAGTTGGCAGAACAGGCCCCTAAACACGTTTCGTCGCGTTTTGGCACTTTTAACACCCGTTAACCTCATTTTTATGCTTTATAAAGACGATAAAGCTTAGGAAACTTGAAATGTGTCCAAAAATGTTCCGGGTGTCGGTTCGTTTGGTCGTACGGTTGCAGTTTTCGGTTAATTACGACGAAAATCGTAGTAAACACGCAAATGACCGTAAACGCGTAACGAATGATATTTTGGCATTCCAATCTTAAAATACTAGATTTTAATGATTACAAAAATTTTTGGATGCGCGTACATGTTCCGGATTAGGAAATACGCATAACGGCATAGTTTCGCAGAATTTGCAAAATAGCCCCTGAAGTTGCATAAGCATGTTTTTGCCATACCGATCCCTCGAAAACTTATTTCTAAGTTATGTTAAGGATATTTAGGGGATGTTTTGCTTATTTCTTTGTCCTAGAGTGTATGTCGTGTTAAACTGGTTACGTTTGCGTAACGGTTTGCGATTACACTTCCAGAAGTGATTTGAAAGGTCGAATTTGAAAAAGGATTGAAAATACCAAATGTCATAAGTATTAAAATAAATCTTGGAATAAAACTCAATATTATAAAATTATAAAATTGTTTTGGAATTGTACGATGATTAAAATACACAGATGTCACAGTCTCCCCTACTTTAGGAAATTTCGTCCCGAAATTTAACTAGACGAAACTTGTGAGAATAGATGTGGATATTTCGCCTTCTTTATGTCCTCTCGTTCCCAAGTAAATTCAGGGCCATGTTTGAATTCCCAGCGAACTTTAACAATCGGTATGCGTCTGCGCTTGAGCTTTTTGACTTCACGGTCCAATATTTCCATAGGTTTCTCAACAAAGTGCATTATGTTATCAACACGAATTTCATCAAGAGGGATGTGGAGGTTTTCATCAGCCAAACACTTTTTAAGATTGTACACGTGGAAGGTTGGATGAACATTTCCAAGTTCATGAGGTAGCTCAAGTTTGTAGGCCACCTTTCCGATTTTCTCAATGATCTTTAATGGTCCAACATATCTAGGTGCACGTTTTCCTTTCTTCCCAAATCTAACCATGCCTTTCCAAGGGGATACCTTGAGTAGGACATGATCACCGACTTGGAATTCCAAGGGCTTGCGTCATTTGTCCGTGTAACTCTTTTGACGGATTCTAGCTGTCAAAAGATTATCACGGATTATCCTAACTTTGTCTGTCGTGTCTTGAATGAGTTTAGGTCCAGTGAATTGAGATTCACTGATTTCATTCCAACAGACAGGTGAACGACATTTTCGACCATAAAGAGCTTAGAAAGGAGCCATGTCAATGCTGGTATGATAACTGTTATTGTAGGAGAATTTGATCAAAGGTAGATGCAAATCCCAACTACCACAAAAGTCAATCACACAAGCTCTAAGCATATCCTCCAGTGTCTGGATTGTTCTTTCGGACTGTCCATCTGTTTGAGGATGATAGGCAGTGCTCAGGTTAAGTTTGGTTCCCATGGCAGATTGCATGGTCCTCCAAAAATGAGATGAGAATCGAGCATCATGATCAGATATGATGTCCAAAGGGACACCATGACGAGATACAATTTCATCCACATAGATCTTAGCAAGTTTGTCAGCAGGGAAATCCTCACGGATTGCTATAAAGTGTGCTGACTTGGTTAGACGATCAACGATTACCAAAATGGCATCATGACCTCTAGATGTACGCGGTAATTTGGTAATGAGATCCATTGCAATGCTTTCCCATTTCTAAACCAGAATTTCCGGTTGTTCAAGCAAACCAGAGGGACATTGATGCCCTGCCTTAACTTTGAGACAAGTAAGACATTTAGATACGTACAAGGCAATGTCTTTCTTCATACCCGGCCACCAATACTGAGTACGAAGATCCTTATACATTTTGTCTGCACTTGGATGAATTGAATAACGAGACTTATGAGCTTCATCCATTATCAAGGTGCGGAGATTATCTTGACTGGAACCCACAAACGGCTCAGATAATATAACAACCCATTGTCTTTCGTTTCAAGTTGAAGCTCAAGATGATGTGGTAATTCATCACCCATCATGCCTTGTGTAACACAAGTTCGTTGAGCTTGGAAGATGCGATTTTGAATATCAGATCGAACTTGAATACAATGTAGCTTGACTCGTTCTTTACGACTAAGAGCATCGGCTACGACATTTGCCTTACCAGGATGGTAGCGAATCTCACAGTCATAGTCGTTCAGAAGTTCAACCCGTCGTCGCTGTCTCATGTTTAGTTCTTTTTGATTGAAAATGTGCTGGAGACTTTTGTGGTCCGTGAAAACCACACATTTTGTACCGTATAGATAATGTCTCCAAATTTTCAGAGCGAAAAAGACAGCACCCAACTCAAGATCATGAGTAGTGTAGTTCTTTTCGTGAATCTTTAACTGTCTTGATGCATAGGCTATAACTTTGTTCCTTTGCATGAGAACACAGCCAAGGCCTAAGTTCGATGCATCACAATATACGACAAAGTCGTCGTTACCTTCAGGTAAGGATAAAATAGGAGCATTACAAAGCTTCTGTTTCAAGGTCTGAAAAGCTTCTTCTTGTTTGAGTCAAAGCAGTGAGGGGAACCGCAATCTTTGAGAAGTTTGCGATAAATCGATGGTAATAACCCGCGAGACCAAGAAATGAACGAACTTCGGTAGGAGTAGTAGGTGTATCCCATTCCTTAATCGCACTGATTTTGGCGGGATCTACATGAATACCTTGTTTGTTGACAATATGTCCCAAGAATTGAACTTCCTTAAGCCAAAATTCACACTTGGAGAACTTGGCATAGAGTTTTTCTTTCTTTAGGAGTTCCATTGTTAAACGAAGATGTTGCTCATGATCGGCTCGAGACTTTGAGTAAATCAAAATGTCATCAATGAAAACAATGATGAACTTGTCCAAATAAGGCTTACAAACCCTATTCGTCAAGTCCATAAAAACATTAGGAGCATTTGTCAGACCAAAAGGCATAACAGTGAACTCGTAATGACCATATCGAGGGCGGAACACAGTTTTGGGAATATCTTCTTCGAGAACACGAAGTTGATGATACCCAGAATGTAGATCGATCTTTGAGAAGCAAGTAGCACCTTGTAGCTGGCAAAGAGATCATCAATACGGGGTAGGGGATATCGATTTTTGATTGTGAGTTTGTTGAGCTCACGGTAATCGATACACATACGAAAGGATCTATCTTTCTTTTTCACAAATAGGACTGGAGCGCCCCAAGGTGAAAAGCTCGGACGAATGAATCCTTTGTCAGACAACTCCTGAAGCTGTTTAGATAACTCTTGCATCTCAGACGGTGCAAGACGGTATGGGGATTTGGCTATAGGGTTGGCACCATGTACAAGATCTATACGAAACCCGACTTGGCGTGCTGGGGGTAAACCAGGTAGAGCTTCATGGAATACCTCGGGATAATCTCGAACAACGGGAATATCTTTAATAGATTTGCCCTTGCCTTTCTCCTCTATGATATGCGCCAAGAAATCAACATAATTCTTTCGTAGGTATTTATGGGCTTGGGTGCATGTCATGAGTTTAAGGCTACTGACGGGTTTTTCTCCACGAATCTCTAAGGTTTCACCAGATGGAAGGGGTATATGAACGATCTTATCAAAGCAAATCACCTTAGCCTGGTGTTTAGATAACCAGTCCATTCGTACTATGATATCAAAGCTCCCAAGTTGCATTAGCGTGAGGTCAATGGGAAAAAGATGGTTGTTAAGGTTCAATTAGCAATCACGGATGACAGAATCAAGAACAAGGGGTTCGCCACTAGCTATTTCGACTATCAAGGGCTTTCCTAGTTTTGTTATAGGCATTGAAAGCAAAGGTTCAAAAGCTAGGGATACAAAACTCTTATCTTCACCCGAATCAAAAAGAATTGAAGTAGGATGGTTGTTAACAAAGAACGTACCATTGACTACTTCATTGCAGCCCAAGCCTCGTTAACATTGATGTTAAATGCTCGTCCACGAGCCGGGTTTGCACTTGCCAACTTCGGGCAGTTAATTCAGTAGTGGGTGAGATCCCCACAATTGTAGCAAGACCCAGGTGGATAGTGAGGTCGTGCAGGTTGCTGAGCAGGGTTTTGGGCTACAGGATTTTGGGTAGGAGCAAAACGGCAAGTGTTGGCAAGGTGACCAGATTTCCCATAGTTAGTGCAAATGCGGCACAGTAAATGTGGTTGATGGTGACTGTTACACTTGTTTCACAAAGGTGCATTGCCAACATATTATTTCTTGGCCGGTGGCTGAGCAGGCTGATTGGGCAGTTTGGTTAGGTTGTGTAGTGAGAGCGAAGTTCTTAGAAGCCTTGCGCTTCCTTAACTTCTTGGAGGTTTCAGCTTTGTTTCCTTTTTGCTTCTCAGACTTAACAGCCGGTTTCTTGTCACCCTTTTGATGAAGCTTACCCTTTTTAACATGTGATTCAGTAAGGGTTGCAGCTAGGTCAATGGCTTGACGGACAGATGTAGGTTACTGCCAGTGACTATGTCCTGGACAGGATCTGGCAGACCATCTATGTACTTTTCAATCGCCTTATCCAAAGGCGTCACCATCTCAGGACAGAACAGGCTCAACTCCTCATACCGATCGGTATACGCACGGTGCTCACCACTATCCTGCTTTAGGTCGTGGAACTCATTCTCAAGTGCCCTCTTCTCATGACAGGGGCAGAACTCTTTTATCATTAGGGCTCTAAGTTCCTCCCAAGTCTGACCCATCACAACATCAGCACCCCGATCTCTCACTACTCCGTTCCACCACGTGAGCGCCCTCTTTTGGAACACGCTCGAAGCAAACTCAACCTTACGATTATCAGGACACTGAACATGGCGAAAAGTATTCTCAAGACTCTCAAACCACTGTAGGAGCCCAGTTGCTCTTCAGAACCACTAAACTTGAGTGGTTTATCCAAGTTAAACTGTTTAAAGTTACACACAGCAGGTGCATTGTTATTGTTGTTGGCTTGGTTGATTTGAGTAATGAGATTCGGTAGCATAGCAGCCATCCGTTGTGCTATGATAGTCGCCAGTTCGGTGTTAGGTGGTGGTACGTTTTGTCGAGGAGGCATTCTAAAAGAGGAAAACATGAGAGAAAACGAGTGAGATGAATGTTCGGGAAATGAGATGTCATAAAAATCGACGAAATGAAAGGATGGCGGTCAATCGTTCGTTTACTTGCAAAGTACTTATCAAAGTGACTTATCAAAGTAAATGGGTTTTTATAATGTATCGCAAAGACATGCTTTAGCCTATAGGTGGACACTCACCCCAAGAGTTCCCAGGTAAGAGTGACTGGTCCGATTAAGTGGATTTGTACGAACACTCTAGCCTTAGACAGAAAACTCAAGGTAAAGGCACCCACCCTTCCAGATTGCATGTGTTCACATTATTAAAACCCTAATTTGATGAGATTTTGAAAACTTTGGAAGGCATAAAGCGCCAGTGATTTGTTTTGGCTTTTAAAATGAATTATACTTTGTTTTTTTTTTGTAATCACCTAAGGATAGGTGATGGTATTGTTTTAAGATCTAAACACATGATAACTTGTGTTAGGGTCCTAGAAAGGTTAGTCTAGGTCAAAGCATTACTAATAACCTAATTCCCAATAACCATTGGCTCTGATACCAATTATTTCTGTCACACCCCGACCGGTAAAACAACAAACCGCGACGGAAACGTCGGGGAGTGGAGTAACAGAAGTATTGTTTCAACGACCATGGTAAATAAAGTTGTGTATTATTGATTCAAATTGTTTACATTGTCTGGAATTAACAGAAACATAACATAATTTTATTTGTCTTGCTAGACTTTAAGTCACTAAAGCCCAAGTCCGTCCTAAGTGTCGCATAATCATCCTTAAGCATTAGCTCCTGAAACACATGTAAAAATAGGTACGTCAGCATAAAAATGCTTGTGAGATACATAGGTTTTGTTGATGAGGATTCATGACTTGAAGTTAAATTAATAGTTTTAACGAAAAGTAGTCATGAACCTTGTGAAATATTTTCTTTTATAAAACCATATGAAAATCAATATGGAAATCAAATAAAAGAAGGATGTATGGTTAAATAATTAACCAGATGAAAATGAATTGTATAAAATATGCCATTGTAAAACAATGTCTTGTGAAAAATACATGTTATTTGTACCAAATGTGTCATGTCATTGTCTTGTCAAAGTGGTTTAAATAACGCTACGATATGTAATAACATGAAAGCACTTATATATAGGAAGTACCAGCGGGTATCCACCATGCTTTTATCATATTACACACATCTCGTTATTTAAATCACTTATCAAATAACCACCAAAAATATCTTGTCTAACAAATGTCAAATGTCATGTGTAACCAAATGTCTTGTATAACCAAATGTTGTGTACAAAACAATGTCTTGAATAAACCAAAGTTTAAATCAAAAGTCATGTTTTGCAAAACCAATGCTTTATTTGATATGAACATTTATGTAGTTATGTTTATCGCATACATTCAAGCCTTGAGACTGTCGGATAAACCCTTATCATGTCAAAGGTTTATCCAAAAATGTTTTCAGATTCTGTCATTCCCTACTTCCAAAAAAACCTAGGAAGCGGGGAACGGGATTTGTCAAGTCCTATGGTACCATTACATACTACCGGACGACGTGATCAATGTTAATGAATGTATTATGTCTCGTTAAACAAACGAAATGTCATAGTCAATGTAAACAATGTCATGAAAATGTCTTTAAACCATGTACTAAGTATGCTAAGTCAACATACGAAGTAGAAATGTCCATAAAATCGATGTGCTAGCATGCTCAGTCAACATACATAGAAAAAATGAATGTAAATCAATGTGCTCATATGCTAAGTCAACATATGCTGCAAAAGATGTCTTTGAAATCAATGTGCTAGCATGCTCAGTAAACATACATAGCAAAACGTAATCGAAATCATGTACTATATATGTACTAGATGAACATAGCAAGTATGAAAGCGTGTAAACATGAAAATATCGAGTAGGCACATGTGTTTCACCCCAAAATATTTGAAAAATATAAAAGAGGGGTCTATGTACTCACTTGGGGTTGCAAAAGTATCCTTGTTTAAGAAGAATAATAAAGCGCAAGAAGTCCGAGGAATCAAATGGTTCCTAAGATCGGATAACTAATGTTAGTAAGTCGGGACTTTAATCGGTGGATTGGGTAGAATGATGTATTATAGATCAAATGAGTGTTGGAACTCATATGGTATGATTTAATAAGCTCAACATTCTGATTTGGAAGTGATCCTAAGTGCTTTTGACCCGTAATGACCCGTTAAGGTAGTTTACGCTACTTTAACGTGTCATTTACGTAAACGCGTGATCGGATGGTTAAATATGTTCTATGATAAGTCTTAAATGCCCAAACATGTTTAATAATGTTTTAATATTAGTGTATATGTCAAAACCTTAGCCACATATGCTTAAATGAATTTATGTGCAAAAAGGGCATTTTGGTCATTTATAAAGGACATAATAACGACCTTTCATAATACTAACCAAACGACGTGACCCTAAGGTATAACCTCAGAGGGTTATTCCCTATATAATATGGTCACAAATATGAGTTTGGTCAGATTCTAAGATCGACCAAACGGGTCGGATTCAAAAGTCAAAGAGGTGACGTGACCCTAAGGTATAACCTCAGAGGGTTATTCCCTATATAACTATGGTCACAAATATGAGTTTGGTCAGATCCTAAGATCGACCAAACGGGTCGGATTCGAAAGTCAAAGTGGTGGCCAAACCACTCGACTTATGATCCTAAACAAGCACTAAACTAAAAGTGACGAGTTAGACATGTCTAACAAGGTTTATAAAACTGATTTGGTATCAAAACAAAGGGTTTTGATACAAGAAAAATAGTTCCGTCGTATAATGCGCATTTTGCGCGTTATTGACCGACACTGTGACTCGTCACCTTGACTAGGAAACGTGGTAATCAGTAGGTATGATCGCTATGGATCATAACCATCATGATTACGATCACGTTGCAAAGTCCAATTGGACCTTGACTTAACCAATTAATGGTCAAAGCCGAAAGTCAAACAAATGTTTGACTTTTAGCTGGAAATAGCTAAAAGAAATAAAAAGACTAAGGATGAGATCTTACTTGTGTTTAGGAACACCCAAGATCTCAAAGAACTCAGTAGGAGGCCTCCAAAAAGGATGGAAGCAAGCTCCAAGAGTATGGGAGGAAGAAGATGGAAATGAGTAAGTTGTGAAGTGAAAATGAGGGTCTATTTATACTTGTGGATGATGCACAAGATCATTCCAAGTGTTAGGCACTTGATCTAGGATCATTACAAGTGTATAATGAGGTGTTGAAACCAGAAGGAGTGTGGCAATTTCATTTGCTTAGTGTCCAAGAGCTTAAACAAGAAGCTGCCATGAAACTGCTGAGCTGGGGGGGTCCTTACGGACCGTAAGGGGTATGGGCTTACGGTCCGTAAGCCCCTTAGTAAACAACTTTCAAAAGTTGGCAGAACAGGCCCCTGAACACGTTTCGTCGCGTTTTGGCACTTTTAACACCCGTTAACCTTATTTTTAAGCTTTATAAAGAAGATAAAGTTTAGGAAACTTGAAATGTGTCCAAAAATGTCTCGGGTGTCGGTTTGTTTGGTCGTACGGTTGCAGTTTTCGGTTAATTACGACGAAAATCATAGTAAACACGCAAATGACCGTAAACGCGTAACGAATGATATTTTTGCATTCCTATCATTAAAATACTAGATTTTAATGATTAATAAAAATTTTGGATGCGCGTACATGTTCCTTGATTATGAAATACGCGTAACGGCATAGTTTCGCAGAATTTGCAAAATAGCCCCTAAAGTTGTATAAGCATGTTTTTGCCTTACCGATCCCTCCAAAATTATTTCTAAGTTATGTTAAGGGTATTTAGGGTATGTTTAGCTTATGTCCTTGTCCCGAAGTGTATGTCGCGTTAAACTGGTTACGGTTGCGTAACAGTTTGCGATTACACTTCCATAAGTGATTTGAAAGGTCAAATTTGAACAAGGATTGAAAATATGAAATGTCATAAGTATTAAAATAAATCTTGGAATAAAACTCAATATTATAAAATTACAAAATTGTTTCGGAATTGTACGATGATTAAAATATACAGATGTCACAGGTTCGGCGACAAAGTCCATTTTTTCTACAAAGTGTACAGAGTCATAAAACACCACAATTTCAGCCATAAAACACACTCAAAACCACAAATAACATAGTGAATATCACTAAAACCTAAATCCAAACCCTAACAGTACTTAAAAACTTTAAACACACCATCGTACAACTATGAATATAAAACAAACCTTAATAATCAACATAAAACACACTAATATTAGTCATTCAATAATCAAAGCCTTATTATCTAAAACACAACACAAAACCCACAAATATGGTGTTTTAGTAATTTCCACCATGTTATTTGTGGGTTTTGAGTTGTTTTATGGTTGAAATATGGGGTATATGTTATTTATGTTATGGTTCAATACTTTGCGTCTCATTATGATAAATTTATTTAAAAAGAAAAATACTGTTAAAAACAGTATTAACGAGGAATATGATATTCCTCAAAATCTCGACTTATTAGATAAATGGACAATACCTCATATAAATCCAAAAGTTATATACCAGATTGGAAGTTTTGATAACTTTTTAAATTGGAAACAAGTTGTTAAAACAACTGAAGAAGCTGTTTTAATTAGCAATGAAGAAATGATAATAAAACTTTTAAACCTTTTTTATTAAGTCATATATAAAAAAATACAACCTTATACATGTTGGTTTAGTTCAAGTTGCTTTTAAACCCTTAACTTTACAAGGATTACCTGAAGTTTTATAGAAGTATTACGAGATGCTCGTAATCTAAATTGGAAACAATCAATAATGGGAATCATAGAGACTAGCCTGGCACATGGGCTAGTATATTTTGATGTATACCCAGATCTTCATTTATCTTTGTCTGATCAAAATATAGATGATGCTCTAACTTTAATGTTAAAACACATGGTTACAATTATGCCCCAGGATCTGAAATAATATGTATTTGTTATAGGATATATTATAGGTTATTAACCATCATGAATGCTAGATGTAAAAAAATAAACAAACAAAATAATGAAACAATCCTAATAGAAACAAATTACGGAAAATCAAATATTTCCATAAGAAGACCAGTTAAATGAGAAGAAATAACCTTCCCTGAAAATTTAGTCATAAATAAAGTAATTAAAAAACAACCACAAATAAAACATAGACTGAGTAAACTTATAGAAACTTCAGAAGGACATAGAGAATTAGAATTTGAAGAAAATGGTTTAAAGTCAATTTCACAAACACTCCCAAAATCTTCTTCGGCTAAGTCTTATATTTCACCTTTAGATTACAAAGTAGAATTTCCTAAGCCATACAGGGCTTCGACTTCACAAATAAAGGCCTACTAGAGTAGAAAATTTAAACATTAATAGTGATAATTTTGTCTCTGGTGTTTACCACCAACAAGTTAGAGAGGAAGATTGTAACGCCTGACTTTTTCATACTTTCCATATTTAGAAACCCGTGTTGTAATTTCTATTTTCGGAAACTTTGTAATCTTGTATTCATTCTTTCGTTGTAATCACTGTAATCCGAGACTTGAATCATAATGAAAACTCGTATTTTATTCAAATCATGTTATAAACGCTTATACATATTCATACGTTCATGCTTGATACTTGGAAAGATGACAAACTTGTAAATACGTGACAATCATACTTCATACGAGACTTATACGTGATGTTTATACTTAATCATATTCGTTTTATACTTATGAAAACCTTAGAGCATGTTTCTTATGCTTAAAAGTCTTAATATGCCCAAAAACACGTTTTACATAACATCTATACAAGGCCCAAGCAATAAAACAAAAAAATAAAACATTTTGTTTCTGACCCAGGCCTTGTGGACCGTATTGGGATAAGTTGCGGTCCGCAAGGGGTACTGGCGGGCAAACTCTTCAAACCAGCCGCGGGTTTGCACGAAATCCCAACACTTTAACCTCACCAATCACCTTTAAACCACCATTTAACACCTCCAACTAACCCTAGTCCTTCCTCTATAAAACCCAAGTATTCTCCACACATTTCTCACTTTCAATACTCTCTAATCTCTCTCAAATCAATATAAAATCAATTGATAATCACAAGTTTGAGCAGATTCATCAACCATCACCAAAGTGAGAATAACTTGCTCATTTCTTAGTCTTTTCACTTGATTCTTTCTTCTAAATACTTGGGTAAACCTTAGGTTCGATTCCACGGATTCTCCTTGGAGAATCCAAACCCGGAAGTTCACCTAAAGGGCTCCAAACTTTCTGTTTTGAACAAATATCTTTAAAACTTATGTTATACTTCAACCAAACTTGTGTGCTTGTGCTCCTAATCAAGTTTATGATTAGTGAAGCCTAACCAAGCTTGTTTACATGAACTAAGGGTTGTTTTAACACCCTAAACTTTATGTTTTACATGAGCTTTAAGCTCACAAGTGTTGCCAGGTCTTGAACTTGAAACTAGTGTGACTACAAGGTTAGCTTGGGCTATCCTACATCCAAGTCCACACAACACTTGATGTTTTCTCATTCCATTCTAAGTAGCTTGCTAGTTGAAAGTAACACAACCTCGTCTACCATTCGACTTGTGTCGACGTCAGCTCACCGGGTTGTAGCTTACTTGGCTACTTAGTATAGCATGTAATTGCATTCCTCATTTATTCGTGTTCTTGACCCTCCTTGTTTCTATGACAACTTGTGTAGTGGTGAACTCTTATGAGGTTCCTAAATGGATGGTTATGCCACTTACCTCCTACATGACTTCTATGACATCCTTGTGGACTTATGATATACATATAACTATTATAATCTATAATATATACTTGAAACCAAAACCTTGATGATGACTAAATACTCATATGTCAAGTTAATATTTACTCACCAAAGTGTTTAGTTCCTCGTTATGATTCTAATAGGTGTATAACCTATGAAATCACATAAACCCTAATGGGTTCCCATAGTGTCAAAACAAGTGTTAGACCTTAGTGAATATTTTCGTATACGTTACATTGTTATGCTTTATTTCAAACCTTGAATCTTCGATCATCATCCATACTCACACCTACGTTTTCCTCTTGTAGGATAACTCGGTGTTCCCCCGTCAACTAAACAACTCTTCACGGAACTAACAAGTCGGAAAGCTTGCAAAACCGTGAGTACACTCGACCCATTTTCATTTTATCACTTTTGGGTGTAACACGTTTACCTTATACAAAATCACTAAACTTAAACTTTATGTAATGCACGAAACAATCCAATATTCATGAATGCTTTGATACGTTACTTGATGCTTATATTTTGGACCATTCTTATGTGATACTATAGTCATTAGCTTATCTTAAGCCTCCATTTGACATGTATAGCGCTATAGGAGTAACGCACCGCCCAATCGTGAATCTAGTGGTCATGTTAAATTATCGTTATTTCGCGTAAGCAAGAGGATTGACTAGAAATTGTAGGTCTGTTGTATGGATCTTTCTGGTCCTAATTTGGCAAACCTAAGGTAAACGTGCGAATCCGTTTGCATAGGCGAATTGGATACACTCATTTGTTTCTATTTATTCACCGTTTCATTAATATTCAACGTTACAGATCCTGGAAACACTTGGACAGAGCTTCGCCTCTGTCGTGAAAAATCTCTTAAAGTTACAAATGAAATAACCAAGGCACCTATTTATATCATAACAAGTTCGCTGGTGAGAGAACATGTTCGGGCGAACTTGACCTAGTCAATTCGGCCGAACTTGACTTCATACATACCATTACCAGCAAACTTGACCTAAATCTCACTTAAATACGCCTCGTTTCTAACAGATTAAGCCTTATACACTCAACTCAATACATAATGACGTAGGCAACAGACATATGCACCAACAGAAATATTGCATGCCATGTATAATGCTCTTGTATAAACCTAGTACCATGTGGGTGATTTATTCGTATACGTATGCTTATGCTTAAACTTGTGTAGTCGCCTTTTCTTTTGCATTGAACTTTATTTTAAAACATGTTACAGGTTGATGAAGATGATGCTATGAAATTGAAGTAGCGTTGATGCTAGATACACACGTAGACGATTAGGTTTATTGATGTTGTATCAAATTTTGCCTTTGTTATTGTTGTTGTTTGAAATTTCCATGTATTGTAATGATAATTTACTTATGAAATGAAATTTGGTTTAATTAATTATCGTCACCATTAGCGTTGTGAGCAATGAGCAATCTTTTTTGTCCCGCCTTGATGTTTCTGCAATCGGTTGGGGTGTGACAGATTGGTATCAGACCCATAACTATAGGGAATTAGATGAATTGCCATGTTTTGACCTAGTCTATAGTTTAAGTGTCCCGTTTTTTACCATTCTTATTTCATGCTTAAAACTTTGTTCTTCCTACATTGCTTCTTCCTTTCTTTTGGTCTTAAAACTTACATAAAGTCTTTCCTAAGACATTTTACACAATACACTTGAAACTTGAAGACACTCGTGATGCAAACGAGGCGATTTGCACAAAGATAGCCCAATAGCTTTCAATTTTTGGTGAAATCATTCCGCGTATTCGATTTTTCACGAAGTTACGCCATCAAGTTAGGAGTGATATCCACGTCTTGATGGAAAACTTCCATTTCATACTTTAGTGGATCTTACTAACGAGTCGGAATATGCTCCTCGTTTAGTAAGAAACAACCAGACTTAGGGTACGATGTTGAAAAGTTAGGCGTGAAACCCGCACCTTGTCAACTAGTCCCGTTCCTCGATTTTCAATCTCGCCAAAGTCTCGAATTTTCGATCGACTAGGGACATGTAGTAAGTAGAAGGGTAAAATATCGTTAATCGCTTCTCGACAAGAGTATTTTACCTATTAGGCCAAAAGATGTTCCCTAACTCGAAAGATCTTACGAACCACTTTGGAATAGTCGACGTTTCTCTACCCGAAACATTCAAATGTTTTATTAAGCCTATCTTTTATGTTATCTCAATTTTATGTGATTTTATACTTGATACCTTATTCCTTTCGAAACCGTTACACATTTCGCACGTCTATCGCAATCAAAAACAATAATAATCCTCGTGAACAAACTAAATTTATACTCTTTATATGCATTCATACGTATTATACATGCCAATACTTATTGAATACTTGTCAAATACATGCAACATACGTGAACCTGTACATGATTATACATGCAAAACTTATTTTTACATTATGATCAAGTCTCATCCTTTTCCTTTCTGTTTTAACCCTAGATGTCTTCTCCAAACTCATCAAAGAAATCCAAGGGTTCCAAGAAGGGTTCCAACAACAACGACTCTATATCCAAGCAGGAACTTGTAGGGCTAGTCGTCGAGCAGATGGCCGAGAGATGGCTAAGATTATCCCCGGTATCGTTAGCCAGATTCAATCCATCCATGACACCCCCAAATCCTCTGTCATTCCAAGGTAGAAAACCTAAAACATCGTTCTAATTCAAGCAGTTCATGGCCTGTAAGCCTCTAGAGTTTACCGGCGAGGATGGAACTACACCCATGATGAATTGGTTCGAGACGATCGAGCTTACCTTCCTACAAAGTGGTTGCCCCGACGAAATCCAAACCCTAAACACCACGGGAGTCTTTCAAAAGAGAGCCCTCGAATGCTGAACCCTCACCCAAACCTCCACGAAACAACAACGCCAAGAACAAGAAGCGAAAGGCTTCTAGTCAAAATGCGCGGTTGTTACTCCGCCAAACCCTCAACCCATCCAAACATTAGCAGCCATTACCCTGCCAACCCCGAGCAACCCAAACGTGGCTACACTGGACCTCATCCCCAGTGTACCAACTACTCCTACCACCACCCTGCTATACCCCATGTCGCAAGTGCGCCCAATGTCAGAGATTAGGGCATTTTGCTAACCGTTTCTGAAACTTCCCTCAACCCCAAAACCAGCAACCCCAAGCCATCATGCCAAACCTTAACCCTGCTTACACTCAAGCTCAACCTCAAACTGCTCCTGCGAGGGCATGTTACACATGTGGCGACCCTAATCATTTCGCCAATGTTTGCCCCCAACGCGCCAACAACCAGCAACAATAGCAGCAGCCTCAACCCACAAGGCAGAGCTTCACCCTCACTGCCGCTCAGGCGCAAAACGCGAACGACGTCATAACTGGTATGTTCCTTGTAAACCAAGTCTATGCTTCTTGTCTTTTTGATGCTGACGCAGATAGAAGTTTTGTCCAATGAATTTTAACCCTTGCTTAAGTGCGTACATTCTAAGTTGCCCAATCCATTCGTAATCGAAGTCGCTAACGAAAAGTCCTTCACTGTTGATTCTGTCCTTTCTAATTGTTCGTTCAATCTTAACGATCATACGTTCTCGATTGACCTCATACCATGCAATTGGGAAGCTTTGATATCATAGTAGGCATGGATTGGCTGAGGCGAGTTCGTGCTGAAGTTGTTTGTTCTGAGAAGTTCATTCGTCTTCCTCTTCCAAATGGTGATTCCTTACACGTCTATGGCGAGAAACCTTCTAAAGGTCTTAAGATGATGTCGTGTATTCAAGCGAACAAATACTTACGTAAGGAATACATTGCCTTTCTTGCCCATATTGTGGAAAAGAAAGACAAAGGGCCAAGCGTAAGTGACGTTCCTGTTGTTTGCGATTTCCCCGATGTCTTTCCAGAGGATCTTCCTGGTCCTCCTCCTTGTTCTATTGACTTTCGTATTGATCTCATCCCTGGCATAACTCCTGTTGTGGAAGCCCTTTATACGCCTTAGTACTTGCCCTTGGGGTGCTCCCGTTTTGTTCGTCAAGAAGAAAGATGGACCTTTTCGGATGTGCATCGACTATCGTGAGCTCAACAAGCTTACTGTCAAAAACAGATATCCACTTCCTTGCATTGACGACCTCTTCGATCAACTTCAAGGTGCGACTTGTTTCTCGAAAATCGACCTTCATTCTGGCTATCATCAACTTCGAGCTCTCAGAGAAGATGTACCAAAAATTGTCTTTCGCACACGTTATGGACACTATGAGTTCGTAGTTATGCCTTTTGGTTTAACCAACGCACCTGCACTGTTCATGGATTTAATGAACCGCATGTGTAAGCCTTTTCTCGATCGTTTCGTAATTGTTTTCATCGACGATATTCTCATGGGCGACATTTGCAACTTATCCTTCAGCTTTTGCGTACTAAACGTCTTTATGCCAAATTCTCCAAATGTGAATTTTGGCTAAAAGAGGTTCAATTCCTTGGTCACACCGTCAATGAACTCGGTATTCATGTTGACCCCGAAAAGATTGAAGCTGTGAAGAATTGGATTGCACCTAAATCGCCTTCTGAAATTCGTTCATTTCTTGGCCTAGCTGGTTACTATCATCGTTTCATCTCGAACTTTTCCAAGATCGATGTTCCCCTTACGTCTTTGACTCAAAAAGATAAACCTTTTGTTTGGGGTCCCGAACAAGAGGAGTCTTTCCAAACCCTCAAGGACATGCTCTGTAATGCTCTTATCCTTACCCTCCCGACGGAAACAACGATTTTGTCATGTATTGCGATGCCTCAAACCAAGGTCTTGGTTGCGTTCTTATGCAACAGGACAAGGTTATCGCTTATGCGTCGAGACAACTCAAGATCCATAAGAAAAACTATACTACGCACGACCTGAACTTGGTGCAGTTGTTTTTGCATTAAAGATTTGGCAACACTACCTTTATGGTACTAAGTGTACGTCTTCACCGACCACAAGAGCCTACAACATATCTTTAATCAAAAGGAACTCAACATGCGTCGACGTCGTTAGGTAGAATTGTTAAACGACTACGACTGTGACATTCGCTACCACCCTGGCAAGGCAAATGTTGTGGTCGGCGCACTTAGTCGTAAAACTCATGTAAAGAGTGTTCGTTGCTACAGACCATGGAAAAACTTCGCGAGCTAATTCGTCAAGCACAATTTTTAGTTATTAACGAGGGTAACCTCGATGACGAGTTGAATTGTGGAGTCGACAATCCACTTGAAGCTAAGTTCGATGGTATTCTTTACTACCAAGATCGTATTTGGATCCCCGATCGTCTTAACCTTCGAAACACCTTGATGGATGAAGCCTACAAATCCCGATACTCCATTCATCCTGGCGCCGACAAGATGTACCATGATCTTCGAGCATCTTATTGGTAGCCTGGGATGAAGAGGGATATCGCTCTTTACGTCTCGAAGTGTCTTACTTGTTCCAAACTGAAAGCTGAACACCAACGCCACTCTCGCTTACCCGAACAACCAGAAATTCCTGTCTGGATATGGGAGAGTATTGCCATGGATTTCATTACCAAGCTTCCTCGCACTTCATCGGGTCACGAAAGTATCTGGGTCATCATTGATCGATTGACCAAATCCGCTCATTTCCTCGCCATACGTGAAGATTACAAAGTCGACAAATTGGCTCGTATCTACACGGATAAAGTCCTCAGTCGTCATGGTACTTCCATTGATATCATTTCTGATCGTGATGCTGATTTTACCTCTCTCCTTTGGCAAACATTTCAATCCGCCCTTGGCACTCGTCTCAATCTTAGCACCGCTTTTCACCCTCAATCCGACGATCAAACCGAGCGTACCATCCAAACCGTAGAGGATATGCTTCTTTCATGCGTAATCGATTTTGGCAGCAACTGGGATTTGCACTTACCCTTGGTAGAATTCTCGTACAATAACAGTTATCACGCTAGTATTAAAATGGCTCCATTTGAAGCATTGTATGGTCGTAAGTGTCGTTCGCCTATATGTTGGCACGAGATCGGAGACTCTCAAATCACCGGTCCCGAACTCATACAAGAGACAACTAACAAGATCCTACAGATTCGTGATAATCCAAAGCTCGAAGCCGACAAAAGAGTTATGCTGACAAAAGACGCAAGCCTTTGGAATTCAGCGTAGGTGATAACGTACTTCTCAAGGTATCCCCTTGGAAGGCTGTTGTTTGATTTGGTAAGAAAGGCAAACTCGCTCATCGCTATGTAGGTCCTTTCAAGATTATCGAAATGATTGGCAAGGTTGCTATCGACTGGACCTACCTTAAGAACTCAACAACGTTCACTCAGTTTTTCACGTCTCAAACTTGAAGAAATGTCTAGCTGAAGAACTTCAAGTTCCACTCAAAGATCTTCAAATAAACGAGACATTTCACTTTGTGGAAAAACCAGTCGAAATCATGGACCGAGGAATCAAACAATTTAGGCGCAATCGAATTCCTATCGTCAAGGTTCGATGGGAAGGAAAATGTGGCGCTGGATTTACTTGGGAACTGGAAAGACATATGAAGACTAAGTATCCACATCTTTTCGTTGCATCTTCCTAAATTTAGGGAAGAAATTTCCTAAAGGAGGGGAGACTGTAATGCCGGCTTTTTCATACTTTCCATATTTAGAAACTCGTGTTGTAATTTCTATTTTTGGAAACTTTGTAATCTTGTATTTGTTCTTTCGTTGTAATCATTGTAATCCGAGACTTGAATCATAATGAAAACTTGTAATTTTATGCAAATGATGTTATACACGCTTATACATATTCATACGTTCATGCTTGATACTTGGAAACGTGACAAACTTGTAAATACGTGATAATCATACTTCATACGAGACTTATATGTGATGTTTATACTTAATCGTATTCATTTTATACTTATGAAAACCTTAGAACATGTTTCTTATGCTTAAAAGTCTTAATATGGCCCAAAAACACGTTTTATATAACATCTATACAAGTCCCAAGCAATAAAACAAAAAAATAAAACTTTTTGTTTCTGACCCAGGCCTTGCGGACCGTATGGGGATACAGTTGCGGTCCGCAAGGGGTACTAGCGGGCAGACTCTTCAAACCAGCTGCGGGTTTGCATGAAATTCCAACACTTTAATCTCACCAATCACCTTTAAACCACCATTTAACACCTCCCAACTAACCCTAATCCTTCCTCTATAAAACCCAAGTGTTCTCCACACATTTCTCACTTTCAACACTCTCTAATCTCTCTCAAATCACTCTAAAATCAATTAATAATCAGAAGTTCGAGCAGATTGATCAACCTTCACCAAAGTGAGCATAACTTGCTCATTTCTTAGTCTTCTCACTTGATTCTTTCTTCTAAATACTTGGATAAACCTTAGGTTCGATTCCACGGATTCTTCTTGGAGAATCCAGACATGGAAGTTCACCTAAAGGGCTCCAAACTTTATGTTTTGAACAAATATCTTTAAAACTTATGTTATACTTCAACCAAACTTGTGTGCTTTTGCTCCTAATCAAGTTTATGATTAGTGAAGCCTAACCAAGCTTGTTTACATGAACTAAGGGCTGCTTTAACACCCTAAACTTTCTGTTTTACATGAGCTTTAAGCTCACAAGTGTTGCCAAGTCTTGAACTTGAAACTAGTGTGACTACAAGGTTAGCTTGGGCTATCCTACATCCAAGTCCACACAACACTTGATGTTTTCTCATTCCATTCTAAGTAGCTTTGATAGAACCGTCCTCCTCAGCTTGGAACCTAAATTTGTATCTGTTGTCCATATAAGCAGAAATTACATGACAAGTTTAACCAAATACACAAGAATTACTGATTAATCGTCTGTTTATTAAGTCCAAATGTATTATAGTTCAAAATCCAAACAGACTGAGCTTCGCCGTAAATGTCGCAAAGTTGTTACAATGAAAGAACCATGACTACCTATATATAGACTATCAAGTTCGCCCGAAGCATGTCTTGGCTAGATCAAGTTCGGCCGAACTTGATCAACTTACATGAACTTTGGCCAAACTTGTACAATACATGTTAAATAAAACTTCAAATCTAACAAATACAAGCTCTAAACAAATAGACTCAATCCAAGACCTAGACAATAGACTTTATGCACCAACAAACTCCCCATTGGATATTGTTGCAGCATCTTGATCAGTCTTCATCTCTAACACCTTCCGAAGAAGTTCTTGCATGGTTTCTTTCGACGTTCTTGCTTTGGGATAGGCGGTTTGATCTGTAGGAGGTGCCCATTTCATGAATTGAAATCTTCTGATTCTAGCCTCCCTTCCTTTCTCGTGAATCTTCTCTAAATGCTTCTCCTCCTTTAAGAACTCTTCTCTTTCCAGCTCTCTCCACCTGGATTCCCACATGTGCCCTGATTAATACCGTGTGTATAGCAAACATTAACCTCACCATGGTATTGTTTCGCTTGGACTTCTTCATGTTTATCGAAGCATATTTTATTGAAGAACAAGAACTTTATATCTTCCTTTGAACAATTAACTAGCCACATCGGGTCTAGTATCCTGATCGTTCTCCATAGCCCCCTAAAACCTTCCTTTTGTAATATTTAAGCTGAACTTTCTTTCCCAATATCCAACTGCTCTTCAAACTTCAAAACAATAACCGCTTCACACGTCTCTGCATCAATTTGCCACCAATTAAACAATGGATAGAAATCCTGTTCGATTGGCTTCAGTGGCATATTCTTCATCGCTCGAGGACGCTTCATCACTAGCGTAATATCCTTCTCTCCTGTTTTCTTGTTTATTTTTATTTGACGTTTTGGAATAAATGGTTTCCATAACTCGAATCCTCTTAAAGCTTCAAACTTTATCACTCTCCACAATCTTTGTTCGTTAAACTTCATTGAAAGCTGTTGTTTCTCATTTGAACTAACTCTTCAACGTCCCAATACGGCAACGTCTTGATATCAATCAGATGTCGAAAATACTGAACCCCATATTCTCTTTTAATTGCATACGCATCAAGTTCACGTATCCAACCCTAGCTTAGAATGTCTCCCAAAGACTTGTCTTTATCTCTCGTGAAGAACGCTAGTGGCCTTTTAAACGTTCTCTCCTTGGACATTTCTTTAAACCACGATTTTCTTGCTTCGGCAATTTGCTCTTTCATATAACGCTTTGGTATATTGCTTGTCTTCACAACTTCATCAATCTTTTGCTTCAATAAATCAACATCGATTTGGCTCAACAACTCTTCAATTGTTGGAAATTTATCAGTGTTCAGGTTCGAATACTTTTCAGCTTCGTTATCATCATCAGAATCTTCGAATATGACACGATCATAATCGTCAGCATTAGATACATGTTTATACACATTTTCCTTTGGCTCGAAAGTCTTTATATTTACCAACTCTTCCTCGAAGTCAAACTCGAAAGAATCAGTGTCGACCTCAAACATTTTTGCCAACTCTTCTTTGGCGTAATTGTGAGCAATCTCCCCTTCTTCCAAACTTGGATCTAACGTTATCAACAAAGGCTTCTCGTGCATCGCAGTAACAGGCATAGCAACAACAACATCAGACATATCAACATCCTGTGGCCCTGTCTACTAGTAGACTCCCCCTTACTTGGAGCATCCTCCATATTAGCACTATCATCAATTAGGGATTCGAAATCGAATTCAGAATGTACTTTTTCATAATCAACTTTCAGACCAACACCCCTTGATCATTATTGGAATCATCATCATGATCTGAATCATCTTTCGTATCGTCACCGGCAGGGTCATCATCGTTTTCATCTTTGTCTTCCTCTTCGTCTTCATTCTTTTCTGATTCAACATTCTGTTTAGGGATTGCTTCAGATACAACCTCTGTTTCAGGTGCTTTCTCAGATTCAACAACTTTCTCTACCGCAGGTTCTTCTGAAGTAATAGGGACACTTTCAATAACATTCTTGCCCTTTCCCTGCTAGCCAACTCTTTCTCTGCCTTTTCCTTCGCCTCTTGAACATCTAAACGATCATACTCAGCTTTGAAGTCGATGCCAAGATTGTTAGTAAGCACTTTCTGTAACCTTGAAAACCTTATATCGTTCATATCACGTTCTGCTCTTAACTCAGCAATCTCTTTTTCTAGTTTAGCATTTGTAGCACCCATAATTTCAATCATAGCCTTCAGATAACCACGGTCATCTTCCAGAAACTTTACTTTATCATTCAAGATCTCCTTTTCAACCTCGTTCTGATTTAGCTTCTTTTCATACTCTACTTTATCAATTTCGTTCTGCTTGTCTTTTCCTCAAATCTTTAAGCCTTTTCTCCAATTTGTCAATCAGAATATCTTCAAACCATCCAGAAAGATCTTCGGCAGTTACAGGCTGTGTGATGTTATCTTAATTTCTCCATAAGCATCTTTGAATTGTCTATCTCTTACACTTGGTGGAGTAGATTGCGTTCCTTTTGCTGCAGACTTCGGTGTTAACTTTGGTGTAACTTGAACAGGCACTTCAACAGTAACTGGCGGTGGTTCTTGTGTAACACTCGTCAGTGGCACCTGTGTTTCAACAATAGGAATTTCTTGTAACTCAGAAACAGGAGGTTCTTGTGTAACTCCTTTTCTCTGCTTTTGACTTGTATATCTTCCACCTGGAGCTTTCTTTCTACCGCGAGTACTTGGTGATCCTGTTACTTTCTTTGTATCTCCGGCCTTTGACTTTGAGCGCTTTGCTTTCTTTTTCGGTCGTTCACAATCTGAAGCTTCTTCAGCAGAAGGCTCGTAAAGATCTTCGCCTATCTTTTTCGGTCTTTCTTCTTCCTTTTCTTTTTCTGCAGCTTTTATACTAGCATCAATTGGATCTTCAGATGATTCATCATCTTATCTGAAGTCGCAGAAATAACATCGTCTTCCTTTTCTTGGCTTTCAACAATAACAGCCGCTGCACTAGAACTCTCAATATTTTGAACATCTTCATCAGGTTCATCAACAAGCATAGTATCTGCTTTCTTAGAAGCCCTCTTTTTCTTCTGTTTCTCAACTACCACCACACGTTTGATATACCAATCACCACGCTTTTCTTTGAAGCCAGTTAACAATGACGCTTCCTCATTCTCATTGCCGCTACCCTCTTTTCTCCACTTATTTTCTGGTGGTGCAACATAGTTTTCAGTAGAAATAGCTCCAAACACAGGCTTTGCAACAGGAGCTGAGTCTTGCTTCTGATAAATCTTGAGCTTCTTTAGCGTCGTCTCATCCATGTGACTCAGATAAAGAATATCGTTTGGATCTTTTGTAATATTCTGAAACTTCTCATCGATTAACATCTGTACGAACCTCGGATACATCACTAAACGATCCTTTCCCATGTTCTTCGCCATGAAGTTGCCATATAATCGTGTATGTTGTCGAGGCCTGCTTTTCTATGACTGAAAGTGTGTATGATGGCGTGAATCAAAAGCTTATAAGGCAGTGGCACACTTCCTTTCTTCATTGTCGGTTCGTTTGCATGCCCCTTATATCCCATTCTGAAGAAGCACCCTTTGATCATTTGTTCTTTAAAACTAATAAGGTCACTTGCATCATCATTAAACTCTAGGACCCTTCGGATGTCGGCTTCAGTAATCAAAATCTCTTTATCTTCATTGCCAACTCGCACTGCAAACATATGTTGCTGCATTCTAGAAAAGATAGACATGCGATCTATATACCACGGGTTTGTCTGTGATCGCCTTCGTGATTGGAATCCGCCCTAGAAATCCCAGTATCTCAGAAAAAGCTGTCAGCGTCGGATAGATCTTTTCATCAAGTGAAATACACGTTTGTGTAACTTATTAAACGTCAGCTTGATATTCTACGGACAGAGGAAACAAACAAATTAGCACAAAAATTAACATCTACAACATCATACCATCAACTTCGGGCGAACTTGGGTATTAAAACATACCAATTCAAAACAACAATTTACAACTTCAGCCGAAATGTTTTAGAATCAAATTTGACATTTGTTAACAAGCTGGACGAACTTGTTGATGTTACAGATTATTTGAAGTGATCAAGCAAGTTCGGGCGAACTTGCAAAGATATCAAATTTTATACAAAAGGATAACAACTTCGCCCGAAGTTGTTCTATAACAACTTTAACAAGTTCAGGCGAACTTGTTATCTTCCCCAAACAATCTGCAACATACCAGTCATGTTCAAATCATCAAATTTTGTGTTTGTTTAGCATGTTTACAAGAATATTAACACAATTCAAGAATCAATTTGTTCACAATAGACCTAGATCTAATCAGATTTTACAGTTCATCCAAGTGTATTCGTTCAAGTTCAAATCATGGATGTTTCAAGAAACCATTACCTCAGCCATGGTATTAAGTGTGCAAATCACTTAATATCAGGTTTAATTTGGGCAGCCTTTCGGTACATAGTTTGCAAATTTGATTTTCGCTCAAACACGTTCTAAGTTCGCTCGAAGTAGGTGAACGACTGATAATGTAAAAAGAAGCGAATTTGATCATTATATACCATGTTAAGTTCGGGAGCCTTTTTACTAAGTGACTGGCATTTCTTTTTCCCTTTCTTTCCGTTGGTCAACAACCAACAAAACAAAATCGTTTAGTTCTTCACGCGAACTTAACTCCCAGACAACACTAATTAACAACTTCGCCCAAAGTTATTAAATGATATTTCTATTATGTTCAGATAACTTCGGCCGAACTTAGTTAATCCCCAAATTCAAACTTTTCAAAAATTTTACAATTTTAACCCTGAAGTTTCACATGTTTTACCATTTAAGAAAATCCACTCAGTTAACCGAGTCCAAGTTAATGACCTTGGTTAACCGATTTGTCTGCCGATTCCAAGTTAATGACCCCGGTTTGACACGTTATGAACAAACTGATGTTTTTTCTTTCAAATTTCAAGTTTTAAAGTTTCAAGTCAATGACCTTTTCATCGTTTTTCATGCATTTTGATTTTACAATTTAGCTCCCAACACGTTGTCATCAAGATTCCAACAACTTAGCACCTATCCGAACTTCAAAGATCTGCTTTCCATCATTGGCTGTTAAAACAATGTAGAATAAAATCTTTTTGTATTTTCGAAAGTTTATGCTAAAACACACTGAAAATATTTTTGGGTTTAAATCTGAAATCAAATAAGCTATGTACAAACATATTTACATACATATTTTTTTTTGAATTCGTGTCTAAGGATCATATCAGTTGATTGAGACATATCACCAGTACCATTGACCTTATGATGACTTTAAGTTTTAAACTCGTTTACCTAGATTGTCGATATATTTGTCCACTTAAACTTCGATACATTTCTCAATTGTTCCAAGATATCTTAGGTAGAATTATGAAACTTGACTCAACTAGGGTTTTCTCATCTCAGAATATACTCCCGTATCAAGATTCCCTGGATTTCATCTTACATGTGAGTATAGCGTAATTAATATTTGTATCTGGGTTATGCGAGGCCTTGAGAGCTCAGGTTAATACCACCGTATCGACAAAGAGATGAAGGCTCGACTTTAAGGTGTGTTCCAATTAAGGAATCTATTAAGCACTTAATGATTAGATCTTTCGATTCTTTCAATTTTGCATGCAGTTTGGGGGTTTTTAGAAAAAGTATTATAGAAGTTCTAGGCTGTTGCTTTCGCAAAATCAGAAGAACTTGTATAATACCCCATATATCAATTATCTATAAAGACCTCGTATCTCAAAATCAGGCAATCTCTCAAACGAAATTTCAGAGTACTAAGTCCATATATCCGAGAGATGTTAATCCACAAGTTTAAGCAGTTGTAAAATTTAGTTTATATCTCGGAAACAATTACTAAACGTGTGAAGCCTATCGACACATCCACAGTAAGACTTGTTTATCACTTTTAAACTTTTCAAATCTTTAGCGTACTGTGATAGTCCACTGATGTACTATCATTTCCTTTTTTGACACAAAATTCTTTTTATCTTTTTCAATGTTTTTGTATTTTTTGGTATTTCATATGTTTTTGTATTTTCTCGTACAATTTCTCCCCCAAAATCAAAAACATATTTGTATTTTAGTTTTTAAGAAAATCTAATCCTAAAAGGTAACAAACCAATGAGGATCACGAGAACTCGTCGTCCGATCCATATTCAACCTCTGCCTCCGCACCTGTCAAAAGATTTTTCATACCATTAAGCCTCATTAAGTATTTAAACCGTGAAAGCGTAAAGGTTTGGTATAAAAATCAGCTTTTTTGTTCAGCGGTGTGGATTTTTTCAATTCGTACCAACTTCTTTTCGTAGCAATCACGAATGAAGTGGTATCGAATCTCGATGTGTTTTGTTCGAGAGTGATGAACTGGATTTTTTGTTATATCGATTGCTGCCTTATTGTCTACATATAAAGACGTGTCAAAAATGCAATCCATAGTCTCTCATCTGTTGTTGGATCCATAATATCTGTGAACAACAACTGGAAGCCGAGATATACTCTGCCTCGCAAGTAGAGAGAGCGGACCGTGGTTTGTTTCTTGCACTGCCATGTTACTAAACGTGTTCCGAAGAACTGGAAACCGGCCGTTGTAGACTTTGCGTTCAATTTGTCAACACCGAAATCAGAGTCTGCATATCCCATCAGATCGAAGTTGTCATTCTTTGGGTACCACAGCCGGTGCTTGGACATCCCTTCAAGTATCTGAATATTCGCTTCACGATCTGCATATGAGATATTCTGGGACTTGACTGATAACGTGCACAAAGGCAGGTAGGATACATGATATCTGGGTGAGAAGCCGTCAGATACATCAAAGACCCTATCATCGACCTGTAAAGAGTATCATCAACTTTGGTTCCTGTTTCGAGAAATGCAGATTCCATGATTGAGAGCAAGAGGAGTAGATAATGTCTTCGAGCTTTCCATTTCAAACTTCTTCAAGATATCATGAACATATTTGGTTTGATGAATGAAAATACCGTCTGGCAATTGATCCACTTGTAATCCGAGAAAGAATTTCATTTCGCCCATGGAGCTCATCTCGAATTTCTTCTTCATGATAGCCTCAAACTTTTTGCATAGATCATCGTTTGTTGAACCGAAGATGATGTCATCCACATAGATTTGTACTATAATCAGATGGTTTCCAACTTCTCTGGTAAAGAGCGTACTATCCACTGTTCCTCTGATAAAGCCGTTGCTGACAAGATGTTGAGATAACGTCTCGTACCAGGATCTAGGGGCCTGATGCAAACCATATAGTGCTTTATCCAGGAGATAAGCTTTCTTCTTGTTTAGTGGATCGACAAAACCCGGTGGTTGGCCGACGTACACTTGCTCTCGTAGCTTACCGTACAGAAAAGCAGATTTCACATCTAACTGGTACACTTTGAATCATTTCTAAGCTGCGAATGCAAGGAATATGTGAATGGACTCCAATCTAGCAACTGGTGCATATACTTCTGTATAATCAATTCCTTCATGTTGATGGATTCCCTTGACAACGAGCTGAGCTTTGTTGCGCACTATCACTCCTCTATTATCACGCTAGCACATGAAGACCCATTTGGTATCTATCACTTTCTGATTTTCCGGTAGGTCAACAAGCTTCCATACACCAAGCTTTTCGAATTGTAGCATTCTTCTTGCATCGCTTGTACCCAGATTTCATCTCCTAAAGCTTCAGAAACGTTATTTGGCTCGATATGGGATATGAAACATGAGTAGTAGCAATACTCTTGAACTGTAGCTACTCGAGTGTAGAAGCTACTCGAGTATAGAAATAACTTAAAGCTTTATTAATCTGGCTCCTTGTTCGTACACCAGTTTGTAATTCGCCAATTATGGAATTCGATGGATGATAAGAATAGATCCTTGGCATTACCTCACTAGGAACATCAACAGTATTCTCTTGATTAGTGATATTCTATATGCCACAACTTCAACTGTAGGAGCGCTAGAAGACGTTTCATTCTGATTACTCGGGCCAGCAGATTGATTCAACATGCTTGTTATCTGCTCGGATTCTTCATCGGAATAAGATTCTCCATCATCGTCAAATGTCAGAGCCTCATCAGAGTCAGAGTTGTGTGTCTCATAAAGATTGGGTTCCATTGTAGAATTCACTGATTCTGTAACAATCACTGGTTCTGTAGCAGGTTTCTCTTGATTTGAATTAGATTCTTGATCTCTGCTAGTACTTGGACCTGCACCAGAAGAAGATGATGACCCAACAGTTGGTTGACTAACCACTATTGGTCTGATAATTTGTTCTTGGTTTGCCTGCTGATGAAGATAATATAACGCTGTAATGTCTTCTTCAGAGGGTTCTTTTGGCAATTCGAAAGATTTCCACAATTCGCTATAGTTGAACAACCAAGCATCTCCTACTCTTTGAATAGGCGTTGTGTACCGAAAGCAATCAACATGTTGTGCTTCTACCACTCTCCATAAACTTGGAAGATAGACTCTTTTGAGTGGAGTTGCATAACCGACGAAGAAACCATCAATAGATTTAGCATCAAACTTTCCATCTTGATCAATAACAGTGCAAGGTGCACCAAATGGTTCTAAGTATTTCAGATTTGGTTTCCTCCAGCTCAGCATTTCGAAGCAAGTCTTCTTTGTTGGTTTGACAGTTAAGACCCGATTCAACGTATAACAAGCTGCTGTGATTGCTTCACTCCAGAAGCTGACCGGAAGCTTTGAATCAGCAAGCATTGTTCTTAAGATTTCAATCAACGTTCTGTTCTTCCTTCAGCTACCCCATTTTGTTGCGGCGTATACGGAGCACTAAATTCATGTAGAATGCCTTTGTCGTTACAGAACTCTTTCATTCGGGCATTTTTAAACTGCGTACCATTATCACTACGGATTCGTCTGATAGGGAGATGGTACAAGTTCTCAATCTTCCTAAAGAGAATCATTAGATTATCGAACGTTTCATATTTTCTCTCCTGGAAGAAGACCCATGAAAACTGTGAATAATTGTCTATTACAACAAGACAGTACAGATCTCCTGATATACTTTGAACGTTCACTGGACCAAAGAGATCCATGTGCAGTCTTTCAAGTGGCAGCTTTATGGAATTTAAAATCTTTCTAGGATGTCACTTCTTGATCTGCTTCCCTTTCTTACATTCAAGACAACTATCCATCATATGGAAGCTCCTGAGATTCACTCATTCAACCAGATCATTGTGAACCAGATGATTCATCTTTCTCAAATGAATATGACCCATCTTTCTGTGCCATAGAATCGACTCTTTCTCTGTGGCTTTTATAACAAAACACTGAGCCGACTATGGATAGTTATGTAGTCTGCAAATTCTCCGCGGAGCATGCATAAGAATCCATTCCTCTAGAATTTTGAAACCCGGTTTGATTATCATGCACTCTTATCATTGAAGTGTGTGGTGAACTGCTTGTCACAAATCTGAGAGATACTCAGAAGATTGTTCTCCAGTTCGGCAATGTAGTTGACCTTGTCAAATGATACCACACCGTTCGAAGCTTTCCTTCAGCAATAATCCTCCCTCCTTGATTTCCTGAAAATCCTACGTACCCTCCATTAATAGATTTGATATCATAGAGCAAAGCACGCATCCCTGTCATGTGGCGAGAAGCTCCGCTATCCATAATCCACTTCGATAAAATGGATCTTTGGAACCCCTGCACATGTTTAAGAAACTACTTAAAAAGGGAAACCCAAGCCTTTCCGGTCTTGGGTGGAAAGGAATATCATAAGTCGGATGTTTCAAATCAGCATTTGGAACTTACTGATCAGTCTTTGTGTCAATGACTTTGTTAGTCTTGACTGATTCAGATTTTGCACTTTCAGATGATGTTGTTTTCTTCTTTGCAACCCAAGATGCGACTTAATTCTAGCTTTCTTAACATAGAATTTTGAATCTTTGTTTTCGTTATTTTGGAAGTTTCACCTTTCTTAAAAGTGGAATTTTCAAACTTTGATTCAGTTTTAGGTTTCACTTTGTTTTTAGATTCATTGTTTCGTTTTAAGATTGTGATTGGTTGTACAATCTCTGGGTGCTTTACTTTCTCAACATCTGAAACTGTCTTCCTTCGGTGACATACATGCTTTGATTTCAGACACTTGCGTGCAATGTGACCAACTTCATTGCATTTGAAGCAAGTCCGAGTATCATGAGAATGTCCACTAGTGGGTTTTACTCCACTTGCGGATTTTGCCTTGTCCCGAAGTTCCATCTCTTTTTTAAACTCATCATTTGATTACTTTCCAATCAAATTCTCTTCTTGAACCATGTTAGTCCTATATATGAAATTCATGTTTTTATTCTTGTATTCATGAAATGTGACTTTTCTTTTTCGGTTCACTTCAACCTCCAAACCCAAACCCGCTCTCCTGTGTTCAAGAAAATCACCACCATTCCTTCGGTAGTTGTTAAAAACTTTCTTGGGTTTGAATAAAACTTCTTCTCATTTCTTTCGAGATCATCTGATGATACATCCACAAGTTTGAACAATTTATCGATTTGATCTTCTTTCACGTTTCGAATTGGAAAGCTATCATCAAAATATAATCTATCAGATTCCTTAACTTTGTACATCACAACGTTAGGATCATCACTTAGATCATTTTCCGATGATGTATCGTCATTCTCGGATTGTGATTCCGAAATGTTCAAACTTGAGTTGGCGCTTTAAGAGCTGCCATTATCAGTACCACTTCCCAAAACATTTTCGACCACATTTTTCACAACCGCTTCACTGTCATCGTTTGATTTCGTATAGACTATGTCAATGTTCTCAGGCAATTGATCTTTTGTTTCTGATAAAATCATTATGTTTGTTGCCTTTTCAATACCATCCACTTTCTTGTGGCAATAGCTTGCAAGTAGTGGAGGTGGAACATTGCCATACTCTTTACGTTTCATACCTTTTGATTTTTCAACAATCTCCTCTGATTTAACCGTGGGAAGAATGTGATCAATGACATAAGCGTTTGTTGTATAACTGAGCAAGAGTTGTCTTACTCTCTCGGTTTCAATTTTCATGTCTTGAAGCTCTTGCCTTGTTTCAATGATGGTGTTAATATACATGTTAATTGCTTTTTGTTTCTCAATTACTATTGCATTTAACATTGTTATATTAGCACTTAGTTCAAGATTAGCTTTTTCGACATTACAATAAGTGCCTTTCATTTTATCATAAGCTTCTTTCATCGTGCGATAATCATATCGAAAATTTTCATCATGCACGGTCATTTCACTTATGATTTTAGATTTCTCAGCACATTACTCACAAGGATTTGTGCACTTTGTGCAAGGTTTTTCAACCTCCACAACTTTCACAACTTCCTTTTCAATCACCTTTACCTCACTACCCACCTGTTTCATATTAGCCATCATTGCTTGTTAGCAATCTCTGTGAGATTCTCTGCATTCATTTCTTTCGTCACGTCAATGACCTCTTCAATCTCTGGTTTTTTCTCATTAGTCACTTGTCTTGCGATGTACTCTTGAAGTTACCTGCAAAACTAGCATTAAAGTTAGGAGAAAGGATATACTTCATCTGTGTCTGGTGATAGACCAATTCCTCTTCCTCTGTTCTTTGCAGATATTCTTCTAGAATCGCATTCTCCAGAGCAGCATCATCAACTGTAGATTCCGTTTCTTCCACAATATCAGCCATCAAAGCAACACTTGTCTTCTTGCCGATATATTTGTTCCAGTCAAACCCTTTGTCTTCGTGAGACACGACAAGAGCTTGCTCAATTGGCTTTGCAGAGTTACCTTGAACTTCAATTTGTGTTCTCTTCGGATATGGCTTGTATTGCAGCGCTTTCTTGTAATAGTCGTTATTGTTGCCGCTTGCTTCTAGGTTGGTGCATTCGCGTTTAAAATGCCCCTTTTGTCGACATTTGAAGCATGTGACTTTGGACTTGTCAAATCCAAGCTTGTTGCTTGAATTACCAATATCTCTTCCGGTGAGCGGCACAAACTTTGTAACTCTTCTTATGATCGATGCCAAGCTCCATTTAATATCCATCAATTCCAATTCTTCTTCATCAACTTGATCGTAATCACTCACCTGTCATTTCTGGATTCCCGATCTTTCCAGCAACTAGACTGTCATACGATTCGACAACGGTTGCAAGAAAGTGCTATATTCTGTTTACCACATTTTCAAGAAAAACATTTTTGAGATTAACCGCTATGTTGCACTGAAAAACATTCGGATCAGTACTGGAATGATTTGTCTGATTTGATTGATTGGATTGATTGTTCTGATTTTGGAACGGAGAATTTGAGCTCGCGCTTGAATATCCAGTGTTTGGAAACTCTGATCATAACTTGGATATGATTGAGTGTTCTGTTGATTTTGAGGCGAATGATTCGAGGAATTCATATTCACACTGAATGCCGTTTGAATCTTCGGGCTCTGAATATCTTGAACACCACTTTTGTAATACAGACTGACGTCTTGAACAACGTTCGCATTCTTTGACTTAGCCATTTTCATCAATTCCATCTCATGCCCTTTCAATTTATCAATGAACGATGATAATTTGTAATGTTGCCACCCTGGACTATTTTTCAAAATTGTCAAGTAAGTAGTCCACTCTCCCTCAGGAAGTGCGTCTACCAATTTATCAATCTGTTCATCATTGGTTTTCACAATATTGTGCCTTTGCATTTGGACCATCATATGACAATAACGATCAATCATTTGCTTTATAGTCTCGCCTTTAATCATTGTTAATATATCGAACTCTTTCTTGATTAAGGCCTTTTTGCTCTTTATCATCTCGTCACTTCCCTGATATTTCATACAAAGAGCATCCCATAGCATTTGTGAAGTTTCACACTCGGGTAGTAAGATCAGGATATCTTCCTTCACAGATTGTGGATCAAACTAATCATCTTCTTTTCAGCAACGTAAGCATCTTTATCTGCTAGTGTAAATTTAACCAAAGTGAGATCCTGATCACGTTCGTCTTTCGGCCATTGTATTCCAGTCTCTACCGCAACCCAGCTGTGGAATTGATTGGCTTGAACCCAGTTTACAAACTTCTCTTTCCACCCTTCGAACTCGTCCATACTCATTAGCTTCGGCGGCTTTGTAGTAGTACCCATCTCGTTGTCGAGATTCATTTGGTTAACCGCATTAGCATTAGCATTTGCATTGGATGTTGAAGCCATTGGTGAAGCGAACGCGTTATGGAAATCATCCATCTTGGCAATCTGAAAGATTAACTGAAAGCACAATCAAAAACACTTCGAAAACCGATTAGTAAACTGACAAGTTCGGTCGAACTTGTGAGAAAAACATATTTTGATTTCAATTTCAATAAGTTCGGGCGAACTTATATGAAATTTCCAAGTTTTATCACAAACAAACAAGTTCGGGCGAACTTGTTGTTAAATTTGAGAAAATTTCAAGTTTATCTAAGTTCGGGAGAACTTAGAGTTTGATTTTGAGAAATTTCCAAAGTTTATCACCACTTCGGGTGAAGTTAGCAAAAAATTCCAACAAAAATGATCGAGTTCGGGTGAACTTGGTCAATTTAACCTGAAAAACTAAACAAGTTCGGGTGAAGATGATGAAAATCAACAAAATTTGATGATCTTAATCAAGTTCGAGCGAACTTGTAGTACATGTTCGGTTGAAGTTGGTTTGCAAAACTTGGTTTTTTGACAATTTCGACATGAATTCGTTTGTTTTTTATTCTCAAACTTTCAGGGTTGTAATAATGTGATTATCTATGACATGTTCAATTTTTAGCCATTTTTATCCATGATTTCATCAATTATGTGAAAAATTTAAGAAAAATGGTAGAAGCGAGTAGAAATAGAATGATTCTTGTGTTGATTTCAGCATATTCAGATATCCAGGCTCTGATACCACTTGATAGGACCGTCCTCCTCAGCTCGGGAACCTAAATTTGTATCTATTGTCCATATAAGCGGAAATTACATGACAAGTTTAACCAAATACACAAGAATTAGTGATTAACCGTCTGTTTATTAAGTCCAAATGTATTACAGTTCAAAATCCAAACAGACATAGATTCGCCATAAAAGTCGCAAAGTTGTTACAATGAAAGAACCATGACTACCTATATATAGACTATCAAGTTCACCCGAAGCATGTCTTGGCTAGATCAAGTTCGGCCGAACTTGTACAATATATGTTAAATAAAAACTTCAAATCTAACAAATACAAGCTCTAAACAAACAGACTCGATCCAAGAACTAGACAATACACATTATGCACCAACAAGCTTGCTTGTTGAAAGTAACACAACCCCGTCTAGTCTTCGACTTGTATCGACGTCGGCTCACTGGGTTGTAGCTTACTTGGCTACTTAGTATAGCATGTAATTACATTCCTTATTTATTCTTGTTCTTGGCCCTCCTTGTTGTCTATGACACAACTTGTGTAGTGGTGAACTCTTATGAGGTTCCTAAATGGATGGTTATACCACCTACCTCCTACATGACTTCTATGACATCCTTCTGGACTTATGATATACATATCACTATTATAATCTATATAATATATACTTGAAACCGAAATCTTGATAATGACTAAATACTCATATGTCAAGTTAATAAGTTTACTCACCAAAGTGTTTAGTTCCTCGTTATGATTCTAATAGGTGTATAACCTATGAAATCACATAAACCCTAATGGGTTCCCATAGTGTCAAAACGAGTGCTAGACCTTAGTGAATATTTTCGTATATGTTACCCTTTTATGCTTTATTTCAAATCCCGAATCTTCCATCATCATCCAAATACTCACACCTACGTTTTCCCTTGTAGGATAACTCGGTGTTCCCCCGTCAACTAAACAACTCTTCACGGAACTAACAAGTCGGAAAGCTTGCAAAACCGTGATGTGACATCCCGGTTTTTCGGATAACTTAAACGCAATACTTGTCGAATAAATTATGTGCTACGTATTAAACGTTTATAAGTTGGTGCGTTATTATGTGATATCCGAGTTCGTGTTTTATGTTAGTTATAATGTATAGACGTAGTAAATAAACAAATGAATCGAGCCGAACCGCGACACGAGCCGGCCTCTTTTCTTGCGACTCAAGGAACTAAACTTGGGGATCAAGTTTTAAACCCAAACCTTAAACCCAAACCATCCGGTCGCGAGCAAACAACCCAAACCGACCCACCCAAGTCCTTTCGGCCGCGAGAACAAACCCAAACCGCAACCCATTCCCTTCCCTCATCTCTTGCGCCTATATATACAAACACATGCATGCTTTCTTCACAACACAAAAACCCTAATATCTAAAGAAGCCGACGGCAGCCTTGCTACACTCCCCTCGGTCGCGAGATCAGCCCCTTGTTCACCTCCTCGATCGCAAACAGCCCTCTTGTCCCTTGATCGCGAGCAGCCCTCCTTTCAGTCCCTCGACCGCAAGCAGCTTGTTACAACTCCATCTTCATCCTCGGTCGCGATTCTTTTGATCATTGGTTCCTCATCTCACTCACGGCTCATTGATCTTGTTATTAAAGGTTAGGATTATAATTGTTTGCAAGATCATATTCGGATTATATGCTTGAATGTAGGGTTATGTTAGCCGATTTATTGATGATGTTTGCAAGTTGATGTTTGTTCGAAATCTGGAAACATAGGCTGTGTTTTGTTTATAAAAACTAGAGATTATGATTAGGGTTTGCATGGATATGATATATGTATTGATCTATGATTGTAAAAATCAGTTCTTGATCGCCTAGGTTCATTGTATCGACGGTTATTGCGAATTAGTTGTGATAAAATGCTGAAACAGGTTGCTGAATGATAGTTACAGCCGACTTCAACTGGCTGTAACTCGGTCATTAGTTGTCAAAAAACGGATTTTCTGAAGTCTAAAACGTAGAGATTTGAATAACGAATCTAATGGCGCTGATTCATATTTTTCTGAAGTCGTTTGATATTTTTAAGTGGCCAATTAAGTTCAGTAACTAAAGCTGTGGAAATCCTGAAATTTTGTTAGTTGTTTATCGAGTTGGATTTTATAATCTGTAGGGAGTCGAATCATGAAATTTGTACAGAAACTAGGTATGGAAATTTCCGGGCAACTCCCACTGGAATTTTGTTAATTGGACGATCGGTGATTTTTAAATAAATTCTTCCGTGGACTGCAGTCAGAAAGCGATGAATCCGACTGCAGCCTAGTATATTAATATTTATGGTTAATTGGTAAAGTATTAGGACTTGAAAAATTATATAAATTTCTACAGTAGAGTTGTCACCTGCTGTAAAATAATTGGAATTTTTGGAACGTTGGAACTATTTTATAAAAATCCTAGAAAACAGCCAAATTATGAGTATGTAGGCTGAAACTTGATAACTTGTGAATGTGTGCACCAAAGTGTTGCATGGATTGGATTATGTTCATGATAAATTGTTTTGATTACTATGTTCACATGAGGATACTTGCATGCATGTTTGAGTGTTAGGAATTTTGATTGTGTGTATCACTTTGTGCGTAAATTATGTGTAGAATTTTGTATTGGTGTGTTCACACACTGACTTGAAATCAATTGGTTTGTTAGGACGCAATTAGCGGTCCCATCCTTTACGACTTCTTTGCTACACTAACCGAGCAACTAAAGGTGAGTTCACGGCCCCTAATTTTATCCGGTTTTAAACAACAGGGGGAGAAACATGTATACATCTTCAAACTCAATCTCTTTACGTTATACGAATTTAACGTCACATAACTATTCGGTAACTAAGTTAATGTTAATGTAACGTTATGGTCACTAAGCAGCTATATCACATAAGTCCTCGACAATCTCTCAGATCCTTAGTATTGGGTTTAAATAGCGGGGAAATTATAAGTAGTACTACTGGGCCCGACAAGCCCCATCCGAGCTAGTCGCGCTAGCCGACCGGGTATGGTCAACGGGTGAATAATTTGGCCTAACTTCGCCATGGTCAGTGATAGGCCTGGCAACACGGAGGCACAACAGTCAGCTTCGATCGCGAACACTTACGTGACATAACTTTAGGCTAGCTACCTATATATGTTAACATTGAACTTATTTACGAATCAACAATATTATTCCGGGTTAGGAATAATGGAACAAACAACAATATTATTCCGGGTTAGGAATAATGGAACCATCAGCAATATTATCCCAGGTTAGGGATAATGGAACCAACAACGTTATTATTCCGGGTTAGGAATAATGGAACTATCGGTATTATTCCGGGTAAGGAATAATGGAACTATCGGTATTATTCGGGTTGGGAATAATGGAACTAAATCGTTATCCCGGGTTAGGGATAACGGGGGAAACAAACTCATAACCGAACAAACGAATTTATGAAAACCTGTGAACTCACTCATCTTTAATGTTGACACTTGTTTCTTTACATGTTTCTCAGGACGCTAGGAGCTCTAGGTGCACTCACTTGCATTGATCAAGACATCTTTTATCGAGTCTCATTTACAAACATTGTTTTGGGTTTTTCATTTGTTTTGGCGTTTGTGTTGGCAGCCCGTTTCACTACTTATTTTATGCTTCCGCTCAACCATAAAAACTAATGCTTCCGCTAAACATTGGTAACTAACTAAGACAATATAAAATCTACGATGAATGGTTAAACAAATGATTTTTGGAAAACGTATTATCAAATCATATAGAGTCGTTCGACGTACTAGTGTTTCAGATTCTGGTTTGTTCACACGCCTCGCGGTAAAACTCCGCAAGTGGAAATTGAGGGTGTGACAGATTGGTATCAGAGCCACTAGCTATAGAGAACAAGGTTTGCATTAAAAGTAGACCTAAACTATAGCTGAATACACGACACTAGACGTAGTTTGGCACCGAACTGTTATATCTTGTTATGTGATGTACCACAACTGTGTTATGTAGATTATACTTCATAATAAGAAATGAAAACAACTCGTAACTAACTACACAACCTAACAGGCAATGTTCACTCATCATCATCATCATCATCCGACAAACTTACGCCACCAAGAGCGCCAGGAAAGGCACCTATGGTGGAACCCTTACCATCTTATGGCGTGGAGACACGCTCAGCTGCGAGGAAAAGGCTCGCTCTGGGGGAGGAGTGTCATCACGCCCAATCATTCGCTCTGCCGGTCAAACCGGTTAACTCTGTAGAAGTAGGAAATGACCTACTTAGAAATATGATACAGAAAAAACAAGAACAATTAGAAAGAATGCAGGAAACCATCCTAGCACAGGGATGGATGATACGACAATTGACAGGTAAAACTAGCTCGCTCGATGAAGAGCAACATACGAGTAAGATAGCTCGTAACACCTTAGCCAGAGATCTGCGTGCTGAGCAGATAAGAGCCGACTGGCTCGAAGACAGAGTCCTGGAATCTAGTTGGAGAATTCAGGAGCTAGAACAAAATCAAGCACTGCACCTGCACCAGCACCGGCCCCTCCAGTGCCGGTAGAGGAGGATCCAGAAGAGGATCCAGAAGGAGGATCCAGAAGAGGATCCAGAGGAGGATCCGGAGGAGGACCAGCTGTAGAAGCCGGGAATGCCGCGCAGGATGATGGCAACGATAGTGATCTGGGGGATGGAGACGTAGACGACTGACACGTCTCGCTTATTTTATTTACTTTCCTTCAGTCTATTTATTTTCCCACATGTGTTTAAACTTGAGACTTTATAGTGAATTCATATGTTTGGTTGGCACTTTGTAAGACGTTGAAACTTCATTTATCAAGTATTTCTTTTGACTATTTAATATATTGATGACTAATTGATATTATTAGTACGAAGTAGTAATATTTGGATAACTTATCGGGGTGTGTTTATGTTGTTTTTCAAGATCTAAATGGCAACTGGACGACGTGGAAACCTTAACATGACGCCCGAAGAACTAGCTACAATGATTCAAGAGCACGTGAACGCGGCTCTAGCGGGTGTTCAGAACCAACCGGTAGGAGGGGGATTTAACCCCTACAAGATGTTCCTCGACGCGAAACCAAGCAAATTCTCGGGGGCAGAAGGGCCCATAGGACTGGTCCGCTGGATCGAAAAATCTGAATCAGTATTTGAAATGTGCAACTGTCTAGAGGCCAACAAGGTCAAGTATGCAGCCTCAACACTGGAAGATGGGGCACTAACTTGGTGGAATGCACAAGTCCAAACGCGCGGACTTATTGCTGCAAATGCAATGCCCTGGGCCGAGTTTAAGGCCCTAATCAAAGAGGAGTACTGTCCACGAGACAGAGTGCAACAGTTGGAGCAAGCCTTATGGAACCACAAGAGGGTGGGATCTGAAATCGAAGCATACACAGCGAAACATCACGACTTGGTATTTCTATGTCCCGATCTGGCTAACACTGTGGAAAAACGACTCGAGTTTTACCTTGGGGGTCTGGTTCCGGAGATTCAGGGTATGGTAATGGCTAGTAACCCTGCAACTGAACATCAAGCAATCCGATTGGCGCACAAACTCACCGATAAGGGGTGGAACAAAAGAAGTTGCCAACTAGGGGTACAACTGAAGTCGCCCCTGATAATAAAAGAAAGTTTGAAGACTCAACTGTTCGACAGTCTTCGTCATCCCAGCCACAACAGGGGAACCAGAAAGGTTTAATAATTACAACAGCCACCGGGGTCACCAAAATCAGCCCGCCAACAACAACAACAACCAGAACGCAAGCGGCTATGCAGGTCGAAAGCCGCAGTGCAATCGCTGTAATCTTCATCATCACGGCCCTTGTGCCGGGAATCGCTGCCAACGATGTGGCAAGGTAGGACATGCGGCAAAGGATTGTCGTGGGGAAATCATGTCTCAACAAAACCAAAATCAACCCCAGGGCCAACAGCAGGGTGTTAACCGGGGATGCTATCAGTGTGGTAGCACTGCTCATTTCAAAAGAGACTGCCCACAGCTGCGTAACAACAACAACAACGGTGGGAACAACCACAACCACAATAACCACAACAACAATAATAACAACAATAATGGAAATGGTGGCACAGGAGGTGCCAAAGGTCGCGCATTTACATTGGGCCGCGGAGAGGCCAGAAACGACTCGAACGTGGTCACCGGTAAGTTTCCCCTTAATGAACATTTTGCTACTGTGCTTTTTGATACGGGTGCGGATAGGAGCTTTATATCTGAGTCTTTTAGGAAGAACCTAAATCTCACGCCTAAACCATTAGAGACCCCTTATGTTATAGAATTAGCCGATGGTAGTTCTGTAGATGTGACCCATATAGTATCCGGCTGTCAACTCAAACTCGCGGGTCACACTTTTACCATTGATCTGATGACAACTACCCTGGGTAGTTTTGACGTGGTAGTCGAAATGGACTGGCTATCCGACGTCCGAGCTGAAGTCCTCTGCTTCGAAAAATCTATCCGTATTCCGCTCTCTAACGACGAAATCTTGACGGTACAAGGCGATAAGGCAAGCGCCGTCACCAACATCATCTCTTACATGCAAGCGCAGAAGTATCTTCGGAGGAAGAACTCCTTCGCTTTACTCGCACTGGTTACCGAACAGCCTAAGGACGAGAAACGTAAGAAGATATCCCTGTCGTCCGTGATTTTTCCGATGTATTCCCAGAGGAATTACCTGGTCTTCCACCCCATCGACAATTGGAGTTTGAAATCGAATTGGCGAACCATGCAACTCCTATCGCCAAGGCTCCATACCGCCTAGCTCCAGCCGAGCTGCAGGAGCTGTCTACCCAACTTCAGGAGCTGTTAGAAAAGGGATTTACCCGACCAAGCGCTTCGCCATGGGGAGCTCCAGTCCTTTTTGTCAAGAAGAAGGACGGGACCTTCCGCATGTGCATCGACTACAGGGAACTCAACAAGGTTACTGTCAAGAACCGATACCCGTTACCTCGCATCGACAATCTCTTCGACCAACTTCAAGGGTCAAGCTACTATTCCAAGATTGATCTAGGTCCGGTTATCACCAGCTACGCGTCAGGGAGGAGGATATCGCTAAGACGGCATTTCGTACTCGGTATGGTCATTATGAGTTCTTGGTCATGCCCTTCGGTCTCACCAACGCACCCGCGGTGTACATGGACCTCATGAACCGCGTGTGTAAACCATACCTCGACAAGTTTGTCATTGTGTTCATCGATGACATACTCATCTACTCCAAAAGTGAAGAAGAACATGCTGAAAATCTACGATTACTGCTAGGATTACTTCAACAGGAGAAGCTATATGCCAAGCTTTCGAAGTGTGATTTCTGGATTCGGGAAGTTCAGTTTCTCGGGCATATCGTAAATGAAAAGGGTATCCACGTCGACCCTCCAAGATTGAAGCTATCAAAAACTGGGAAGCACCCAGGACACCGACGGAGATCCGCCAATTTTTGGGCTTGGCTGGTTACTACAGACGTTTCATCGAGGGATTTTCAAAGATCGCACAACCGCTTACTACCCTCACCCAGAAAGGCATCAAGTATGCTTGGGGTGACAAGCAGGAAGCGGCATTTCAATTGCTGAAACAGAAACTTTGCAGTGCACCCATTCTGTCCTTGCCGGAAGGGACAGATGACTTTGTAGTATATTGTGATGCTTCCATTCAGGGGTTGGGATGCGTACTCATGCAACGCGATAAGGTCATCGGTATGCGTCGGACAATTGAAGGTTCACGAGAAAAACTACACGACGCATGACCTGGAATTGGGAGCAGTAGTGTTTGCACTTAAGATTTGGAGACACTACCTCTATGGAACGAAGTGCACAATCTTTACAGACCACAAGAGCCTCCAACACATCTTTGATCAGAAGGAGTTGAACATGCGACAGCGTCGCTGGGTCGAACTCTTGAACGATTATGAGTGTGCCATTCGGTATCACCCGGGTAAAGCTAACGTGGTAGCTGATGCCCTCAGTAGGAAGGAACACTTGAAACCTCGTCGGGTACGAGCACTACAGCTCACTATTCATTCGGGGTTACCCGAACAGATACGCGACACGCAGTTAGAAGCATTAAGGAAGAAAACATCAAGGCCGAATCGGTGGGAAAAATGGAACGCGATTGGGAAGTAAAACCCAATGGAGCCCCGTATTTCATGAATCGCATATGGGTACCTCTCTACGGAAACCTCAGAGAGCTAGTCATGGACGAAGCTCACAAATCCCGATACTCTGTCCATCCTGGTTCGGATAAGATGTATCAAGACCTAAAGCTGCGTATTGGTGGCCCAACATGAAAGCTGATATAGCCACCTACGTGAGTAAGTGTTTGACTTGTGCAAAAGTCAAGGTAGAGTATCAAAAGCCATCAGTGCTACTCCAACAACCTGAGATCCCAGTGTGGAAATGGGATCAGATCTCGATGGATTTCATCACTAAACTCCCGCGAACTTTGGGTGGTTGCGATACCATCTGGGTGATTGTGGATCGTTTAACTAAGTCCGTACACTTCCTAGCTATTAAAGAAACAGATAAGATGGAGAAGTTGACTCGCATCTACATTATGGAAGTAGTTTCTCGGCACGGAGTGCCAACGTCCATCATCTCAGACAGAGATCTCGCTTCACGTCCAACTTTTGGCAGTCACTTCAGAAAACGTAGGGAACATGCTTAGATATGAGCACAGCCTATCACCCTCAGACTGATGGTCAAAGCGAAAGGACCATACAGAGTTGGAAGACATGCTTAGGGCATGCGTAGTAGACTTCGGAAATAGTTGGGAAATCCACCTGCCTTTAGTGGAATTCTCATATAACAACAGTTATCATACGAGTATTTCGGCAGCACCGTTTGAGGCATTATACGGTCGTAAATGTAGATCACCGGTCTGTTGGGCAGAAGTCGGTGACAGTAACTCACAGGCCCTGAGTTAATACTTGAGGCTACTGAAAAGATTGTACAAATCAGAAACCGCATGGCGGCGGCACGAGATCGACAGAAAAGCTACGCTGATCAACGACGCAAACCGCTCGAATTTCAAGTAGGCGACCGCGTCCTACTGAAGGTGTCACCCTGGAAGGGTGTAATCCGCTTTGGAAAACGGGGCAAACTAAACCCACGGTACGTAGGTCCATTTGTAATCTTGAAACGTATTGGACCCGTAGCTTATCAATTAGACCTTCCTGCCGAACTCAGTGGAGTTCACAACGTGTTTCACGTGTCAAATCTGAAGAAGTGTCTATCAGATGAAACTCTAGTTATTCCATTGGATGAGATTCAAGTGGATGAACAACTGCACTTTGTGAAACAGCCTATCGAGATCATGGATCGTGAGATCAAGAATCGAAGGCACAGCAAGATTCCGATCGTTAAGGTTCGTTGGGACTCTAAGCGTGGACCGGAGTTCACGTGGGAAAGAGAGGACCAAATGAAAAGCAAATACCCACACTCTTCGCAACTGAGCAGCAAACTAACGATACCAGTAACTAAATTTTCGGGACGAAAATTCTTTCAACATGGGGATGATGTGACAACCTGGAAATTTCTCATACTTTCGCGTACCATTGTTAACTAAATCCTTGTGCATGGCACTTGGGAATCTTTGTGCATGGCACTTGGGAACTTCTTGTAACTTCACATTCCATCGTTAACAAACTAACTCTTTGTGCGTGGCACTCTAAACATGTACGCTGCATTCTAAACCGCGTTTACTCAATTTTCGGGACGAAAATTCTTTCAACATGGGATAATGTGACATCCCGGTTTTTCGGATAACTTAAACGCAATACTTGTGGAATAAATTATGTGCTACGTATTAAACGTTTATAAGTTGGTGCGTTATTATGTGATATCCGAGTTCGTGTTTTATGTTAGTTATAATGTATAGACGTAGTAAATAAACAAATGAATCGAGCCGAACCGCGACACGAGCCGGCCTCTTTTCTTGCGACTCAAGGAACTAAACTTGGGGATCAAGTTTTAAACCCAAACCTTAAACCCAAACCATCCGGTCGCGAGCAAACAACCCAAACCGACCCACCCAAGTCCTTTCGGCCGCGAGAACAAACCCAAACCGCAACCCATTCCCTTCCCTCATCTCTTGCGCCTATATATACAAACACATGCATGCTTTCTTCACAACACAAAAACCCTAATATCTAAAGAAGCCGACGGCAGCCTTGCTACACTCCCCTCGGTCGCGAGATCAGCCCCTTGTTCACTCCTCGATCGCAAACAGCCCTCTTGTCCCTTGATCGCGAGCAGCCCTCCTTTCAGTCCCTCGACCGCAAGCAGCTTGTTACAACTCCATCTTCATCCTCGGTCGCGATTCTTTTGATCATTGGTTCCTCATCTCACTCACGGCTCATTGATCTTGTTATTAAAGGTTAGGATTATAATTGTTTGCAAGATCATATTCGGATTATATGCTTGAATGTAGGGTTATGTTAGCCGATTTATTGATGATGTTTGCAAGTTGATGTTTGTTCGAAATCTGGAAACATAGGCTGTGTTTTGTTTATAAAAACTAGAGATTATGATTAGGGTTTGCATGGATATGATATATGTATTGATCTATGATTGGAAAAATCAGTTCTTGATCGCCTAGGTTCATTGTATCGACGGTTATTGCGAATTAGTTGTGATAAAATGCTGAAACAGGTTGCTGAATGATAGTTACAGCCGACTTCAACTGGCTGTAACTCGGTCATTAGTTGTCAAAAAACGGATTTTCTGAAGTCTAAAACGTAGAGATTTGAATAACGAATCTAATGGCGCTGGATTCATATTTTTCTGAAGTCGTTTGATATTTTTAAGTGGCCAATTAAGTTCAGTAACTAAAGCTGTGGAAATCCTGAAATTTTGTTAGTGGTTTATCGAGTTGGATTTTATAATCTGTAGGGAGTCGAATCATGAAATTTGTACAGAACTAGGTATGGAAATTTCCGGGCAACTCCCACTGGAATTTTGTTAATTGGACGATCGGTGATTTTTAAATAAATTCTTACGTGGACTGCAGTCAGAAAGCGATGAATCCGACTGCAGCCTAGTATATTAATATTTATGGTTAATTGGTAAAGTATTAGGACTTGAAAAATTTATATAAATTTCTACAGTAGAGTTGTCACCTGCTGTAAAATAATTGGAATTTTTGGAACGTTGGAACTATTTTATAAAAATCCTAGAAAACAGCCAAAATTATGAGTATGTAAGCTGAAACTTGATAACTTGTGAATGTGTGCACCAAAGTGTTGCATGGATTGGATTATGTTCATGATAAATTGTTTTGATTACTATGTTCACATGAGGATACTTGCATGCATGTTTGAGTGTTAGGAATTTTGATTGTGTGTATCACTTTGTGCGTAAATTATGTGTAGAATTTTGTATTGGTGTGTTCACACACTGACTTGAAATCAATTGGTTTGTTAGGACGCAATTAGCGGTCCCATCCTTTACGACTTCTTTGCTACACTAACCGAGCAACTAAAGGTGAGTTCACGGCCCCTAATTTTATCCGGTTTTAAACAACAGGGGGAGAAACATGTATACACTCTTCAAACTCAATCTCTTTACGTTATACGAATTTAACGTCACATAACTATTCGGTAACTAAGTTAATGTTAATGTAACGTTATGGTCACTAAGCAGCTATATCACATAAGTCCTCGACAATCTCTCAGATCTTAGTATTGGGTTTAAATAGCGGGGAAATTATAAGTAGTACTACTGGGCCCGACAAGCCCCATCCGAGCTAGTCGCGCTAGCCGACCGGGTATGGTCAACGGGTGAATAATTTGGCCTAACTTCGCCATGGTCAGTGATAGGCCTGGCAACACGGAGGCACAACAGTCAGCTTCGATCGCGAACACTTACGTGACATAACTTTAGGCTAGCTACCTATATATGTTAACATTGAACTTATTTACGAATCAACAATATTATTCCGGGAATGGAACAAACAACAATATTATTCCGGGTTAGGAATAATGGAACCATCAGCAATATTATCCCAGGTTAGGGATAATGGAACCAACAACGTTATTATTCCGGGTTAGGAATAATGTAACTATCGGTATTATTCCGGGTAAGGAATAATGGAACTATCGGTATTATTCAGGGTTGGGAATAATGGAACTAAATCGTTATCCCGGGTTAGGGATAACGGGGGAAACAAACTCATAACTGAACAAACGAATTTATGAAAACCTGTGAACTCACTCATCTTTAATGTTGACACTTGTTTCTTTACATTTTCTCAGGACGCTAGGAGCTCTAGGTGCACTCACTTGCATTGATCAAGACATCTTTTATCGAGTCTCATTTACAAACATTGTTTTGGGTTTTTCATTTGTTTTGGCGTTTGTGTTGGCGCCCGTTTCACTACTTATTTTATGCTTCCGCTCAACCATAAAAACTAATGCTTCCGCTAAACATTGGTAACTAACTAAGACAATATAAAATCTACGATGAATGGTTAAACAAATGATTTTTGGAAAACGTATTATCAAATCATATAGAGTCGTTCGACGTACTAGTGTTTCAGATTCTGGTTTGTTCACACGCCTCGCGGTAAAACTCCGCAAGTGGAAATTGAGGGTGTGACACGTGAGTACACTCGACCCATTTTCATTTTATCACTTTTGGGTGTAACATGTTTACCTTATATAAAATTACTAAACTTAAACTTTATGCAATGCACGAAACAATCCAATATTCATGAATGCTTTGATACGTTACTTGATGCTTATAACTTGGACCATTCTTATGTAATACCATAGTCATTAGCTTATCTTAAGCCTCCATTGACATGTATAGCGCTATAGGAGTAACGCACCGCCCAATCGTGAATCTAGTGGTCATGTTAAATTATCGTTATGTCGTGTAAGCAAGAGGATTGACTAGAAATATTGCATGCCATGTATAATGCTCTTGTATAAACCTAGTACCACGTGGATTCGTTTTAAAACTCATTTGTATACGTATGCTTATGCTTAAACTTGTGTACTCGCCTTTTCTTTTGCATTGAACTTTATTTTAAAACATGTTACAGGTTGATGACGATGATGCTATAAAATTGAAGTAGCGTTGATGCTAGATACTGTCAAACCCTCAATTTCCACTTGCGAAGTATTACCGCGAGGCGTGTGATCAAACCAGAATCTCAGACACTAGCAATGTCGAACGACTCTATATGATTTATTTAAACGTTTTCCAAAAACATTTATTGTAAACATGCATAGTCATTTTCAAAATCCAAGGTTTCAAAGTTTAGCGGAAGCATTAGAATAAAGTAACGGGCGCCAACATAAACGCCAAAACCAAAATCCCAAGAATAATCGTTAATAAAGACTCGATAAAAATGCCTTGACCAAATGCAAGTGAGTGCACCTAGCGCTCCTAGCGTCCTGAGAAACATGCAAAGAAACAAGTGTCAACATTAAAGAAGAGTGAGTTCACAGGTTTTTATAAGTTCACAAGTTCGGTTTAAAAGATGTTTTCCCCCGTTATCCCTAACCCGGGATAACGACATAGTTCCATTATTCCTAACCTGGAATAATAAGGTTGGGTCGTAAATAAGTTCAATGTTAACATGTAGGTAGCGAGCCTAAAGTTACGTCACGTAAGAGTTCGCGATCAAAGCTGACTGTTGTTGCCTCTGTGTTGCCAGGTCTATCACTGACCATGGCGAAAGTTAGGCCAAATTAATCACCCGTTGACCATTCCCGGTCGGCTAGCGCGACAAGCTTGGGTGGGGCTTGTCGGGCTCAGTAGTACTACTATAATTTCCCCGCTATCTAATCCAATACTAACGATCCGAGAGTTGGTTGAGGACTTCCATGATAAAGCTACTTAGTGACCATAACATACATTAACATTAACTTAATTACCGAATAGTTAACGTGTTAATTTCGCATAACGTAAAAGATTGAGTTGTAGAGCGTATACATGTTTCTCCCCCTGTTGTTCAAAACCGATAAAATAGGGGCCATAAACTCACCTTAAATTGCTCGGTTAGATAAACGCAAAAGAAGCACATGATGGAACCGCTAATCGCATCCTAACATGTCAACCGATTCAAAGTTAGTGTGTGAACACACTGACACAAAACCCTACGCATAACTAACACATAATACGGCACACGTAATAACCAATTCGAAACCATAATCATGCATGCAAAGTATCACCATACAAAATAACGATCAAACCAACTTGTCATAAACACAGGATAACTCATACAACACTTAGATACACACAAACGCAAGTTATCATGTTTCAGCTTGTACACTCATAACTGGGCTGTTTTCGAGAATTTTTATAAAATAGTTTCAACGTTCCAAAAAATCCATTTTTTACAAGAGGTGTCAATTAGACTGTATAATTTTGTGTAAAATTTTCAAATCCTAAATCTTTACCAATTATTTATAAATATTTATATACTAGGCTGCAGTCAGATTCGTCGCTTTCTGACTGCAGTCCACGAGAAAAATCATTTAAAAATCATCGTTCATCTGATTAACGAAATTCTAGTGGGAGATTTTCGGAAACTCCCGTCTCCAGTTACTGTACTGATTTCGTGACCAAACCCCATACAGACTATGAGATCCGACTCGATAAACAACCTGCAAATTCTGCAGAATTTACGCAGCTTCAGCTGCTGCACTAAATGACCATTTAAAAATACCAAACGACCTCAGAAAAATATGAATCCAGTGCCATTTGAAGAGTTTTTCAAAAATACACGTTTTAGGCTTCAGAAAATCCACTTTTCGCTAAATAATGATCAGGTTACAGCCAACTGAAGTTGGCTGTAAATGTCAATCAGCTTACTGTTTTCGACTTTATCGCATTAGAACATGTGTAAACGGCCATGACGCTTAGTTGTATTGATTAACAGCAGGTTAACTTGTCAAATATCATCTAATATATCAATATTCATGCAAACCCTAAGTATATATCATGATCTTTATAGATAACACGCAGCCTACGATTTTAATATTCAAACATATCATCAGAACCGCAAAATTCGCATATTCATCCGAACTAATCATACACCACAACACTTTTCATAACAACAATCATACGAGCACATAATCATAATTAATTCTATGGAAGATCATCACATGAATCGTAACAAAATCGAAAAACCCTAACCTTAAACGAAGACAACTTCCGAACCGGGGCAAGCTTGGGATCGATCCGAGAGTTGTAGGGTTTGCGCGACCGAGAGGGGGGGCTGCCGTCGCACATTTCTAGGGGATTAGGGTTTTGAGTTTTTTTTTTTTTTTTTTTTGAACACCCCATGCATACATACGTATACATAAGGGGCAAGGGGGCGGTTTGGGGTTGCCCTTGGGCCGCAAGGGTGGGGTGGCGGGTTGTGTTTTGTTTGCAAGGGGGTGTGGGTGGCGGGTTGGGTTTGCTTGGTCGCGAAGTCGAAACGTTTCACAGGCTTGGTTCGGTTCGGCTTATAAATAGAATTTACTAACCGATTATTATAATCTGATAAATAACTACACATAATACGACTCGACAATTATTCATAAACGTCTAATAACATGTAGCACGAATTTCAGATACAACCCGTTAGGATTTCCAAACATTGTGTATTCTCTAAATACTAAAGTTAGCGTAGTTATTGCGAGCTTGTAATTTAATTCTCCGAATTAAATCAGCGTAGTAATGAATAACAATAAAGTAGCGCGTTTAAGATACCTGAAAAGCTGGGATGTCACAGATACACACATAGACGATTAGGTTTATTAATGTTGTATCAAATTTTGCCTTTGTTATTGTTGTTATTTGAAATTTCCATGTATTGTAATGACAATTTACTTATGAAATGAAATTTGGTTTAATTAATTATTATCACCATTAGCGTTGTGAGCAATGAGCAATCTTTTTCGTCCCACCTCGATGTTTCCGCCATCGGTTGGGGTGTGACAAAGATACAGTCTCTCAAATGAGTTTTAGTTTATAATGAATAATAAAAAAAATTAGATTTCAGTCCAGGATCTACTTTTAGGAAGCAAATATGTGAAAAATACAGACAAGAAAAATTGTAACTTTTATAATTGGTTCATGGAATCTTTTCCTAGAGAAGAAAGAATAAGACTTGGAATAGAATTTTACAACGATCTAGACATTGTTCAACAAATTATATAATTCCCAGTTTGGTTTATTAATAAATACTCACAAAAATATATTCTATAATTGAAAAAAATTATAAACTCACCACAGGAACTATTGTAAGGTCCATATTTCCTCCTCAATAAGACTTTGAAATGAAAAGAGAAAATGAAAAAAATATATTTCTATGCTTTCAAAAAGGCAGTAAATAATATATCCCTTCAAGCAACTGTTCTTCATGTAAATCAATAATAAAGCAAAACAATTATATAAATTTGTGTTTAATGAATTTATTTGAACTCCTTCATGGAACAAATAATATAATTGTAAAATATATTATAAACCAAAAACAAGAGGAAGGAGAAACAAGCAATTCGAAATATGACAGCCTTATAAATGTTCAACCAACTATCCAACCACCTCTACAAATAGAAGATTAAAAAGTAAAACCAATAGATTAATTAATAGAAACAATAAAAGAATAACTCTCCAAGATAGAACTAAATGCTTTAGAAGAAGAAAATACGAGTGATGATAATCTTGAAGCATATATTACAGATTCTATACGAAAATTGGACGGTAGAAAAAAATCAGAACCCTATAATACAAAATTTGTTGATAAACCGAGATAAAGAATATTTTATTATCCTAATCCAACTCCTCAAGATGTTATTCATGAGGAACAAGAATATGAACTCACAAATCCTTATAATGGAAAATCCATTTATGAATGGAACTTGGATGGATATACGGATAGACAAATATATATGATGATACATCGTATGATGATGTACGCGACAATAGCAAAAAAATAATCAAAATAACGATGCTACGATATGTAAAATGATAATTGCAGACATTACAGGACAATTAAAAGGCTGGTGGGATAATTATATTAAAAAAGAAAATCAAGCCCAGATTTATAGTCATGTTAAGTTAGAAAATGGAAAAGATATTTCTGATGCAGTTTATACTCTAATAGTAACCATTATAGAACATTTTACTGGAAGATGGTCAGACAATTCTTAGACAATAAGAACACTGTTAAATGGTCTTAGGTGCAATACCTTAACATCCTTTAGGTGGTACACTGATGTTTTCCTTAGTAGGGTCTATCAACTCGCAGAAAATAATAGTCCACATTAGAAGTCAAAATTCATTGATGGTCTTCCACCATCATTTGCAAAAAGAGTAAGAAAAACCCTTAGAGGAAATAATACTCATATTGTATATGATCATTCTACTTATGGAAGACTTATAGGAGTCTGTGTTCAAGAAGGTTTAGCCTTATGTAATGAATTAAAATTAAATCACCAAATTAAAAAACAAAATCTGACAGAAAAACACAATTAGGTCAATTCTGTGAACAGTTTGGGATGTAATGTATAAAAGAAAATAAAGAAAAACCTAACTACATAAATTAAAAAAGACCTTCTAGAGAAAAATATTTTAGAAAAAGAAGAGAAAAACGTTATAAAAGAAAGGCAAATTGGAAATAAATAATCCTAGCTAACTCAATTTGGCCGATAATAATCCCAAGTCAGTTATTCAAAAAATAATCTGAACTGGTCAAATTTTTTTTGAAAATAGTCTGTCGTTAAAAATAGGAAACTTGGACCCCAACATGTTATATATGTAAAAAGAATGGTCATATGGCAAATAAATGCTACCAAAGAAAAAATATAAAAAAGAAACTTAATAATCTAAACATAGAAGATGATATTAAAGACGAGCAATGTAAAATTTTCGAATCAGAAGAATCTACTGACTATGATTCTAGTCCAACTTCAACTTCTGAAGATTGTGGAAATTGTTGCAAAGATGAAAATCTAGATGATGAAATTGTTTATAAAATCATATCCCAATTCCAAGATAATGATATTAATACATGTGAAAGTGAGATTAACGTTATAAATAACAAGAATCTAGAAGATATTTTTAAAAGGGTTAAAGATACTGAAGAAAAAATTAAAATCATGATATACTTTACCATAATAGTGGAAATGAAGGTGGTAGAGTGGTGGTGTGGTGGTGGTGGTAGTACCAGAGGGAATATATTCTATGAAATAAGTCCATGATAGATTAAATCATAAAAAAGAAACATCATCAATTTCTGAAGATCTAAAGAATGAAATTATAAAACGAATATTAAATCCTGAAAAAAAATAGAATTATGACTTTGAAAAACGAATAGTAAATCCTGAAAAAAATATTAATACTCCAGATATAACTATAGGAGAAAGGGACCTATTCTATGAAATAAGTCCATGATAAATTAAGTCATAAAAAAAGAAACATCATCAACTCCTGAAGATCTAAAGAATGAAATTATAAAACTAAAAGGAGAAACAGTAAATTAAAAAAAACAGAATTATGACTTTGAAAAACGAATATTGAATCTTGAAAAAAAATATTAATACTCCAGATATAACTATAGGAGAAACTTCCTCGTCAAAGTTTCTTACTTATGCGGAATTATTTCCTACCCTAAGAGAAGTAGTTAATAAAGAAGAAGAACATATTCAAGCTATGGAAACTCTTATTTCTCAGAAATGGCTTGTAAAGCTAACCTTACTAATTGAAAATAGTTTCAAAAAGGATTTTAATGTTTTTATAGACTCAAGAGCAGATTTAAATTGTCTAAGGGAGGACTTATTCCTACAAAATATTTTCATAAAACTACACATGTGCTAAAAGAAGCTAACCGTGAAGATTATATAAACTCCCAAAGACAAAGGGTATGTTTGGCAAGGATCTTTTAGAAGCTTTTAGGAGCTTATAGCTTTAAGCTTTTTAGAAAAAGCTCATGTTCAATAAAAAGTCTTGTTTGGTTGAAGGAGCTTCAAGCTTTTAGGTTAGGAGCTTGAAGCTTTTGGTTGAACGCTCCTACTAGTAGCTTTTAGAAGGAGCTACAAGATTTTAGGGAAAAAATGACTATTTTAACCTCTAAAGATAATGAATTTTTTAATACACCAACTTTTTAATGTCATTTTGGTCATTTTATACATTTTATTAAAAGCTCCAGCTACTCTGTTAAACACCTAAATATATCTAAAAAGACTCCAGCTACCAGCCTCCAGCCACCAGCCACCAGCTCAAACCAGTTTCAGCTACCAGCCACCAGCTACTTTTGCCAAACATACCCAACTAATTGCAACAATGAAGAATGTATTGGTACATCATTCGTATTACTAAAAAACATCTCAAATGAAGTTATCCTAGGACCTCCATTTTTATCAAAAATATTCCCTTTAAAGAAAGTAAATGAAAAGGGATTTTCAGCAACATATAATAAGAAAAGACTTTATTTTGAGTTTATAACCCAGCCAATTGAAAAAATATAAACAAGATATTAATAAAGGCTAAGACTAGTCAGATAAATTTTCTTAAAAAGAAATTAATATTCACACAATAGAAGAAAATTAAAACAACCCTTGACTAGTGTCAATAATTGAATTAATAAAAAATCAATTAACAAATGAAATTTGCAATGACCATTCAAATGCCTTTTGGGATAGAAAACAATATATAGTTTTCCTCCCTTATGAAAAAGATTTTCGTGAAAACAATTTCCTAACTAAAGCACTATAACGCCTCGTATTTTAGTAACTTTTATTTAAAAGTTTTACATACGTATCATACGTCGAGACGTTATTCGTAATATATACTTGAACTAAAAACAATAATATACGATGTTACGCGATATTCTATAATGTTTGTGTGCGAGAACATAACTTAAACGGGCCACTCTAGTAGCGCAAGAACCCAGTTTACGGGCCTTGAGTCCAACACAAACCAAACTAAACAAAACCCTAATCTCTACAAGACACTCACACACACAACACACACTAGACAACACCTACAGCCGCACACCCTCTCCTCTGCCGTTTCTCCGGTCGCCGGAGAACTTCCGGCCGACCGCCGGTCACACCCAAACGCCGCTAACACCTACTCCCCTTCTCTCTCCTTCACCCTCACGCCGCAACCACCACAGCCACCCCCACGATCTCTCACTCCCCTCCACTCTCGCTGTCTCTCTCTGGTAAACGAGCTGTCGGCCACCACCTTTGGGTGGCGGCACGCGATGATGACGGCAGAAACCACCACAGACGACAACGCTGTGGTGGGTGGCGCACGGCAGCAGGCCGTTTTCCGGCGAGAATCAACGACGGCAGCAGACGACGAGCATTCTCTGGTTCGTCTCGATTCAGGTTTGAGATTTGGCTCACGTTCAGATCCGGTTCAGTTTCTGGTCTCAGCTTCGAGTCTGGTCGATTTCCATTCAACCTGGTTTCCGGTTCGAGTCTCGATTCAGGTAATGTTTTCAGTTATTCGGTTCAGTTTTGGTTTTGTTCGAGTCTCGGTTCAGGTTCGGAGCAATGGTGCGGTGATGATTGGTTCAGTTTTATATCCGGTTCAAGCTTGGCTCTGTTTAGCTCGAGTTAACTCAGTTCAGTCCCGGCTCGGTTTCAAGTCGGGATTCGGTTAGAGTTCGGGTCATACTCCGGTGTGGTTTTGGTTCGGGTTTCAGTCCGGTAAATCGTGGTCAACCGCAACTCAGTCTTGTTCAGTTCATTTCGAGTCTTGTTCGGTTCTGTTTCGGGAGAACTCGGGTTGGTTTAGTCTCGGTTCAGGTCAACACTGGTCAGTCGGTCACGGGTCGGCACGCTAGGCTCGGTAAGTATAACGATATGAATATGTTGTTTGCCTTATTACAATTGTTATAATTAAAGCGAACCGAGTTCAAATCGATCCATGTAGTTAATTTTTTATTGTCATTCGACTAGAATAAGAAGTATTGTTATTGAATGTTTTAAGTTTTGAAAATATAACGGCATGAATAATCATGATAGCGTTCCATATTTTTATGGCGTTTTGAATCGCAAAATCAAACCCTATAACTTGTAAATAACTATACATAAAGTGTATATTCACATACCGATTCGTGTATTGTTGAGTTCTGAAGTTTATATCGACAACTTTGATTGTCGGGATCGCCTAAAAACAGAGGAAATTCTGCCCGTTTTTCGTCAAAATATATATATTTATTATGCTTTTCGACGAACTTTATATATATATATATAATATATATATATATATCTTCTAATTATCCGCTACACTAACGAATATATCAAAACTCGAGTGACGTTTACAAAATAAATAAGATATATCTATCTACCAATGCCTCCGTGTGCTTTCGCTTGCTCATGTACGTTGACCTTGGCGTCGCATCACCAAACCTTTCAACGCTTCGCGGAAATGCTAAAAGAGGATTCGCTAAGTGTGAGCATACTTGACCCCTTTTTACACTTTAACGCATTTTGGGGTGCAACATGTATAAATTACAAAATTTATTTTTAACAAGATTAAATGTGTTCACAACACCAAACGGGTTATCAATTACGCTTATGTGAATTATATGTGTTAGTTTAAACTCGTTTATACATGCTACTTGTTACGCTTGAGTTGTTTATGCTTATTAGTTTTAATTTGTATTCTCACGACATTGTTATGCTTATGATACTATGCATGCTAGTTAAGGAATTCAATTATATGCTATTATTATGCAAGAGTCGTCTACATATATATGCGATTCAGCTTTATTATACCCCCGTCATTATTGAAATAAACTCTTACACTTATATTTTATTTTCAAACTTGTATGCTCGCCAATACTTTTGTATTGATCTACGCTTTTAGTACATGTTGCAGGAAAGCTGATGATGCAAGGAATCTAGTAGGATTGCCTAGAAACATACTTAAAACTTTAAATGTTTATTGTACTGTATCTTATTTCAAACATGTATTTCGTTTCAATATCTTGTACTAAATCGTTATCAATGAAATGAAATTATATTTGTTACGTGTTGTGATTTAAATTTTGTATCATTTGATTTAAACTATGTAAAAAGGTAATTATTAAACACTTGACACAATTAGCGTCATGAAGCCTCTTACAATCTCGTTTTCGTCTCATTCCGATGTTTTCGTCATCGGTTTGGGTGTGACAAGTAAGGCCTTGCCAAATGAATTCTGAGTATCTAGAACTATGCAAGAAAGAAATAGCCTCTCTTCTGTAAAAGGGATTGATACATCCTTCAAAATCTCCTTGGTCATGCACTGCCTTCTACGTATAAACATTATGAACAAGACAGAGGTGTCCCAAGATTAGTAATAAATTATAAACCTTTAAACAAAGTTCTAAAATGGATTAGATATCCAATTCCAAAGGAAAAGATCTATCAGATAGATTATATGACTCTTTGATCTTTTCAAAATTTGATTTAAAATATGGATCCTGGCAAATTCAGATAGATCAAAAGGATAGGTATAAAACCACGTTCAATGTCCCTTTTGGACAATATGAGTGGAATGTAATGCCTTCCGGCCTAAAAAATGCCTCATCGATATATCAAAAAAATTATGAATGATATATTCATTCCTTTCTCAAATTTTATAATCGTTTATATTGATGACATATTAGTTTTCTCAAAAGACATAGAAACTCATTTTAAACATTTAAATTTGTTTAAAAATATTATTATAAAAAATGGATTAGTGATTTCTAGTCCAGAAATGATGTTATTTCAAACAAATGCCAGGTTTCTAGGACATATAATTGAAAAGGGAAAAATAATTCCTATCAACAGAAGTATAAAATTTGCTAATAAATTTCCAGATTAAATTATAGAAAAAAACCTAACTTTAAAGATTTTTAGGAAGCTTGAATTATATAGCTCCTTATTGTAAAGATTTGGCTAAATACTCTTCTATATTATACGATAGACTAAAAAAGAATCCTAAACCTTGGAATGAAGATCACACCAAGGCGGTTATACGAATATAACAGAAGGTCTCTAATCTTTCTTGTTTATCTATTGCAAATCCTAATTGGGAAAATGTGGTAGAAACAGATGCCTCAGAAGTAGGTTATGGAGGTATATTAAAACAAATTTCTCCACTGACAAAACAAGAGCATCTTGTCAGATTCTACTCAGGAAAATGGTCAGAGAGCCAAAAGAATTATGCTACTATAGCAAAGGAAGTTTTGGCCATTTTAAAATGTGTCTTAAAATTCCAAGATGATTTATACAACCAAAAGTTTTTGATAAAAACTGGCTGTCAAGCAGCTAAATTCATGTTTAACAAAGACTTTAAACACGATGTTTCTAAGCAAATGTTTGCTAGATGGCAATCACAATTTGCTCCATTTGATTTTGGGATACTATATAAAAAGGAACTGATAATAGTCTTCCTGATTTTATTTCCAGAAAATGTTTGGATGGAAGAAAAGATTAAAGATCCTTTAAAAACCTCATTCAATAAAATGAGAGATGATATAATCCTTCATGAATTAATTATAAGAGACCAAATGTCTAGAATTTATAATATTAGACATGATTTTACCCAACATCCTTATTATAGGGAAATAAGTATCTGATCTTACTATAAGGTGATTTATGATTCTAAGGATAGAATAAAAATTCTTAATGATAAGAAAGTTATACTTTCGTGTAGATAATTGTTCCATGTCCACTAATTATACATTCGCAGGAATGATTCCTCGTGATAGAGGAACGGGAAGAAGCTCTTCCAATAGAGGAAGAGGTAGAGATACCCAAACAGGCAGGATATAGTCCTAGCCCAAATCGGAAATAGAAGGCTTATAGCATTAAATATTGCCTCTAGCTCAAATGCTATTCAGAGTAGCATAAATACCGGAGATATCCAGATTGATCCAAGCGATCCTTTATATGAAAAAATCATGGCTATAATAAAAGACGAAAAAGAAGAAGAAGCCTCAAAGACCCCTTCATATGCTGCAGTAGCCCAAGACAATGATGAAGATGAGTCTTGGCTCATAACAGAAAGACAAAAGAAAATAATTCTTTTGAATCATGAAGATGAGAAATATTTTGATGACCCTTGGGGTCTAATGCAAAAAAAATATGGAACCAGCGTCATATGATGCACTTTCTTATAAGACACAAAATATTATGAAAATATTCTCCAGCTAACAGAAACAGCTGAAATTACACATTTCTTCCCACGTGAAAGGGAAAAGAATATGTATAATTTTAGGAAAATCTTTATAAAAACAATCATTTCTCCATAAAAGTGGGGGTGGGATACCTTAAAAGAAAGGGGAATTATATACCCTGAAACAAATAATACACAGACTTATAAGTATAACTACTATGATTTTATCCAAAGCTTTGAAAAATGTCTATTCTATGAAAATCCAAAAAAAGAAGCATTCATGGTTCATAAGGGTCAGTGATAATGTTTTCAAGCAAGGAATACCTTGCTGGTTCCAAAAATGGTTCATTCTATATGGGCCTACAGTTCAAATTCTCACTGAGCCATTCAAAAGTCTATACCTTAAATGGGTTAGTTTATCTCCAAATCTTATAAAGGCGGAGTATAACAAAACTTTGTTTGAAGGAATAGCTTCAATGTATTTCCTTAAAGAATTTTCTATCCCATGGATTTGGAGATGGAAGCCAACTACAGGATATACCCTAACAGATAATTTCCCATGCTTGTTTGAAAAGAACTTGTTATACCAAGTTTTGGACAAAGATGATAAGGATAAAAAAGTCCACCAAGCTTCTTGAAGGTCAAGAGACAGTGGATTTGATTAATTCAAGAATAGAATATTATAAATCCCAAATCTCAAAGAAGCAGCAAAGGCAACTCCCTAGTCCATTTGAGCAAATTTCTAGAAGGTTCATCACCAACAACCAAGAAATCTCAAAAGCTGAAATAATAAAGTCTTATATGGAAGAAATAAAAAAGAGCTTAAAAGACATTCCCGGCAGAAAACTCTTCAAAAGGCCATGTCTATCTCTTCAAATAGCCAAGAAGATTATAATCAATACTCTTATCTAGGAGGAGAGCTCAACTCACCGAGAAAATTGATGATAAAACTCTTGATGCACTAGTAGAGGAATACTTGGCAAACATAAAAGAAGAGTTTAGGGACCCCAAGGAGAATCTTCCCAAAGCAAACTCAAAAAAGAAAAAGAGGAAAGCAAACAAAAGACATGAAAGATGTCCCTCCATCATATAAGGGAATCTCTGCAACAATAGGCTTTTATAGCCTTATCATTACAAGTGGGAATCTCTGCAATTGTATGTCATCACATGGCAAGAAAATAATGTAATGTATTTTGAAATTTTATGGTGTGTTTTTCTATATGTAGGTTTATTGTTGTATGTGGAGGCACGCGAATTCCTAGCCTCTCTTTATTTCCTTGTATCTTGCACTCTTGTAATAAAATAAATAAAAATCTTCAAGCTTTGAAGTCTCTGTGTTGTTTGAAGTCTCTTTGATTTCAAGTAAGATATTTCTTAAATTCTATTTTAAAGTTTATTATTTAATACATAAACTATGATGGGCTAAGCCCATAAAGTATTAAATCATGGCATAAGTAACACCCCTTTAAGAAATGGTCCTAATATTATGAGGAAGTTTTTGTAAAAGATTAAAAAATAAACTGGCTGGGTTCAAATTAGAAACTTGCAGTGAAGTGATCTAAGGGAACCTCGTCCGTGTGCTTCCCACTTTTCAAAATAAAAAAATTAGGAAAACATGACCGCGTGACTGGTTTTAATTTGCCTTATAAAAACTAGACAGTTTATAATTTTGTAAAATTACACCTATTCTGACAGTTTATGGTTTGTAAAACTAATTCCTGATACTCATTAGTTATATATATATATATATATATATATATATTGTATAATTTTTTTAGAATCCAGTTTGTTTTATATGTTTAAATATATTTTTAGATAAATGAGTGAAATTATCAACCTACCCTCATGTGCAAGACAAATGACCATACTTAACTGAAAATTTTAATTAGTTAGAGCTAAAGGACATACAATGCAAAGTTATTAACACGTAAATGACGATTATTGTAATTTCGAAAGGTAAAGAATATCCATTGTAATTCGGTATAAATATAAAGGACGAAAAATATAATTTACCCATATAAACCATTTTTTTATAATAACCTTTAACAGAAAAAAGAATTTAACATGCGTGCAAGGAAGTATAGTAATGATTTTTATCTCTTACTAAACTTAATTTTGATAATATTTAAACAACCCCATCCAACCCGTCATCAACCTATACACTATAACAAGCATATAAACATTGCCAACTTTATCCAATTATTGGTACATATACCAATAATTAGCACCAAAAGAGGAATATTTTCTTGGGGAGTATAAGATCAATTGTGTATAGACATACTATATCTATTTTGAAGGCAATTCAGTCGTTAATATAAAAGAAAAGTTGAGAACAGGTACATAAAATTATTTTGAAGTAGCTAATACAGAAAATAAACCAAAGAAGAAAATAAAATTTGCACTAAAAATGTATTTCATTAAGAAAGGTGAGGAGTAATGAAGGATACCTCTCAACTTATGATAGATCGTCCCTGAGCAGTTGAATATTTATTTCTTTTCATTGGTTTACGTTGATGCTTTAGGAATTGCCTTATTTTTTTAACTTTAAAAGGAGCGGTTTACGTTGATGCTTTAGGAATTACCTTATTTTGTTAACTTTTAAAGGAGTGGATTAGGTGGTGGTAGAGTGGTAAGGGAGAGACTTGGTGTTTTAAGGGACCCAAGTTCGATTCCTGCCCCCCTATTATTTTCTGCGGCAACTGGTGATGATCGGAGACTGGGCGAATAGGTGGAGATCGCTAGTTCGATCCTTGAACTGAGCGGGTTTTACCTCACCGCACTGTCGTGCCTTCGGGCGAGTGTTTACGGGCTTCGGCTCTAGGTGAGGGTTTTCCCCGGTTCGGAGGCGAGTGTATCCCAATGTTGTGAATTTCTCCAGTACCATTTGGAGGATTCGTTGGCTGTTTAAAAAAAAAAGTTACATGCAAAAGCGAGGCTAGTGAAACTTGTCGGCCACCCCACTCCTATCTAAAAGGTCGTGTGTTCTACGTTTGCCTAACCCCGACCCAACCGAATTTTAAGGATCCTCCTCACCTACCTTTTTCTTTACCTTTTTGAATTTCTTGTTTTTAATTCTTTTATTGCCTTTTCTTTTTTGTTTTTTTTTGTTGCTGTTTTAGGTTTAGATTTTTTTTAGAAAAATAATTTTTCTTATTTAAATTTGACAAAAAATAACCTAAAATATCATATTTTTTTATTTTTCTTTTTTTTCGTTTTTCTTAACGAGTGTCCTGGAATCGACCAAGTTCATGTCTAGCGCATAGCTTTTTATAGATTACATATTCTATACTCGTGTTAACCAGTTTTACCAACTATTATTATCTATATTAAAATGCTCTTTTTATGAACAATGTTACACCTTTTTTACTTTAAATTTATAATCTTTTACTATAAATAATATACGTCCTTAACCTGTTTAATTTTTATTTGATTCATTTTTCTCTATTAACTTGCTTTCAACATACAATATTTTTTTGGTATGATAAGCTATACGAGTGTGATACCCGTGACAAGCCAAACCCATTCTGATCGAACAACATTGGTAACAATACCGGTATTCGGAGCTAGTACATGTACCAGTTTTTTTTTGTTTTCGGTCGATGTAAAACACATCGATATCATTTTGGGCATACCACAACTTTATTTTTAGGTGTTCTCTTTCGATTGTTTTAGTAACAGTCATTAGCGTAACAAACTAAATCGGTACTAACTATATTACCAATGCATCCCGCATGAGAATCCCGCGAGTTATAATTATCAAGAAATCATCATCATCATACTCAGTAAATCCCACCAATAGCAAAGCTAAGGTAGGGTCTGAGGAGGGTAAGATGTAGACAGTCTTACCTCTACTCGGTAGGAATAGAGAGGCTGCTTCCAGTGAGACCCCCGGCTCGATAGTACTTTTGCATCAAGCCTTGGACATAAGGCACATAACACTCAACAATTGGGACAAAAGCCGATTAGTGCATGTACCCCCTTGTCTTTCGGCTATCAGCGCCACCACATGATGCATGATTAGCCGTCCTTCTCTTTTAACGTTAGTTTCACGAATTAGTAAAATAACGTTAAAATTAGTGCACTTTCACTTTTGCCCCCTGAAGGCGCACACATATATACATTATATGCGCACAACGCAAACGGGGCGTAGTAATTATCAACAAAATGTTTAACAATTATGTCTAGTACAGACACTTTGTAATTACACTAGAATACAGATGAAAGAAAAGTAAGGGTTTTTCACTACCAGATTGGTACCAAGTAGAAATAATGCTTCTTGCAAACTTTTTCCCACATATATGCATTGCTTATTATTAATTTTAGGTTGAATTGCATATTGAAATAGAAATAGACACACATAACAATTGAAGGAAAGTTTGGTGTTGTAAAGTGCGCTGTTGGTGCACTTATGTCTATTGCCTACGTCTAGGACGAGTCTATTGTACAGATAGGGTTTCGTAGCGTCAGAAGTTTAGTTTTGAAGTTTTTGTATGTATACTGTTATTTTCGTACGAAAATCCTTATTTTCGCACGGAAATTTTATGCGAAAATCCACGCTGTCTACTCACTTGGTGCTGTCATGTCTGCCTATAAATAGGTGACTTAGGTTGTGTGTTAGGCATGCTGTTTTGAGGAATCAGTGGCGAAGCCCTGTTCGATTCTGTAATCGTTGCTAACGTTTATTCAATACACAGACGGTTAAACAGTATTCATCGCTTGTTCTTTGTTCAATCTGCTAACAATGAATTCCGCCTCTGTTAGCTGAGCAAGTCTGACCGGAAAGCTCATTAAGTTGGGTCCGATCCTAAGCTTCATTCACAAGTGGTATCAGAGCCTTAAGGTCTGATTTGTGAACAAACAACCAAGTTTCAGCTGGATTCAACCTTCAAAGTTCAAGATTCATCCATTAGAAACTCTACTTCTACTCTTTCTTGGAACTTACTCTAGATCTGAAGGATTTCATGGACAATTTGGACTAGGTTATTAGTATACCGTGTTAAAATCAACTCTAATCAGCTTACCGAATCAAACAAACCTAAAATCCATCAAAATCATGCTTGAAATCATCAAAAACGTGAAATTGTGAACAAGTGTTCAAGGAAGATAAGTATTTTCGCACGAAATACTAGGTTTCGTACGAAAATCAGAAGTCTAAAACCTGAAAATTTGATTTAACAAAGAAACATTATTTTCGCACCAAAAGAGAATTTTCGCACGAAAATCTAATTTTCGCACGAAAATTCAGCATCATTTTCGTACGAAAATCTTGTGTCTCAAACCAATTTTCAGTCAACTTCAAGTTAACCAGTTTTAATCTGTTTTTTGTTTTAAGTTTTTGACAAGATGTCAGGTGAAGAAGAATTCCATAACGCTTTCGATACACAAGCCGTTACAGCCTCCGTAGCAGCCCATAACATGAATCTGGAAAATGAAATGGGAACTACTACGAAGCCTCCAAAGCTCATGAACATCGAAGATTATGAAAGTTGGAGTGAGCGTTTCAAGAACTGGGTTCAAGCGACAAACTTAACAGTTTGGTTCGCACTCGAAAACAAATATCAACCACCACTGAATGAACTTGGCATTGAGAAAACAGTGGCTCGTTTGTCCGAAGAAGAACGAGAAAAATACATCACTGAAAAGAAGATGATGAATCTCCTTCAGCAGACATGTTTGCTTTTGCGAGCAATATGGAGTAATGTTATTTTTTGTAAAGGATGTCATGTAGCAGTATAGTTGAAAATCTGAGCTATACAACAATCTTGATTCGCAATGTTAGCTGATGGCTACTTGTCATTTTTTATTACATCGTTTCGTACATGTTATCAAGAAATACCCCGCCGCACCGCGGCGGGTTAACATCTAGTTTATAACAATTACCGTCCAATGTTAGCTACAGTGAAAATGGGCATTTTAGGTATTTTGTTACGTGCCAGCTTCAGCTTTGGGTTGTTTAAAGGTGGTTGCATCGGATTTTTCTCCGTCGGTGACAGAGCCCCATGTTTCCAACTCTCAGCTCTTCTCACATCAATATGGTGCATTCTGAACTATGTAAAAATCTAAAAGAGAGAAGACAGATGATGTTTGGAGCTTTGGGGAAGATTAAACCGATCATGCACTTTTGTTCCGTTTAAAATTGGCCAGCGGTCGGTTACGTGGTTGTCACTCAGATCACCGCCGCCTGCCAGATGCGGCCTATTCCTATTCCTTTCGACCTGATGCCACAATCATCACTGCTGGGGACTTTGGACACTGCAAACAACCGTCACCACCGCCGCCGTTCTTGGTTTCCGGGAAAACAATAACCACTGATGAAGTAGAAAAAGGACAATAGCCGATAAACACATAAAACTTAGTTGCCTTGAGCGAAATAGAGACAAGTTGGGGCTGGAAGTGGTCGTCAACGTCGTCGCCGGTTGCCGGACAGCCGTGGAAGGCGCCAGAACCACCGGACGGTTCTCCTTTTCCCTCTCTCAAGTTATAAGTTGTGGACACCATAGAAGGTGGTATCGTTCACAGCGTCGTGGTAGCCGGTGGTGGGGTTGGGTTTGCTTGAAGAAGAATTGAGAGAAAAGAGTATGTGTGTCAAATCCGGTGTCCTCACCTCCTAATACCATTTTTTCAGATTTTCACCTTTTAGTTTTATTTTTTTGTTTTTTTTCTTATATGTTGTTATATATTCCTTTAACTTATTTTGATTTCTTTCAATAAATAAATTTGGCAACCTTTTATGCTTTCATTTAAAAAAGAAAAATTAAATTACCAATTATTCTTAACTTGGGGGAAGTATAAATATACAGCCCAAGTTATCGTTCTCAAAACCTTTTGGAGTTTCAGTTTTGGTCGGTAAAAAAAGTGTAACACAACTTAACATAACATCATTTTCTTCCTATTGGTATTTATAGTTTCAAAAAAGGAAAAAAGGTTTAGATATTTTTATTATTTTTACTTTTGAAACTTAAAACCAACACAAGATGTGGCCGGAGGCTTCCGCGGAATACGAGTAACCTCTGGTTTAAAATAAATAAAAAGCTTATATAAAATGATATTACTTCTTTAGAAAACCTCACAAACTTATATGATCGGATCTATGAAACATTTGCTTACATTGGGTAGTTGGTTTTCAGTTGTTATACCGAATGTCGGTACTGTAGCAATGCCGAAAACAAACGAGTCAATACTGATTGATGGATTTTACTAGTATATAACAATTTACGTAGAACGTTGTGAACAGTACAATAATTGACCAAAATTTTAGGATTATATACGATACTGCCATGATTTCTTTTTCGTCTAACAAAGAGATAGAGGAGACGAGAGAATATATTACAGAGAGAGAGAGAGAGAGAGCGCTTTGGTTTCCCAACAATTGATGAAGGCTTACAGTGGTTTAGGTCTTCAGCTGGTAGTTGATGACGTTGGGTTTTCGTTGCCTAATCTTCCCAATGATTGGCCATGAAAAATTATATTATTTTGATCGGAATGTATTTTAACTTTTTTTACATTGTGTAAATGTTTTCACTTAAAACCTAAATTTATCCGCGACCGCCGTGAAGCGGCGGGTTTATTCCTGGTTATTACTTTTTAACATATGATATTATGTTTATTTGATGGAAACTCAAAAGAGGAAGATGATAAGTTAAAGGATGAGTGTGTAGAGTAAATCACATTCAATGTAAATGATTAAAATGGACAAAACTGTAAGATCATCCTTTAGAGGTGGTACCATAGGCATAGTATGTTCGTAAGTTGCATTTTAAAATTTTATATAAACTAGAATTACCACCCGCCGTAATGCGGCGGGGATTCGTTTTCGTTGGTTATTTTTTACGTTTTATGTTTCTGTTTAATTTCTTCGCATTAACACATTGTAACGGGTGTGCATGCTTCAACGATTTTAAGTCTGCTTTTTCGTTCGGTGTATTTTTTTTCCATTTTATCTATTTTATTTTATTGATTTTTTCCGATGTTGATAGTCGATGCCGAGGCATTGGTGCTACTTGGCACGGTTTTATGAACGTTTTTAACCTATTAAAATTTTACTAATATTTTGTTTCGGTTTTCCTCTATTCTTCCTTTACTTAAAAACTATTTTTTTACATGCATATTTTATGTACGGGTAGGTATAAATATGATTTGTTATATTTCGACGTAAACTTTTTTTATAAACGACTCAGGTCAAATATAATACATTTCCGTTGAAACCATTTTTACGTGCATATTCTTATGTACGTTTCTGTATAAATTCAAGCTGTTCTACGTTTCGACGTAAACTTTTTTGAGAAATGATTCATGTCAAACATAATATGTTTTCATGTTTATTTTATGTATGTTATGTAAAGTTTATTTTGAGCCGAGTGGAGTCAAATTATTGTTTCTTTTTTCCCTTTTTTTCGAAAGCTCTAATTAATCTCTTTCGACTACATGTGTCTGATTTTCCTTCATACCCGTTACGTTTTTAATGTATGAGTTGGGTCATATATAATACGTTATGATTGTTCGATATGAATTTGATTTACTTTACATTTGATCCAATCACAATGCTTATACAGGTTACATTGAGTTCAACTGGATACGTCGAAATGCGTGTTTTAATATAGTTAATACATCATATAACGTTTAGACTAATACATTCAATGTTTACCATATATCCGCGCCGCAATACGGACGGGTGTTAATTCTAGTTGTAGATTAAAATACAACAAAACATGACTTTAAATATGAAACATTAAACAAATAGAATCGAATGGAAATCTATCGTTAACATATGCTCATGGAACATAAAAAATAATAAAAAAATCGTTTTTATGAAGTTAAGATTCATAAGAGATGGAATTGGGAATCCTAAATTTTTTGAAATATGATTCATCGATTAAAAAAATGTTACTTTTTTTAATAATCTAATAGTTTTCATTTAATCATCTCATTCATTGTAGGTATAAATATTTATAAAATTAAAAGTTAAATTCATAAGAGGTTCCACAAGTATAATCAAATTACTAATTTCAATTATAAAATGGGTAGGTAAAGGTTAGAAATTTGTTGGTGTAAAGTTTATTTGGAAAATAAGAGAAATTTCAAATCTTAAACAAGAGAAAGTAAAGTACTTCATTGGGGGAAGATTAGTTAACTGATTATTACAATGTTTTTAAAACCGGACCGGATCGGCCGGTCCAACTGGGAACCGGTTAAGCCACCGATTCGGTTCAAGGGAACAAACCGTTTTTACAAAGCACCGCCCGCTTTCACTGAAAACCTGGTTCAACCGTGAACTTGGTTGACCCGTTTGCTTCATTAAGGTCTTCTTGGTCCATGAGGATGTTGGCTTTACTTTATAGAGAAGATGCCTTATAATTTCCTCTATTTGATCGATGTGGGATAATGTTGAAATTTTATATAGAACAGAAGCCTTAGATTTCCTTCTTATGGTCGATGTGGGACACAAATACAATTAGTTGAAAATTAGGTAAATTAAAAACCTAAGTGCTAACCTTCAATAAAATCGAACGTGTTACCTTAGATTAAAGATAACAAATATTTACCACTTTACGTACATAATAGGTGATGTCAGATGATGTATGTCATAATAGAAGTGATCTTAGGTATATAGTTATTTATGACAGTTTCATTTAAAACACATAATCAAATATACATATCCATAAATCATGAATACACCATTTATTTAATATTAGTTTAAACTTAACGAGAGTCGGTAAATAACTAATGGTGAATCTGATTATTAATGTTTTCACAACTTGTATGTGTTTGATTATTACATTTTTTAATTTTTTGTTATATGTAATATATTGTTTATATTTCTAAATTTATTATAATATATCTATTTATCCGGTTCTTGAACCCGTTTTGACCGGTTCGACCAGTGAACCAGTAAGGTAGCCGGTTTAATGTCCGGTCTGGTTCTGAAACATTGGATTATTATAATGAGATAAAAAATCCAAAGATTTGGTTAAAAAGTAAAATGTCAAAACCTTCTTTTTGGGACATCAATTTGCTAGTTGTACTTAGCCACAAAGTCTACCATTCACACTGGTCCCCAACATGCCAAATATACCTGCAATATATTTTTTTAACGGCCAAAGTTATGTACCTAATAAAGTGACAGGAAAACACGGTAAAATTAAACAATAACAAGAGAATATTAATATTATAACTTATCCCAAAATATCCATTAACTTAAAAAGGGCCTCACAGTGATTAGTTATAATCACAATCAACGAACTGATCAGATGAACAATATTTCCATTGATTTCATAGAACGATTACAAGGAATTAAAGCAATACAGACGATAGATTCGATAGAAGGCAACACTAATTAATAAGAAAGGGATTGGAATATAGAAGACTATGAGATGGGGAGAAGAACACTGAATTTGGTAAACATTCTTTTCATCCTTTCTAATCACCCAGATCTTGCTTTATATTCGCGAGGGCGTCTTCACATCTCGCACGAATCAGATCAACTTCTTGGGCCTGTTGGGCCTCTTGAGTTGTGCTGTCGGGCTGCCCATTTAGGTTCATAACATTACTCTCCTCTTACAAATTCACCTTGTCCTTAAGGTGAAAGCGATGTCCTGACAATTGGAAGAAAAAACCGGAATCCAAGAAAATGAAGTGCGTGTATCGTGTATCGTGTTCTAATGCAGTGGTGTCGAAGAAAAAAAACCGATGTTGGGTGGCTTATGGCCACAAAGAGCCGCAAACAATGTCGTTTCCGGGTCAGTCCAATAACCACCTTCTAGGCTAGTATAAGCAAACAACATGGTTTGTGCAATGAAATCAAATGAATGCCAAAGAAGTAGTGAAATATTGTTATCACCCAGTAGACTTATAACTTCAGAAGGCTGCACTAGAAGAGCAAGTGCATATGTTTTCGGGTTAAAAGGTATCCGAATAGTCTTGGTATACCAATTCGCAATTACATGCATAGTTTTCACTCGTATTGCAGCCCTAAGATCTGGAAAAACAGCAGCAAAAGCCTGATCAAATGGTAATGAAAGTGTAGTACGAGTCCTAAGTGGCACCACTAGTGTCACCCCAACATATATGGCTGCTGCAAACAATACCGTACCATTGAATTCTCCATAATATGCAAGCATGGCCATGATATTTCGCATCATACAATGTGATGTTAACGGGTCAGCATCTCTGGGCCAACACTTCCTCATAGCTACATGTGAAGACATAAAATCGACATTGAACTCAGCTTGTTGAATGCCGTGAATTTCATATTCTAAGAAAGTTGCATGCCTCGATGCTGCATCCGTAGCCACTGGAAAATGGCGTATCATGCCCATGGAAAAAACATGACCAAAAGCATAATGAAAGGAACACCAAGGGGGCTTCCATGGAAACTGATTGTTCAAATGAATCATTATTTTAAGAACTCTGTCAAGAGAAGGACGCCTCACTATACCCAATTGCCACATAATAGGCGAGAACCGAAGCCCACACCAAGAACTATTGGACATGTGTGTGAACCAAGTCACACTGTGGTCCCATGTTTGTGCACATGAAGGAAAAGTACATAACAGCCGAACACCATGTAGATACACCTGCAAGATCTGGTTCATTATAGTCGGACCCAACATCTTTGGAACTAAACTTGTTGCTGCAATAAAGTTGTTAAAGATTCCACATCCAACTTCATAACCATTCTCGTTTGAAGGTGTTGATGTTGCATGGGAAACAATAAAGTTGAACTTAGGAGCAAGACCACATGATGAATAAACAACTAAAAATTCCCAATTCACGAAGTAACCAACTTTGCCTCTCATAAAGTTACCATCTAGTAGCTTATAGTTACCAAGATGCTTCAGATACTCAACCTCAACCGTATCAGCGGTTAAAATGGATTCATTCCCATTGTTGACAACTGAATATTCTTACAAATAGATCTAGTTAACGCATCCAAAATCTGCACCATATTTGCAATGCCACGCTTCATTAACAGCTGGGTCACTAGTAGCATTTCCAGCGGTGTGGTTATATAAAATGAATCATGATGCCAACCCGGTTTCCATTCACAATTTGTACTAACTATAGAATATGTATCGAAAAACACGTATGGTTGCAAAAATTCCCAAATTGTGTCAAGTGGACAAAACTCATATAAAAAATTATTCTCAAACATTTGATCAAGCAATTTTTGTGCCTCATGTAATCCACTTACGGATAATCCATATGAAATTTCTGTTTTCAGTCCAGAATCAAATCCTCGTTGTGACCTGTGGGGAATTGATTAACCGTCCTAGGCGAACCAATTGTAAACGAATGGATGCCGGTCACTGTTGAGCCGTTCACAGCCGATGAAATTCCCATAATAGCCAAAATCACATTAACACCGAAAATGCAATGATAAATAGAGCCATTAGCACGCATAAGCACAATATTTCTAGTAGCATTTTGATGATGTGTAAACAATCCCTTTCCCTGCCCCAATGTACTAGAGGAATTTGAATCAACAATTGTAGGGGCAACCAGCATAAAATTGTTCCGAAGTTCCGATATGTTACGAACATCAGAGGAGTAATAATTGGACCAGTTTCAAGTGGATCGGGATCAAACGCAAAAGCCTGAATCCAAATTTTAAATTGATCCCAAAGAGGGTCGGGGAATTGTGAGAAATAGGCGCATCCCTCAAGAGTGATCTGCTCGGAACCTGAATCGTTCTTATTTGACGAAGGAATTAGAGCTAGTAGAGTAGGAAGCATCGTTTGGTTGTAGTTAAGAGTTCTTAACTGGTGCAATAGAAATTGAAGGAGTAGTAGTCACAATTGGGGCGATAACGAACCCTAGATTCATAATATTTCGCATTGGGTGAAATGTACAACTCGAACGATCAGTTTCAAGTGGTGCATCCAAGGCGGCAGAGATTGAAGTAAGATTTGTAATCAGGTCGGGTGGTTTCAGATCATTATCCAAAGCAAACAACTTAGGAGCGGGTGGCTCAAACTTTAGCATGGCTTGAGGAATAAATGTAGGCACGCGATCCAAAAACGAATGACGAGAATCAAGCAAAGCCGGGGCAAGCGGGTCAAACGGGATAGTAATGCGAGTAGAATAAAGCGTGTTAACAACATGAGTTCTCCATAATATGCAAGCATGGCCATGATATTTCGCATCATACAATGTGATGTTAACGGGTCAGCATCTCTGGGCCAACACTTCCTCATAGCTACATGTGAAGACAAACTCAGCTTGTTGAATGCAGTGAATTTCATATTCTAAGAAAGTTGCATGCCTCGATGCTGCATCCGTAGCCACTGGAAAATGGCGTATCATGCCCATGGAAAAAACATGACCAAAAGCATAATGAAAGGAACACCAAGGGGCTTCCATGGAAACTGATTGTTCAAATGAATCATTATTTTAAGAACTCTGTCAAGAGAAGGACGCCTCACTATACCCAATTGCCACATAATAGGCGAGAACCGAAGCCCACACCAAGAACTATTGGACATGTGTGTGAACCAAGTCACACTGTGGTCCCATGTTTGTGCACATGAAGGAAAAGTACATAACAGCCGAACACCATGTAGATACACCTGCAAGATCTGGTTCATTATAGTCGGACCCAACATCTTTGGAACTAAACTTGTTGCTGCAATAAAGTTGTTAAAGATTCCACATCCAACTTCATAACCATTCTCGTTTGAAGGTGTTGATGTTGCATGGGAAACAATAAAGTTGAACTTAGGAGCAAGACCACATGATGAATAAACAACTAAAAATTCCCAATTCACGAAGTAACCAACTTTGCCTCTCATAAAGTTACCATCTAGTAGCTTATAGTTACCAAGATGCTTCAGATACTCAACCTCAACCGTATCAGCGGTTGAAATGGATTCATTCCCATTGTTGACAACTGAATATTCTTACAAATAGATCTAGTTAACGCATCCAAAATCTGCACCATATTTGCAATGCCACGCTTCATTAACAGCTGGGTCACTAGTAGCATTTCCAGCGGTGTGGTTATATAAAATGAATCATGATGCCAACCCGGTTTCCATTCACAATTTGTACTAACTATAGAATATGTATCGAAAAACACGTATGGTTGCAAAAATTCCCAAATTGTGTCAAGTGGACAAAACTCATATAAAAAATTATTCTCAAACGTTTGATCAAGCAATTTTTGTGCCTCATGTAATCCACTTACGGATAATCCATATGAAATTTCTGTTTTCAGTCCAGAATCAAATCCTCGTTGTGACCTGTGTGGGGAATTGATTAACCGTCCTAGGCGAACCAATTGTAAACGAAGGGATGCCGGTCACTGTTGAGCCGTTCACAGCCGATGAAATTCCCATAATAGCCAAAATCACATTAACACCGAAAATGCAATGATAAATAGAGCCATTAGCACGCATAAGCACAATATTTCTAGTAGCATTTTGATGATGTGTAAACAATCCCTTTCCCTGCCCCAATGTACTAGAGGAATTTGAATCAACAATTGTAGGGGCAACCAGCATAAAATTGTTCCGAAGTTCCGATATGTTACGAACATAAGAGGAGTAATAATTGGACCAGTTTCAAGTGGATCGGGATCAAACGCAAAAGCCTGAATCCAAATTTTAAATTGATCCCAAAGAGGGTCGGGGAATTGTGAGAAATAGGCGCATCCCTCAAGAGTGATCTGCTCGGAACCTGAATCGTTCTTATTTGACGAAGGAATTAGAGCTAGTAGAGTAGGAAGCATCGTTTGGTTGTAGTTAAGAGTTCTTAACTGGTGCAATAGAAATTGAAGGAGTAGTAGTCACAATTGGGGCGATAACGAACCCTAGATTCATAATATTTCGCATTGGGTGAAATGTACAACTCGAACGATCAGTTTCAAGTGGTGCATCCAAGGCGGCAGAGATTGAAGTAAGATTTGTAATCAGGTCGGGTGGTTTCAGATCATTATCCAAAGCAAACAACTTAGGAGCGGGTGGCTCAAACTTTAGCATGGCTTGAGGAATAAATGTAGGCACGCGATCCAAAAAACGAATGACGAGAATCAAGCAAAGCCGGGGCAAGCGGGTCAAACGGGATAGTAATGCGAGTAGAATAAAGCGTGTTAACAACATGAGTTCTCCATAATATGCAAGCATGGCCATGATATTTCGCATCATACAATGTGATGTTAACGGGTCAGCATCTCTGGGCCAACACTTCCTCATAGCTACATGTGAAGACAAACTCAGCTTGTTGAATGCAGTGAATTTCATATTCTAAGAAAGTTGCATGCCTCGATGCTGCATCCGTAGCCACTGGAAAATGGCGTATCATGCCCATGGAAAAAAACATGACCAAAAGCATAATGAAAGGAACACCAAGGGGGCTTCCATGGAAACTGATTGTTCAAATGAATCATTATTTTAAGAACTCTGTCAAGAGAAGGACGCCTCACTATACCCAATTGCCACATAATAGGCGAGAACCGAAGCCCACACCAAGAACTATTGGACATGTGTGTGAACCAAGTCACACTGTGGTCCCATGTTTGTGCACATGAAGGAAAAGTACATAACAGCCGAACACCATGTAGATACACCTGCAAGATCTGGTTCATTATAGTCGGACCCAACATCTTTGGAACTAAACTTGTTGCTGCAATAAAGTTGTTAAAGATTCCACATCCAACTTCATAACCATTCTCGTTTGAAGGTGTTGATGTTGCATGGGAAACAATAAAGTTGAACTTAGGAGCAAGACCACATGATGAATAAACAACTAAAAATTCCCAATTCACGAAGTAACCAACTTTGCCTCTCATAAAGTTACCATCTAGTAGCTTATAGTTACCAAGATGCTTCAGATACTCAACCTCAACCGTATCAGCGGTTGAAATGGATTCATTCCCATTGTTGACAACTGAATATTCTTACAAATAGATCTAGTTAACGCATCCAAAATCTGCACCATATTTGCAATGCCACGCTTCATTAACAGCTGGGTCACTAGTAGCATTTCCAGCGGTGTGGTTATATAAAATGAATCATGATGCCAACCCGGTTTCCATTCACAATTTGTACTAACTATAGAATATGTATCGAAAAACACGTATGGTTGCAAAAATTCCCAAATTGTGTCAAGTGGACAAAACTCATATAAAAAATTATTCTCAAACGTTTGATCAAGCAATTTTTGTGCCTCATGTAATCCACTTACGGATAATCCATATGAAATTTCTGTTTTCAGTCCAGAATCAAATCCTCGTTGTGACCTGTGTGGGGAATTGATTAACCGTCCTAGGCGAACCAATTGTAAACGAAGGGATGCCGGTCACTGTTGAGCCGTTCACAGCCGATGAAATTCCCATAATAGCCAAAATCACATTAACACCGAAAATGCAATGATAAATAGAGCCATTAGCACGCATAAGCACAATATTTCTAGTAGCATTTTGATGATGTGTAAACAATCCCTTTCCCTGCCCCAATGTACTAGAGGAATTTGAATCAACAATTGTAGGGGCAACCAGCATAAAATTGTTCCGAAGTTCCGATATGTTACGAACATAAGAGGAGTAATAATTGGACCAGTTTCAAGTGGATCGGGATCAAACGCAAAAGCCTGAATCCAAATTTTAAATTGATCCCAAAGAGGGTCGGGGAATTGTGAGAAATAGGCGCATCCCTCAAGAGTGATCTGCTCGGAACCTGAATCGTTCTTATTTGACGAAGGAATTAGAGCTAGTAGAGTAGGAAGCATCGTTTGGTTGTAGTTAAGAGTTCTTAACTGGTGCAATAGAAATTGAAGGAGTAGTAGTCACAATTGGGGCGATAACGAACCCTAGATTCATAATATTTCGCATTGGGTGAAATGTACAACTCGAACGATCAGTTTCAAGTGGTGCATCCAAGGCGGCAGAGATTGAAGTAAGATTTGTAATCAGGTCGGGTGGTTTCAGATCATTATCCAAAGCAAACAACTTAGGAGCGGGTGGCTCAAACTTTAGCATGGCTTGAGGAATAAATGTAGGCACGCGATCCAAAAACGAATGACGAGAATCAAGCAAAGCCGGGGCAAGCGGGTCAAACGGGATAGTAATGCGAGTAGAATAAAGCGTGTTAACAACATGAGTTCTCCATAATATGCAAGCATGGCCATGATATTTCGCATCATACAATGTGATGTTAACGGGTCAGCATCTCTGGGCCAACACTTCCTCATAGCTACATGTGAAGACAAACTCAGCTTGTTGAATGCAGTGAATTTCATATTCTAAGAAAGTTGCATGCCTCGATGCTGCATCCGTAGCCACTGGAAAATGGCGTATCATGCCCATGGAAAAAAACATGACCAAAAGCATAATGAAAGGAACACCAAGGGGGCTTCCATGGAAACTGATTGTTCAAATGAATCATTATTTTAAGAACTCTGTCAAGAGAAGGACGCCTCACTATACCCAATTGCCACATAATAGGCGAGAACCGAAGCCCACACCAAGAACTATTGGACATGTGTGTGAACCAAGTCACACTGTGGTCCCATGTTTGTGCACATGAAGGAAAAGTACATAACAGCCGAACACCATGTAGATACACCTGCAAGATCTGGTTCATTATAGTCGGACCCAACATCTTTGGAACTAAACTTGTTGCTGCAATAAAGTTGTTAAAGATTCCACATCCAACTTCATAACCATTCTCGTTTGAAGGTGTTGATGTTGCATGGGAAACAATAAAGTTGAACTTAGGAGCAAGACCACATGATGAATAAACAACTAAAAATTCCCAATTCACGAAGTAACCAACTTTGCCTCTCATAAAGTTACCATCTAGTAGCTTATAGTTACCAAGATGCTTCAGATACTCAACCTCAACCGTATCAGCGGTTGAAATGGATTCATTCCCATTGTTGACAACTGAATATTCTTACAAATAGATCTAGTTAACGCATCCAAAATCTGCACCATATTTGCAATGCCACGCTTCATTAACAGCTGGGTCACTAGTAGCATTTCCAGCGGTGTGGTTATATAAAATGAATCATGATGCCAACCCGGTTTCCATTCACAATTTGTACTAACTATAGAATATGTATCGAAAAACACGTATGGTTGCAAAAATTCCCAAATTGTGTCAAGTGGACAAAACTCATATAAAAAATTATTCTCAAACGTTTGATCAAGCAATTTTTGTGCCTCATGTAATCCACTTACGGATAATCCATATGAAATTTCTGTTTTCAGTCCAGAATCAAATCCTCGTTGTGACCTGTGTGGGGAATTGATTAACCGTCCTAGGCGAACCAATTGTAAACGAAGGGATGCCGGTCACTGTTGAGCCGTTCACAGCCGATGAAATTCCCATAATAGCCAAAATCACATTAACACCGAAAATGCAATGATAAATAGAGCCATTAGCACGCATAAGCACAATATTTCTAGTAGCATTTTGATGATGTGTAAACAATCCCTTTCCCTGCCCCAATGTACTAGAGGAATTTGAATCAACAATTGTAGGGGCAACCAGCATAAAATTGTTCCGAAGTTCCGATATGTTACGAACATCAGAGGAGTAATAATTGGACCAGTTTCAAGTGGATCGGGATCAAACGCAAAAGCCTGAATCCAAATTTTAAATTGATCCCAAAGAGGGTCGGGGAATTGTGAGAAATAGGCGCATCCCTCAAGAGTGATCTGCTCGGAACCTGAATCGTTCTTATTTGACGAAGGAATTAGAGCTAGTAGAGTAGGAAGCATCGTTTGGTTGTAGTTAAGAGTTCTTAACTGGTGCAATAGAAATTGAAGGAGTAGTAGTCACAATTGGGGCGATAACGAACCCTAGATTCATAATATTTCGCATTGGGTGAAATGTACAACTCGAACGATTAGTTTCAAGTGGTGCATCCAAGGCGGCAGAGATTGAAGTAAGATTTGTAATCAGGTCGGGTGGTTTCAGATCATTATCCAAAGCAAACAACTTAGGAGCGGGTGGCTCAAACTTTAGCATGGCTTGAGGAATAAATGTAGGCACGCGATCCAAAAACGAATGACGAGAATCAAGCAAAGCCGGGGCAAGCGGGTCAAACGGGATAGTAATGCGAGAAGAATAAAGCGTGTTAACAACATGAGTACCAGGATCAAAACCAAAGTTCCTAGCAGATACGGGAACATGATTCGCTAGCAAACCTGGATTCCACGTAAAGGAGTTCATAACTAAGGAATCAACATAATAACCAACAACATAATCTACATAATCTGATATATTGATTGAAGCATCCTTGACCCTGTGTGACTCATTAACAACTATTGTTTCAGTTTGGATAGATAATACCACAGAATCAATGGTTTGATTGTCTGTACTTTCAATTTCAGTGGCAAAACTACCTGGCATTTCATCAAACACCTGGAGGGCAGACAATGGCGGGGACAGATTGACAACAGTATCAACAGTAGGTTTTAAGGACGAAGAACGAAATCGATGACGCATTGCAGTAGTGAAATCACTCCATGTGAGATCATCACTCCGAAACCAGGAATTGAACCAATAGAATGGTCCATCCTCGAATGCTTCAATAACGTACGAGAATCGTTCATCACCATAGATTGAGTAAAATTGAAAGTATAGCTCTGAGTGAGAGATCCATGAGTTAGGATTAGAGCCGGTGAAACGAGGTAATTGTGGTTCGAGATTTTCTGAAGCCATTGATGCTAAGGATCAATGAAAGCACCAATGAAGTGATTAGTTATAATCACAATCAACGAACTGATCAGATGAACAATATTTCCATTGATTTCATAGAACGATTACAAGGAATTAAAGCAATACAGACGATAGATTCGATAGAAGGCAACATGATTAATAAGAAAGGGATTGGAATATAGAAGACTATGAGATGGGGAGAAGAACACTGAATTTGTAAACATTCTTCTTCATCCTTTCTAATCACCCAGATCTTGCTTTATATTCGCGAGGGCGTCTTCACATCTCGCACGAATCAGATCAACTTGTTGGGCCTGTTGGGCTCTTGAGTTGTGCTGTCGGGCTGCCCATTTAGGTTCATCACACATTCTTCTACTTTAAAAGAAAAAAAATCGCATTAAATATTTTCAACAATGTAACACAAAAATATATAATGAATTATCCTATTTGAAGCACATGAATGGGGGATACATGATATGACACATGGGAGAGGCATAAGAGAAACTGCTTAGGAAGTGTCCCATCATTTGGACTTACCACTTGGCTTCAAATTGAGACGTTTTACAATGGGATAAGTATGGGGCCGACGAAAACGATTGATGCAAGTGCAGCATTCATATGTTACGTTCATTACGCATGAAAGAATACTGAGAAAGAGATGCAGTGACATAAAATTAGATGCAGCATATCTTCATTTCTTTTACATTTAAATTACTAGTTTAAGTTCTCGTGTGTTATACGGGTTATATTAAAAAAATAATTCTTATAATTGGAATTACATTCCATGATCTTGAAGGACGACGACCACAGGCCATGCAATATCACATGTCCACATAAGAGATGCGCTCGTCGAGTTAATTTTTGACGAAAACGTCCTTACGAAGCTGCGTGATAAAGACATACATTTCCGGCTTCGGTATGATCTTGTTGAAGATCTACCATACCTTAAGAAGTCAAGACTCGAAATAGTTTATTTATGTTTTTATTACTTTTTATATATAACAAACGACATATATTAACTTGTTAAGTAAAACTAAACAATAATATATTTGCATAAAAACAAAATAATACAGTTACATTGAATTATTATTTTTTTAAATCAAGAAAGAACATTTTTAGTTTCAATTAACGATAACCTTAAATTTACCTAAAATAGCAAAACCATTACATTTACTATATTAACAAATTCACTCACAATTTTTAAAAAATAATAAATGTAGCCAAATGTTAACATTTTTTTAATGTGTACAAACGTTGACCACAATTATTTGAATGTTAACAAACATGTAACTGGATTTAAGGTTTAAAAGAAAAAAATGAAAGGTAACGGATTAATAATTTAGGAAACTCGAATTTGATTGAGAGAATAGATGATACGTCATTAATAGTAGGGGAGAGAAAAATTTTTAAACACCCCTGTTTTCTTAACCGCTCAAATTCAGTCAATGTCTCACAATACATTACCACATGGCAATTAGATGTTTAAGAAAAAGCTATGTGGCCTAAGATGATTTGATTTATTATAATATATAGATAAAATTATGGATTAGGATCAAATACAAAGAATAAAATAAATAAGAAGGGTAAGAAGGATTCTAATTCATTGATCTTATATTTGGAAGGGTTGAGATTAGTTTTAGAGAAAAGAAGATAATGAAAGGACACAAAGAGAATTCTACATTTATGGACTTTCTCTCTACACATGCAAAACACATGTCAATTTCCTCTATCAATTTTAAATGTTCATAACATTTTCATACGACATTTGAAAAAACAAATTCACCATAATAACGTGTCTTTTTTTATCTTTAATATGAGTATCATATTGTCCTATAAAAATAAAATAAAATAATTCATTTTTTACTGTTTTTTTTTCATTGTGTAAAGGTTCTAGTCATTGTATCTTTTAACTGGGTGTTGGTCATAACATTTTACTAATGTTTCTATACATTATGTTAATATCAAAAATTATAACACAATATTAATTTGGGTTCTACTCATTGCGTTTTTATAAGAAGTTGTGTTACTGGTTCTAGTCATTATGTTTAATCTATTCCATTGTGTTTTAATATCTCATTCATTATGTTTTAATTTGTTGTGTATTGTGTTTTTTAGTTTATTGTCAATTGTGTTTTAATCTGCTCTTCATTGTGTCTTTTATCTGTTGTCATCAATTGTGTCTTTTATCTGTTGTCATCAATTGTGTTTTTATTTATTTTGATACTTACTGGGTTATACGTTATTATGGTCATTGTGTTTTAGTCTGTTGTCCATTGTGTTTTTTATCTGTTGTCATTGATTGTGTTTTTGATCTACTTTCCATTGTGTTTTACATCATGTCCATTGTGTAATACACAACTAGGTTTTCGAAATTTTTCTTTGAAAAATATAACAATATGATACTCATATTAAAGATAAAAAGACGCTCGATTTTATAGTATGAATTTTTTTAAAAAAAATGATGTATAAAAATTTACGGATGTTTAAAAATGGGGGGGGGGGATATCATGTAACTTGCATGTGCGTATTCTTTTTCCTCTTATGGACAAAATTACCCTTCCCACTTGATTCCTCCTAGAACACTTGTCAGTCTCTAATGATTTCTTACATTTCTTATTTTTTAAATCCTTTGTACTATAACTCAACATATATATATACACATTATAAGTACATTTTTTTAACTTTAGCCTCAAAATACTTCTAAACAATTTATCATACACTTGCTCTCAAAAAGGGTTGACATTCTGTACTTTTGTTGTGGATTTTTCCCTATGATATTTTTGACCATAAAAACTTCTGAACTTGTGTTATAATACTTCCTATTTGGTGAACATAGACGAAGAAAGATTATGTAACACATCGGAGAGGTATAAGCACCTTCACTCACCACTTGATATAAATTGTGACGTTTTATAATGCGCTAAAGGGACTATGAAAACTATAGATGCAACTACATGAACCATATCTTCATTGGTCATTGTTGTCCACCTCATTTATCGTTAATTAGTAGATGGTGACATGTGACAAAAACAGATTACACATGTCATTGTCTCTTGTATTACACATCATGAGGGTAGGACAGAGCCCCCACCCTGTCACGTAAACCATGTGAGTTTTGTCCTTCACATCTAAAAAAATGCGTGAAGAGGTGTTGGGGCATGAAAGGTCTTTGAAAAAAATCAAGTTCAAAGAAATCAAGGGCGTTAAACCAGTGGTCAAGGGGCAACACCCATGAAAATATTGCCTTTGGCAAGCGACAACGCCCATCACAAAGAAGCATTGGTTGGTGTTAGGGCGTGGAGGGGCACATGTTCCATCCCCCTCTCAACGCTCCACGGTGTATAGTTTAGAATAATAGAATATTTAACAAGCTTGCTTAGTTTAAATTTGTAGCACTCGAGGCACTCACATTCTTGCGTTTATTTATTTGGAAGCTTTAAATCAAAATATTATTTAAATTTAATGATTTTGATCCCTAAAATACCATTTCGTTCAATTTTGTACTCTATATTGGTTGTTTTATTAAGAAAAAAAAACACGTGTACAGTTTGAGTTAATTAAATATCAACCTTGTTACATATATGATTTTTACTTGATTTGCGGATTTAATGGCAAAAGTCATAACCTACCAATCTTGTTTTAGAATACACGGTGTGGTAGGAGGTGAAGGAGGGCGTGGAGCGTCACGTGTCTGCCATGTAGGCAGGGGGGCGTGTAATGCCAAAATCCCAAAATCATGGGCTGGTGGGCAAGGTGGAGGGGGCATTTTTTGTTTATTTAATTTTTTTATTGAAAATCTACACCAATCACAATCTCACAATCACCAACCAATCAACACCCTACACATCCAAAGCCTCCCCCCACGTCGATGAAACAACCAAACACCTCGATTGTATACTTTTGCAATTAGTTTTTGGTACTTGATTCATAACACTTTCCACAAGACTCCTTTGGATTCGATACCCTGCTTACCCTAGCTATCTAGGTTATTTAGGATTTTGATTGACACTCACGACAATCATTAGTTGTGCTCTTTTCTATCAAAATTCTAAACCTTTTTTAAAATCGACATTTTTGTTTCCTTAATATTGTTATGCTTATAATCACAATATTTGCGTTGGTGTTTTGAATTGCAATAGGATGGCCAATCAAATAGGTGGTTTGTGGGCAAGCGCACACAAGAATCAGACATATATGGTTGAGTGTGAGTCTCAGAGCAAGAAGCAACGCTTAGATAGAGATCCACAAGCATCGGGGGTACTACCAACACATGTTGTGTCGATGGTGGCTTCTATCCATGATATGACAAGAGTTCAAGAAGAGAGAGTAGTTGGGGAGTGGGGGCGCTGGAGAAAAGGAGTGTCGAATTAGGGCTTTCAAGATATATGCTATATATTTTAATAAATTAAAAAATAAAGTTATTTAATATTTCGGATTTGGATATCCAAAATATCCAAAAATTTTCAATATTCCTATCCCAATCCGAACTTTAGATATCCGAGATTTGGATATCCGAAATTTTCGGATAATCCGGATTCGGTTTCGGATTTGGATCCTTTTTGAACACCCATTTTCACCAGATTTTGAGTATCAGTAAAGTTACATTTGACTTTATGATTTCAAAACAAATTTATCATGAAAATGGAAACTTTGCTGAGTTTTTTTCCATACTAGTGTTGGTGAAAAAAGTATTTACCAAAATGATGTTTCATAAATAATATTTACCAAAATAGTGTTCTTTGTTTGTTTTGTGATTTCCTTTCTTTTAACCAACTTATTAAACTTTTTTTTTCTATTAGATTAAGTATCTATTTTTTATTCTTTAATAATTTATTCTTTAAATCAATTCAATTTTTTATTACATAATTACGTTCAGTTCTTTGATTCTGAAATAATTTATCTTTGATTCTTTAATAATTTATTTTTTAATCAATTCAATTTTTTTAATTACATATTACGTTCAGTTCTTTGAATTTCTATGCAGAATAAATATCCAATCCAATAATTCGTGGAATTGTTTTATGTTGTTTCATTCTTTAATGATCTATTCTTTTAATCGATCCAATATTGTTTTGTTAACGAAATATTATGTTCAGTTCTTTTTTGTTGGATTACTATTAAACTATTTATTTAGTTTTAAAGAAGTATGATAATGAGTTTATCTTAAATTTCTAAGCAGAACAATTATGGGCTGTTTGACAACTTCTGAATGGTAAGTGCTGAACCAATAAGAGGTCTGAATCATTAAGTGCTAAATCAGTAAGAGGTCTGAACCATTAAGACCGTTCAGAGGCAAATGTCTGACCAATTCTGGTTAGATGTCTTAAGCATGCAAACTTAGTATAATGCTTAACCATTCAGAGGCAAATGTCTTAACCATTCAGACATATGCTTGTGAAACAAACAATCTGAATCATTAAGTGCTAAACCAGTAAGAGGTCTGAACCATTAAGAGGCTCATTTAAAGGTTAACAAACAACCCCTTAGTTAACTTGAAAATACATATTAAACAACGGAAATTATATGAAACAAAACAATTCAACAAATTACCTACAGTTCCATCTAAAAAACAAAAAAATCCCATATATTTCTTTAAGTAAAAAAATTGAACATAATATCCAATAAAAAATATTAAAATGATTTAAAAAAAATATAAAACATTAAAGAATAAAAAAGATATTTCATTAATTTAATAGGAATCTAAAAAAAGTTTAATATGTTGGTTAAAAAATAAAAGGCAAACACAAAACAAACAAAGAACACTAATTTGGTAAATAGTTTTCATTGAACACTATTTTAGTAAATAGTTTTTCCACCAATACTAGTTTAGGAGAAAACTCAACTTTGCTTTTGTGGTTTTGAAAAGGGTAATGATACTTTCCCAATTTGTTTTCAGTTTATATATTTTAAAGCACTTTGTGTCTTCAAAGCCGATGAAATTTGAAAACATACTAGGATTAGTAAGTTTCAAGCACCAACTTTTAAATTCAAATTACTTTAAAAACCATTTTGAATTTGCAAGACTTGTGAATTTTGTAAAAATTAATTTGATGTTTTATAAAAACTCTTTGAGAAATATCATGGTTTACATAAATGATACTTTTTATAAAAATATGTTGATTATATAAAAACCATTTGACCTTTCGAAATCCCCAAGTGATTCGGTTGAAGGTTTAGCTTTGATCTTCATTTGGCTTTGTCGGTTTCATAATTTGATCTTTCGAAGCTTCCCGTTCATAATCGTTGACGTGTGTGATCATTATTCTTCATTTAATTGATGTAGGTAGTTCTTACTTCTCAATCTTTGATGTCTAAGAATAATCTACATCATTGATGTTGTTTATTCCTCAATTCTCATCTAATTCAACTTTTTTCAATCCTTCCTTTATATTCTTCATGATTACATTAAGAGTATAGAGGCATGTATGTGATATATGCACATCCTTAATCAACAACATATTAATACAAATCACTAATTTCACTCATATCAAAACTAGGGATATTGTGTCTCATAATTAGCTTCATTTTTTGTTAATAATTATCACTAAACTTATTGTTATCCCATAAATCTCCCCCTTTTAGATAATGACAAAGTTATACATGTGAAACATTTGTAACCATAAGAATGAGCATGGTAACGATATCACATACCTTAATGTATCACAAGACTACATCGTATTTTCCTCCTTTTTGTCAAGAAAAAAAAGGTGGTCCCCCTTGAACTAAGCTCCCCCTTTAACTAAGTCCCCCTTTAGTGAATGAATCTTTCTTGATCATGAGCATTGATAGTTTGAGAATTCCCTTGACAAACCAAGGTATTAACACAAGTATATATGTATAACGAATCAATCATATCAAGACGTTTCAAACATAATCAAGTCATTCTTAGCATAATGGGGAATGTTGCCGCAAAATCAGGTAAACCCTAATCGTGCGTACTATTTACACGATTCACCAAACGATACGGATCAATAATAGCCAACGGTGTGAGACTGATGCCTCGGGTGCAGATTATAGGTTAAACGGAGGATTTCCGTTTAACATTGCATAAACCGAACAATAATGATTCAGATATGAACGAAAGTGTCTTAGACGATTCAAAGGGTATGGAATTACTTAGACATAACACTTAGACAGTAACATAAGGTTTGTGGCCATAGTATTCAGTTGGCACGTTAAACGAGGAAGATCAATTAATGAAAGGCCTTTGATTTTAACGCACACGGAAACAACCAAACATGCATTGTACAGTCACTCAAACTAAAACACTTATAGAACACTAATATAATGTATTTTAAGTGAAAACGTTAAGGGGTTCGGGTTTTCACTGTCGGTAGGTTCGTCTTTTAAAAACATGAAAAACCACGCGAAATATAGTCTGTTTACCGAACCAGGGGCGCGGTTAAGACCCGATAACGAACCTAAATGCTAAAACGCAGATTATAGTTATCTTTTGCACAAAATTCCACCTTTGACCAGGTCAAAGGAGTCTAGAAACTTGTTTTAAAATCCTGATCCGAACAAGGTACCCCCTATTCATTTTCTTTTCAACTTTTCGCGAACTTTAACATTTACATACACCTTTTACACACACACACACACACCAACCTGTTCCAGCAGAATATCATCCATTCCAGCCCTAACTTGAAGGTATAACATGATTTCATAATGTTTTCATATCCTTTTTCATACTTAAAACATGATTTTAATAAAAAGAAACCATTTGATGCACAAAAACTTGATATTCTTGAGTCTTAATGGATTTTATAACTTGAATAAGATGTAACAAGATTGTATATCGTGTTTGATGATGTAAAAACACGGATTATGGATAAAAAACATATAGTATTCGACAGTATTCAGGACAAATCGAACCCTAAACGAAAAAGAGTGATTATGAGCTTGATTAACAAGGGTGAATGCATATTTGTGTTTTATGTGATGTATAGATATTGTACAAGAAGAATCTCAGGCTTTGAAAGTTGAGAATCGCTTGAAATATCGAGAAACGCTAGGTATATGATCCGAAAACCGAATTTAGGGGTTAAAAACTTTGATTATGCATAACCTTTTGCATGGGTATTGTTTGAACTTGAAACTTGGAAGGCTGATGCATATGTGATGAACATATGTCCCCTTTAAAGTTGGTGTTTTATAGAATTTTTAGTGAATTTTACGGTATTTAACGACATTAATTAGGAAAAATAGCAAACGAATTCGATAAATCACCAAAAATTGCACATATGTTGAGTTTGACATGGAAAACATCCTGGAAAAGTCGGGGTTCATTGGTTAAGTTTACGTATGGTTTTGAAAATGGCGTTGTTGTGAAGTTTCGCAGCCGGAAACGAGTCTATAAAATTCAGAAAATCGATTTTTTTTCTAGGAAGTTTCAGGATATATTATATTGGAATGCTCCTATCAGATTTTGGGAATTTTTGAAAGTGGAATCATTGTAATCGCCAATTTATCGGTTAAATACACTTTTAAAGCGAATTTATTAAAATTAATAAATGCTGAAAATAATTTTCCTGAATTACATATTATTTACAAGTTTATATAAAATATATTTAACAAAACCGGAAAAATTGTTTATAATAATTTTCATGAATTTTATTGAATATACACAATTTTTATAAAAGTTGCGATTTAAAATACATTATATTTAACAAAAGCGGCAAAATAAACGCTTAACAAAACCTGCCGGACATGTGAACTAACTGAGGGTATAATTGGTGATAATTGGAAAGTCAGAGTAATTCTGGACTATTCCAGGGTAAACTGGATAATTGGGGTAAAATTACACGCTAGTTTAGGAAGTTCCCAATGGTGAAATCGGAAACTGAAATTTGGACAAGCTAGGCACGGGTAACACTCGAACTTTGTTAGTAGACAATAAATCATTTTATGATATGTACAATTTGGAGATTTCAAATGATCATGCCCTTTTCCGAAAATCTAAAACAACTAACCGTGACCGGCATGTAAAATGGTGCACATAAGCCAAACTTCATTTTGACACTAAGACTATACCCATCACCCTACTGTTATGCTATGAGTCCATTCTTGGATGAATATTCCCATCCGATCCTAAGATATAGCAATTACCGACTTAAGAACTGTTTCGGTAATTAACCCTGCAATACTGACAATATGTTTGGATTAGTGGATACTCTACGCCTTTAGCACAATTGGATTACGCCATTAAGTGAGTTTTCACCACCCGTTTTCAAAGTGTTTTACTAATTTACATAGGGTGAATTGCATGTTACATACGTACATACTTGCACATGAAAACGTGTTCTGATGTGAATTCTTGAGTTATACTAACATACGGAAAGTCCCCACAAACACGAGTGATCAACTATATGCTGGTGGATGTGTGAATAGTACTATTGGTCTTACAAACCCAATTGAGCTGGCACGGATGCCATGGGTTCTATTGCAATTGCACATGTTCATGAACTTACTGTGAGCACACTATGTGGTGTTAGACATAGCTACTTGGGGTGGAAATGTAGCAGAGTGGTTTATGCGGTCCACAAGGCTGCGGGTGAACTGTCATGGTTTCACTTGTGGGCTTGGTATAATTACATCAAATGTGAAAAATAATTCGATTCGAACTTAATTTTTAAACAAACAAATACAGTGAAACTCACCAACTATTTGTAGTTGACCTTTCAAACTTAACATGCTTTTTAGGCAAAGTTAGAGAAGAATGAACTAGAAATGTGCGTGGAAGTTTCAAGTTTTGATATACGGATATTATGTAGATATATGCACACCTACTAAGGACAAGCTGCTTTTGGATGACGTATTGTGAATTATACTTTAGTGCGAAACAAATGATGTAACCGATGCTCTCAGAGTTTAATACAATATGTTCTAGGTAATGTGTTAGTACCATGTGTCTGTTGCACCCCGCGTGCGCTTCCGCTGTGAGCCGGGGTGTGACAAATTGGGTCAAAACATGACTATCACCAAATAGGGGTTCCTAAATTGTGTTTAACCAAGCTAAGTCCAAAATAAGAGTCACACAAAGTCACAAAAGCAAGTTCAAAGATGTTGCAACACAACCACAAATCATAACATCTTGAAACAAACACAACCACTAACCATTTACCATACATGCTCATACGAAGAAACTCTTCTAACATAGCCAAGGATCTCATGAGAAAATCTTGTATTTTCCTTTGTCTTGAAGAAGAACATCATAGTATTTCCTTGTGAGAAACTCATTATCTTCATCACCAGAATCTAGTCCATGAGCTTATAAGAAACTTTAAAAAGACTTTGACTGTGTCATCTTGTTTCCCATGGGTTAAGATGTGTTAGAAAGTGGATATGGAAACATGATCTCATTAAATATAGTATTAAATGTCAAGTGTTCTTCAATAGGAGGAAAATAGGGCAATAGTGAACGATAAGGTTTTCTGAAAGATTTATTAATAATATACTGAAAAGAAGATTTCTATCAAATGATACAAGAATATTTCCATCCTCTTGACCACTCGGTAGCCAATATTACAAGATATATGAAACTTAAAGCAATAGAGAACATAAGCATTGATAACAATAAATTCCTCATGATTGTCATATTTCATGTAGAGGTTGTGAGATATAACATGATTCCATACTATACACTCATGGAGTAGGTTGAGAAAATTAATTTGAATGCATGAAGAATGTGTGGAGGGTGTGCAAATGGTTGTGATGATCTTATCATGCGGTATGATATCAAGATTAGCCAAGTCATGAAAGGAGTCTAAGATTTTGGGACCAACTGAAAGGAATTTGTAGAAATGCACAAAAATCATCAAATGACCAGCACCAAGAATTGTAATACATAGTCAAGGTTACAATGAGATTGTTTCATGAAAACTGAAAACCCGCATAGAACTCTCTTACGTGATTTGGATAGACATATTCAGTAAGGTGATGAGAGAGGTACCTTTGTTCAAGGTGAAGATTCTATGGGCGAGAAACCTCACCATCTTAGTGCATCAAACATGTCTTCCTTCTTGTATTTTCCTGTTTCTTTATAGAATTCGATTTGAGTGATTCTTAGGTTCAACCAAAGGAATGGTATTTTGTAAAATATCTCCTTGTTCTGTATTGGATTTCCAACTAGTTATAGACATCCTTGCAACATTTAAAGAGATTTATGCTTAGAAATTTGAATGTGAAAATGCGTCACTTAGAGAAATGGTTGCACTTTGAATATGGATACTTAAGCTACATAAATTGGTCAATGAGGAAGTAAATAACATGGGTAATAAGATGTATAAAGCAATTGTCATGGGAATGAGAAAGCATTGACAAGATTACCCAATATTAATATATGGAAGTATCTTGAAAGAGTTAATGTATTTTGAACAACTTCTAAAGATTTGTTATCTGAGAAGTTTGTAAGTTCAAAGGATAATAGCACTGTAATGATATCTTACACGGGGAATTGAGAATATTTTATAAGAAAATACAAGTTTGATGTAAATTTATGGGGATAAGGATGTCGATTCTAAATCTTATCTTTAAAAGCGGGTAGGTAGGTAAAATACAAAGGTAATATGGGTGTGGAGGAAAGAGAATGCTTAAAGGTAGCTTGAAAAATCTAGAATCACAATCTTCTACTCCCATGATCGATCCCTAGTCGTCCCACCATGGTCGTGGGATTTTTTATTGTTTCAGGTTTAACACATTTGGCGGTCATCTTTTGTGAAACCTCTAGATCTTATTTTGAGTTTTTTCACCTTTCAAGGTCATTCTAAGGCCCTTTCATTGACCATGAGGACATAATTTTACAATTTCGGATGTAATTGGATAATTTTCAAGATTGTTACTTGTGAAATGTAAATTTGGACATGATTGGTTGATTTTCAAGACATGTAAACTTATAATTGTGTTCTAACACACCAAGGCCCATTCACATGATACTGAATGATTCCTTTTCATGGCTTAGTAAATATATTCGCTATATTCTTATCCGAATGAACATCAACTAAAGTAAAATTTCATTTTCTTTGAAAACCATACAGTAGATGCTTGTTTCTTTGAAAACCATGAAGTAAGATTTAATCTCCTGAATGTACAACACTACTAGTGCTCTTTCTATCAATCATGCATCTTCCAAGATCTAAGTCCGCGAAACACATTATATCAGAACCTTCATTCTTATGATTCCACGGATAATGCCCATGGTTGCTTTAATGTATATAAAGATTCATTTCATCGCTTCATAATGTGATTTAATGGGATTCTCTGAAATCTTTCACAATAACAAACACTATACGTAGTATTAGGATGACTCTTCATTAGATAAAGCAAGCTTCCAATCATTCCTCGATACTTTGTACTATCAAAAGGCTCACATTGCTCATCTTTAGTCAAAGTGGCTGTTCTCCTATTAGTGTATCCTTAGGTAAAGCATTTTGAAAATAAACCTCAAGCATGTCTCTAGTATTCTTTGATTTGTTAATAAATGTACCATCATCATATTGTTTGATTTGTAATCCAAGGAAGAAAGTTCATTCACCTATCATGCTCATGTTAAATTCATGATGCATATTATTTGAATATTCATCAAGTAACTCATCACAACTAGATCTAAATATGATATCCCTAAGGGTTTCCTTTACATTCTTAGGCTCAAGGATTGACACAATGGATATAAAGGAGCTAGTATGTTGGGCTTTGAATCTAGTGGTTCTTTGGTTTAGATCACCAATGATTTGTTCAATGGGATAACCGTCGACTTCTTTAATATCCTTGTTTGATCTTCCTCCACAGGAGGATATGCTTCTATGTGGTTTGATTCCTTAGGGTTTGACTTTTAGTGATATGTATTGCTTCTTTTTCACAAACATTGTCATCCACCAATGGTAGTGATTTTGATATAGGTGGAGTTTTATTAAACACAACATCGAGGGATTCTTCCACAATCATTATGACTTTGTGTAGTTCCCTGTATGCTTTGGTAGTCAAATAGTATCCTAAAAACACTCCTTCATAGGCTTTGGGATCAAATTTGGTCAAGTTATCTTTGATGTTAAGTATGAAACACATACAACCAAAGACTCTAAGGTGTCCTAAGGATGGGTTTTCTTCCCTTAAAAGTTCATAAGAAGTCTTATTTAATATGGGAAGAACTAGGATTCTATTTAGGATATAGGTTTCAGTTGCTACAAGATCACACCAAAATTTTGAGGGATTGATTGTTCAACAATCATTGACCGACTCATTTATATGACGTTCAATTTTTCCTTTGTACAACCCCATTAGATTGAGGTGTGCGAGGAACCAAGAAGTTATGGGTTAATCTCATACTTGTCACAAAAAGCTCCAGTTGCATTTTATCATTATTTTTTTTACCATGGTCAGCATAGATATTCAAAATAAGAGTAAATTGTCATTTTAGTCCCTAAGTTTTGATCAAAATTGCCACTTTAGTTCAAATAGTTTTTTTTGCCATTTTAGTCCAAATATTTTTTTTCTTGCCATTTTAGTCCCTGACTTTTGTTATTTTTTTGCCATTTACATCTACCACCACCACCACCCACCCAATCACAACCTTATATCATTGCAACCACCTGCTTGCACTGTCACCACACACCCACCCACGCCACCGCCATCACCACCCACCATTTCCACCACCACCGGCCACTTTTCGCCACCCACATCGTCAACCAACACCACTGACATCATCTTCACTGTAAACCGGCACACAACATCCCCATACCATCGCACCTGCAAAAAATAGAAAGAAAAATGTGGTTTGACCAAAATTCACCTAAGTTAACTAATTTTTTGAATGGGGTTATGTGGTTGGATGAAAATGGGAAAAATGACAAATGTCAGGGACTAAAATGGTAGAAAAAAACTATTTGACTTAAATGGCAAGAAAAAACTGTTTGGACAAAGTTGCAATTTTGGTCAAACCTCAGGGACTAAAATGGCAATTTACTCTTAAAATAATCATAAAGCATTAAAACCTTTATGGTTCTAAAAATTACGTATAAAAACCATTGATGCTTAAAAAAGGCGGAGGCAACTTACATTAGGTTAATTAATTTAAAACATGTTGAATTTACCATATACCCTTAGTACATAAAATAAATCAATCTAATTAAAGCACATATTACAATTTTTTCAGTCATTTAATCTCATCAATTCATTAATCAAATGTAATGGCCCACGTTGCTTGTCGCACTTTTTAGATAAAACACATTTTATAGATTAACATCACCCTATTTATGATATATATATATATATATATATATATATATATATATATATATATATAAAATAACATGAGAATTTGAAAAATAGATTGTGTTCTAATAATCCGATGTTGTTCATCAAGTAAAATGTTATGAACTTCTAAGATCAAACCCAATGCAAGACATTTGCCTTGCATTTAGGATGATGTGCAATGCATTTTACAAACATCCCAACGGATATGAAACCATTTGTGGAACATGCACGTACGTACATGCGACCAAATGCATAAAAGTGGGTGGGCCCTTCAATAAAGAATTAAGTTTATGTAGATTAATAAAAATGAATATAAAAGTGGTGATGATGTGGAAAATAAGTATTGGTAATATTTGTTGTAGGGTTGGTGGAAAATAATTGTGTTTTTGGTGCATTTGTGAAAATATGATGTGGCAACTGACCGAACATATTTGTGGATGCATTTAGCATCTCTATTGGTGATGGTGTAAGTTAAAAATAATATCTATTGACCTATAACAACTTAAAAGTTCAAAGTGTAAGCTAGCATAACTCATCATCAAGAAGATTAAAGGTGAAGGATCATAAGTTCCAAAACTATGATATAGCAAAATATCTACTAACCATGCAATGTTTCTGATGACGTGGGTACTCGGAGATCCCAATCAGCAAAACCAAGATTAATAATAATCGCAAGAAAACAATAAAGAGTGCTAAATATAAACTGAAAGTAAGAAGCTGAAAGTCGGAAGCTGCCAATGACAAGCTGATACACCAACGGCCGGTGGCAGGGAGCTAAGGTTACTGTACAACCTTGGAACTTGAACCAAACAAGTCAAACTGATTAGACTTCTCCCTAAAGCACATAAAGGTGTGCTCGAGACACACAAAACTGAAACTTACCTAAAAGGCAAGGCTAACCCTGGAAGCAACGTCAAGGGATGATAAACTTACCAAGACTAGAAGGTACGAGCTGGCATAAGGATCCCTTGGGCAGAGCAATCTGCATATAAAATGAGAGTCTTGTTTGACCCAAAGTAAGTCCATCTCTTTCACTCTCATTCTAAACTCTTATGCTTTCATTTCGCTTTGACTCTTATGACATTTCATTGATTCTCACTGCCGGAGTCCAAACATGGGAGGCCACCTCTCGCGTGAAGACTAACGGTGTTCTTTGATTGTAGATTTCGACCAATGAGCTACCTTCTGGAGCTGATCCTTGACCTTCCCCCTGTTATACTCTTGTTGCTTTAACAAGGGGCGCCCATCGTGGGGCTGCGCTACTTACAACAGTATTTTCCGGTAGTCTCGCACTGTTCCTAAGTTACCTTCTTTTATGGCCAGAAAGGATCATTATCCGAAGGAAGTTTCGAGCAGTTCCCTGCCTCCGTCAAGCCCTCCGCTACTCCCAGAGTAGGCAGCTGCTCCACCAACACGGACGGACTTCATGTCATACCGGTTACGCAAGATGCACAACAGTTTCAGATACCTCCCTTTACACGGGCTATTCCATCTTCACCGAGTGAAGTACTTTTCCCCGGTTAAAACCATGGAAATAACCCCGGAGGGAGTAAGGAGCAACTTTATACAGATGAGGGAGCTCTTGAACGGTTATGTTCGAGAGGAGCGAACCTAGGCGTTAGGGTACGTTTGTATTATGATGAGCTAAAGTTACCTTCCCCTATGCCTGCTTCGTTGACAAAGAGCTATCACACAAGCTCCCCTCTTTCTCTTCCAAGAAGCCTAGAGTATAGTGTCGAACAGCTTCTCCAGCAAGCTCAAGCTATCCCCTCACATCCTAAATAACCTTTGAAGAAGCACTTAGATCATTGCCTTTAGCTAGCAGAGCTGTAGCTGAAGCTTGTCACCATCTTCAAGCTTTCAGCAAAGCTTCCCCATGCACGGTGCCTAGTATCCCTAAGTAGCTGCCCTCCTGGCTCAGCTAAGCCAACAGCTTACAGGAAACCAAATCTGGAAAACTACTCAGGTTGGACCACAAGCCCAGGTCCAAGCAAGTATCCAAGCAGGCACTAACACAAGTGGAGTAGGAGTAAACCTTGATACACCCTCCATTTCCTACAAGCCAAGCTCGTTATCATGCTTCTCCAAAGAAATAACTAACTTTGTCCCTAAACCAAGATAAAGATGTTGTCTAACGTCAAAACATATGATGGTTTGGAGGACCCTGAAGACCATCTCTAGGTCTTCACGGGGGAAGCCACAGTTGAACGATGGAATAATGCTGAGTGTTGCCACAAGTTCATGCAAACTCTCATTGGACCAGCTAGGTTATGGTTCTTTGTGCTCCCCACCAGAAGCATAACCTCCTTCAATGACTTATATACAAGCTTCCTAGCCAACTTCACCCCTCAAAAGAGATGTACCAGGCATGCAACTATCATGCATCAAATTCAGCAAAAAGATCACGAGGACCTCCGAGCCTTCATAGAAAGGTTCAAAAGGGAAAGGTTGATATATAGCGGGGAAACTTAAAAGATGAGCGCATCAGCCTTCATGAATGCGATAAAGCCCAAGAAGCTTCTGAGGAGGTTCCATTAAAACAACCCACGGACAATAGAAGAGGCTTTTTGAAAGGGCATAATCCTTCCTAAAAGATGAAGAAGCTTTAGAAAAACACGCATCGAAGAAAAGAGAACAAGGTAGCTGGAGGCAACCCCTCCCTCGTCCAAAAGATCAAGATTCAACTCTTCGTAGAACGACAGCCATTCCGGTCCTACGAAGGGAGAAGATTTGAAGATCGAAGAAGATCTCACCAAAACACCCTAAGAAATCCTGTCAATGGAGGAAGTTAAGTATAATTTCAGACCTCTCACCAAACCCTCCAACAAGAGAGTCACGAGTAAGTTCTATGCCTTTCATAAAGACACGGGGCATCATACCAATGACTGCTTCTAACTAAAGAAGAGGATAGAGGAAGCTGTCAAATCGGGGGAGCTGGATCACCTGGTGAATGAGATAAAAGATAAGAAGGAGGGTAAGAAAGAGGCCAGTAGAAATATGGTATGGTCAGAAGAAAAACAACAAGGAAAAAGGAGAAGGACCACACCATGGAACCAACAGTTCATTTGCTTCCCTCCTAATGATCCACATGACAAGCTGGAGCTTCCCATCATCGTGGAAACTGAGCTAGAAGGTTCCCTCACTAACAGGGTATACATGGATCTAAGAGCTGTGAAACGCCCATCATTGTCAAATGATCAAAACGACACAACATGATAACGTTCTTTACTAACATCGGTATTTTTACAAAAATACCCTTACCAAAAATCGAACTGAATTTATTTATTTATTTTTTAAAAAAAATTCATCTAACGTTTCGGTAGTCATAAACTTCACAACTAACTTACATCATTTACCATATTAACAAAATACCATAAAAGCTAAATTTACAAAGTTTCAAAAGTTAACATTAAATTTCGACCAGTTTGACAAATCTTGCATTCGGCCTTGTGGTGTGTTCGTTCTAGGTCGCCAACCTTAAGCATGAGATTTACCTACATCCATAACATAAACTTACATGTTAGTTCGGTTAAACATATCACTAATACAACTTACTTTCTTCGTTATTTGACCCGTTACCGGGTCATGACATCTTTACATCACATCATTTGAACTTCTTGCATGACAATTCCGTTTAACGGATATTGCACCGTCTTATTTTCATCATCATCAATCATCGTATTTCATCCAACCCGTTCTCACGGATCATGCTTATTCTTACCTCATCAAATTTTATACTTCACTAATTTGATTTATAAAAGTCAAAGATTAGCTAACTTAACTTCATGACAATTTCGTCTTATTTGACCCGTTTAAAATACGGGTCAATACATCATAAGAACAACTTCATTCTCATACTTTTGACCTATTCGTGCGGGTCATCATTAAACTCATCCTATTTTCTACTATCAATTCACATTAAGACTTTTTACTATAAATTCCCGCATAAATCATCAAATGATTATCTACATAAGAACTAACATAAAATCTACATTCTTTATAAGCAAAGTTCATATGAACTTACCGGGTCATGCACTCCTGTTGCCCTTGTTTAGCTTGATTCCCCTCCTTTCTTCGACCCTATAAGGTGCATCACATACGTATTTAGCTTTCACGTTATACATCACTTACGCACATTTACATCATTCACCATAACGTTCATTACTCACATTTATATTTCATGCCATCATTAGATCATCGATACTACAATTCTTCATGTTCATACATAACCAATTCAGCTCAAGCATTTCATCGAACACCTTATGTGCGTACTACTTAACTAGCACAATGTACAAGCATATTAAGCACATTCCTACCAAGTCTTTCTAAAATCATGGCAATACATCATAAACACATAAATTCTTCAAATATTCAGATTTATTTAAATCAATAAGCATAATTCAAGTTCATATATCATACTACATCTATCATTACTTCAAGATCATCATAAATTTCATGTGGGTTTCATACATAAATGGGTTTACATGAAAACCATCAATATAATCTGAAATTTATACTTCATTCAAGTCTAATGGACTAATTGTAACCTCCTACCATCAATAATTTACATGCATTCACGGATTATCAAAAGATCCATTTAATCATACATCAAATTTCTCAAAATTTCAACATACCTTTGATGAAGAACACTAAATTAAGCTTAGATTAAGCTTCTTGCAAAAAAATCACAGCTTAATGCATTATAATTTGGGGCAGATTGTGTTGGATTGAAACTTTAGGGAAGAACCCTTCCCCTCTATCAAACTCACGACCAAACACCCTCTAATCTAATCTCCAAATTTGCATTTTGTTCTTTTTGTTAAATTTCTTTCCTTTTTGACAAGATTACCCCCTTATCTTTCATAAACATTTTATTTAGTGACCACACTAACTTGGTTAAATTATTTCCACTTATCACTTACACATTACTTTACTTTCACTTATCATGATTTATATTTTATCATTTTCTTTTTTTTAATGCATCATCCTTAAAATATATCATATTATAGCATTTAAAATTTTGGGGTGTTACAAGCTGCCTCCAATGTTGTGTACCAAAGATGTTTCAATCAACTCAGAAGTGAGATAAAGGCTCGTCTACAAGCTACCGACACATCCCTCAGAAGCTTCACCTGGGAGAGGTACAACCCCTAGGGAAGCTAACACTTAACTTATGTTTCAGGGATGGTGACTTGTCAAGAATAGAGGAACTTACTTTTATTGTCATAAGCTCCCCTTCAAACTACAACTTGTTGATAAGAAGGCCAGGTATTACAACATTCGACGCTGTAGTATCCCCAGCACATGGAATGATGAAATTTAAAACGGATAAAGGGTATTGCCTCGTTAGTGCCAACGCAAGAAGCGCTTTTGATTTCATCCATGGAAACGAAAGAAGCGAAAAGCAATAAGGCAAGTGAAAGTCCAGTTGAAGAAGTAAGCATTAATGACTCCTACCTGGAACAAAAGATAAAAATCAACTACTATTTCCCTGAAGCAACCAAGCAAAGACTGAGGGACCTCCTTCGAGGAAACACAGATGTGTTTGCTTGGTGTTCAGGAGATATGGTAGGAGTACCAAGAAACATAGCTGAACATGTATTAAAATAGCTCCTACGCACAAGCTTGTTACACAAAAGAAAAGAAGTTTAGCCCTTGAACGTAGCCTAGCTGCCTGTCAGGAGGTAGAAAGGTTAGTGGAAGCTGACATACTAAGGGAGGTAAACTACCTCTTGGTTAGCAAATCCTGTCATGGTAAAGAAGCCTGATGGTTGTTGGAGAATGTGCGTTGACTCTAAAGATCTTAACAAGGCATGTCCTAGGTAGACTCGCTCACAGGTTTCAAGTACAAATGCTTCCTTGATGCCTAAAAAGAGTATCACCAAATCAAGATGATTAAAGAAGACGAGGAGAAAACGACGTTCCACACTGCCAAAGGTATCTTCTATTACAAAAAAGATGCCTTTTGGGTTAAAAAACTTAGGAGCAACATAACAACGCCTTGTAGACAAGTCCAAGCAAATAGGAAGAAACATGGAAGCATATGTCGATGACCTTGTAATAAAAAGTCACACAGAAGAAGGCATGCTCGAAGACATCAAAGAAACATTCTACAACCTCAAACCAATCAACATGAAGTTAAACCCAAACAAGTGCTCTTTTGGGTTTGAGGAAGGCAGGTTCCTCGGTCACATAGTGGGGAAGCAGAGTATTAAGACAAATCCAGACAAGGTTAGAGCCGTTATAGAAATGAAGTCCCTTAAAACCAAGAAGGATGTTGAAAGCCTCAACGGAAAGATAGCAACTCTTAAATGCTTCCTCCCTAAGTCAGCAAAAAGATCGTTGCCATTCTTCAAAACATTGAAGGATTGTGCTGATAAGAAAGACTTCAAGTGGACGGAAGAGGCAGAAGCGACTTTCATAGCACTAAAGGAGCTCATAGCTTCCCTGCCTACCATGGCAGCACCCAAGAAAGAAGAAATAATCATGGTCTACCTGTCGGCAGGTTCAAAGACTATAAACATCTCGTTCACTTTATAAACCTCGAGCTCTATGCTCATGGACATATGTGCTAAAAGCTCCCTAAATATATCTATATTTGTTCACAAGACAAGAAGCCTTAAGCTCTGTACTTGTGGTAGAAAGAGGAAAGGAGCAAATAGCGGTGTATTTCGTAAGCAAAGCTCTAAAGGCAGCTGGAATCAATTACTCCCAATTGAGAAGTTGGTACTAGCATTGGTACACACCGCAAAAGGCTAAGAAGATACTTTCAGGCTCATTCCCTTCAAGTCATTACCGATCAGCCCCTAAGAACCATCCTAGAAAAGCCGAGGATTCGGGAAGGTTGGCTAAGTGGGCTGTCGGACTGGGAAGCACAAGATTGAATATGTACGAAGGAAAACTTATAAAGGGCAAGTGTTAACCAACTTTTTGGCGGAAATGCCAATAGTCAAGGAGGTGAATGAGATAGAGGAAGAAGGGTGCCAAACGATAATACCGGGAAAGTCGACGTTATTCTCAGATGGAGCATCTAATATAGAAGGTTTCGGAGCGTGTCTCATCATTACAGACCCCCACGGAACCAAATATACTTATGCACTTCGTCTTGACTTTCCCTTCACGAATAACGAAGCAGAATATGAAGCATTGTTGGCTGGATTGTGATTAGGAAAAAACAATGAAGGTAAGGGAGCTTCATGCATTCACTGATTCAAGATTGGTAGCAAGCCAAGTGGGGAGAGAGTACATAGCAAGAGAACCATCAATGATAAAGTACAAGGAAAAAGTGAAAGAGTTCATGGATAGCTTGGAATCTTGCTTGTTAACTCAAGTATCAAGAACGAAGAACAAGCAAGCCGATGCTTTGAGTAAGCTAGCTTCCTTATCCATTGCACAACTCATAAAGAAGGTGCTTGTCGAAGTACTCAAGGAAAGATCCATCAAAGAAGCTGAGATCTAAGATGTGGTAATGGAAGAAGAAGACTCATGGATGACACCAATCCAAAAGTTCCTAGAAGAAGGAACCCCCCCCCCCGAGGAGACAGAAGCTGCCAAGATAAGGAAAAAAAGCCAAACAATACATCCTTGAAGAAGGGAAGCTCCACAAGAAAGGTTACCTCTCTCCGTTACTACGCTGTGTAGGTCTGAACCAAGGTAACTACTTGATCAAGGATGTGCACGAGGGAATTTGCGGAGCACACGTAGGGGGCAAGAAAAACCGGGCAAAGCTAATGAACATGGGCTATTATTGGCCTAGATGCACAAGATACATCCGAAATCATACATAAGTGTGAAGCATGCCAATTACACGCACCCGTGAAATCAAACCCAAAACATGACATTGTCCCCATCATAGCTGCCTGGCCATTTTATAAATGAGGGGTGGATATAATAGGTCCCTCCCCCACAACAGCTGGTTGTGAGGATCTGCTCTCCATGAAGATCAGGTCCTAATTTTTTTGACTAGTCATAAAGTGCGCTGAATTCACTTTATTACAAGCGACAATATCAAGATTACTATTTAAAGTTTACTGCTTCATTAATGTCATAAATGTGTACAATCCTGAAAACCAGGTAGGGCTTCGCCGTACCGATCGACAAACTATTACAGACTCAAGACCCCAACACACCTATATATAGACATCTCCAGATCGTGCGAGTTGAGTCTCCCCATTTCGTATGAGGTGAGCTCGCTTTGTACGAAGTGCAGTAACACTTCGTGCGAAGTGGACATTACATATAACAAAATCACTAAATCTAACCTCGAAGCCCTATTACAAACGCGACATGAACCTAAGACGTAGGCGATAAACATCTGCATCAACAAATTCCCCCTTGGATATTGCCGCAGTCTTGGTGAGTCTTCAAAATCTTCATAACATTAAACTTTATCTTCCGAAAAAATGCTTCCTCGGCTTCCGACGTTCTTCACTTGGAATAGGCATTTGGTCAGTTGCCGGAGCCCAATTTCTCGAACTGAAATCTTCTGATGGATGCTTTCTTTATAACAGTTGCAATCCTCTCAGACTTTCTTAACTCTCTCATAAACTCTTTACGTTCTAGCTCTCTCCATCTTGACTTCCACATCTTGCCAGAGTTAATACCGTGTGGGTAGCAAACGTTGATCACACCTTGGTATTGTAAAGCTTGAACTTTCTCCTTTTCCTCGTAACATTCTTATTGAAGAATAAGCATTCAATGTCTTTCTCTGAACAATTAACTAGCCACATCGGGATTAGTATTCTGATTACCCTCCACATGCCTTCACATTTCAACACTATCACCGCTTCGCCCGTCTAGATATCATACTACCACCATTTAAAGAACTCATTGAAATCCTGCTCGATCTTCATCAACGACATGTTCTTCATAGCACATGGCCATTTCATGATCAAAGTAACATCTTTTTCTTTTGTGACATGATCAATCTTTATAATCTTTTTCGGAATATGCGGCTTCCAATTATTAAAACCATGAGCGGCTTCATAATTAATAAATTTTCACAACCTCTGATCATGAAATTTCATCTCGTAGTTGATAGACTTTGTCTGAACTAACTCTTCAACGTCCCACCAGGGCAGTGTTTGAATATCTGATAAATATTTGAAATACTGTACCCCGAATTATCGTTTTATCGCATACACATTCAATTCAGGAATCCAGCTCCAGCTCAGTATATCTCCAATGACTTTTCTGGATCTCTCACGAAAATGGATAGTGGGCGTCAGAATTTATGTTCTTGGGCAACTCTTTAAACCAAGTCTTTCTCGCTTCTCGAAACTCTTCCTTAGATAAATGTCTTGGTATATTACCATCTTTCACAGTTTCTGCAACCTTTCTTTTTAGCAAATCATCTGTCGCTTCAGCAAACATTTCTTGAAAGGTTGGGAAGTCATCTGTTTCATCTCCATTATATTTGACAGTTTCGTCATCAAAATCATCCTCCATGACAACCCTATCATAGTTATCAGCATCTGCCACATACTTGTAAACGTAGTCTTCAGGTTTTGAAGAACTAATGCTATTTAATTCGTCTTCAAAATCAAACTCAAATGTACTTACATCAACCCCTAACACCTTGGCAATTTCCTCCACTCTGTAGTTGTGTACAAACTCCCCTTCCTCTACACACATGCTCTAGATAGAATATTTTGGGTTGTGGCAAATCAGGAACAACCGTCATAGGAGTAATGTCTGTGAGGATTCCTAATTGCTCTGCATTGTGAACATGATCTTTCTTTTCCCCCTTTTCCTTGTGTATCATCTTCCTGGTTTGCTTCATCATTCAGAAACGCATCATAATTAAAAGATTCATTTATTTTTTTCATCTTGTACAACCAATCCTGTACCTCCCTGATAATTATCATCATCGCCGCCTTTATCATCATCACCCTTCTTAGTATCATCACCCACATCATCATCACCTTCATCAAATTCATCAATATCTTTTTCCAGATCTTCTAACTCTTTATCAACCATCTCTTTTTTTTTCTTCTTCTCTAAGAAGTTTTCCTTTTCAGAAACCCCAGACACATCAACAAGATTACCAACCATCACAAACTGAGAAATATCAACATTTTCAGCCTCTTGCTTCTTTCTCAGATTCAGTGGCCTTTTCTTGAACATGCTCTGGTTCAGTGATTCTTTTTGGTTCAGGCTTAGGTACTTTCTCTTTATCAGGCGTTGTTTCTTGTACATGTATGATTATAGGAATATCATCAATTTTATTCTTACCTTTGCTTGCAGCTGCAACCTCAGCTTCTTCCTTACGTGCCTTTTCGGCAGCTCGTTCCTTAGCTTCCTCTATCTCAATAAAATCAAATTCAGCATCAAAATCAATACCCACTTCTTTGTCAACACTTTCTGAAACAGATCATCTTTCTTCAGTCTCAGCTTCTTTATTATCAACTTAATTTACAGAAAAATTCATCCTTTTCAATCCAATATCCTTCCCGTCTTTTCAAAGAATCTATCAAGTTATAAAAGGAATTTCACCAAAATCAAAGTTCCGGTAGGAAGTGATTGTCTGCGATGAGAAGTTGTGGAGTTCTTTGATGTTGAACAGGTGGTGTTGGTTGTTTTGTTGTTGAAGAATGATGTGGTGGTGTAACATGTTGTGGTGATGGTGGTTGTTGAGGAATCACAAGTGTTTCCTTCTCAGTGACTTTAGGAGCTTCTTTCGTTGGAGTTTTCTTCAAATACTTCCTCCTAGCTTTTTTAGCCGTCAAGAACTAGTCGATTTATGTAACTCTAAAGCTTTGCTTGTTTTCCTTCGAACTTTCTTCACTGGTCTCGAAATAGATTCTTCGGGTTCAGAAGGCATATATGATTCATCATCATCACTAAGAGCTTTTCTTTTTCTTTGTTCAGCTCTTATAGCTGCTCCTATCACTTCAGGATCAACACTTCTTTTTAGAATTTTCTTCATTATCGCCTTCAAACGCTTCTTTTTCTATATCTGCAGCAATTTGAACAACATTCACATCTCTTTCATTATTAGTCGTTGCAGAAAATACTTCATCATGAACATTCAAAGCTTCATTCACTGGCCCATTCACTGGATCATTCACCGGTGCTTCTTCATCTATGTTCTCATCACTAACAAAGTTCTAGCAGTTTGTTTAGTTACACGTTTTCTGACTTTGAGTAGGCTACTTCTTAGGAGTTGTCCTTTTCTTTTTCTTCTCCTCTTTCTCATACCAGCTACTTCTTCTTGGAATATAACCAGATAAACGTTCCTCTTCTTCATTCTCGGAGTTGCACGTATCTTTCCACCATTTTGTTTTTTGTGGTGCAATATAATCTTTATCTTTTATAGCTCTGAAGAATTTCTTTGCTACCGACTTAGTATCTTGCTTCAAATATTGATTCAACCTGATCAATGTCTGACTATCCATGTGATTTAACTTCAACTCATCGTCATCTTCTTTCACTAAGTTCGAGAACGGGTCGTCTAACATCATCTGTAAGAACCTTGGATATTGAAGAAACTTTTCTTTTGAAATATTCCCCACCATCTGATCAAAGATAACTTTTGTGAAATTATATGGAAGATTTAGGGTCAGCACTGCGATCATACACATCTGGTTGTCAAGTATCAAAACCTCCTTTTCTATGGCTTAGTGCAAGTAACATAGAATGTGCAAAGAATTTATAAGGCCTGCCTAGATATGCTTTGTTGAAGTTCGCCTCATTAACATGCCTTTGTATCCCATTCTATAAAAGCACCCCTTTACCATCCTTTCAGGGTAGCCTGTGGGATCGTCATCTTTATCTCTAAGTCCAATACCCTCTGAATCAACTCTTCAGTGATTTAACTTCAGCATCTTCATTTCCCACTCTATCAACTGATTCGATCGCTCGCGGATTTGATACAAACTTAGCAGAATTCCAAAATCTTTCTATGTGAGACCTGTAAGCTTTATGTTGGTGCGTTAAACCTTTCTTTATTGACAAACGGTCCATAAACTTCACGATTTCTTTGAAAGGAGCCATTTCCGGTATTTTTCATCAAGTACGCAACATATATTGTGTATTGGCATCGAAGATCGTTTTCTTTTCCAGCGAAAAATAACAACACTTAGATAATTTTGACAAAAATAACAACATTTATTGCGAAGTTCCTTTTGTACGAAGTGCCATTTTCTCTTCGTACGAAGTGGTGTTAAACAATTTTGACCAAACATACATGCCCACTTCGTGCGAAGCTGATTACAAAAACCTTAAGATCATTTCACTTCTTGCGAAGTGACAGTTTCACTTTGTACGAAGTGATCTTCACTTCGTTCAAAGCAGTTTTAACCAAGATGTCAAATTTGATCGTTTTTATGAGATTGATGGTTGTAGTATCTTCTAACAACGCCACTTAACATATGCGTATGTTCAATTTTAAGTTTTACTGGCTAGTTTTGTCTAGATCTATGTTTTAAATTCAAAATCGCTGAAATCGTTCACACATCGTCCAATTCAAGATCTTTTACCTTCACCATTGTAAGAAGTGTGCAAATCAACCTCCCCAATGTATATTTGGGAAGAAATTCGACTTAGATCGTACTAAAATCTTAGATATCTCAAATGACTCTCAGATTGCATAAAGAAAACTTGAACAGTGTCAGTTCGTGCGATTTGATTCCTTATATAGTAACCCTGGTTCACTTCGTAAGAATTGGTTCCTTTTTGTGTGATGTGGATCGCTTCGTGCGATGCGGATCCATTTCGTGCGAAGTGACCTCAAAATTTTAAAATTTCAATTTTTTTGAACATTTTATTAGTTTTAATGATCCACTCAGTTGACCAAGTCTATGTTAATGACCTTGGTTAACCGATTTGTCTACCAAGTCCAAGTTAATGACCTTCGTTGAACACTTTATGAACAAAATGATGTTTTTCGTCAATTTTAAGTTTCAAATTAATGAACTTTTGATCATTTCAAAACATTTTCTCATCCAGATTAGCTCCCAACCCGTAGTGCTTCAGACTTTCATCAACAGTTCGAAGCTTTGAATTTTGACAATCAACTTTCCATCATCGTTAGTCGAAACTTAGATAGAAATAAAATCTTTTTTTGTTTTCCAAAGTTATGCTAAAACACTCTGAAAATCTTTTTGGGTTTTTCTGAAATGAAATGTAAGCTATGTACAAACATATTTACATACATATTTTTGTGAGTTTGTGTAAGAGGATCATATCAATTTTTTAGACATATCACTAGTACCGTTGATATGATAATGTTAGGATCTGAGTTTCAAATAGTTGTGAGTGTTTTGTAAAATGATTAATGAATGAGTATAAAACAGAGTGTAAGTGTAGCGGAATGTAGAAAACTTTATATCACAACTACTGGAATATTGCTTTGATCATCATGCTTTTAAAACATATAAGTTTTGCATGTGAATCACAACTCCCCCTCAGCCCAATGACAATTAGTTAGTACATAATGTAAGAAGATGATTGGAAGATAATGCGAAATGATCTTTTCAATAGATAGAATAGAATAGTACAATGCACTGTCTATTTATAGTACAATCCTAACCTCTGAGCATCTTTTGATGACGTGAGAGGTGATAGTGACAGCTAACAAAACTAACTAACTAGAAACACTGCTCAGCCTATCATCTACTAATACAAAAATATTGTTACATTGAATAAGTAAAAAAACTGATGATCCTAAACACTGTTAGTCTTCATCAGTGGTTCCATTTTGGCAGATTTTCTCTTCAAGGCAGGGCTTTGTCTTCAACAGAGCTTGTAAGACAGACTTTAGACTTGGTAGTAGTTCTAAGCAAAGCTTGGAAACTCTGTTATTTTGGATCAATCATCTGATAGAAGTTTTGGCTTTATATCATTTGTTCCTTTGTAAGGGTTCAATCCCAACAATCTCCCCCTGGAACAGATGATGCCAAAACTCTGATTTATTCTTGATCTCTATTCCACATCTTTAGTTCCCTTATTTGACCTTTGAATTGGAGTTCAAAGTTCAGGGTAACTAAGTCTTCAAAATCCCATTCAAGTTCGAGGTTCAGAAGATCTGGAACGTATTCAACACGCAGACCATATGCTGCCTCCATTTTAATGCGTCGAACTTTGCTATCAGACCTGACCAAGGTCAATTCATGGGTGTCTTTGTCAGCACTCCATTTTTGAATTTTAAGGTATGTTGGCTTTCTTGGGCTAAGAGTTATTGTAGATGAGTTGGGTGATGAGGGTCTACTGACAAGCTTTGACAAGGTTTCTCTGAGTTGGTCGCTTGCAACATCAGTGTGATAAAGTAGTTGACATTTCAAAGCTTCCTTCCTGTTCTCTTCATATCTCTGTTGATCATCTTCTTCCATTTCCCTTTGCCTTTTTGGATGGTTCAAAGCAATTATGGATAGAGCAGTGGATGAATTTGGCCTTTTGGAGACATGGGTCTGTTTGGAAGCAGTGGTTAGAAGAGAAGTGGTTGTGACAGGGTAATCTGGTTTCTTTGGCACACTTGGATCTTTTAATCTCAGATTTTCCAAACTCTTGTAGGTATCTAACACCTTTGACTCTAACCATCTTTCTATTTGCTTAGTTGTACCATACTGAGCAACGACTAGTTCTTCTTTCATTCTCTTGCTTTTTAAGACTTGATCTTGATCCACAAATTTTGCTCTTTCCCAGTGTGGTGGAGTTTCTTTCATTTCAGGGTTTTGAGCATTATTTGTATTCTTTCAATTTGTTCTTGTAGATCATCTGCTGGCCAATTCTTGAATTGGGCCCTTGTTGCTCTGTATGGTCTATGAGTCATGATGTGCTCTAGGAGGTCTTGTCTTAGATCCGGGTCAACTTTTTTGTCTTTCTCATATTCTGTTTTGCAGAGATCCTTTGCATAGTCTTCAATGTGCCTGACCTTTTCAAGTTGTAATTGCATGGCATTTTGCAGACTTTTGTCATCTTTGCCTGCATTTTCTTTCTTTGCTATTGTCTCTGCTTGTCTGACCTTTAACTACAGATATTCATCTAGATTTCTTGGTTTACGATACCCACAAAGAGAGGGAAATTCCCTTTTAGTTGGATCATCTATCCTGTAGAATGACTATAACTCCCCTTTTACAACATGAAGCTCATGAGGGTATAGAGCAGCTAGTGGAAATTTTGAAGTTAAGAGATGAGGATATTAAAGATTTGTGGATTGAGGTGGTAATGAAGATGGTGTTGGTGGCACTGAAATAGGTGTTGGATTTTGATGTGGGCAGTGGTTGTGAAGATATGGGTATGGGTGATTGTATATCTTCTTCTTCATCATACCCAACCACAAAAGTTATTCTTTTGCGCTTTAATTTGATTTTTTGAGAAGATGGTGGTTGAGGAATTATTGGTGGTGTAGTCATTGTAGTCATTGGTTGTGTTAGAATTGGAAAAGTGATCATAGCACTTGTTTGAGAGAGATCTGTTGTAATCACTGTTGTCTCAAAAACTGATGACACAACAGGAATTACAACATCTGCTGGAATGGTTTTTGATGTGGTGATATGAGGAGTTGAGATTTGAGTGCTTGGAGCAGAGGATGTAGCAGGGGATGCACCAGTAGCAGTGGTTTTAAAAGGTGTGGATATTGGTATGTCTGTCTTTTTAGCATAACTCTTCTTTGTTGAAGAACCAATGTCTTCTTTTTCTTTTGCTGATCTAGTTTTTGATTTACCAAAATTTTGCTCTATGCCCTGAGATTCCTCAATCTTTTCTGCTTGTCAGCAATTAACTTGTCTGTTTCTTTGTTAAGAGAGTCATCAATCTCTTTGGTTGATGCTGCAGCAGTGTTTTCAGGCTCTTTTAGCTTTGATGAGGAATCAGGCTTTAATCTTCTCATAGAATCTTTCTCCCCCTTTTTGGCCTCATCTACTATGTCTTATGGAAAGACAAGAATAGGGGAAGAGCCAGTGGTTTTCAATGAATGTTCCTTGATTGCCTTGATCTCAGCCTGGGTATCTTTGTACCTTGCATCAACCATCTCTCTGATGAGCTTCATTTGAGTAGCGTGTTGAATTTATGCCAATTGCCTTTGAGCCAAGGTTATTGGTTCAGTGATTTTCCATAATTCCTCAGTAGTTGTTGGAGCAGGAGTATGAGAACTAAGATGACTTCATTAACTGATGGTTCCATGTTGCTCATTCTCTCCGTCAATTCTTTGTATTTTAGCTCATCACCTAACTTAATAGGATCATCTGAATTCCCACCAGTTGTGGTTGTATCTGGATTCTCTATGGAAATGAACCCCATGTCCTCAAAACCATATGCCCCTTTTTCTTGGTACCGGGGACTTCCAACTAGAACAAAGGTTAACTTAGTAGCCTCAACAGTTGTTGCCTTCAAGGGAGTCTTAATGATGGAACCACTATCCAATTGAGAAACATGAAGTTCTGCAATTGTAGTGATTGCTCCACTTGAAAAATCACCAAAGTTACTTGTAACCCAAGGGATGTAGCCTCCTCAAGTGTTGATGGGATAGCAAAGACATGAGTATCAGACTCAGTCACATGTAGAGGAAAACTCTTAGTAATGTGTGAGTAAGAGGAACTGATATGTGTCTTATCCATGTCCATTGCATTCAACAGAGGTAAAATGGTAGGTGGAATTTTTGTTGATGAGGGTTGTGGAGTAGAAAGAGACATTGCCCTGGGAGAGGGGTGTGGAAGATAGAACCAAGTGGATCTAGAGCTTCATAAATTGGTGTCCCTATGCTTACAACTTGATCCTTTTGTGAGGATACAAGAGGGGGTAGGCTAATGGGTTGAGATCTTTCTTCCATCTGTTGTGAGGAAGTGGAAACCCTTTTCAAGTGACTTTGGTGCTGTCACGGTGTTAACCTCTGGGATCTCATCTTCTAGAGGACCCTTTTTGGGTTTAGATTTGGTGGGCTTTTTGAATTTGGTATGTTTCTTTTTGGTGATTGCTGGTGTGGGTTTCAAAGCACTGGTTGTAGTGCTTTGATCACCAGGAGCAGTGGGCTCAGTAGCAGTGGGTTGAACTTGTGATGTTGGTGCATCTAAATTTTGCTCAGCCCCCTCTACTTGTGTTTCCAAAACTTTTGATTGGTTGGTGATGCGTGTAAAAGTTCCATGTGTAAGGCTGCCATGAGAAACCACAACACCTTGTTTAGCATCTGCTTCACCAACTTGTTTTTGTATGTAAACACTTAACAACCTTGGGTGCATTAGAAAAGCTTTGTTCTTTTTGATGCTGTTGATGTTTGTCACCAAGTCATTGAACAATACTTGGGAAAAGTTGAAATCAGATTTAGTTAAAATTTCATATCCCAAGTATTGCATGTTCAAAGGTATTTCATTAAACGCAGTTGTCTTGGCAGACAAACATGTTAACAATGTATGAAAAAAGAAATTTATTTCAGCAGGAAACTTGGGTTTATAGATGGTTTTTCCTGTCAGTTGACCTTCATAACCCTTTTCAATGAATCCAGCATGCAGGTCAATATGTGAAAAAGAGGTAGAATGATCTAGGTCATTTAAACTAAAGTCTCTGAAATGGAAGATGGGCTACTTTGTTGAATGAACCTCAGCATTTGCCCAAAATTGTCGTAATGTATCAAGATAAATTGGTTCCATGATGTTTTTTTTTATTATAACTCTTTTAAAAACTTTATCATGGCATGATAAGCTTGATTTGAGTGGGTTTCTTCGAGAATAGGAGTGTAATTGTGAGGTGTTTTGATTATGATCGTCATGGTGAAAGATTGAAATGTAAAAGTGTGCGAAGAAGAAGAAGTTTTGATGAGAAACCACTTTGAGAATTTTGAATTCGATAAGGCAGAGTGAAAAACTCTGTTTGGAATAAAACATGGTTTTATAAAGTGAAAAGTGAGTGATGACATGGCAACTGTTGCAAAGATCTGATGGCTAACATCTGGCCACGTGTATCCTCAGATAGATAATGGAAGACAGGTGTTATGGAGAACCACTGTTGTGTATTTACAGTGGATGGGAACAATGCTGATTTTAACACTATCAGTGGATAGTAATCAGTGGATAGGGTCAACGCAGTGGTTTGACCAACAATGAACTGACAAATGGACCAGAGGATACACTTTTAGCAGTGGATAGATTTTTCAAGCCAATCAGAGGTTTAAGAAAACAGTGTTATGAACAGACTTTTGAGATTTATTGAAAACTTCAATTTTAAACTATTTTTAGGATTGATTTTCTGAAAACATTTTTAATGCTATTTACATATGGGATACAAAAAAATTTGTTTTTATTCCATGTTTAGCATACCAATCCTAGAGATCAGACTTTCAAAGGTTGATGTATCTAATGCTATTGTTAGAACATCTGCCAGTTGATCTTTAGTTGGAACATGTTGCAGAGAAATCAAACCTTTTTTCATAGCAATCTCTCACAAAGTGATGTCTGATGTCAATGTGCTTTGTTGTGGAATAAGACACTGGATTTTTGATGATGTTTTCAGCTGCTTGACTATCTAACTTGAGAGGAGTCTTTAAAGCAGTTACACCAAAATCCAGCAGTTGGTTTTGAAGCCACAAGAGTTGAGCAGTGCAACTTGCAGCAGCAATGTATTCAGCCTCAACAGTGGATGTGGATACTGTAACTTGCTTTTTTGATTTGCGAGGACACTAGGCAATCACCTAGGAATTGAACTCTTCCTGAAGTGGACTTCCTTGTAGTGTGGCAACCAGCAAAATCATTGTCTGTATAACCTGAAAGCTCAATGTTTCCATTAGCAGGATACCAGATACCGGCTCTTGGTGCTTGCTTCAGGCCATAAAAGGCTTAGTTAAGCTTGTAGACATGATCAGGATAAAATGCATCTTCAAATCCAGGAGGTTGACAAACATATACCTCTTCTTTGATCTTACCATACAAGAATGCACTTTTGATTTCCATTTGAAACACCTTGATGTTGTGGTGGGCAGCAAAGGCTAAAAACAATCTGATGGCTTCAAATCTTGCTACAAGAGCAAAGGTTTCATCATAGTATGCCTTCTTCTTGTCTATAACCTTGAACCACAAGCCGTTCTTTATTCTTGACAACAATACCGCTTCATCAGTTTTGTTCTTGAAGATCCACTTTGTGCCAATTGGACATACTCCCTTAGGATGTGGTACAAGTTCCCATACTTGTTGTCTTTTGAATTGAAGGAGTTCTTCTTGCATAGCTTCTACCCAACTGTTGTCTTTCAGTGCCTTTTGGTACTTGACAGGTTGTGTGAGTGATAGAAAACCAACAAATTGACAAATGTTTTGGGATTGGCTTCTTGTGAGAACTCCCTCATTGATGTTGACAATGATTTGATCAGATGGATGACTTCTAAGGAAGATTAGATCTCCCCGATATGGAACAATGGCATTTTGAGGTGAAGGCTGCAGATGGGAATCATCTGAGCTAACATCTGTTGTCAATTTTGAAGTGCCAACATCTGTTTGAAATGGAGGTGGAGGGATAGGTGGAATAGGGGTAAATGATGGTTGATTTTTGTTCACAGAAAATGGACTTTTATCAATAGTGGTTTGGTTTTGTGAGCTGGCAGAGGTTTGTGGGTCAACAACTGTTGAGCCAGCAGCGGAAGAGTTTTCACAGTTGTTGTTAACATCTGCTCCTCTGATGGATGGATTGACTTTGAATTGTGGAAGCACACTGTGATATCCATGATCTTGATGAGAAGATTGTGATGTACCTACGTGGTTAGTCTTGATAGACACACCTTCAAATATAAATTTGTCTAAATCAAAAAGTTCAGCAGGATTTGCTGGGATTTTCAATGAAGAAAGTTTATTGAACTTTACATTCAAGGTTTCTTCAACACACTAGGTCCTAGAGTTAAAAACTCTGTAGGATTTAGCAGTGGTTGAGTATCCCAGAAAATAACCACAATCTATTTTGGCTGCAAGCTTTGAAATCGAATCTTTTAAGTTTAAAATGAAGCATGGGCAGCCAAAGATTCTGAAATATGAGATCCAGAGGTTTGATTTTATAAAGAATTTCATAGGCAGTCTTTTGATGCATGCGATTGATCAAAACTCTATTATGCACATAGCAGCAGTGTTTACAGTCTCTGCCCAAAAAGACAACTGTAAACCTGAGTCTGCAAGCATTGTTCTTGCAGATTCAATTAAAATCCTTTTTTTCTTTCAACCAGCCCATTTTGTTCTGGAGTCCTTGGGATGCGATATTGTCTAACTATCCATTTTGACTCATAGAATGCATCCAACTCCTTTTTCCTAAACTCTGTCCCATTGTTACTTCTAAAAACTTTTACTGGAAGGTCAAATTGCTTTCAACTTGTTTAACAAAATTTTGCAAAATCCCTGCAGTTTCATTTTAGAGTGCATGAAAAATGTCCATGTGAACCTTGAAAAATCATCTACAATGACAAGACAATATCTTTTCTTTTTGAGACTCATGATTTTTACACGGCCAAACAAATCCATGTGCAGCAGTTGCAAGCACTGGCTTGTTTTGGACTTTTCAATTGACTTGTAAGAACTTTTATGTTGTTTGCCTTTTAAACAGGAAACACGATGTTCTTCACAAGTAAATTGTTTTGAGGGTAAACCTCTGACAACAGAGGTTTTGTTCAAAGCTTTTGTAACATATGTTTGAACAGATTCAAAGGTCTGCTCAGATTTATTTCTAACAGAGCTTGAACTTTGATTCTCAAGAGTTTTTGATTTAATTTCTTTTACTTTGATGTCAAAGGTTTGAAGATAAACACACTCTTGGGTTATATGGTTAGTTTTGCCACAGGTGATGCAGTTTAAAGAATTTGGTATTATGCTTGTTTGTTGATGTCATATGCTTTTAAAAGAAAACAGTTTTGAGTGACGTGGTTTCTTTTTTCACAAAACAAGTTTTTGACCTTTTCTTTTTTCTTCCCTTTTCAGACTTCTTTTCAGTAACATTGTAACATCTGCTGGAAGATCCTTGATAGGGATTACTCTTTCCTTTGGTGCTTTGACACCATCAATGGTTGAAAAGTCCATTGGCTTGAAGTTTTCAAGAATTTCACATTCATCAGACCATGTGGGTTTAAATTGATATTTCTCAACTTCCTCAAAAGTTCAGGATCCCTCATGTTTTTTAAATGATTTTATTTCCATTTTTTATTAGTGACTTTGATCTCTTCACCAGCCAAATTTGTTGGAACAATTTCTACCACACCAGATTCATTTACAGTAACATTTTCAGAAACTTGGTCATTTTTCCTGAAACCTATGCCAAATTTTATGTTACTTTTGATATGGTTTTCAAGCATGACCTCATAACCTTTGCAGGATTCTACCCACTTCTCGGTAGATTCCAACTCCTTTTTGCATACTTGATATTTTTCTATCATAGTTTGGAGTTGATCCTTGGTTATGCTTGCCTCATGTTTTAGACTGCTGATTTCAGATTCTTTGTTAAACAATTTTGTTTTCAACTCTTTTGTGAATTTTTCAAAATGTAGTTCATCATCTAAAATTTTATTTCTAAGATTTTCAAAAATTTACCTTTTTTATGTTAGCAAAAACAATTATGCATTTCTCTGAACATTGATCTTTAAGGATCTGAGGTGATACCTTAGCAGCAGCCATCATGACATAGTCACAATCACCTTCACACACACTAGAATCCCATGGGTCAGACAGAGGTTTCACATCTTCATCAACATTTTCTTTTAACAACCGTTTCATCATGAACTTCAGACACATCAGATTTAGATACTTCTTCCACAGATTCATCACCTTCAACTATTATATCTAGAGCCATAAAGTAAAAATCGTTGTCTAAATCATTTTTGCTACTAGAGCAAAGTTTTCATCAGTTAATTCCTCAGGCAAACTACTCCAATCAACAAAGCCTTGTGTGAAGAAGCTTTGTTGGTTAACCTCTGCCGGAGCAGTGGTTTGAGTAGATTGAGTGAAATGAGGTGCAGGTTGCACATGCACTTGAGGAGATGGCGCTTGAACATACTGAATCTATAGAACAGTGGTTTGAACATATTGCACATGAACAGTGGTAGAAGGGTGTACAAAATGAGTAGTGCTTTGCATTTGAGGAGCAGGGGTATATTCGAAATAATGAGCAGTGATTTGTGTGTGTTGAGGTCTAGGGGTATAATTAAGTCATCACATGAAAAAAAAAAGACAAAACAAAAAAAAACGTTGTACATCCTAAGGATACATTTCATGCATTGGTGATTTTTATAAATTACCGTAAGATGCGTATACGATTTGACGAACACGAACACTGGTGACACATAAACTCAAAATCAAAGGAAGCATTTTCGAATTATTTTATGCATGATATATTATTATATGCATTCAAATACGATTTCATTACATCCTTATATTTAACACGCGTCTACGTTTTTCAAAGATTGAAAGTTCAAAATTATATATATATATATATTGTATATATATATATATATGTGTATATATATATATATTGTTAGGTAATTGTACACAAGCTATATAAAATTATATGTATAATTTTATTACATCTAAAATATATATCAACCAAGAATTTAAAAAATATCCATACATATTCATATGTGTGGTATTCATGTTTTATAGGTTTTATGAGAACCTTATATAAATTTTTAGTTTCGAATCAACTAAAGTAGTTGTACGTAAAGAAATATAGATCACAGTCACATAACATGCTTAGTTAAAATAATCAAATGACCATGCCATGACTATCATCACTTTGATCGGCAGTGATCTTTTTGAATGACTAGACATCCCTTTTGACTGAAATATATGTATGGTGGAAAGGATAAGATCATGGTCTAATAGTGAGATCTTGAATTAATAAAAATATATATAATGTATGTGTGTTATAAAACCAAGATTGTGCAAAAAAAAAAAAAGACATAACACTCCAATCTCTCTCGTCTCTCTCTTTGGCTGAACCAAACACCCATCTTTCATATTTTTATTCCTCAAGTCTTGCAAAATGCACTATGAAATTAAGTTCCAAGCTCAAGATTCAAAGTGTCCAAGTTTTCTTTCACCATTTCTTCTCCTTGCTTGCTTATTGTAAGTAAAAACTTTTGAAAATTTTCTTATTTTCCTTCTAAGTGTCATGTACAAAACACTCAACTAACTGTTGTGTAGTTAAACATACAGGATTTACAAAATATGTAAATTTCTAGTTTTCTTTACCACATGGAAAAAAAGGGCATATGATTTAATTTAGTTGTTTTCAAACATATTATAGCCTAAACAATAATACTTCAACGTTTGATTAATTTCTTGTTACAAAAATCCACATATAATGATATTAAGTTAGTGAATGGTAGACAAGTTTTGTTTGCTTTTTAGCTACAAAATTCCACGATAAAACTACCTGGCAAATTTTAGAAACATGTTGTTCTATGATGAAATGGTATATTTTTTTTTGACATATATAAGTGGGTATATTGTTGTAAGTGTGGAAACTTGATGTTATTGGATCTTTGATCGCCATACTTTATATATATATTAAGAATTAAAAATATGTATGTGTGTTCTTGACAAGCATAGAAAACATGATGCTGTTAAATATTATTTAAAAACAAATATATATTTTGGTAGTTAACACTCTAGAATAAAGAGTTCTGAAAAATGGTCAACCATCACCCTCGGTTCAGTCTCGCTCCGGTTCGGGTAAACAAGTCTACTTATTTCAGATTTCACCTCTGGTCAAGTTCGGTCAACTGTAGTCAACAGCCGTCAACGGATTTGGATCGGGTTCAGATTGTGGGTTTCGGGTTCACATCGGTTCAAGTTCGGGGTTTCGGTTCACTCAGTTCAAGTTCCGGTTTGGGATACGAGAAGGTTCGGGTCAAACCTGGTCAACTCAGTCAACTCGGTCAAACCCGGTCAACTCAGTCGACACTAGAATTGGTAAAGTTTTAACGACGCGTTTAAACATTTATATATACATTAGTCTCGTTTTATTTTAGCGCGAAACCGAGCTCTAAACCGAACCGATTAGTAAAAACGTCATAATGAAGATTACTCGTACTCGTACCATGGATTTCATATATAAATCGTATATATATTAGTTAAAAACAAACCGACGTGTTGTGACATATTAAATATATATATATATATATATATATATATATATATATTATATATATATATATATATTTAATATGTCACAACACGTCGGTTTGTTTTTAACTAATATATATACGATTTATATATGAAATCATATATATATATTTCTTAGACTTATACGTGACAAGTTTACGTTTGAGCATACGACGAAAACATTATATATCATTGTACATTGAATGTTGCGTTTTGAAAATATATCGACAACTTGTATTGTCGGGATCGTCAAAAAGCAGATGAAACTCTGCCCGTTTTTCGTAAAAATCTGTAATACGAAACATGTTTATTTTTTTTATAAACGACACCTCTCGGAATTCAAAGTATTCATAAAATAAATATAAATGTATATTTATTTTCGACGACTCTTTATAACTCGCAAAACAAATTCACAACATTTCAACGAACACGGTGTACAAGTTAACGAACTCGGAAATCTTGTATAAAATAAATATAATTATTTATATTTATTTCAAACGTCTAGAACTCGGAAAACGACACGTTACCGTATGATCTTAACATGTATTATTAATGGAGTTATTTAATAACAAACCAACGAGGTCGATTTCACAAGCATAGCACTATATAATTATTTTGATAATTACCCACGAGACGCTGGAGTATTATTTCGGCTACACGACGTTTAGATACATCTACACTTACGTTTACATATATAAATATATATATGTCTACATCTTACAAAACACTATGACATGTCGTATTATTATCCGTCAACGTATATGAGATTATTCGGGAAATGCGTAAATACTTTATACGAGTTCATAACGTATTATTTTCATATAAATATTCGTTACATACACGCACGACCATTCGGAATGACTAACACGATTCCATAAATATATATAATCTTAATCTCTTGGAAACTAAGTGTTTCCAAGACCTAGTATTTATCCCGAATATAAATGGGAGCAAACAACCATAGATGGTTATTACAAATCAAGGTAACAACACTTTCATAGAACCGTATGGTTAACGATTCGGTAGAGCTCGGTACACGTAGTTTAGCTACGCCCTTTTTATTAGAAACTCATTTGTTATTCCATGATAAGAATGCTATAGTTTGCATGCTAGCGACTTACGTTCTTGGAACAACATTATGGAATCACATTAAGCTAGCTTTGCACAAGGGTATCAAGGTGAGTTCATAACCCCCACTTTTTACGGTTTTACATTTTTATAAATGTTTTCGTGGGTGGAAAGACATGCATGTTTTGCAAAAGTACACAACATTTCGATGAACGAAAACAACAGATTTCTAAACCATGTTACAAACGAATTCGAACTACACAAATGGTTTACGAAAGGTTTATGCTAAACATACTGGTTTTAAAAAACACACGCGTATTTTCAGAACGTGCATGCGTTTCATGGCTAGTGACGGGAATGTCTTAGCTACAACGGGACTGGATTGTCCTACATACAAACAAGGGGACTGGTTAGTCCTGCTTACAGACTCGAGGACTGGGGTGTCCTACATGCAAATAAGAGGACTGGTTGGTCCTGCTTATAGACACAAGGACTGGATTGTCCACTACTCAACACTAAGGGACGTAGGGTCGCTTAAAACTGTACAGTGAAGTCCTTACTACATACTAGAACTATAACCGCCTGCTAGTCTACCGTCTTGAGTAAACGGTTTGACGAGGCACTTTCTAGCTTGGGGTGGATTATAGGCTCATGTGGGCATGTTGTCTTTGTCATACGCGGACATCGACGGTTATTCAAATATTACAAAACAAGGTTTTCATATGACATGCCGAGGAAAAATGATTTTATTACGTTTTCCCAACAATATTTAAACCGGTTACTAAAAGGATTTATTTTAAATCTTTTCGAACAAACTATGAACTCGCTCAACTTTATGTTGATTTTTCGCATGTTTCTTTCTCATGTTATATTTTCAAACTATGGCACGGTTGGAATAGGATAACCCATTGAGGCTCGACTACTTAGCAGCCGTTCATTTCCTAAAAGTCTTAGCTAATAATTACTTCCGCTGTGCAATGAAGATACCAGTCAGATAACGCCCGACCCTGATGTAATCGATTTATCGGGGTGTGACAACACGGACCTTCAATTGGTATCAGAGCTACGGTTATCACCTACGCTCATGAATTTGGACATTTATGGACATTAGGAGGGGTTTTGGACGTAAAACATGAAATAGACATATAATCCACGGATAAAAAGTAAAATTGAATGGATAGGATTGTTAGAAAACCATTTTCGACCAGAACTATGGTGGAATCATCTCGAAATTCGAAGAAATAAGGATTCTGGATCGAAAAATGTGAAAAGGCTGTATTTGGATGGTCAACTTCGCCCGAAGTTGTAACCAAGTTGCCCAAACTTGGTGTTGGCCAACCAAGTTCACCCAAACTTGGCACTTGGTAACCAACTCGCCCAAAGTTGTAACACTGTGGACAAGTTCGCCCGAACTTGTCCAGGGGGCCTAAAAATTGGCGATAGAAAAATTTGTTGATCGTATTAATGGGATGAGTGTCCATAAAAAATTGGCGATAGAATTTTTTTGAGTTTTCTTGACCGAACCGGGATGTTCAGGGACACCGTCTAGAGCTTCAGAGTACAGATTTGGTGATACGGCCCCAAAATTTTGAAGATAACGGGAGAGACATTGATATCGATGTAGAATGTTGATCATTTGGGTGTCATGACTACTAATGGGCCTAAATGTTAAATCCGCATTTGTTAAATACTGAAAATTTCGGATTTGAAGGGGAATTTCAGTGAAAGTTTCAGTATGGTCATAATTTGCAAAAATGAGGGGAATAAAAATTTTACGATAATGAAGATTCCAGCATTTTTGAAAATTTTATCTATCAAAAATGGTTTTGAAATGATGTTTTTCAATTTTACAGGAATTTTGACAAATTAATTTTATTTTCTCCCCTTAAAATTGAAAACATCTTTTCAAAATCGAAAATAAGAATCTTCCTTTTTAACCTTTTAACGAATTTTACGAATGTGAACGCGAGACTACCATTTTGTTTGTGTGGAATATCATTCCTTGTCTCCTGTCTCTCTGCATGAACAACCATCGCTTCTGAAATGACATTTGCCTTGAAGCTTGGTTATCCTGACACATTCAAGCAAACTTCAATTAGTTTTGAATTGGAACCCAATCCGTTTTGGATTTAGGTTTACCAAATTAATTAACATCTGAAGTAAAAAACATTCACTTTCTCCTTTATATTCAAACAGTTTGATAAAAACTTTATCTGAAAATTTTACTTTATTTGATCCTTTAAATGTTTGATTAATCGATTTATTCATGTTCTCTCTTTTGTCCTCAGATTTATATCTAGTGAATTCGTTTTACTTGACTGATCACTCCCCCACTAGCAGCAAAAGCATAGTTGGGGTGAGTAAGAATTAGAGTTGAATTTTCCTCCAGAAGTTATATCAATGAAATGATTATAACTCAGATCCTTACCACTGCCAGATCCCTCTTCTTGGCCTAAAAAAGTTGTGCTACCAAAACATAGTCATCAGCCATTTTGCCAAATTATTGTAGCTTCTTTTTCTCGGTTCAACTTCTCTCATATGTGATGAGTCTACCATGAAGCTGTGTAAGATCATTTCTTTAAACCCAACAGATGTACGAGTCACAAAAGCTATTTGCCCCACTTTTCTGGTAAAGATCTGAGGAAACTTCTGTTTACATTCGAATTAGCAAATTCAACGTTTACGAGCTAAGTTCACTTATGAGACAGCTAAATTTATCAAACTGTTGGGTTAGAGACTCTCCTTTGACATGACAAAAAGTTTCGTATTGTTCATTTAAGACTTCTCTGTTGTTTTCAATTACTTCCTCAGTCCCCCGAATTGCTCTTTCAAGGCATCCCATAACTCCTTTGCACTGTTGCAGTGCAACAGGCCAACATAGATTTCGTTAGGCAAGGCTGAAGCAACAGTGCTAAAAGCCTTAGCATCTAACTCAATTTTTGGAAATCCTGCTGGAGTAATTTTCAGGACTTTTAGGCACTTGTTTCGTTGGGTCCTCTGTACTTGGAACCATAGAAACATGTGGACTAAATACAACTGACCTCCAGCAACAGGTGTTTTGCTGAGCAGGAATATGACCCATGCGACGTTGTCATATATAATACTCATTCCTGACAAGCATCGGAGGTTTAAAGATGGATCCAGTGTTGTTGGAATCCTGTGTGTTTTGTGACATTTTGATTGTTTACCAACAGATTTTGTTTAAAAAACTTTGAAGTAATTAAACTTTGTTTTCCAATGAAAACAAACAAACAAATTAGCAGGGAGAGCTGATCTTTCAAATCAAATTGATATTTAAATTTAAATTTTGATTCAGCAAGCTCTGATACGAATTGTTAGGATCGAGTTTCAAATAGTTGTGAATGTTTTGTAAAATGATTAATGAACGAATATAAAACAGAGTGTAAGTGCAGCGGAATGTAGAAAACTTTTATCATAACTACTGGAAGATTTCCTTGATCATCATACTTTTAAAACATATAAATTTTGCATGTGAATCACAACTCCCCCACAGCCTAATGACAGTTTGTTAGTACATAATGTAAAGAAGATGATTGGAAGATAATGTGAAATGATCTTTTCAATAGATAGAATAGAACAGTGTGCAATGCACTGTCTATTTAGGTGCTTGTTTGTTTTTTCCGAGGTAAAACGTCTGCAGTTGGGACCACATCTGCAGACATCTGTAGCTGAAGAGATGGACCAAACCTCTCCAGTCTTCAAGAAGAAGACTGTTGTTTTCCTAACTTCTGTAAGTTGCTTCTTTCAACAAAACAAATATATTCAAAATTCGAATAGCTTATCCAAACATTAGAAACTGATTACTATGAATTAAAGTTACACTAACCAGCTAATCAGTTTCAATCCAACAAAAAAAAAATCCAAACATTACATTTGGAGGCTAACTGAGCTTATTTATCAACGTCAAATCATAACGATAATTGTTTCTATTGCAATAAACAAAAGGGTATTCTCACACATTATCAAAAAAACGAGCAAACACACATGTAAAAAAAGAGACAAACAAACGAACCTTCAATTCATTTATATGTGCAGCGAAAGAAGTAGAATAACAATGATCCCAACTCACATACGAAAGTGGATGTCGGCGACGGTGGAGGTAGGGGGTTGTCGGCGGTGGTGGAGGTAAGGGTTATCGGCGGTGGCTGTGGAGATGGGGGAGATGTGGTGGCAGCAGGGGTCGGAGGTGACGGAGTTATGGTGGTTGCGGAGGAGGTGGAGGTGCCGATGATTTGGGGTTTTCGGCGGTGAAGGGGACTCAATCGGAGGTGGCGGAGGAGGTGGAAGTGGTGGCGGAGGAGGTGGAGGTGACAGTGGTGACGTGGTGGTGGCGGAGTTGTGAAGGTGATGGCTGGGAAGAGGAAATGGTGGATGAAAAGAAGATGTTCATGATTTGTGTTTTGAAATGGCAGAGGAGAGGAGAAGAGGTTTAAAGACATGAGTCCACATCTGCCCCAAGAAGAGGTCTCCAGACCTTTTTTTAATGAAAGATCTTCGAGAAAACAAACAGTCTTCGAACCCAAAGGTTTGTGCGTTGTCTGCGCGACGCAGACATAAGAGGTCAAGAAGCTCTTCTTGCAAAAAGCAAACACCAACCTTATAGTACAATCCTAACCTCTTAGCATCTTTTGATGACGTCAGAGGTGATAGTGACAGCTAACAAAACTAACTAACTAGAAACACTGTTAGGCCAATTATCTGCTAATACAAAAACACTGTTACATTGAATAAGTAAAACACTGATGATCCTAAACACTGTTAGTCTTCATCAGTGGTTCCATTTTGGCAGATGTTCTCTTCGAGGCAGGGCTTTATCTTCAATAGAGCTTGTAAGACAGACTTTAGATTTGGTAGTGGTTCCAAGCAAACTCTGTTATTCTGGATCAATCATCTGATAAAAGTTTTGGCTTTATATCATCTGTTCCTTTGTAAGGGTTCAATCCCAACAGATAAAACTTCAAATTCTAAACAAATTCACTTAAACTTTATATCATCTGTTCCTTTGTCAGTATACTGATCCACTTAAACTTCTGCACATTTCTCAATTGTTTCAAAAGATATGTTAGTTAATGTCTTAGAATTTAACTTAACAGTGTTTCCCACCTCACAATATACTCTCATATCAAGATTTCCTAGATTTCATCTTACAGGTGAATATAACTAACTGATATCTGTATCTGGGTTATTGCGAGACCTTGAGAGCTCAGGTTAGTACCACTGTATAGACAAAGAGATGAAGGCTCGACTGAAAAAGTGGTGTTTCAAATTTGGAATCTTTTTACTGCAATTATTGGATCTTTTGATACTTACAATTATGCTGCAATTTTGAGTTTTAAAGGAAAAGTATTCTACAAGTTCTAGGCTATTGCTAACGCAAAATTAGAAGAACTCGTATAATACCTCAAATATCATTCGTTTATAAAGACCTAGTATCTCAATATCGGCAATCTCTCAAACGGCATTTTGGTGTACTAAGACCATATATCCGAGAGATGATAAACAACTAATTAAGAAGTTTTGTTACGTTTATATCTCGAAAAAAATTTACTGAATGTGTGAAGCCTACTAGCACATCATTAGTAAGACTTGCTTAAAAACATTTTGACACTACATTTCTTTAGCATATTGCAATAGTCCATTGATATACTATCATTTCCTCTTTTTCACACGAAAACTCTTTGTGTCTTTTTCATGTTTTTTTGTACATTTTCAAATTTTTATATGTTTTTGTATTTTCCACAACTCTTCTCCCCCTATAATAAAAAACATATTTTTTGGATTTTTGGTTTTTTAAAGAAAGAAAAATATTGACCACCCGATGAGAATTACTTCTCATCGTCATCCGTCTCGGTTTCAACCTCTATATCCCCCTCTGAGGTTAGATTTTTCATTCCATTTAGTTTCAAAAGATATTTAAATTTTGCTCTGTCAAACGATTTGGTGTAAAAATCAGCCTTTTGTTTGTCAGTGTGGATATTTTCTATATGGACCAACTTTTTCTCGTAGCAATCACGGATAAAGTGGTGACGTATTTCAATGTGTTTAGTTTTAGAGTGTTGAACCGGATTTTTTATTATATTAATGGCAGCCTCGTTATCTACGTAAATGGGCATGTCAAAACTGCAATCCTTAGTCTCTCATCTGTTGTTGTATCCAAAAAATTTGGGAACCACTGGAAGCTAAAACGTATTCTTCTTCACAGGTAGAGAGAGCGACCGTAGTTTGCTTCTTACATTGCCACGTTACTAATCATGTGCCAAAGAACTGGCAACCAGCAGTTGTAGCTTTAGCATTTAATTTGAAGCATCCGAAATCAGAATCGGAGTATCCAGAGAGATTGAAGTCATCAGAACGTGGATACCACAAGCCGGTGCTTGGGCAACATTTCAAGTAGCGAAGAATCCTCTTGACAATCAACAAATGCGACACTCTGGGATTTGACTGATATCAGTTGCAGAGGCATGTCGGATACATGATATCCGGCCGCGAAGCCTTGAGATACATCGAAGAACCAATCATTGATGTGACACCAGCTATTTAGGCTGTCCCGTACAAATGTAACACGTGTCATGAATGAATAAAAGTCCGTATTTGATTATTTATGATGTTTATATATGGTATTTGATGCGTTGGTAAATCCAAAGTTTGATAAATATTACGTTGGCAATATTAAGATAAACGCTTATTGCGTAATGGTTAAAATGCGAAACGAAGTCGGTGACCGCCGAATAATGTTAAAATCCTAAAAATAGTCCATTATGAGTTAAATAATGTATTTAATCATAATCGTGAGGAAAAATTATTTAAAACGCTAAGAAACTCTATTTTTCGAGTTAAAACGCGTACTGCGCGATATGAGCGTATCTGACAAATACTGTCAACACAGCCAGTTCAGGGCAAGCAATAATTATTATAGTAATAATTTGACAAGTTTATTTTTATAGAATGATAAAAATAAATTAAAATGCTTAAAAATCCATATTTTGCGAATTTAAGCGCGTACTACGCAACACAGCACGCATATGCCAATTACCGACAACGTAACTGGTCCTGGCAAATAAAATATTGGTTAGTAATATTTTGGTGTGTTTATTTTATAAAGCGCTGAAAATAATTTAAAACGCGTTAAAACACAGTTAAAACGCTAGATAAAATACCCGGTATCCAGTTAAAACCAGTAAATAGTATATATATGTGTAAGTATACAAAATTTGTGTGTTGTGGCCATAGGTGGCGGCCTAATGGCAGCCACCCTTTGATTTTCCTTCCATTTAGACACACATCCATTTTCATTTTCAAACTTCATTCTTGAAGATTCATAATCATTCAAACAAGATTCAAGTCCATTTGAAGGTTTGGAGGTGATTTCTAAGTGTTTCAAGCAAAATCCATGCTTCATATCATCAACTCTTGTTCAAAACTTACTAGAATCTTGAAGGTATAACATTCATCTTTAAAAAAACTTGTTCTTGATTCTTGATGAATGTTGATGATGATAGAAGTTTCTCTTGTTCTTGAGTTTAGACACTAACTTGAAAACAACCACAAATGGGTTTTTAAAAGAAATAAAAATGGACATGTATGTATGGATGTGGGTGTCCGTGAGTATGTATATATGTATTTATGAGAATGAGTTTTGATTCTTGAATGATTCTTGATTATCGTGATGCTTGTAAAGTTTAAAGTTCATGCATGCATCAAAAGTTGTTCATAAGAGAATGTTCTAAAAGGTTTTTATTGATTTGAATGGATAAACATGAAAATGGATTTTTGGAAGCATGCATGTATATATGTGTGAGCCGTGTATTTTTATATATATATGTATATGCATGCACACAAAATTTAAAGTTAGTTCATAATTGTGAAGGAATGAGTCTTGCATTTATGTTGAACGATGAGATGATAATGATATGAAGATTGAATGTTATGGATTATAAGGGCATGAAATAAATACATGTCTAGATGCATGTTAGTTGATACAATATGATGAAGACATGATGTTAGTGCATTAAGTGCTTGTACCTAGTCATGCATGTGCATGTATGTACATAAAATGAGGATTTAATCATGTTATATAATAAAATGGTTTTAGATCAGTAAATAAACCTTAAAAATAAGGTTATCTCATGTATAAAAGTGGTATGGAACTTTGATATAAAGTATACTAGCTTTGCATGTAGTACTATGTGCTTAAAAAGTTGTAAAATGTGTGAAATCGCATGAGTTATGTGCCTTACACAAAAACTTCACTAATCTAATTATAACCATAATTTATTCAGTATATAACATGTATTGTGCTAAAATTTGAAGTCGTTTCGAGTTCGGATGATTAGGGTAACGTTTGACGCAAAACTATGCGGTAAAAACGGTAAAAATCGCCTTTTTAAGAGGGTTTTTATGAAACTGTTTTAAAGCAGTAAATAAACTGATATTTTTAGTATAAATATAATTATATTAACTTATATTTAGTTTATTTGGTGTTTGGATAGTCATACGTGACTTACGGCACCCGAAAACGTTACCGAATCACTAAAATACGCATTTTTCAACATACACTAGAATGGGTTGTTCATGGGTGAACCTGATGTGTTAAAATGTGTTATGTGATTTAAATATGTGAATATGATAATTGTTAAGTTTTGACATGATAGCGGGAATTAGACTATGCATGTACGCTTGTATGTTTAAAACGGTAGAATCGATGAAATCGCGTCAAAATGTGTAACTTATTTGTCGAGCATGAAAATTGATACATAGGTAAACTTAGTGAGTTATTTCAAGTATACATGCTTTAAATATGATAAAGTGGATAAGTTAATGAGTTTTCGCGTTGTTGTGAATATGTGCACGTTTATGTATATATATTACGACGCGCTAATTCGTAGATATATAGTACTTATAAACGGGAGTGTAACGGATAAAACATTAAGGTCACCAATAAAATCATTCAAGTCGCAAAAATCTTAAAAATATATATAAAATATATATATATATATATATGAACTCATATATATATATATTAATATGCCAACATAATAAAAAATAATGACTTTTCGAGAAAATCTCAAAGTTATGTGAAAATTCTAAGTATTGGAGAAACTTAGGAATTTTTGTAATATATGGATTATTAAATCGTGCCTACGTATGTTAGGACGTGTAGAATCAAAATTGTGGGATCGCGCTATTTTAAATACGCACCCAAAGGTAGGTGTTACTAAACCCCTTCTTTTTACTGTTTTGTATATGTTTTGGGGGAAGAACACGCCTTAAAAAGATAAGTATACGTTTTCGTATAAAATATGCATTTGATTAAACTATAAATATATTTTCGTGGAAAATATGATTTGGAAATTATGTGATATGTTTTTGAGAAAAACATGGTTTTGGATATAAATATGTTTTGGGATGAAACAGATTTTGGAATAATGACATATGCGTTTCGGGGATAAAACGGGGATTTTTAGCGTTATGGGATAGAACCACGTGTGGATTTAAAATGTTTAAATCTAAAGTTGTAACGAATTGGCCCGGTCTCAAGAGAGTAAATATCTGGATTAGGCTTACGTTTCGGTGGGGACGTCGGGGATTCGTACAACGTGTTATATTAAATTTTATCATTTTAGTAGGATATATATATTGTTCATAAGGTTGGCACCTTGGGTGACCCATGGCGGGCACTTTGCGCGAATTTAGCCATTTAATCATTAATATGGATTGCGTGGAATTGTTGATAGATCTATTGGGTTGACAACCTCGTCGCGACCGGAAGCTCCGTGTCATGTCAAGCGACGAATTTATATTATGTTATTGTCTAGCGTTGATTATACCCTTGATGTTAATATATAGCTCGTAATGTCTTGCAAACTTACGAGTCTGAACGAATGGATGTAAAATAAATTTGATATGTAAAACTTGGGAAGATGCTTAGTTCGGAGGTTTCGGGGACATGCTTGCGACGGCTGACTCATGGATTTTATTAAGGAAATACATTAACTTTCGAAAATCTTATTTGGATGTTTTGATTATAAACACATAATTAGAAAGTTTTTCCTTGGATCAAATTATTTTAAATTTGAATATGTGAGCTCACCCTCCTTTGTGTTGACACTTGATTTTAACGTGTTCTTCAGGTACTTGAGCATGGCTTTGAGAATCTTTGGTGTATCTTGTGGTTGTGATGCATGTATTGGTTTAATAATAAACTTTGGACACTTTTAAAACTTATTTGGAACCGACTGTATTAAGATCCATAAGGATCAAGACAACTTAACTATGTTATGGTTGTGGTTTATGTTTAAATTTGTAAACAATGTTTTAATTAAATAATATGTCCAAAATTAACGATGCATCGTCCACCAAGATAATTATGGGCACCAACTTCCGTCACCATTATGTTTGTGTTTCCGCTGCGACGTTTTTGGGGTGTTACAGAAGTTGGTATCAGAGCCAACGGTTGTTAGCGAACTAGATGTTTTCAAGGGAAAACTCTAGACTTCAACCAAAGAATTTTGAAAAATAAGTCCAAAATTCGCGAAGCCAATTTTTTTTAAATAAACATGGATTTTGATCATGTACGAGAACCATTGCGTGTTATTGTGCATACGTGTTAATCTGTTTATTTGGGCCTCATGAGCTATTTTTCATTAGAACACACACTTACTTTGTAGGGTTATATATATGTCACAGATGTCGCACGAGCACGAGGTCATCGAGATTACTGACTCTGAAAGCGAGCCAGAATTCGAGACTTCACCTAGATCCGTTTTGCCAGGGATACCCGTCACTACACCTCAGATTGTTAGTATGGCCGAGTTGCCTCGTCATTCTATGATGGACCGGCTGCATTCGCCAGCCAGGTCGACCCACATTACGCGCATACGAGTAACGGTTGGATTGACGAAGACGATACTGTTCCGCCCTCGGTTTATGAGATCGGACAGTCATCCGACACCGTGCCTACTACTGATGAGCTGAGTAGAGATGCACCTTTCATTGGAGGATCATTCGGGGTTGCACCAGTGGTGGATGCCACAACTGTTACGGTTCTACCTTTAGAGCCCATAGTAGCTCCACCCACTGTCACTGTTGAGCCCGTACCTGAGATCCCTCCACCTATTTCGTCTGAGTCGTCTGTTCAGCTGCCCGAATCGCGAGTTCCCACTGCACCTACACTAGTTTATTTCCGACGTAGGAAGAGGATGCGACCTGCCGGAGACATCGCTTCAACTTCCAGAGCTGAGACTGCATCTGCTTTGAAGAAGCAGAAAGGAGTGTGGGTTGACCGATGCTCTCACTGCGACCGTCAGTTGGGGGCCATTCGCGAAGATCTAATGGCGACCAAGGAAAAAGTGAAGGATCTGGAGGGGCAAATGGATTGGTTTGACGAGATGAAGGATTTGGATGACAGTGCAATGGATCAAATGCACTGGAGGATAGCTGACTTGGAGGAGCTTGTTAGGAGGCTTCTCGAGTTTGCGGGATTGAAGAAGTGATCGTTGGATGATTGATTTGTTTGTTTTGTATGTCTCTTTGATAAACCCTTATATTGGCTTGCATGCCAAATATTTGGATATATAGGAGAAATTCATCTAGACTTGTTATTGGTGATTGATTATGTCACACCACATTTTGGTTAGTCGTTGTACTATGAACAAGCTTTGTAATTTCCATGATAAATATCAATGCTATGGGTTTCTTTTGGTTAAATTATTCTCATTATTATGTGGATGCATGTGTATTGTTTAGTCCACTAGTATTTAATGATTGAAATATTTAAATATTGTCTTATATTATTGCAATAATAGAAACGACAAGATGCCGCCAAAAGCAAGACAGGGTACTGGACTACCTACCACCGCAGAAGAGTTGGCACAACTCATAGCCCAACACGTTAATACTGCCTTGGAACAGCGTGAAGCTAACCAGAATATTGGGCAAAGACGTGGACGTGGTGCTCCGGGGCACGGTGAAGGTGGTGTGTAGATTGGAAACCCGCAAGGTAATGTAATGATCGGAAAAGTTTTAGTTCCTGTGTTATGACATAATCAGAGCGTGATCTTGATTTTTCATTAACCTTGTGAACAGTGCATGGATGTACGTATAAAACATTTCAGGGCTGTAACCCACGATCATTTACCGGTGCTGAAGGGCCTCTGGAAATCACCAGATGGATTGAGAAGATGGAATCTGTGATGGCCATCAGCGGTTGTGCTGCAGATCAGAGGGTTAGGTATGCTTCGTGTTCGTTTCTCAATGAAGCTTTCTCCTGGTGGAACGCTCAAGTTCAGATTTTGGGCAAAGATGCGGCTTACGGTCTTACCTGGAATGAACTAAAATGATGCTTCTTAAGGAATACTGCCCGCGTAGTGAGATGCAGAAGATTGAGACTGACCTCTGGAATTTGACCATGGAAGGCCTGAACGTCAGAGCTTATACGTCTCAGTTCAATGATTTGGCTAGATTGGTTCCACGAATGGTCACTCCTGAGTACGTTAAGGTAGAAAGGTATATCTGGGGATTGTCGCCGCAAATTCGTAGTATGGTTACGTCAGCGAAGCCCACTACCTATCTGGAAGCTACTACTTTAGCGAAGTCATTAGCGGATGATGCTGCTAGCAAAAGTAGCCTTAACAGGAAAGAGGAGACTCGGAAGTCGTCAGGAAAAGTCAAGGCAGATGGGAAATCTGATCGATCAGAGCTTCTGAGCATAGATCTGGGGATTCGCGGAAGCGAAGATCTGAGAGATCGAGAAAGGATTCCGATGTGAAGCGTGAGAAGAAACGCGATTCGGGGAAAGCATATTTGGCTAATTCGAGTGGTTCGAGGAAGGATAATGCCAGGGATGGCGGAAGTGGTTCAGCGAAAAAGACTCATGGAGATGAGCAGGGAAAGTGTGCCAGATGTGGTCGAACTGGTCATATTACTCGCGAGTGCTATGCTAAGAGCACGTCGGAGGGAGTTAAGCTCGAGGGATGCTTTGAATGCGGAGAGCAGGGACACTACAAGAGGAACTGTCCGAATTGAAGGGTCAGAATGCCAGGGGCAGAGCTTTTGAGCTGAATGCTGTGAAGGAACGTGATGATCCTGCAATTGTTACCGGTACGTTCTTAATCAATGACCATTCTGCGTTCGTACTATTTGATACTGGTGCTGACTTGAGTTTTGTTTCGAAAAACTTTGAACCATTTCTGTGTTCTCAAACAAGTAAGCTAAGTAAAAAGTATTCGATAGAATTAGCAAATGGTAAATTGATAGAGACTAGCGAAGTTATTGTGGTTGTAGAATTCGGTTATGGATCATAGTTTTAGTATCGATTTATTACCAGTGGAGCTGGGTAGTTTCGATGTAGTCATTGGATGGATTGGCTATCCAAGAACGGAGCTGAGATCATTTGTTCAGAGAAACAAGTGCGGATACCTCGTCCTAGTGGTGGTGAAGCTATAGTTGTTCATGGTGACCGATCGAGTCGAGTATCAAAAGTGGTTAGTGTTATGAAGATGCACAAGATGTTGCGTAAGGGCTATCCTGCGTTCTTGGTTAACGTAGTGGATACAAATGCCGAAAGTGGGAAGATTGAAGAAATTCCTGTAGTTCGCGATTATCCGGAAGTTTTTTCCTGAAGACTTGCCTGGATTACCCCTTGTGAGACAGATCGAGTTTAAGATTGATCTTGTACCCGGTGCTGCACCGATTGCAAAATCTCCTAACAGATTAGCACCGTCAGAAATGAAAGAGTTGTCAAATCAGCTTCAAGAGCTATTAGACAAAGGTTTCATAAGACCAAGCTTTTCGCCTTGGGGAGCGCCTGTTTCGTTCGTGAAGAGAAAGATGGTTCCTTCAGAATGTGTATTGATTACAGAGAGTTGAACAAGCTGGCTACAAGAATCAGTACCCGTTGCCAAGAATCGATGATTTGTTCGACCAGCTTCAAGGATCAAGTTACTACTCGAAGATAGACCTGCGTTCAGGTTATCACCAATTGAAGATTTCCGAGGAAGATGTCCGAAGACTGCTTTTAGAACACGTTACGGCCATTATGAGTTCTTAGTCATGCCTTTTGGCTAAACTATGCGCCTGCAGTGTTCATGGATCTCATGAACAGGGTATGCAAACCCTATTTGGACAAATTCGTGATAGTATTCATCGACGATATACTAATCTATTCGCGAACCAAAGAAGATCATGAGCAACATTTGAAGATAATTCTGGAGCTATTGAAGAAAGAGAAGTTGTATGCCAAGTTCTCTAAATGTGAATTTTGGATTCGAGAGGTGCATTTACTCAGTCATGTCATAAATGAGAAACGTATACATGTGTGGGCCCGCTGAAGATTGTGGCGATTAAGAATTGGGAAGCGCCAAAGACTCCGTCAGAGGTGCGACAATTCTTAGGACTTGCTGGGTATTATAGAAGATTCATTGAGAATTTTTCCAGAATAGCGCAGCCATTAACGCTATTGACCCAGAAGGATAAGAAGTTTGATTGGAAGAAAAGCAGGAGGAAGCTTTTGGATATTGAAGGAGAAGTTGTGTAGTGCACCTATCCTATCCCTGCCAGAGGAAAATGACGGTTTTGTTATATATTGTGATGCGTCACGTTTGGGCCTTGGTTGCGTGCTTATGCAGAAGGACAAAGTGATAGCCTATGCATCCAGACAACTTAAAGTGCATGAGAAGAACTACACAACTCATGATTTAGAGTTGGGAGCTGTTGTATTCGCACGAAAGTGTACGATCTACAAGACCATAAGAGCCTCCAACATATCTTTGATCAGAAGGAACTCAACATGCTACAGCGGACGTTGGGTAGAGTTACTCAATGATTATGAGTGTGATATTCGTTATCACCCTGGAAAATGCAAATGTTGTTGCTGACGCGCGCAGTAGGAACGAGCGGGAGAAGCCTCTGCGCGTTCGTGCTTTGGGTTTGACCATACAAACGAATTTGACCGATCAAATTCGTAATGCACGCGAGAAGCTTTGAAAGATGAGAACCTGAGTAGAGAAGGCTTGAGAGGTTTGGAATGTGAACTTATACCGAAAGCGGATGAAGTAATGTACTTCATGAACCGAATTTGGGTTCCGCTTAGAGGTAACCTACGTGAACTGGTTATGAACGAGGCTCATAAGTCCAGATATTCGATTCACCCAGGTTCTACCAAGATTTATCAGGATATTAAGGAGTTATATTGGTGGCCGAATATGAAGAGAGATATTGCAGTGTATGTAAGTAAATGCCTGGCATGCTCGAAGGTTAAGGCTGAACATCAGAGGCCGTCTGGGCTTCTGCAGCAACTAGAGATTCCTAAATGGAAGTGGGAGCATCTTGCAATGGACTTTATCACCAAATTACCCTGTACGTCACGTGGACATGACACCATATGGGTAATTGTGGATCGATTGACGAAGTCTGCTCATATCTTGCCCATTAAGGAAACAGACAGGCGAAAAGATATCGCAGTTGTACCTTAACGAGATTGTAGCCCGACATGGAGTGCCTGTGTCAATTATCTCCGATAGAGATGGACGATTCGACTCCAGATTTTGGCGATCTCTTCAGGAGTCGCTGGGTTCTCGTTTGGACATGAGTACTGCGTATCATCCTCAAACGGATGGTCAGAGTGAGAGAACCATTCAGACGTTAGAGGATATGTTGAGAGCGTGCGTGATTGATTTTGGTGGGAATTGGGATACTCATTGTCGTTGGCAGAGTTTTCTTACAACAATAGTACCACGCTAGTATTAAAGCCGCTCCGTTTGAAGCCTTGTATGGAAGGAAGTGTCGATCGCCCTTGTGTAGGCTGAAGTTGGCAAAAGGCAACTAACGGACCTGAGCTTATCCAGGAAACCACCGACAAGGTTTTCCAGATCAAGGAAAGGTTGAAAGCCGCCATGATCGACAAAAAAGTTATGCAAGCAACCGAAGGAAACTGTTGCAGTTTCAAGTCGGGATCGCATTCTGCTGAAAGTATCGCCTTGGAAAGGTGTTGTTAGATTTGGAAAAGGGGTAAAGGTAAGCCCATGGTATATAGGTTCCTCTCGAAATCGCATCTCGAGTTGGATCAGTCGCGTATAGGCTTAAGCTGCCGCAGGATTTGATGGAGTTCATTTGACCATGAGTGTTTCATGTTTCCAACCTGAGAAAGTGTTTGTCAGATGAGACACTAATTATACCCCCTGATGAGGTTCAAGTAGATGATAAATTGAGATTTATCGAGGAACCGGTTGAAGTTCTGGATGAGAAGATTCAGAAGCTTAGAAGGAGTCGGATTAAGTTTGGTTAAGGTTTGCTAGAATTCAAAACATGGACCCGAGTTCACATGGGAAGAAAGGACCAGATGCAACGAAAATATACGCATCTCTTTAAGTCTACTGCGAAAACGAAACCTGTAGTGTAAGAATTTTGGGGACGAAATTCCTTAAACAGGGGGAGACTGTGACACCCGGCTATTTAGGTTGTCCCGTACAAATGTAACACGTGTCATGAATGAATAAAAGCCCGTATTATTTATGATGTTTATATATGTTATTTGATGCGTTGGTAAATCCAAAGTTTGATAAAAATTACGTTGGCAAGATTAAGATAAACACTTATCGCGTAACGGTCAAAATGCGAAAAGAACGTATGTGACCGCCGAATAATGTTAAAATCCTAAAAATAGTCCGTTATGAGTTAAGTAATATATTTAATCATAATCGTGAGGAAAATTATTTAAAACGCTAAGAAACTCTATTTTTCGAGTTTAAATGCGTACTGCGCGATACTGCGGTATCTGACAAAATACTGTCAACACAGCCAGTTCAGGGCAACCAAAAGTTATTATAGTAATAATTTGACAAGTTTATTTTTATAGAGTGATAAAAATAAATAAATTAAATCGCTTTAAAATCCCATTTTGTGAATTTAAGCGCGTACAGCGCAACACAGCGCGCATACTGCCAATTACCGACAACGTAACGGTCCTGGCAAATAAAATATTGGTTAGTAATATTTTGGTGTGTTTATTTTTTTAAAGCGCTGAAAATAATTTAAAACGACGTTAAAACACTTAAAACTAGAAAAATACCATATCCAGTTAAATACCAGTAAAAGTATATATATGTGTAAGTATACAAAATTTTGTGTGTGTGGCCATAGGTAGCGGCCTAATGGCAGCCCACCGTTTTGATTTTCCTTCCATTTAGACACACATCCATTTTCATTTTCAAACTTCATTCTTGAAGATTCATAATCATTCAAACAAGATTTAAGTCCATTTGAAGGTTTGGAGGTGATTTCTAAGTGTTTCAAGCAAAATCCAAGCTTCATATCATCAACTCTTGTTCAAAACTTACTAGAATCTTGAAGGTATAACATTCATCTTAAAAAAACTTGTTCTTGATTCTTGATGAATGTTGATGAATGATAGAAGTTTCTCTTGTTCTTGAGTTTAGACACTAACTTGAAAACAACCACACATGGGTTTTTAAAAGAAATAAAAATGGACATGTATATATGGATGTGGTGGCCGTGAGTATGTATATATGTATATATGAGATTGATTTTGATTCTTGATTATCATGATGCTTGAAAGTTTAAAGTTCATGCATGCATCAAAAGTTGTCATAAGAGAATGTTCTAAAAGGTTTTTATTGATTTGAATGGATAAACATGAAAAGTGGATTTTTGGAAGCATGCATGTATATATGTGTTAGCCGTATATATATATATATTATATGCATCCACACAAAATTTGAAGTTAGTTCATAAATGTGAAGGAATGTGTCTTGCATTTATGTTGAATGATGAGATGATAATAATATGAAGATTGAATATTATGGATTATAAGAGCATGAAATAAATACATGTCTAGATGCATGTTAGTTGATACAATATGATGAAGACATAATGTTAGTGCATTAAGTGCTTGTACCTAGTCATGCATGTGCATGTATGTACATAAAATGAGGATTTAATCATGTTATAATAAAATGGTTTTAGATCAGTAAATAAACCTTAAAAATAAGGTTATCTCATGTATAAAAGTGGTATGGAACTTTGATATAAAGTATACTAGCTTTGCATGTAGTACTATGTGCTTTAAAAGTTGTAAAATGTGTGAAATCGCATGAGTTATGTGCCTTACACAAAAACTGCACTAATCTGATTATAACCATATTGTGCTAAAATTTGAAGTCGTTTCGAGTTCGGATGATTAGGGTAACGTTTGACGCAAAACTATGCGGTAAAAACGATAAAAATCGCCTTTTTAAGAGGGTTTTTATGAAACTGTTTTAAATCAGTAAATAAACTGATATTTTTAGTATAAATATAAGTATATTAACTTATATTTAGTTTATTTGGTGTTTGGTTAGTCATACGTGACTTACGGCACCCGAAAATGTTACCGAATCACTAAGATACGCATTTTTCAACATACACTAGAATGGGTTGTTCATGGGTGAACCTTATGTATTAAAATGTGTTATGTGATTTAAATATGTGAATATGATAATATGTTAAGTTTTGAAATGATAGCGGGAATTAAGACTATGCATGTACGCTTGTATGTTTAAAACGGTAGAATCGATGAAATCGCGTCAAGATGTGTAACTTATTTGTCGAGCATGAAAATTGATACACAGGTTAACTTAGTGAGTTATTTCAAGTATACATGCTTTAAAAATGATAAAGTGAATAAGTTAATGAGTTTTCGCGTGTTATGATATTGTGAATATGTGCACGTTTATGTATATATATTACGACGCGCAAATCGTAGATATATAGTACTTATAAACGGGAGTGTAACGGATAAAACATTAAGGTCACCAATAAAATCGTTCAAGTCGCAAAAATCTAAAAAATATATATATATATATATATGAACTCATATATATATTAATATGCCAACATAATAAAAAATAATGACTTTTCGAGAAAATCTCAAAGTTATGTGAAAATTCTAAGTATTGGAGAAACTTAGGAAATTTTGTAATATATTGATTATTAAATCGTGCCTACGTATGTTAGGACGTGTAAAACCAATTGTGGTCGTGCTATTTTAAATACGCACCCAAAGGTGAGTGTCACTAAACCCCCCTCTTTTTACTGTTTTGTATATGTTTTGGGGGAAGAACACGCCTTAAAAGGACAAGTATACGTTTTCGTATAAAATATGCCTTTGATTAAACTATAAATATATTTTCGTGGAAAATATGATTTGGAAATTATGTGATATGTTTTAGGAGAAAAACATGGTTTTTGATATAAATATGTTTCGAGATGAAACGGATTTTGAATAATGATATATGCGTTTCGGGGATTGAACGGGGATTTTACGACGTTATGGGATAGAACGACCGTGTGGATTTAAAATGTTTAAATCTAAAGTTGTAATGAATTGGCCCGGTCTCAAGAGAGTAAGTATCGGGATTAGGCTTACGTTTCGGTGGGGACGTCGGGGATTCGTACAACGTGTTATATTAAATTTTATCATTTTAGTAGGATATATATATTGTTCATAAGGTTGGCACCTTGGGTGACCGATTGCGGGCACTTTGCGCGAACTTAGCCATTTAATAAATTTAATATGTAAAACTTGGGAAGATGCTTAGTTCGGAGGTTTCGGATGCTTAGTTAATAAATTTAAATTTAATAAATTTAAAGGTGAGTGTCACTAAACCCCCCTCTTTTTACTGTTTTGTATATGTTTTGGGGGAAGAACACGCCTTAAAAGGACAAGTATACGTTTTCGTATAAAATATGCCTTTGATTAAATTATAAATATATTTTCGTGGAAAATATGGTTTGGAAATTACGTGATATGTTTTTGGAGAAAAACATGGTTTTGGAAATAAATATGTTTTGGGATAATGATATATGCGTTTCGGGGATGAAACGGGGATTTTACGGTGTTATGTTACGTTTTGGTGGGGACGTCGGGGTTTCGTACAACGTGTTATATTAAATTTTATCATTTTAGTAGGATATATATATATATTGTTCATAAGGTTGGCACCTTGGGTGACCCATTGCGAGCACTTTGCGCGAACTTAGCCATTTAATCATTAATATGGATTGCGTGGAATTGTTGATAGATCTATTGGGTTGACAACCCCGTCACGACAGGTAGCTCCGTGTCATGTCAAGCGACGAATTTATATTCTGTTATTGTCTAGCGTTGATTATACCCTTGATGTTAATATATAGCTCGTAATGTCTTGCAAACTTACGAATCTGAACGAATGGATGTAAAATAAATTTAATATGTAAAACTTGGGAAGATGCTTAGTTCGGAGGTTTCGGATGCTTAGTTAATAAATTTAAATTTAATAAATTTAAAGGTGAGTGTCACTAAACCCCCCTCTTTTTACTGTTTTGTATATGTTTTGGGGGAAGAACACGCCTTAAAAGGACAAGTATACGTTTTCGTATAAAATATGCCTTTGATTAAATTATAAATATATTTTCGTGGAAAATATGGTTTGGAAATTACGTGATATGTTTTGGAGAAAAACATGGTTTTGGAAATAAATATGTTTTGGGATAATGATATATGCGTTTCGGGGATGAAACGGGGATTTTACGGTGTTATGTTACGTTTTGGTGGGGACGTCGGGGTTTCGTACAACGTGTTATATTAAATTTTATCATTTTAGTAGGATATAATATATATATATTGTTCATAAGGTTGGCACCTTGGGTGACCCATTGCGGGCACTTTGCGCGAACTTAGCCATTTAATCATTAATATGGATTGCGTGGAATTGTTGATAGATCTATTGGGTTGACAACCCCGTCGCGACAGGTAGCTCCGTGTCATGTCAAGCGACGAATTTATATTCTGTTATTGTCTAGCGTTGATTATACCCTTGATGTTAATATATAGCTCGTAATGTCTTGCAAACTTACGAATCTGAACGAATGGATGTAAAATAAATTTAATATGTAAAACTTGGGAAGATGCTTAGTTCGGAGGTTTCGGGGAAACGCTTGCGACGGCTGACTCATGGATTTTGTTAAGGAAATAAATTAACTTTCGAAAATATTATTTGGATGTTTTGATTATAAACACATAATTAGAAAGTTTTTCCTTGGATCAAATTATTTTAAATTTGAATATGTGAGCTCACCCTCCTTTGTGTTGACACTTGATTTTAACGTGTTCTTTAGGTACTTGAGCATGGATTCGGGAATCTTTGGCGTATCTTGTGGTTGTGATGCATGTATTGGTTTAATAATAAACTTTGGACACTTTTAAAACTTATTTGGGACCGACTGTATTAAGATCCATAAGGATCAAGACAACTTAACTATGTTATGGTTGTGGTTTATGTTTAAATTTGTAAACAATGTTTTAATTAAATAATATGTCCAAAGATTAACGATGCACCGTCCACCAAGATATTTATGGGCACCAACTTCCGTCACCATTACGTTTTTGTTTTCGCTGGGACGTTTTTGGGGTGTTGCAATTGATCTATAAAGCGTTTCATCGATCTTATCACCATGTGTATCTAGATTGATTCCATGATTTAGAGCCAATGGTGTTGAGATTGGTGATGTTGTAGACATTTTGAATTTCTCCAAGACGTCATTAACATTCTTCATCTGATGAATGAAAATTCCATTAGGCAAGTGATCGAGATGAACTCCCAAAAAGAACTTCATCTCTCCCATATAACTCATCTCAAACTTCTTCTTCATAATTTCTTCGAATTCTTTGCACAGTGAATCGTTGGTCGAACCGAATATTATGTCATCCACATAAATTTGCATAATTAAGATGTGTCCTTCCACTTCCCGAGTGAAGAGGGTACCGTCTACTGTTCCTCTGGTAAAACCGTTTCCCAGAAGGTGTTGTGAAAGCGTCTCGTACCAGGCTCTCAGGGCCTAGTGTAAGCCGTATAACGCATTATCCAGTAGATAAACCTTATCTTTGTGTATCGGATCGACAAACCCCGATGGTTGACCGACGTACACCTCCTCTTTCACTTTGCCGTAAAGGAATGCGGATTTCACATCCAATTGATACACCTTAAAACCTTTCCATGACGCGAATGCCATGAAAATGCGGATAGCTTCCAACCGTGCTACGGGAGCATAGACCTCAATGTAGTATATTCCCTCTTGTTGATGAAAACCTTGAACCACGAGTCAAGCTTCTTTCATCTCGCTTACACCCGAAGACCCACCTGTTTACAGTGTTAAAAAGTCTACAGAAGATGTGAATATGAAATCTCCAAAGTTTGATTTTGAAAAGAAACAACGAATCTAACAACAATGTGAAACCAACAAACTTAAATGTTTCAAACAAAGAAGTTGGTGAATCATAGATTAAAAATGATCAAAAAGATTCGAAATTTTATCCAAAAAAGGCATTTTCAAAACAACAGCCTTGGGTGATTAAAACAAAACCATCGTCTGAAGTAGTAAACACAACTGTTCCAACCAAGGTAGAGTCAAAGGTTGAACAATTTGTTGAAACAAAAGTTGAAAGTGTTTGTGAATCAAAGATTGAGAATCCAAACCTACCCAAGACCGTCAAGGCTTGGGTCTCGCTATTTCAATAATCGCTTAATTGCATGTGCAGGGGATCCCAAGGTCAATAATTTCAAAGTGGATAATGGACAGTGGGGCTTCCAGGCACATGACGGGGATGTCGGCCCTATTATACAACGTCAAATCTATTCATGGGGGCTACGTCGGTTTTGCGGGGAACCAAAAAGGAAGAATAGTTGGTGAGGGAATTCTAACAAATGGTGTAGTGTCGTTGACAAGGTCAACTACATAGCTGAGTTAGAGAACAACTTGCTGAATATTTCTCAGATCTGTGACAAAAAGTTCACAACACACTTCACTGATCGAGAATGTCTCATTTTGAAACCTGGATTCCATATTCCGGAGGAGTGGATCTTGATGCGCGCTCCCCGAGAAAATGACTTGTATGTCTTAGACATGAGTGTTGCTACTACGACGACGAAATCCGTGCAATGTTTCGTGTCTAAAGCAACAGAAAAAGAATCAATCATGTGGACAGAAAGATGGGGCACATTCATCTTCGAAATATGAATTTCTTAGTACAAAACAACCTAGTGGAAGGAGTCAATTTAAAGAGTTTTCACTTGAATGATGACTGCATAAGTTGTAAAAAAACAAACAACACTAACAGTCGTATCCAAGGAAGCTCCTGAACTCAATAAAGCTCCCGCTAGAGAGACTGCACATGGATCTCCTTGGACCAGTCAACGTTCGAAGTATTTCATGAGATCTTTATTGTCTTGTTGTTACTGATGACTATTCCAAATTTTCGTGGGTGATGTTCTTAGAAAGAAAAGATGAAACTTTTGAGAGTCTGATGATCTTGTTTCGACAGTTGGAGAACTTGTACCACTTATCAATTCGACGCATAAGAAGTGACAACGGTTCAGAGTTCAAGAATAACAGGGTGGCAGAGTTTTGCAATGCGAAGGGAGTTTTGGACAATTCAGTGTTCCATACACACCATAGCAAAACGGTGTAGCTGAACGCAAAAACTGAACCCTGTTAGAGACAGCAAGAACCATTCTCTTAAATTCTAAACTTCCAGTTAGATTTTGGAATGAGGTCGTCGCTTCTGCATGCTTGAACAGAATGTTGACAGTTAAGCCACACAAGAAGACGTGTTTCGAGCTACTTAATCATCGAAAGCCAAACCTAAGTATTTAGAACCATTTGGGTCACACTGCACGGTAATCGATGCTGATGGAAAATTTGGAGCTAAATCAATGGAAGGTTTATTCATGGGATATGCCAATCCACTTAGAAGAGTCTATCTACCGAGCATAAACCAGGTTATTGAAGCTTAGAATGTCGATTGTCAACGTTACACGTCTTCAACACATAAACCGAGAGATGCTTGGCTGTTCAGCTATGATAGTCTCTGGGATTCCTTCGAGCTGCCAACGGAACCAACATAAGAGGAACTTTTGATTCTTTACCGGCAACAACAAGCTTCATCACAAGAACACATTCCTAGACCTATGGTGATTACTCAAACACCTGTTGGTACTCACGATGTTGAGGCAGGCCCTAGTACTCTACATGAAAAATCACAGACTGCTGGAACAAGTGATCCCACTGCAAATCAAGAGATGAATGAACCTGCTCTAATGTTCGATCAAAGTGATGATTCTGATTCTGATGGTCCGACAAATGATCAAGATGGATCTACTTCTGATGATGGAGAAGCTCAGATTGAAAGTTTACTCAACATTCAAGCTGAAGGCTCCAATGCTCAGAATGAAGCATCTACAAGCAATCAAGTTGTTGATCAAAACATCACTAATCTAGAGCACGTAGTGAGGGTTCCAAACGAAGTTATGCCAAGGACATTGTCTTACCACCCATCAGATAACATCATTGGAGAGTTGTGTAACACCCAAAAATGTCGCAGCGGAACAAACATAGTGGTGACGGAAGTTGATGCCCATAAATATCTTGGTGGACGATGCATCGTTAATCTTTGGACATATTATTTAATTAAAACATTGTTTACAAATTTAAAGATAAACCACAACCATAACATAGTTAAGTTGTCTTGATCCTTATGGATCTTAATACAGTCGGTCCCAAATAAGTTTTAAAAGTGTCCAAAGTTTATTATTAAACCAATACATGCATCACAACCACAAGATACGCTAAAAATTCCCGAAGCCATGCTCAAGTACCTGACGAACACGTTAAAATCAAGTGTCAACACAAAGGAGGGTGAGCTCACATATTCAAATTTAAAATAATTTGATCCAAGGAAAAACTTTCTAATTATGTGTTTATTATCAAAACATCCAAATAATATTTTCGAAAGTCAATTTTTATTTCCTTAATAAAAATCCATGAGTCAGTCCGTCGCAAGCGTTTCCCCGAAACCTCCGAACTAAGCATCTTCCCAAGTTTCACATATTAAATTTATTTTACATCCATTCTTCATATTCGTAAGTTTGCAAGACATTACGAGCTATATATTAACATCAAGGGTAAATCAACGCTAGACAATAACATAATATAAATTCGTCGCTTGACATGACACGGAGCTACCGGTCGCGACGGGGTTGTCAGTCCGATAGATCTATCAACAATTCCACGCAATTCATATTAATGATTACATGGCTAAGTTCACGCAAAGTGCCCGCAATCGGTCACCCAAGGTGCCAACCTTATGAACAATATATATATCCTACTAAAATGATAAAATTTAATATAACACGTTGTACGAATCCCCTCGTCCCCACGAAACGTAAGCCTAATCCCGATACTTACTCTCTTGAGACCGGGCCAATTCGTTACAACTTTAGATTTAAACATTTTAAATCCACACGGTTGTTCTATCCCTTAACGCCGTAAAATCCCCGTTTCATCCCCGAAATGCATATATCATTATTCAAAATCCGTTTCATCCGAAACATATTTATATCCAAAAACCATGTTTTTCTCCTAAAACATATCACATAATTTCCAAATCATATTTTCCACGAAAATATATTTGTAGTTTAATCAAAGGCATATTTTATACGAAAACGTATACTTATCCTTTTTAAGGCGTGTTCTTCCCCCAAAAAATATACAAAACAGTAAAAAGAGGGGGTTTAGTGACACTCACCTTTGGGTGCGTATTTAAAATAGCGCGATCCCACAATTTGATTCTACACGTCCTAACATACGTAGGCACGATTTAATAATCAATATATTACAAAATTCCTAAGTTTCTCCAATACTTAGAATTTTCACATAACTTTGTGATTTTCACGAAAAGACATTATTTTTTATTATGTTGGCATATTAATATTTATATGCGTTCATATATATATATATATATTGAAGATTTTTGCGACTTGAACGATTTTATTGGTGACCTTATTGTTTTATCCGTTACACTCCCGTTTATAAGTGCTATATATCTACGATTTGCGCGTCGTAATATATATACATACACGTGCACATATTCACAATATCATAACATGCGAAAACTCATTAATTCACTTTATCATTTTTAAAGCATGTATACATGAAATAACTCACTAAGTTAACCTATGTATCAATTTTCATGCTCGAAAAATAAGTTACACATTTTGACGTGATTTCACCGATTCTACCGTTTTAAACATACAAGCGTACGTGCATAGTCTTAATTCCCGCTATCACGTTAAAACTTAAAATATTATCATATTCACATATTTAAATGACATAACACATTTTAACACATAAGGTTCACCCATGAACAACCCATTCTAGTGTATGTTGAAAAATGCATATTTAAGTGATTCGGTAACGTTTTCGGGTGTCGTAAGTCACGTATGACTAACCAAACACCAAATAAACTAAATATAAGTTAATATACTTATATTTATACTAAAACTATCAGTTTATTTACTGATTTAAAACAGTTTCATAAAAACTCTCTTAAAAATACGATTTTTACCGTTTTTACTGCATAGTTTTGTGTCAAACGTTACCCTAATCATCCGAACTCGAAACGACTTCAAATTTTAGCACAACACATGTTATATACTGAATAAAATTATGGTTATAATCAGATTAGTTCAGTTTTTGTGTAAGGCACATAACTCATGCGATTTCACACATTTTACAACTTTTTAAGCACATAGTACTACATGCAAAGCTAGTATACTTTATATCAAAGTTCCATACCACTTTTATTCATGAGATAACCTTATTTTTAAGGTTTATTTACCGATCTAAAACCATTTTATTATAACATGATTAAATCCTCATTTTGTGAACATACATGCATATGCATGACTAGGTACAAGCACTTAATGCACTAACATCATGTCTTCATCATATTGTATGAACTAACATGCATCTAGACATGTATTTATTTCATGCTCTTATAATCCATAACATTCAATCTTCATATCATTATCATCTCATCATTCAACATAAATGCAAGACACATTCCTTCACATTTATGAACTAACTACAAATTTTGTGTGCATGCATATACATATATATATATATATATATATATATATATATATATATATATATATATATATACGGCTCACACATATATACATACATGCTTCAAAAAATCCACTTTTCATGTTCATCCATTCAAACCACTAAAAACCTTTTAGAATATTCTCTTATGACAACTTTTGATGCATGCATGAACTTTAAACTTTACAAGCATAATGATAACCAAGAATCATTCTAGAATCAAAACTCAATCTCATATATGCATATATACATACTCACGTCCACCCACATCCATATATACATGTCCATTTTTATTTCTTTTAAAAACCCATTTGTAGTTGTTTTCAAGTTAGTGTCTAAACTCAAGAACAAGATAAACTTCTATCATCATCAACATTCATCAAGAATCAAGAACAAGTTTTTAAAGATGAATGCTACAGCTTCAAGATTCTAGTAAGTTTTGAACAAGAGTTGATGATATGAAGCTTGGATTTTGCTTGAAACACTTAGAAATCACCTCCAAACCTTCAAATGGACTTGAATCTTGTTTGAATGATTATAAATCTTCAAGAATGAAGTTTGAAAATGAAAATGGATGTGTTTGTGAGGGTGTTCGGCCGCAAGCTTAGATAGAGAGAGGAGTGAAGATTTTGTTTGATCTTTTAAGTATTTAAATGGAGTGTGTAAGTGTCCAATATGATTACTTTGATTTCCAATGCACACACTTGTCTAAATGGAAGGAAAATCAAAAGGGTGGGCTGCCATTAGGCCGCCACCTATGGCCACACACACACAAATTTTGTATACTTAACATATATATACTATTTCCTGGTATTTAACTGGTTACTGGGTATTTTATCTAGCATTTTAACTGCGTTTTAACGCGTTTTAAATTATTTTAGCTGTGTTGCGCAGTACGCACTTAAATTCGCAAAATAGGGATTTTAAGCGATTTAATTTATTTTTATCATTCTATAAAAATAAACTTGTCAAATTATTACTATAATAATTATTGGTTGCCCTGCACTGGCTGTGTTGATAGTATTTTGTCAGATACGCGCAGTATCGCGTAGTACGCGTTTAAACTCGAAAAATAGAGTTTTAAATAATTTTTCCTCACGATTATGATTAAATATATTATTTAACTCATAACAGACTATTTTTAGGATTTTAACAATATTCGGCGATCACCGACGTTCGTTTCACTTTTTATCTTAATATTGCCAACGTAATTTTTATCAAACTTTGGATTTACCAACGGACTTAAATCTTGTTTGATTGATTATGAATCTTCAAGAATGAAGTTTGAAAATGAAAATGGATGTGTGTCTAAATGGAAGGAAAATCAAAACGGTGGGCTGCCATTAGGCCGCTACCTATGGCCACACACACACAAATTTTGTATACTTACACATATATATACTATTTACTGGTATTTAACTGGATACCAGGTATTTTATCTAACGTTTTAACTGTGTTTTAACGCGTTTTAAATTATTTTCAGCGCTTTATAAAAATAAACACACCAAAATATTACTAACCAATATTTTATTTGCCAGGACCGTTACGTTGTCGGTAATTGGCAGTATGCGCGCTGTGTTGCACAGTACGCGCTTAAATTCACAAAATAGGGATTTTAAAGCGATTTATTTTATTTTTATCATTCTATAAAAATAAACTTGTCAAATTATTACTATAATAATTATTGGTTGCCCTGAACTGGCTGTGTTGACAGTATTTTGTCAGATACGCGCAGTATCGCGCAGTACGCGTTTAAACTCGAAAAATAGAGTTTCTTAGCGTTTTAAATAATTTTCCTCACGATTATGATTAAATACATTACTTAACTCATAACGGACTATTTTTAGGATTTTAACATTATTCGGCGGTCACCGACGTTCTTTTCGCATTTTGACCGTTACGCGATAAGCGTTTATCTTAATATTGCCAATGTAGTTTTTATCAAACTTTGGATTTACCAACCCATCAAATAACATATATAAACATCATAAATAATACGGGCTTTTATTCATTCATGACACGTGTTACATTTGTACGGGACAGCCTAAATAGCCGGGTGTCACAGTCTCCCCCTGTTTAAGGAATTTCGTCCCCGAAATGCTTACACTACAGGTTTCGTTTTCGCACTAGACTTAAAGAATGCGGATATTTTCGTTGCATCTGGTCCTTTCGTTCCCATGTGAACTCGGGTCCACGTTTAGAATTCCAGCGAACCTTGACCATCTTAATCCGACTCCTTCTAAGCTTCTAAATCTTCTCATCCAGAACTTCAACCGGTTCCTCGATAAATCTCAATTTATCATCTACTTGAACCTCATCAGGGGGTAAAATTAGTGTCTCATCTGACAAACACTTTCTCAGGTTGGAAACAAGAAACACGTCATGGACTCCATTAAAATCCTGTGGCAGCTTAAGCCTATACGTGACTGATCCAACTCGAGATGCGATTTCGAAAGGACCTATATACCGTGGGCTTAGCTTTCCCCCTTTTCCAAATCTAACAACACCTTTCCAAGGCGATACTTTCAGCAGAACACGATCCCCGACTTGAAATTGCAACGGTTTCCTTCGGTTGTCTGCATAACTTTTCTGTCGATCGGCGACAACTTTCAACCTTTCCTTGATCTGGACAACCTTGTCGGTGGTTTCCTGGATAAGCTCAGGTCCGGTTAGTTGCCTTTCGCCAACTTCAGCCCAGCACAAGGGCGATCGACACTTCCTTCCATACAAGGCTTCAAACGGAGCGACTTTGATACTAGCGTGGAAACTATTGTTGTAAGAAAACTCTGCCAACAGCAAATGAGTATCCCAACTTCCACCAAAATCAATCACGCATGCTCTCAACATATCCTCTAACGTCTGAATGGTCTCTCACTCTGACCATCCGTTTGAGGATGATATGCAGTACTTATGTCCAAACGAGAGCCTAGCGACTCTTGGAGAGACCGCCAAAATCTGGAATCAAATCGTCCATCTCTATCGGATTTAATTAACACAGGCACTCCATGTCGGGCTACAATCTCGTTAAGGTACAACTGCGATATCTTTTCCGTCTTGTCTATTTCCTTAATGGGCAAGAAATGAGCAGACTTCGTTAATCGATCCACAATTATCCATATGGTGTCATGTCCACGTGACGTACGGGGTAATTTGGTGATAAAGACCATTGCAAGATGCTCCCACTTCAATTTAGGAATCTCTGGTTGCTGCAGAAGCCCAGACGGCCTCTGATGTCAGCCTTAACCTTCGAGCATGTTAGACATTTACTTACATACACCGCAATATCTCTCTTCATATTCGGCCACCAATATAACTCCTTAATATCCTGATACATCTTGGTAGAACCTGGGTGAATCGAATATCTGGACTTATGAGCCTCGTTCATAACCAGTTCACGTAGGTTACCTCTAAGCGGAACCCAAACTCGGTTCATGAAGTACATTACTTCATCCGCTTTTGGTATCAGTTCACATTCCAAACCTCTCAAACCTTCTCTACTCAGGTTCTCATCTTTCAAAGCTTCTCGCTGTGCATTACGAATTTGATCGGTCAAATTGGTTTGTATGGTCAAACCCAAAGCACGAACGCGCAGAGGCTTCTCCCGCTCCTTCCTATTGAGCGCATCAGCAACAACATTTGCTTTTCCCGGGTGATAACGAATATCATACTCCTAATCGTTAAGTAACTCTACCAAACGCCGCTGTTCGCATGTTGAGTTCCTTCTGATCAAAGATATGTTGGAGGCTCTTATGGTCTGTGTAAATCGTACACTTCGTGCCATACAAATAATGTCTCCAAATCTTCAAAGCGAACACAACAGCTCCCAACTCTAAATCATGAGTTGTGTAGTTCTTCTCATGCACTTTCAGTTGTCTGGATGCATAGGTTATCACTTTGTCCTTCTGCATAAGCACGCAACCAAGGCCCAAATGTGACGCATCACAATATACAACAAAACTGTCATTTCCCTCTGGCAGGGATAGGATAGGTGCACTATACAACTTCTCCTTCAATATCCGAAAAGCTTCCTCCTGCTTTTCTATCCAATCAAACTTCTTATCCTTCTGGGTCAATAGCGTTAATTACTGCGCTATTCTGGAAAAATTCTCAATGAATCTTCTATAATACCTAGCAAGTCCTAAGAATTATCGCACCTCTGACGGAGTCTTTGGCGCTTCCCAATTCTTAATAGCCTCAATCTTCGATGGGTCTACATGTATACCTTTCTCATTTATGACATGACCGAGGAAATGCACCTCTCGAATCCAAAATTCACATTTAGAGAACTTGGCATACAACTTTCTTTCTTCAATAGCTCGAGAATCATCTTCAAATGTTGCTCATGATCTTCTTTGGTTCGCGAATAGATTAGTATATCTTCAATGAATACTATCAGAAATTTATCCAAATAAGGTTTGCATACCCTGTTCATGAGATCAATGAACACTGCAGGTTCATTAGTTAAGCCAAAAGGCATGACTAAGAACTCATAATGGCCATAATGTGTCCTAAAAGCAGTCATCGGAACATCTTCCTCAGAAATCTTCAATTGGTGATAACCTGAACGCAGGTCTATCTTCGAGTAGTAACTTGATCCTTGAAGCTGGTCGAACAAATCATCGATTCTTGGCAATTCTTGATAGTCAGCTTGTTCAACTCTCTGTAATCAATACACATTCTAAAGGAACCATCTTTCTTCTTCCCGAACACAGGCGCTCCCCAAGGCGAAAAGCTTGGTCGTATGAAACCTTTGTCTAATAGCTCTTGAAGCTGATTTGACAACTCTTCCATTTCTGATGGTGCTAATCTGTAAGGAGATTTTGCAATCGGTACAGCGCTGGGTAAAAGATCAATCTGAAACTCGATCTGTCTCGCAGGGGTAATCCAGGCAAGTCTTCAGGAAAAACTTCCGGATAATCGCGAACTACAGGAATTTCTTCAATCTTCCCACTTTCGGCATTTTTATCCACTACGTTAACTAAGAATGCAGGATAGCCCTTACGCAACATCTTGTGCATCTTCATAACACTAACCACTTTTGATACTCGACTCGATCGGTCACCGTGAACAACTATAGCTTCACCACCACTAGGACGAGGTATCCGCACTTGTTTCTCCGAACAAATGATCTCAGCTCCGTTCTTGGATAGCCAATCCATCCCAACAACTACATCGAAACTACCCAGCTCCACTGGTAATAAATCGATACTAAAACTATGATCGCATAACCGAATTCTACAACCATGAAAACTTCGCTACTCTCTATCAATTCACCATTTGCTAATTCTATCGAATACTTTTTATTTAGCTTACTTGTTTGAGAACACAGAAACGGTTCAAAGTTTTTCGAAACAAAACTCAAGTCAGCACCAGTATCAAATAGTACGAACACAGAATGGTCATTGATTAAGAACGTACCGGTAACAACTGCAGGATCATCACGTGCCTTCACAGCATTCAGCTCAAAAGCTCTGCCTCTTGCATTCGGACCCTTCACATTCGGACAGTTACTCTTGTAGTGTCCCTGCTCTCCGCATTCAAAGCATCCCTCGAGCTTAACTCCCTCCGACGTACTCCTAGCATAGCACTCGCGAGTAATATGACCAGTTCGACCACATCTGGCACACTTTCCTTGCTCATCACCGTGAGTCTTTTTCGTTGAACTACTTCCGCCATCCCTTGCATTATCCTTCCTCGAACCACTCGAATTAGCCACATATGCTTTCCCTGAATCGCGTTTTCTCTCACGCTTCACTTCGGAATCCTTTCTCGAGATCTCAGACTTTCGCTTCCGTGAATCCCCAGATCTACGCTCAGAACGCTCTGATCGGTCAGATTTCCCATCTGCCTAGACTTTTCCTGACGACTTCCCAGTCTCCTCTTTCATGTTAAGGCTACTTTTGCGAGCAGCATCATCCGCTAATGACTTCGCTAGAGTAGTAGCTTCCAGATAGGTAGTGGGCTTTGCTGACGTAACCATACTACAAATTTGCGGCGACAATCCCCAGATATACCTTTCTACCTTAACGTACTCAGGAGTGACCATTCGTGGAACCAATCTAGCGAAATCATTGAACCGAGACGTACAAGCTCTGACATCAGGCCTTCCATGGTCAAATTCCAGAAGTCAGTCTCAATCTTCTGCATCTCACTACGCGGGCAATATGCCTTAAGAAGCATCTCTTTTAGTTCATTCCAGGTAAGAGTGTTCCACCAGGATAAAGCTTCATCGAGAAACGAACACGACGCATACCTAACCCTCTGATCAGCAGCACAACCGCTGATGGCCATCACAGATTCCATCTTCTCGATCCATCTAGTGATTTCAAGAGGCCCTTTAGCACCGGTAAATGATCGTGGGTTACAGCCCTGAAATGTTTTATACGTACATCCATGCACTGTTCACAAGGTTAATGAAAAATCAAGATCACGCTCTGATTATGTCATAACACAGGAACTAAAACTTTTCCAATCATTACATTACCTTGCGGGTTTCCAATCTGCACACCACCTTCACCAAGCCCCGGAGCACCACGTCCACGTCCTTGCCCAATATTCTGGTTAGCTTCACGCTGTTCCAAGGCAGTATTAATGTGTTGGGCTATGAGTTGTGCCAACTCTTCTGGGGTGGTAGGTAGTCCAGTACCCTGTCTTGCTTTTGGCGGCATCTTGTCGTTTCTATTATTGTAATAATAATATCGACATAAGACAATGTTTAAATATTTCAGTCATTAAATACTAGTGGACTAAACAATACACATGCATCCACATAATAATGAGAATAATTTAACCAAAAGAAACCCATAGCATTGATATTTATCATGGAAATTACAAAGCTTGTTCATAGTACAACGACTAACCACAATGTGGTGTGACATAATCAACCACCAATAACAAGTCTAGATGAATTTCCTCCTAAATATCCAAAAATTTGGCATGCAAGCCAATATAAGGGTTTATCAAGAGACATACAAAACAAACAAAACAATAACCAACAACAACTTCTTCAATCCCGCAAACTCGAGTAGCCACCTCACAAGCTCCTCCAAGTCAGCTATCCTCCAATGCATTTGATCCATTGCACTATCATCCAAACCCTTCAGCTCGTCAAACCAATCCATTTGCCCCTCCAGATCCTTCACTTTTTCCTTGGTCGCCTTCAGATCTTTGCGAATGGCCCCCAACTGACGGTCGCAGTGAGAGCATCGGTCAACCCACACTCCTTTCTGCTTCTTCAAAGCAGATGCAGTCTCAGCTCTGGAAGTTGAAGCGATGTCTCCGGCAGGTCGCATCCTCTTCCTACGTCGGAAATAAACTAGTGTAGGTGCAGTGGGAACTCGCGACTCGGGCAGCTGAACAGACGACTCAGACGAAATAGGTGGAGGGATCTCAGGTACGGGCTCAACAGTGACAGTGGGTGGAGCTACTATGGGCTCTAAAGGTAGAACCGTAATAGTTGTGGCATCCACCACTGGTGCAACCCCGAATGATCCTCCAATGAAAGGTGCATCTCTACTCAGCTCATCAGTAGTAGGCACGGTGCCGGATGACTGTCCGATCTCATAAACCGAAGGCGGAACAGTATCGTCTTCGTCAATCCAACCGTTACTCGTATGCGCGTAATGTGGGTCGACCTGGCTGGCGAATGCAGCCGGTCCATCATAGAATGACGAGGCAACTCGGCCATACTAACAATCTGAGGTGTAGTGACGGGTATCCCTGGCAAAACGGATCTAGGTGAAGTCTCGAATTCTGGCTCGCTTTCAGAGTCAGTAATCTCGATGACCTCGTGCTCGTGCGACATCTGTGACATATATATAACCCTACAAAGTAAGTGTGTGTTCTAATGAAAAATAGCTCATGAGGCCCAAATAAACAGATTAACACGTATGCACAATAACACGCAATGGTTCTCGTACATGATCAAAATCCATGTTTATTTAAAAAAAATTGGCTTCGCGAATTTTGGACTTATTTTTCAAAATTCTTTGGTTGAAGTCTAGAGTTTTCCCTTGAAAACATCTAGTTCGCTAACAACCGTTGGCTCTGATACCAACTTCTGTAACACCCCAAAAACGTCGCAGCGGAAACACAAACATAATGGTGACGGAAGTTGGTGCCCATAATTATCTTGGTGGACGATGCATCGTTAATCTTTGGACATATTATTTAATTAAAACATTGTTTACAAATTTAAACATAAATCACAACCATAACATAGTTAAGTTGTCTTGATCCTTATGGATCTTAATACAGTCGGTTCCAAATAAGTTTTAAAAGTGTCCAAAGTTTATTATTAAACCAATACATGCATCACAACCACAAGATACGCCAAAGATTCTCAAAGCCATGCTCAAGTACCTGAAGAACACGTTAAAATCAAGTGTCAACACAAAGGAGGGTGAGCTCACATATTCAAATTAAAATAATTTGATCCAAGGAAAAACTTTCTAATTATGTGTTTATAATCAAAACATCCAAATAAGATTTTCGAAAGTCAAGTTTTATTTCCTTAATAAAAATCCATGAGTCAGCCGTCGCAAGTGTTTCCCCGAAACCTCCGAACTAAGCATCTTCCCAAGTTTTACATATTAAATTTATTTTACATCCATTCTTCATATTCGTAAGTTTGCAAGACATTACGAGCTATATATTAACATCAAGGGTATAATCAACGCTAGACAATAACATAATATAAATTCGTCGCTTGACATGACACGGAGCTACCGGTTGCGACGGGGTTGTCAACCCGATAGATCTATCAACAATTCCACGCAATCCATATTAATGATTAAATGGCTAAGTTCACGCAAAGTGCCCGCAATGGGTCACCCAAGGTGCCAACCTTATGAACAATATATATATCCTACTAAAATGATAAAATTTAATATAATACGTTGTATGAATCCCCGACGTCCCCACCGAAACGTAAGCCTAATCCCGATACTTACTCTCTTGAGACCGGGCCAATTCGTTACAACTTTAGATTTAAACATTTTAAATCCACACGGTCGTTCTATCCCGAAACACCGTAAAATCCCCGTTTCATCCCCGAAACGCATATATCATTATTCCAAAATCCGTTTCATCCCGAAACATATTTATATCCAAAACCATGTTTTTCTCCAAAAACATATCACATAATTTCCAAATCATATTTTCCACGAAAATAAATTTATAGTTTAATCAAAGGCATATTTTATACGAAAACGTATACTTATCCTTTTTAAGGCGTGTTCTTCCCCCAAAACATATTCAAAACAGTAAAAAGAGGGGGTTTAGTGACACTCACCTTTGGGTGCGTATTTAAAATAGCGCGATCCCACAATTTGATTCTACACGTCCTAACATACGAGGCACGATTTAATAATCAAAATATTACAAAATTCCTAAGTTTCTCCACTACTTAGAATTTTCTCATAACTTTGAGATTTTCTCGAAAAGTCATTATTTTTTATTATGTTGGATATTAATACATATATATGAGTTCATATATATATATCTTCCCCAAAACATATTCAAAACAGTAAAAAGAGGGGTTTAGTGACACTCACCTTTGGGTGCGTATTTAAAATAGCGCGATCCCACAATTGATTTACACGTCCTAACATACGAGGCACGATTTAATAATCAAAATATTACAAAATTCCTAAGTTTCTCCACTACTTAGAATTTTCTCATAACTTTGAGATTTTCTCGAAAGTCATTATTTTTTATTATGTTGGCATATTAATACATATATATGAGTTCATATATATATATATATATATATATATATATATATATATATGTATATATATATATATTTAAGATTTTTGCGACTTGAACGATTTTATTGGTGACCTTAATGTTTTATCCGTTACACTCCCGTTTATAAGTACTATATATCTACGATTTGCGCGTCGTAATATATATACATAAACGTGCACATATTCACAATATCATAACACGCGAAAACTCATTAACTTATTCACTTTATCATTTTTAAAGCATGTATACATGAAATAACTCACTAAGTTAACCTATGTATCAATTTTCATGCTCGAAAAATAAGTTACACATTTTGACGCAATTTCTCCGATTCTACTGTTTTAAACATACAAGCGTACATGCATAGTCTTAATTCCCGCTATCATGTCAAAACTTAACATATTATCATATTCAAATATCACATAACACATTTTAACACATAACGTTCACCCATGAACAACCCATTCTAGTGTAAGTTTAAAAAAGCGTATTTTAGTGATTCGGTAACGTTTTCGGGTGCCGTAAGTCACGTATGACTAACCAAACACCAAATAAACTAAATATAAGTTAATATACTTATATTTATACTAAAAATATCAGTTTATTTACTGATTTAAAACAGTTTCATAAAAATCCTCTTAAAAAGGCGATTTTTACCGTTTTTACCGCATAGTTTTGCGTCAAACGTTACCCTAATCATCCGACTCGAAACGACTTCAAATTTTAGCACAATACATGTTATATACTGAATAAAATTATGGTTATAATCAGATTAGTGCAGTTTTTGTGTAAGGCACATAACTCATGCGATTTCACACATTTTAGAACTTTTTAAGCACATAGTACTACATGCAAAGCTTGTAAATTTTATATCAAAGTTCCATACCACTTTTATACATGAGATAACCTTATTTTTAAGGTTTATTTACTGATATAAAACCATTTTATTATAACATGATTAAATCCTCATTTTGTGAACATACATACACATGCATGACTAGGTACAAGCACTTAATGCCCTAACATCATGTCTTCATCATATTGTATGAACTAACATGCATCTAGACATGTATTTATTTCATGGTCTTATAATCCATAACATTCAATCTTCATATCATTATCATCTCATCATTCAACATAAATGCAAGACACATTCCTTCACATTTATGAACTAACTACAAATTTTGTGTGCATGCATATACAATATATATATATATATATATATATATATATATATATATATATATATATATATACACACACACGGTCACACATATATACATACATGCTTCCAAAAATCCACTTTTCATGTTCATCCATTCAAACCATTGAAAACCTTTTAGAACATTATCTTATGACAACTTTTGATGAATGAATGAACTTTAAACTTTACAAGCATCATGATAATCAAGAATCAAAACTCAATCTCATATATACATATATACATACTCACAGCCACCCACATCCATATATACATGTCCATTTTTATTTCTTTTAAAAACCCATTTGTGGTTGTTTTCAAGTTAGTGTCTAAACTCAAGAACAAGAGAAACTTCTATCATCATCAACATTCATCAAGAATCAAGAACAAGTTTTTAAAGATAAATGTTATACCTTCAAGATTCTAGTAAGTTTTGAACAAGAGTTGATGATATGAAGCTTGGATTTTGCTTGAAACACTTAGAAATCACCTCCAAACCTTCAAATGGACTTGAATCTTGTTTGAATGATTATGAATCTTCAAGAATGAAGTTTGAAAATGAAAATGGATGTGTGTGTGAGGGTGTTCGGCCGCAAGCTTAGAGAGAGAGAGAGAGAGGAATGAAGATTTTGTTTGATCTTGTAAGTGTTTAAATGGAGTGTGTAAGTGTCCAATATGATTACTTTGATTTCTAATGCACACACTTGTCTAAATAGGAAAATCAAAAGGGTGGGCTGCCATTAGGCCGCCAACTATGGCCACACACACACAAATTTTGTATACTTACACACATATATACTACTTACTGGTATTTAACTGGATACCGGGTATTTTATCTAGCGTTTTAACTGTGTTTTAACGCGTTTTAAATTATTTTCAGTGCTTTATAAAAATAAACACACCAAAATATTACTAACCAATATTTTATCTGCCAGGACGATTTCCGTTGTCGGTAATTGGCAGTATGCGCGCTGTGTTGCGCAGTACGCGCTTAAATTAGCAAAATAGGGATTTTTAAGCGTTTTAATTTTTATCATTCTATAAAAATAAACTTATCAAATTATTACTATAATAACTATTGGTTGCCCTGAACTGGCTGTGTTGACAGTATTTTGTCAGATACGCGCAGTATCGCGGAATACGCGTTTAAACTCGAAAAATAGATTTTCTTAGCGTTTTAAATAATTTTTCCTCATGATTATGATTAAATATATTATTTAACTCATAACGGACTAATTTTAAGATTTTAACATTATTCGGCAGTCACCGACGTTCGTTTCGCATTTTAAACCGTTGCGCGATAAGCGTTTATCTTAATATTGCCAACGTAATTTTTATCAAACTTTGTATTTACCAACGCATCAAATACCATATATAAACATCATAAATAATCAATCACGGCCTTTTATTCATTCATGACACGTGTTACATTTGTACGGGACAGCCTAAATAACCGGGTGTCACAAGTTGCAGACTTGTGTCAAAACGCGAAATTAGATCGATAAGGATCTTAGTTGTTTTATTTCGCAGATTGAGCCTAAAACGTAACGGAAGCTCTTCAAGAAGAAATTTGGGTGTCAGTAAAGCAAGAAGAGTTGCTATAGTTTGAAAAACGTGGAGTTTGGAAACTTATCGATCTCCCAGATGACCACACGATTAAAGAAGCTTGACTCGTGTCAGTAAACTGTCTCAATGTCTTTGCCAGCCCGTTTTCACCAACTGGTGCAGTATATTTCTCTTCAATGGCGTACCAACAATCGAAGTGATTTGCTTGTACCCAGATAACAACTTCTCGTTCCAACTATAATAATCTTCCAAACACATCAGCTTCGGGGGTTTAGTCGTCCCCAATTCATTATCAAGATTTATAGTTTGAGCCGATGCGATTGAAGCTACGGACGTTGCGAACGCATTAAAAATTTGGTGTCCATCTTGTCAAGATTTATGTCAAAACTTTCTTTGGTGAGAAGAAAATTTAGTGTGAAGTAACACTTCGTGCGACCTGAAAATCAAACAATCAACAACAGATTAAAAATTCACTTCGTGCGAATTGAAATATCATTTCGTATGAAGTGAACAAATCAAATTTAACAAAGTTTCAATTTGTGCGAAGTGGATGTTCACTTCGTGCGAAGTGTGTTCAAAATTTCATGTTTTTTGCAATTTTTGTCATGATTTCGATTGTTTTTAGCTCTGATCTTTTCAAGGTTTGACTAGAGTGGATTTTACGTATTATACTGAAAAATCAGTCCATGAATTCGTTGAAAATGATTAAAAAAATAAGAGTATGAGTAGAACAGAAGTGTAGAATCTTGATCAAAGTCTTCAAATCAGGCCTCTAAGCTCTGATACCACTCGTGAGGATCTGCTCTCCATTAAGCTCAGGTCTTAACTTGTTTGACTAGTCATAAAGTACGGGGAATTCATTTTATAACAAACGACAATATCAAGATAACTGTTTAAAGTTTACTGTTTCATTAATGTCATAAACGTGTATAATACTCAAACAAACCAGACAGGGCTTCGCCTTACCGATAAGCAAACTATTACAGTCTCAATACCCCAACACACCTATATATAGACATCTCCAGATCGTGCGAGTTGAGCCTCCCTACTTTGTACGAGGTGAGCTCGCTTCATACGAAGTGAACTGCTTCACTTTGTACGAAGTGCACCAACACTTCGTGTGAAGTGGATATTAGATATAACAAAATCATTAAATCTAACAGCGAAGCCCTATTACAAACACGACATGAACCTAAGACGTAGGCGATAGACATCTGCATCAACGCTGGTCAAGTTAAGTTTCTTTTGGTGGCAGTAGATTATTTCACAAAATGGCCAGAAGTCAAGACATTGGCAAGAGTCACAGGAAAAAATGTCAACAATTTCGTCTGGGAGCAGATAGTGTGCAGGTTTGGGCTGCTGGGGGAGATAGTAACCGACAACGGGAAACAATTTGCGGAAAAACCATTCAACACTTGGTGTCAAGAACTCCAAATTAAGCAAGTCTTCAGCTCTGTTTGTTACCCCCAATCAAATGGACAAGTGGAGTGGATGAATCGAAGTATAGTGGAGGGGTTGAAAACTAGGCTGGGAAGGTATGACAAACACTGGGTCGAGGAGCTCCCTAGTGTGTTATGGGCCATTCGCACGTTGGAAAAGACAGCCACCAGAAAACCCCATATAGCCTGGGATATGGCTTGTAAGCTGTAATCCTAGCAGAACTCGAAGTGAAGTCACTAAGGAGTGCTAGAAAGGACAGCACCTCCAATGGATCAGAAATACTCTTAAACCTTGATCTATTGGAAGAAGCCAGGGAAGTTGCCTTGATCCGAGAAGCAAGGTACAAGAAAAAAATGGAAGCTTACTAAAACATAAGTGTCAAGAAAGAAGCTTTCAAATATGGTGATTTGGTGCTGAGAAACAACAAAGCCAGCAGACAGGACGATCTTGGAAAAATGGGCCCAAAGTGGGAAGGCCCATACATCATCAGTGAAGCACATAAGGGAGGTTCCTACAAACTTGAAAAGCCCAAAGGCATGAAGGTTTCGAGACATTGGAATGGGAAACATTTGAAAAAAATTCATAGTCTGATTGACTAATGTAATGATTGAACAAACTTGTACTTGGCTATAACCCGTTTAATGGAAACAAGAATAGCACCTTTTGTCAAAAACTTATTATTGTTCTATCCTAAGAGTGAGCTCCTCCAAGCAAAGTTCCATGGGATCCGACGTTATATCTACCCATGAAAAAAGGATGAGCTCCTAGGCCATATTGCTCAGCAGGAAACAAGGCACTATACCTTCCTGTATAAAGGGTGAGTTCCTAAAACAATACAACTCCATGGACTTTTAAGAAAAAAAAAACAAACTCCATGAAAGAGGGTAAGCACCTCACACCAACTCTGCTTCATAGGCTAGAAGCTTATAGAAAGTAGCCTATGTACAATATACCACAACAACAAAGATAAAATGTGGACTAGAAAAGAGATAGAACTAAAGAATTAAAGACAAGTGACTGCAACACTTATCCTCAATTTGATAGGAAAATACGTTGCAAAAAAGTACAATAATCAAAGGGAAGCCGAGACATAAGCTCCCTCATATGTTAAAGTGCCAAACACAAGTTTGATAACAAAACAAGACTTTACAAAAAAAATATGTACAATAACCAAAGGGAAGCCGAGACATAGGCTCCCCCTAAGTATCGAACACACGTTTGATAACCAATCAAGATATCACAAAAATAGAAAGCAATGTAAATGCACAAGTATAAAACATAAACGAAAGCTAAACACCCCTAGTGGGGCAGCTCCCATACCAAGAGAAAACAATGTTAACAGAGTTCATACATAATAAGCCCTCAAAGGGGCACAACCAACTACAAACATCTTCAAAAGAAGGTTCAAATTGTTCACATTACAACCACAAAAGATGCTAGAAAAGATAATCAAACTAAGCCAGGGCCACCAACACCCTCACTTAAAGAATTCTTGTTCTGGGGAAGGTCATAGTATAAGCCATCTAGATCATCAAGGCTTTCATCATCATCAGCAACAAGAGAAGCCGGCCCACCCTTCGCAAAGGATAGTGGGGGAGCATCGATAGGAATGGACATAGGAGAAACCGGCTCAGGCTCTGGGGTTACCTTCAACTTCTTCATAGAAGGGCCAACTTCTCCACCATCTTCATCGCTGGTCTCAAACAAGGCCGCTTAACCGAAGCTACAAAAAGCAACTGTTTGCACAGCTCCTTGTTCAGGCCCTCTAGCTCCAAAGCTTCAAGCTCAACTATAGGGAAATCAACCATCTGTGACAAGGCCTCCACATAAGGATAAGACAAAGCCTCCATCTTCTTTACAACACTCACAAAGTCTGGAAGTGAGTAAGGCATGAAGGCAGGAAGCTTCTTTATGGCTTCCCACGGGAAGCAGCATCAAATCCTGCAATAAGGCATGTGTGTCGGCCGTGAGCAATCGCCTTAGAATATATACTTATAAGATGAAGGTTAAACTCTTGACTGTGGAGGAGGTATGTCACAAAACGGAGAATGCCAGTCTTAATCAACCATCTCTTCTCTTCCTTCAGTTGTTTTACTTGTTTCCTCAGCTCTACCATAACTGCTTCATCGATAACTCACTCCTGCTAAACTTGGCCCTTTCAGTCCCAAGTTCGGCCATTTCCTTGGCAAGCTAGTTGTTGAAATCAGATAACTACCCAGCATAGACCTCAACTTTCCTCGTCTCCTCATCCATCTTGGCCATGGGAGGATATTGGTTGACCTTCAGCAAGGAGGCAGCCAAGTCTTCTTGAGAAGTTTTGAGCTCCGCCTCCCTATCCAGCAAGGAGGCAACAAGCTCATCATTTTTGAGAATAGAGGCAGCCCAAAGCTCAATGCTATCAGGAAGGGAGGTGATCAGACGGGCAGCTTGAGTGATAACCCGATAGGCAACATCTTTATCAGACAGTTTTGACAAGGCTTCCTTCTCAACGGGAGTAGCCATATTTTTCAGCATTTCATGACAAACAACACTACTCTTGGTAGTGTCAGAAGAACGAACCTTCCATTGAGGCACAAAAACAGGAGAGTCAGTCTCAATATGCCCCTTGCCCTTGTCAACCACAACTCTCTCTTTCACAACCTCCTCCACTTTTTCCTTCACCTTCTCCTTCTCTTTCTCCTCTTCCACCATAGACAGACCATCACTCTTCACAATTGCTTCCTTCTCAACATCACAAGAAGCCCCTTCCCCCGAGGAAGCAGGCTTAGAAGATCCCCATTTGACCTTCTTCTTTAAAACACGCTTCGGCACCTTCACATCACTTGATCCCAAAGTTTGAGGGGATTTCACTGGAACACTTCTCTTGGTCTGATTCAACTTCTTCAAAACAACGGATATCTTCAAACGGAAAGCATCACCTGCTCCACCAGAAGCTTCATGAACGTCTTTCTTAACAAACTTCACCTCGGTAAAAGAAGCAATCACACTAGCATCATCCTTATCACCACTATCAATAGATAGGGTCAGAAGATTGAGGAGCAACACTAGGAGAAGCACCTCCCCTGGTGGACCTCCGAACCGGGGCAGGTAGCATCTTAGCAGAGGAGTCCTCCATAATAGGCTGTAAGGGAACACTCTCCAAGTCCCCAAAAATTCTAACATGCCTCGGTACGTTGAACTATGGAATGACCACCCTTAGGAATCGCCCTTTGCTCAATCTCCACACCAGACAGATCACTCAACAGAATGTAATCCAAAGCACTCATCTCTGCAAAACAAACAAATGCAACAATAATGAGAACTTGGACAATACATAAGGACACGAGAAACACAAAAATACATACCCTTTCTATCAACACAAGAGATTGGTTCAAAACCAAAATCAACCTAATCCTGACTGATACCCAAAACCACAAGAAACTCCTCCGCATAAGCCCTTAACTTTGTACGATAAGAACGAAGCCTGAGGAGCAACCCATGTTCAAGTTCTTGGACTTTCAGCTCCTTTTCATTCAAACCCTCAGAAAACTTGCAAGGAACAACGGTAAAAGGAAGCAACCGATCAGAAATAAAAAAGAATTGATTTTTCCAAGCATATGTATGACCGACAGTGGTAGAAAGAAACGGAGCCTCACACTGAGTTTTCTCAATGGTATACAAGTCTCCATTCCGAGCAAGATGGAAAAAACGACGGAACATCAACAACGAGGGTTCACAACTCATTGAGAATTTCGAAATGCATTATGCGTGCAACACCAACAGGGGCTAATTGACCCAAAGAAAGACGTTAATATTTCAACCCTTCTAAAAAGAAATTCGTAAAAGGGTACCGCAAATTTGGTTGATCGAGAATACGGGTATAGAATACCAAAAAACCTTTCGAACATTGATTAGCAGTCATGTCCCCTGGAACATGAGTCTCAAGGGAAGGATCAATGCCATGATCGAAACAGAACTTATCAATCTCGAATCCAGTGTGTTTCAAAAACTGAACGAGCATGTCATTTTTATTAGACCCCATGAGAAAAGTAAAGAGAGAGGAAGACGACTTACCGAGTTTATAAAGATGAATCACCGGAAAAAATATCACCGGAGAAACCGTCGGACAAAAGAGAGAATTGAAGGGAAAAGGAAAAGTGAAGAAGAAGAGATAGAAGAAATGAGTGGTTATAAGGAAGTTGCAGAGTTCAAGCTTTCAAAATCCCTAGCAAACGGACAGGTGGAGGATGGAGATGTAACTGCCAACAGCTAGTAGCCTAGGGCAATTGAGAGCTCCCTTGCGACACTGTCCCATCAATCACCTCCGGGCTGCCTGGACACGCAAGTGGGCCTTAAATGAAAAGGGCACATGATAAAAAGGCAAAAACTTATAAAAAAGGGCCAAGGGCAGACCAATACCTTCCGAAAGGAAGCCCATGGTCTCAAAATAAAAACCTCATGTTTTGTCACACCCCGACCCGCAGCGGAAACGGTGATAGGGGCATGATTGGGTTTTCATCAAAGCTCATGACATTTACTATAAAGTTTCGTATTTATTATTTCTCTTTAAAGAAGAACATTACAGTAAACATACAAGTACAACATGTTCAAATACATATTTCATGACTTCATTATTTTTCTTCTAATGCAATTTCCTATGTGTTACTTGCTTCAACCTGTCCACCTGTATCATGTGTAAAAATAGGGTTTTGGGTCAACAAAAAGTTGGCGAGTGAATCTTATTTAAACATTTGAAATGATTAGTTATGTTGGTTATTTGAATAAAATTGTGTATAACCAAATATGAATAAACGTAAATGTAAATTTAATCACAAAACACATAATATCCATAAATGCACAAGCACACACAAAACGATGAACAATGAGATCAAGGCTCAATCAAACGGAGCCGATCTAATGAGGCACCTGATGCTCAACTCGTCTCCCACGAGGAACTGATGGGCCTAATGCATTATTTGCACACAACTTGACAAGAACGTAAACACGTATCACAACAAACAACATAATCACATAATCTCAATTAATGCACAAGCACACACAAAATGATGAACAATGAGGCACCTGATGCTCAACCCGTCTCCAACGAGGAACTGATGGGCCTAATGAATGATTTGCACGCAACTTGACAAAATGTAAACACACATCACAACAAACAATATTTACATCTCGAGTTTAGATCATATAATGGTAATAGCACGAGTTTGAATAAATGAAATAATTAAAGCGACACATGATACACCCCAAAACATGAATAAAAAGGGGAATTTGTAAGAATTTACTCACAGTGGGTGCGTTTCCTGGATGACGATGAATGCGCACGAATTTTAGGATTTGATCGACGAGGAAAACTAACCTAGAATAATAACGAAATGGTTCGGTAAATAAATGGATTTTATTTGAGATTAATAATTTTAATTCATAACCTTAATAGGATTTTTTTTAGATTTATTTTTGTGAGTTTAAGGACATTTTCTAACTTTAAAAATATTATTTTTAAGTATTTTTAAATAATTTTCTATTTAAATAAATAAAAAATAAAAAAATAAAAAAATAAAAAAATGTTGACGTTTGACCATGTTGACCGTTGACCGGTCGAACTGTGTTTATTCTATGCGCTGAGTGAGGTTCGAACTCGTGACCTCTCGTATACATGCACGCAGCTCTACCAACCGAGCTACGTGTCTAACCCGAAATATTTCTGATTTTAATTATATTTATATACTTTTTAGTTTATTCAGAATTTATTTAATTAAAAATGTTTCAAATATCATCTGACCGGCTGGCTTAGCGGGGATCGAACCTGTGACCATCGACTTAACTTGCACCCAGCCCGACCAACTGGGCTGGGTGTCTAACCCATCAATATCCGGAATTATACTATATTTATATACGTGTTGAAGGATGATCCGAATAGGTTTTAAAAAGATTGATTTTATTTCAGAAAGTCGGGACAAGTGTGGCTCGAACCCGGGATGTACGCTTTTGAAATTGCACACAGTCCACCGCTGGACTGTGTGTCTAACCCAGTTAAAATACCAAGTTTTATTATACATATATATTTAGACTGGCTTCATCTTCTTCAACTGAATTAATACCCAGAAACATAACTCGACTGTTTAATCAAATCTTATTGAATTAGTTGATTGATTATTACTGATAACGAAAATAATTTAAACAGAAAAGGATTTAAGGATGTTGTACCGAACAGCGGCTTTGCTACGGTTTTCTGGCAAGTGTCGTCGGCTCCGATTTGCGATGTCCGGCTGTATGAACTGTTTAGCAGTTTTGATTACTGATTTGAACGATTAAAGTATGAATTAAAAGATAGCAGAGAAGTTTTAGATAGATATACCGGTTAAGGAATGAATACGGTTTTCTGATCAAGGATTTCCGGCGATGTTCCGGCGAAATTGGAAATCTTCGGCGACGAGCTTCTGAGAACTTCAACTCCGAAAAAGTGTGCGGTCTTAAGCGAAAGGATTCCCGGAAGGTTGAGGGGGGTATTTATAGGGTAGAACAGGATGTATTTTGGTCTTGAATTCGCGGTCAAAGTTTTCCGGCGGTTACGACTGAATTTGAGGGTTAGATATCGGTTATAACCGATGTCGAATTTAGTTCACGCGTTTCAGTCAAAGAAAACGGTCGTGATTTGCGAAATCGTCGGTTTTTTCCGGCGACTGCGGATTGGGCGCGCTGATTTCCGGATTTTGATTTTCTAGTTTTTGTATATATGTTATTTGTTTCCTTGTATATCACAAAATCGTGTGTGGCGGAGTGGTGTGTTGGGCGTTTGTTCATCCGGGTGACCCAGGTTCGAAACCCGGCGTCTCCTTTTATTTTTTTATTCATTATTTGTTATAAATTTTCAATTATAGATTTTAAATTCTAATATATTTATTAATTATGTATTGTTTAAAATTAATCTGAACCAAAAATACGCAACGAACTTTATAACTGAATGTTTGACTGATAAACGAAGCGGGTTTTGAAAAACCCGTTTTTTGACGGATGTTACAGTATCCCCTACTTTTAGAAATTTCGTCTCGAAATTTAAGTAGCAGTGGTATATTTGACTTGAAGGGAGGATGTTTTAATTTTGATGATTACATAATTAGAAGAGAGTGAGAGTTTTAAATCTTATTTGAGGCGGTAACGTTCCTAGTAAGGGTTGAATACCCTGCTACAGGAATCGATTTTTGATGCCTAAAGTATAAGAATGCGGAACATGGATAAACTGAGTTGATTGACTAAGCATGATTTTATGCATAAGAGTTTTGAGGGAATTTATACGTTTGAAAGGATAAGGTATGTATCATAAAACAAAAAAAAACTTCAACCATGACGATATTTAAACCTACACGGAACTTCTCATAACCTCCTGGTAATGCTTTTGATCCTTTGCCAAGAATACTTATATATAGGAAGTACCAGCGGCGTATCCACCATATTCTTGTCAAATTTTCATTGGCTTTATCAGTAAATTATGATCAGTCCTATGTGACTCTAAAACATAAACAAACACAACAACCAAAGCTTGAGTCTCAATTCTGAAAGGATACATGACTGAATGATGACAGTACCTCTCTCGTTTGTTATGATGAAGGGGTTAGTCTATGTAAAAGTGAGACACAACCCAACTTCTTTAAATGATGAGATTGAGATACGTCGAGATGTATGATGATATGAATGTTAAATCAATGAGTATAAAACAAAACTGTAATATCGATTCGCATTAAAATTTTTGGATACATAAATTCCCAATTTACAACTGGGATACGGAAAGACTGAGATAACATAAAGAAAACATTAAAACTAGACGATTGGAGTTTAGTCTTGATTCTTGGTGAGGAAAACTAGTTGGGTGATTCGTTTGGGCCGTTATTATCTTCAACAGGATTGGCGTTGATGTTGTAAGCTCTTCCTCTTGCTGGTGGTGGAGCTAGGTTTGCTTGATTTGCTTGGTTAACTGGGTTTGCTTGTGCCTGGGCGTTTATGATGTTAACCAATCGAGGGCACGTGTTTCTAAAGTGGGTAGGATCGCCACAATTAAAACAAGCACGAACATATGGAAACATGGGTTTATTGGGGTTGTTGATATGTTTGGATCATGTTTTGGAGTGGGGGGTGAAGGCTTGGTTTTGAGAGGCGCGACAAGCTTTGCTCAAATGACCATAGCGTCCACAATTCGCACATAGTCGACAAGGTAGGGTAGATGGATGGTGATAAAAACAGGTGTTGCATTGAGGGTGAGGTCCAATGTAAGGTTTCTTTTTGGGTAAGTTGAGTTGGGTGCTACTTGAGTGATTGGGATAGCTTGGAGGGGTACGCTTGTGAAGCTGGTTGATTGCGTTGGGTGACAGCGAAAGTTTGCCCATCTCGTTTTCTCTTAGAAATGGGTTGAGAAGGGGATTCGGTTTGGGTGGAGTTTGAGGTTTCAGTTGATGCCTTATCCTTCTTCTTCTCCTCCTTGAAGTCCTTATTCCGTATGCGGTTTTCGGTGAGCTCTGTAGCTAACTCCATTGCTGCTTCCAAAGTTGCAGGTGTGGTACTTATTACAGGGTCTTGAATTTTTGAAGGAAACCTCGAATGTAATGCTCGATCAAACGGTAGAGAGGAGTGAACAAGTTGGGGACCATCTGATTCAACTCAAGAAATCTCTTGTTGTATGTGGTGTGGTTCGCCCTCCTTTTGTTTCAAAGAATAGAACTCATCCTCTAATTTCTTGATTTCGCTTCTTGGACAGAAACGTCTTGTCATGATCTCCTCAATTCTTCCCAAGTCAAAGTCATAGCATTCTCAGTACCTCGCTTGGCCTTCTCTTTTATTCCACCATGTAAGTGCTACTCCAAACAAACGACCGGTAGCAATCGCACCTTGCGATCATCGGGACAGTGCAATTGAGAAAAGTGTTTTCCATCTCCTCAAACCAATGGAGGAGAGAGGTGACACCTTCAGTTTCCTTCGTATTTTGGAGGTCGCAAAGGATTTGAAATGCTTGAAGGTGCATTTAGTGGCTTTTGGGGAGGATTGACAATTTTTGATCTTCTTGGTGGATTGGGTTGACGGGATTAGCGGTAAGGGCCTGTTGTACTTGAATTACGATGTTGGGTATTACGGCAGCCATTTGTTGAGCGATTTGGGCAGCCACGCGCTCGCGGGTTTTTCCTGATCTCATTTTTCTACGAGAGAGGCTAGAAGACATCTACAAGAAACACGTATCAAGAGTATGAGTTTGACGTTTTAGGGGTCATGTGTCGTATTTAGGAATGAACATTCATAAAATAAATGAAGAATAATAAATTTACTACATCCATAGGATGTCTTGGGCTTTGCTCGTAATTGGGCCTTGCATGCCGCTATACTTCACCTTCGTAATCATGTGGGCCCCCATGATTACCGGGTCTTTCATATGGTTCGCATGTGTTAGCCTGTGACGTACACTAAAACCCGGAGAAAATCGAGAAATATGTAAGTAACGTATGAAATTCGGAGTGCATCCAGGGTGGACACGGTGACACCTCAAAGTGGGGTTAGTTCGAACGACGTTTGGTGTGGCATGCTTTGGCCTAATAGGTCCTTCGTACTCTCATCGTTAGTCCCCAGGTAGGCAAACTGGTCCGTTATTTTGGATTTATACGAATGCCAACCTAGACAGGACGTTCCGACTACCGGTACTTGTACCCTTACAGTTACTACATGCCCGTCGTAGAACTCACTTTGATGAGATTGAAAATGAAAAATGCGACAAAATCTTGAATAAAGGAAATATGAGGATGATTTGAATATGTGAACATTGAAATATGCGTGATGAATGTATATGTAAGCGTGTTAAGTTTGACAATAAGTATAACTCATTAAGTATCACACAAAATAATTGGGAAGTGTTTGCATGCATTTGTGTGTGTAATAAATACGAAACAAATAAACATCATGAGTTTGCATGTAACCACATAAACAATTAAAATCTAATCAACTATAGTATATGCTCTACGGGTCTAATAACCCATCCTATATCCCTATAGTCAAAAGCTCTGATACCAATCTGTCACACCCCGACCCGCAGCGGAAATGGTGATCGGGGCATGATTGGGTTTTCATCAAAGCTCATGACATTTACTATAAAGTTTCATATTTATTATTTCTCTTTAAAGAAGAACATTACAGTAAACATACAAGTACAACATGTTCAAATACATATTTCATGACTTCATTATTTTTCTTCTAAGGCAATTTCCTATGTGTTCCTTGCTTCAACCTGTCCACCTGTATCATATGTAAAAATCTGGTTTTGGGTCAACAAAAAGTTGGCGAGTGAATCTTATTTAAACATTTGAAAGGATTAGTTATATTGGTTATTTGAATAAAATTGTGTATAACCAAATATGAATAAAAGTAAATGTAAATTTAATCACAAAACACATAATATCCATAAATGCACAAGCACACACAAAATGATGAACAATGAGATCAAGGCTCAATCAAACGGAGCCGATCTAATGAGGCACCTGATGCTCAACTCGTCTCCCACGAGGAACTGATGGGCCTAATGCATTATTTGCACACAACTTGACAAGAACGTAAACACGTATCACAACAAACAACATAATCACATAATCTCAATTAATGCACAAGCACACACAAAATGATGAACAATGAGGCACCTGATGCTCAACCCGTCTCCAACGAGGAACTGATGGGCCTAATGAATGATTTGCACGCAACTTGACAAAATGTAAACACACATCACAACAAACAATATTTACATCTCGAGTTTAGATCATATAATGGTAATAGCACGAGTTTGAATAAATGAAATAATTAAAGCGACACATGATACACCCCAAAACATGAATAAAAAGGGGAATTTGTAAGAATTTACTCACAGTGGGTGCGTTTCCTGGATGACGATGAATGCGCACGAATTTTAGGATTTGATCAACGAGGAAAACTAACCTAGAATAATAACGAAATGGTTCGGTAAATAAATGGATTTTATTTGAGATTAATAATTTTAATTCATAACCTTAATAGGATTTTTTTTTAGATTTATTTTTGTGAGTTTAAAGACATTTTCTAACTTTAAAAATATTATTTTTAAGTATTTTTAAATAATTTTCTATTTAAATAAATAAGAAATAAAAAAAATAAAAAAATGTTGACTTTTGACCATGTTGACCGTTGACTGGTCGAACTGTGTTTATTCTATGCGCTGAGTGAGGTTCGAACTCTTGACATCTCGTATACGTGCACGCAGCTCTACCAACCGAGCTACGTGTCTAACCCGAAATATTTCTGATTTTAATTATATTTATATACTTTTTAGTTTATTCAGAATTTTATTTAATTAAAAATGTTTCAAATATCATCTGACCGGCTGGCTTAGCGGGGATCGAACCTGTGACCATCGACTTAACTTGCACCCAGCCCGACCAACTGGGCTGGGTGTCTAACCCATCAATATCCGGAATTATACTATATTTATATACGTGTTGAAGGATGATCCGAATAGGTTTTAAAAAGATTGATTTTATTTCAGAAAGTCGGGACAAGTGTGGCTCGAACCCGGGATGTACGCTTTTGAAATTGCACACAGTCCACCGCTGGACTGTGTGTCTAACCCAGTTAAAATACCAAGTTTTATTATACATATATATTTAGACTGGCTTCATCTTCTTCAACTGAATTAATACCCAGAAACATAACTCGACTGTTTAATCAAATTTTATTGAATTAGTTGATTGATTATTACTGATAACGAAAATAATTTAAACAGAAAAGGATTTAAGGATGTTGTACCGAACAGCGGGTTTGCTACGGTTATCCGGCAAGTGTCGTCGGCTCCGATTTGCGATGTCCGGCTGTATAAACTGTTTAGCAGTTTTGATTACTGATTTGAACGATTAAAGTATGAATTAAGAGATAGCAGAAAAGTTTTAGATAGATATACCGGTTGAGGAATGAATACGGTTTTCTGATCAAGGATTTCCGGCGATGTTCCGGTGAAATTGGAAATCTCCGGCGACGAGCTTCTGAGAACTTCAACTCTGAAAAAGTGTGCGGTCTTAAGCGAAAGGATTCCCGGAAGGTTGAGGGGGGTATTTATAGGGTAGAACAGGATGTATTTTGGTCTTGAATTCGCGGTCAAAGTTTTCCGGCGGTTACGACTGAATTTGAGGGTTATACATCGGTTATAACCGATGTCGAATTTAGTTCACGCGTTTCAGTCAAAGAAAACGGTCGTGATTTGCGAAATCGTCGGTTTTTCCGGCGACTGCGGATTGGGCGCGCTGATATCCGTATTTTGATTTTCTAGTTTTTTTATATATGTTATTTGTTTCCTTGTATATCACAAAATCGTGTGTGGCGGAGTGGTGTGTTGGGCGTTTGTTCATCCGGGTGACCCGGGTTCGAAACCCGGCGTCTCCTTTTATTTTTTTATTCATTATTTGTTATAATTTTTCAATTATAGATTTTAAATTCTAATATATTTATTAATTATGTATTGTTTAAAATTAATCTGAACCAAAAATATGCAACGAACTTTATAACTGAATGTTTGACTGATAAACGAAGCGGGTTTTGAAAAATCCGTTTTTCGACGGAGGTTACATGCTTCTACTTCCCTCGTTCGATGATTTAAACTCTTTTCTTTTTCAAAAGACTTACATAATATCAAACACAACAACAAAGAAGCATAAGCAAGCAGCTAACGACCTTGAGAAAAGCAAGGCTAGAAGATAAAAACCCCTACACTTAGAGTCATAAGCATCGATATTTATAACATCGATACTCATGATTTGGGGGCTAATGACGTGGGTACTCGGAGATCCCAGTCAGCAAAACCAAGATTAATAACAATCACAAGAATACAATAAAGATTACTAAACATAAGTTGAAAGTAAAAAATCTGAAAGTCGGAAGCTGGAAGCTCCCGACGAGAAGCTGATACACCAACGGCTGGTGACAGGGAGCTAAGGTTACTGTACAACCTTAGAATTTGAACCCAACAAGACAAACTGATTAGACTTCTCCCTAAAGTACATAAAGGTGTCATCGAGACACACACACTTGAAACTTACCTAAAAAGGCAAGCTAACCCTGCAAGCAACGTCAAGGGAGGATAAGCTTACCAAGACTAGAAGGTACTAGCTGGCATAAGGCTCCCTTGGGCAGAGCAATCTGTCTATAAAAGGAGAGTCTTGTTTAGCCCAAAGTACGTCCGTCTCTTTCACTCTCACTCTAAACTCTTATCCTTTCATTTCACTTAGACTCTTAAGATAATTCCACTGATTCTCATGCCGGAGTCCAAACGCGAAAGGCCACCTCTCGCCTTAAGACTAACGGTGTTCTTTGATTGCAGATTCCGACTAAGGAGCTACCTTCTAGAGCTGATCCTGGACCTTCTCCTTGCCATACTCCTGTTGCTTTAACAGTTTCTATTGACCTTATAGAGACTTAATACTTCATTCAAGATCGATGATCCTAAGGACTTACAACTATTAAGAATGTGCTTCAAACACGTATCCTAGAAGAAGTAACAACATATAAAGACAAAGTTTTGAATATCCATCTAAGTTTATCACCACTTAAACCTTTATGTAATAACTGAATTTCGAGGATACATTTATTTTTTTTGAAGATAGAGCACAAACGTCTATATTGACAAACCCATTACCCGTTGATTGAACAAGGAAATAACTTGGCACACAACATGAATAATTCACGGATATTCAAGGGCCGTTATCCATAATACAATCCAATAAGTTCTGAAAAGTTGTTCTTTTTTCATGGTTTGTCCACATTATGACTTGTTACATTGTGCATATGTCACATTAAAATGTATTTCTTTATAATTTGTTCCAGATTTGACATTAAATATGATAAACTCTCATGTCTTTTACCTTGCTTAATAACTCTTAACCGCTTCTGTTAAATAAATCTATAATCATTACACGTTGTTAGATCTTGCTAATTAGTCGGGACCAAAGTCCTTCATTCATTTCTACCATATCAAATTTATTGCTAAAATAGACGATAACGTGTTACAAAATTGGAATGAAGAAAAAGGAATCAGATGAAAATGATTGATTTACATCACAATCACTATGTTTTCATGCGACCATTGCCTAATATATGTGATACGTTTTCATGAGACTATTGCCTAATATAATATTTTGATTGAGCGTAGACGCAAATCACATCTATAAGGCTAAAGGGTGTGGGGTCATGGTTGAGACCAATGTTTTAAAAACCGGGTTTTAAAGCATACCGGGGTTGACTTAAAATGGTTTAACCGGTTTAGTTGGGTTGTACTAGACGGTTCAACCGGGTTACTAGTTAACCCTATAATTTTATAAAATATAAGTTCATTTAAAAAAATAATCTAATATCTATTAGGATATATGTAACTAGTCATGGTTTTATACAAAAACAACAATTTTCTTATAAAAATATTAAGCATTTTCAGAGAATTTTATATTAGTTATAAACAATATTATATTGGACAAGGTGAGCAACGGTTTCAACAGTGATGGAATATTAAAATGGAAGACATTTTGTTAATTACCGGAAATATGGAATGTCAATATTATCTTTATATGGTATTTTATTGAAACAATAAAATCAAATTTTAAGATGATGCAAACCGGTTCAACGGATTGAACTGGTAGAACCGAATTTACTGCCGGTACACAAGACATACCATATTCGGGTTTTACCGGCTTTTATCGTATCGGGCTTGTGTCCGATATCTGGTTTAACCGGTATAACCAGCCGGTTCATACCGGTATTTAAAACATTGGTTGAGACATGATTCACCACCTAGAAATATGAATTGAAGGCTACACCACCACTTGCTTGATCCACCATGGTTTACATGGATTAAACCATGACAACCATGGTCCTCCTTTCCAACTTTTAAGAAATCATTTCTTTTTCTTTAGCAAAGATAAATTAAAATAAATAAGGGACTACTGGTTTGGGTAATGACCACACCCTTATAGTAGTGGTTTTGAATAATGGATTAGAGGTGTATGACATGACATTGTCATAAAGGATCACAAGGATCATAACCACAACCTATAACCTAAGGTTACAATGCATAGATGTATCGTTACAATCTCTAACAAAAATACAAATAACGTCATTTTGTTAATCATCTATTGTAAAAAAAATAGTGTATTCATGACATCTGAGTCAAAAATAATAATAATAATAATAAATCCTATGGAATACCACACAAAACAAAAAATTATTATTAATTATTATTATTATTATTATTATTATTATTATTTACTTCTTGCATACAACACGTATGCTAAAAAACCATTGTACTAAATTATTCATATGTTTTTTTCAAATTTTTAACCGTTAGTTAATATGATATGTGTAAATAAATAATTTATATAAACTACACACGAGTTACGTATATAGTTTTTATGCATAAACGAAATGTGTTTGTAACTTTTTTAATTTGTTTAACTATGTATCATAATCAAAATGAAAATTAAGATTGGCAAAGTAAATAATCTATATTTTCTTTTACGTGTTTTCATTAAAATGCAATATTCTTTTCACTAACATATAATATTCTATCTCTCTTCTATTTATATGTGTATGTAAAGAGAGACATACTTACTCCCAACAATTCTTCTACATTCCTACCCCTCTGTCTTCATCATAATCATAAATGGTTGTATCAACTGATCAGATCGAAAAGATTCAAGAACTGAAGGTTCCAGTGATTGATCTTTCATGGAAGAAATCTAGTGTAGCAAAGCTGATTGTAAAGGCCTGTGAAGAATATGGTTTCTTCAAGGTCATCAACCATGGTGTTCCTCATCACATCATTAAGAAGACGGAAGATGAAGGCTTTGACTTCTTTCAAAAACCATTACCCGATAAGATACGGGTCGGATCCGCCAACCCATTCGGCTATGGCAGCAAGAACATTGGTCTTAGTGGCGATGAAGGAGAGTTTGAATATCTTATTCTTCATACCAATCAACACTCCATTGCTAACTCATCTAAATTCAGGTTTTTTCATAACTCATTTTTATTACTATTTATTGTTGTTATTGTTTTCTTCGTGTTTTTAAGATTGTATCATGGTTTAAATGTTGGACTTTTTGTTTGATTTATATATATCATGATTTTATCTCATTTATATGGTTTTAAAACAGGTTGTCTAACCATTTAACTGTTCAAATACATCATAATAGCACACAACACACACATAGAGAGAGAGAAAAAAACTGTGACTCATTTCTAATTTACATGTAAAGTATTTTAATCTTTAGGTTTAACTATGGATGTGTATGATATAATAAATTGGTAAATACTTAAATAAATACTTTTAAAAATACCTACATATTTTAAAACAAAGTAAAATGGTAAGATAAATTTCATACACAAAAATATCAGCGGTTCTATTAAAGACATTTTAACATTGGTTTAGTTATATCTTACATAAGGGCCATTTTTCACCACATCAGTATCATAATATCCATTTAAAAAATGTGTAATGGTTAATGTCTCTGATGCTCATTCCATTCATTTCATTCAATACTTTTCATTTTTTTCTCTTATTTGTGCATTATTTTAAAAATATCTCTCCCTCTTCATGCCTCTATAATGTCCACAGGATAGAGCTGCATGCGTTATCAAACCATTTCATGCTTCTATAACACACATTACCTGTGGCCTTAGGCTAAATGGTGTAGAGTGACGCCTAATCACCCCATGCCATCTCAGTCCATAACGCCCCCAACATTGTCCCGCCTTAGTTTAAAAGGGGCAAGGCGTAGCTTTGTGGGGGTGTGAAGGGGTAGCTGACCCCCCGAACTTTTCATTCAGTAGTGAAGAGTATGTAGTTTTCGTATAGAAATTTTTGGGCATATACGTTTTTGACCCCCCGGTTTTATAGAAATTTTTGTTATATACGTTTTCAACCCCCGATCAGAAATCTCAAGCTTCACCACTGAAAAGAGACGCCATGGAGCCTTCAGCCAAAACAATGGTCAGCGTCATTGAGGTGTATGTGGGTCTCTAGGGTCTTTATCCCACACTATATATAGCCGAGTCTTAAGATATACTGTATAATATAATACCAATTTAGAATAGGTTATGGAGTATCTTTAACACATTATAGAATGTGTATGAGTTATCTGTTATAGAAAAAAGAAAAGGGTAACTTTATAGAAATATAATCAAGTTTGTCAATTGTTCTAATTAAGATATCAAAACTTTCTTTCTCTCTAAAGTCACTTAAGTTTCGTTTGATGTTTTAATACTATGTAATTATCAGGTTTTCAGGTTAGTAACGATGATGGGTTCTGATTGTAAGATATTTCATGTTTTTATTTCTTTAATTAAACCAAAAAAAATAATTTACTAATTTGTAGTTTAAATGTTAAAAAATGATTTAACCATCTTTTTTATTTCTCTACTACTCAATAAGATCTGAACATAAACAAACATGCATAAATAGTCATAGGGAATCACTTTAGTATCTCAGTTGCAAAACAGATTGAATAATTGTCGCCAGAAACTGGACCGACGGTTGAATTTGTGTGGTGGTACTTGTTTTGCGGATATGGTACGCGATGGAGATGTAGATTGGTGGTGTCGGCTACGAACGGTAACGTTGTCGCTTCAGTTCCGGAGTATCTAGTTTCTTGCGGGAAATCGAAGAAAATGATAGGAGAAGTAGAGAGGGTTGATGATATCGACAACATAAACGGTGGTGGCGGGTGGCCGCGTGCCATTGCTTGCGGGTGGTTTGCCGGCGGCGAATTACAGTTGGTGTTGTGTGTCTTCAAGGTCAAAATTTGCAACTACATAAACATTATATTCTATATTTTTAATTTAATCTTTTAGTATTTTTTATGATTTTATTGTTTTATATATTCACGTTGAAGTTTTTAACAATAATTATTACAAAATATAAATATATAAAAGCATATTATTTATTATCCCTAATTTCTAGATATATCAAAAAGAAAATAAAAAATAAGATAAATAAAGTTAACCTGATGACCTGATAATTACGTACTATTAAAACACCAACTTAAAGTTTGGTTAGTTTAAAGAGATAAAAAAAATTTGAATGGCTTAATTGAAATAGTTGATAAACTTAGTTACATTTTCATAGCATTTTCTAAAAAAATAAAATAATAACAGTAAAATATCTTTTAATTTGTATAAGTTTGAATAAATATCTTTTGCAAGTGTTTCCAACCGGGACGAGTAAGTGTACATTTGTTTAAGTGAAAAAATATTCTTAATATTTTTTTTCTGATTAACTATAAAACTTTACAGTTGGCGGTGAACTTTCAATTTGGTTATACTTTAATATTTATTTTATTGAAAGCACGATGTATATGTATGTAAAATTCATCAACACCCCCAAATAATTTTAAAAGTTGTGTGATATGTCAAACGTTTTTCTTACTATAAAAGTATTTTTCAAGAAAAATGTAAACCTTACTAATTTTTGTCATAAAATATTAATCCAAGTTTCTTTATTTATTTCTCTCTCCTTTGAGCAAACATTTGGCTTATCACGTAATCAAAAAATATTTAACTAAGATAAGTATAATCTATCCAAAATATAGTACTAAGATAAGTATAATCTATTCAAGATATAGTACCATAACTCCTGAAAGAAGTAAAATCACTAATAGTTTTTTTATAACATATTATATCAATGTTTAAAGAGACAGATTAAATAGGAAGGTTATATTTGCTAGGAAGGATATAAAATAATTTAGCTGTTCATCTGGAAAAGTAGAAATACAGGTGGGAAGGGTATCTTAGTCAATCTTCTTTTATCTATTATTTCTATTTCACTTATCTGTATCTTCAAAACCCATATGTTTAAAACCCACCATCTTCAACATTTCATTCCTTTTCTCTCTCTGGAATTACTACATCACAGTGCGATTTTCTTCATCAATGAATGGTTCGAACACTCAATCAACGTGTTCTTCGATTTCTTTGAAGAAAACCTAGTTTATATTTCTATAATTTCTCGTTTTTTTCAATTAAACATGATGCGATGGAACATGAGATTTCTGTTAAAACAGGTACTCCTCTTCTCAAATTTCTCAAATATTTTGTATTCAAAGTGAAGATATCTCTGATTCTACTCTTTCTCTTGATGTATTCATGCGTTTGGGCAACATCATTAGTTCCAATTTCATTGAGAAATCATTAATAAAAAGTTGCACACCAGGTGTTTGATAAAATGTCTCAAAGAAAAATTGTAAAACACCTTTCAGTTTAGACTTTCTTTTAAAATTGTGTTTTACAAAAGAATGAAAAAACACATTTTTTTGGTGTTTTTTGTCATTGTGTTTTTACCAAATAATGAAAAAACTTAGTTTTTTGTCCATTGCGTTTTATAAAAGAATGAAAAAACACATTTTTTGGGTGTTTTTTTGGTCCATTGCGTTTTACAAAATAATAAAAAAACATAGTTTTTTATCCATTTCGTTTTACAAAATAATGAAAAAATATAGTTTTTTATCCATTGTGTTTTACAAAAAAATGAAAAACACACTTTTTGGGTGTTTTTTTATCCCTTGCGTTTTACAAAATAATGAAAAACACACTTTTGGGTGTTTTTGTCCATTACGTTTTACAAAATAATGAAAAAACAGTTTTTTGTCAATTGCGTTTTATAAAAGACACTTTTCTTTTGTGATTTTAGTTCATTGCGTTTTAGAAAGTACACTTTCTTTTATATTTTTAGTCAATTGTGTTTTAGAAATTAACTTTGTTTGTGTTTTAATTTATTGCTTTTTAGATAAAAGAAGCATTGTTTTTTGTGTTTTTTGTCCATTGCATTTTAGAAAAAAACAATTTATTTTATGATTTTTAGTCCATTGTGTTTTATGATGATTTGTTGAACTTGAAATGAAACTATATTATAATAATATTGGAAATTAAGTGTGTTTGAATGGATGTCCTAAAATGGTAAACCACTTGTCCCACATTGGTGTGGAGACAAAGTATATGGTTATTTATAAGGTGAAACGTTTGCCTAACCAACATAACTTTATGACATGTTTTACCATAAGTCCTACACGCGGGTAAGCAGGGGGGGTTCATTGCGTTTTTTAACTGTTAGATCACTGGTTTGGTTCTCGGTTGGTTCACTGCGTTTTACAGGTCATTACGTCTGGTTTGGTTCGCTGCGTTTTTTTAACTATAGGTGCTTGTTTGGTTCGTTGCGTTTTTTTAACTGTAGACTTCAGTTGCGTTTTACAAATCACTGCGTTTTTAACTGTAGGTGGCTGCTTTGGTTCACTGCGTTTTTTAACTGTAGTTGCGTTTTGTATTGCGTTTTACATAAAAAACCTTTCAGCCATTGCGTTTTAGGGGACTATTGGTTCACTGTGTTTTTTAATTGTATGTTATAGCAAACACATGCTGCGCTCGAGACCGTAGTTAATTGCGTTTAAAAAAAACTCTTTTTGTTTGCTTTTTTTCATTGAGTTTTACGCAACTGAGTTTTTGAAATTATTTTTTCGAAATATAGCAATAGCATACTCGTTTTAAAGATAAAAAACGCTCGTTTTTTTAGTTTAATTTTTATAAAAAAAAATAATGTCGTATGAAAGAGTTATTAACGTTTAAACAATGGGGGAAATTGGAGGAGAGATAAACTATTACCTTGGATTGACTACAATACCCCATAACAAACTCACGCATCTTTTTTTCTTTTTTTTTCAGTTTTCACTCATTTAATCTTAGCCCTTGATTAATAAATAGATGGTCAAAATTATTTCCTAACCCTTCTTACCTATACAAACTTTCTGTTATATCCTAACTCATGTTTATAAAGATATAAAATTATCAATCTATTTAACAAGTATTATCGTTATTTTCTATGTAAAGAAAACCTAGTATTGGTAAATTATATTTTCTTATTAAGTTTTACCAAAAGAGGAGATAAAAACGAAATCACGGATAGAGGCAGAAAAGGATGGAAATTCGGTGGCAAAAATTGTCAGAATCAGAAATTGGTGTGTTTTAACCTTTTCGTTTTAGTTTTATTTATTTAATAAATAGTAACTTTGTAAACTAAGAGTTAAATGACATAACGGTCCCTTTTGATTTGTTTCGTTTTGTTAGTTTAGTCTAAATGTTTCATTTTTCGCTTGTAGGTCTAAAAAGGTTCACCGTTGCCATTTTAGTTCACTAGGTTAATTTCATCAATTTTTCTGTTAATGAGAAGGGCAATTCAGTCATTTTATATGTAATTCTGTTAACTAAAAGGCAATTTGGCCATGCAAAATGACTGACTTGCTTTCTCGTTAACAGAAAAATGAATAAAATTAACCCAGTTGAGTAAAATGGCAACGATGAAACCTTTTTGGACCACAGACGAAAAATGAAACCTTTAAACTAAATTGTAAAATGACCCAAACCACAAAGACTAAAGTGACATTTAACTCTAGATCTAAAGATCATATGAATCTTTACTTAAAAAATTTAAACTTACATTCTTTTTATGAGCCAGAACATCATACCAATGTCCCATAAAATTTAGCATGGAGCATATCAGTTCACTCTAAGCAAATCATTTTTCTACATTTTATGTTTTTAATTTAAAAAAAAAAGAAACTTGTAACTTGCTTTATAAAATTCAGCTTTAGTTATGTAAAACTTATAAAATTCACTTTTATATAATGAACTAAATTCGTTTATTTCTACAACCTACACAAGTTCAAGTTATGTGTAGGAATAATACGTATGGTTGCAGTATTCGCTAGGAGCTCCTAATCGGTCGACTGGAGAGTTGCGAGTACTCAGTATAGGCGGAGAGTACTCGGACACGTTAAACTACAAAGAAATTAGTTTTAGGGAAATAATATATATGTCAAATTACATTAGTTTATTAATATTCATAATAAAATACGTGAATATCAATATATATAAAAATATGTTCAGAAAGTAAAGTATTTTAAAATTGATATCCATTCTTTAATATGATAGAATTATGGTAGTAAAACTAATTCAATGTTTTTATACATGTGTAGGAAAGATTTAAATGTTCAAAAACATATGAAAAACTAATTCAATGTTTTTATTATGTATAGGCATATAACATACATATATTTTGTAAAAAGTAAAAAAAAATTGATATATAATATAACAATAATAAATGATATTATATTTGGGAGGGAGGGAGGGATGGATTGGAAAAGAAAAGACATATAGTAACAGTAGTAGTAAGTGTGGGTGTGGTGACAGAAATGTAGTGAGTAGTTATGTAGAATGCGTTCGGGAGTTGGCATGCAAGATACTGGAACTGATAGCTCAAGGGGTGGGGGTCCCACCCACATCCTTCTCCCGTTTGCTCAACAGCTTTGACAGCGACTCCCTCCTGAGGCTCAATCACTACCCACCTGTCACTAACACTGCCGCTATAATAGGCTTCGGAGAGCACTCTGACCCTCAGATCCTCACCCTCCTCCGATCCAACAGTGTCCCTGGCCTTCAGATATCCTTGGGAAATGACACTTGGCTCCCTGTTGACCCTGACCCACTTGCCTTCTGTGTCAATATTGGTGCTCTTGCAGGCAGGTTCCCTTACCCCTTACCTTATTACCCTTATTTTATGCTACACAACAATATTATTATATTTTATTACTATTTTCTTTTGAATTTATCATTTTCTTTTTGTAGGCTATGACCAATGGAAGGTTTCTAAGTGTGAGACATCGAACCATGGCTAATACGTTACATGACCGCTCTAGATTTTCCTTGGTCTTCTTTCGACGGACCTCCTCCGGAATCGATAATCACTTGCCCGCCCCAGCTACTAAAGCAAAATGAACCATGCTATAGAGCTTTCACTTGGGCAGATACAAGTCGCATACTTTCGCTCACCGACTTGGTGAAACTAGACTTGACCATTTCAAAATTGCTTGAAGCCATAAGCTGAACAAAAAAGAAGAAACCATCGGCTGTAAATCTTTTCTTTCCAAAAAAAAACAAATTTTGCAAATCAAAGAAGTGTTGTTCGATTTTGGATTAGTTGATGTTAAGCAACAAGAGTAGTTTATGTTAGTTATTATTTGATACGTGGCCTTTGGTTTGATATTATTAGGGTGAGAAAGGATACATCATCTTAAACTTGTTTTTAACCCGAATCCAGTATAACAAACATGTTACCTAAATCTATACATGGATGTTTGGTTTATAGAATGTAGTTTGAAGGAATTGAAATTCAGTTAAACTTCTGATGAAAGATATGAAGGAATTAGAGAAATCAGAATTTATTAATCATTGTGATTTTTCCTTTTTCTATTTGTTCAAACTTCAAACTATTCCAGCCAAATCACCTCTCCTTTTTTTTTCTCTGTCGAACTCAACACATGAGATTTAGTGAGTTATCTCGATGTAACAGGGAGGTTGTTGTAATTTTGTGGGCGGAGGATGGAAGCAGTTATTGACAATAACTTGCTTAATAAGCGTGTGGTGCGGTGCGCAACACTGTGGTAACAAGTGGTGTAGGGATGAGGCTGGTGAATGGTGATGGTGTGACTGCGCGAATCTCAAACGGTGGTTGATGTTTCTACTTCTAGAGAAAAGCCATAAATGTTTGAAGGCAGTCCATCCAATAAACAGTATGAGCTGCTCGTAAACTTGGCTTGCTAAAATTCAAATCAACCCGAGTTTAAAGGAGCAAGAGCCTAAAATGAAGTTTTCATAAAACATGCTCATACCAAGCCTGCAAACCTAAGCGAGCCTATCATTAATTTAAAAATAATTATTGAAGAGGTATGGTCACCAATCAGTGCACATGTGGCACGAACCATACCATCTTTCCTCCAACTTGGCGTCCCACGTCAGCAAAGGTCTTCCAGAAGCTTCTAGAAGGTTCTGGAAAGAATCGCAGGGGAAACGAAGATGCTCTTCCAGACATAAAGGACAACACGTGTCACCAATGGGAGGGCGCCAAGTAGACCAGCAAAGGATCAGGAGGACAGACCGACATCAGGTACCAGACGACGTCTAGCTGGGCGAGTAAGGGCATGCCATGTCACCCACTACTCTGATGGCAGCATAGGGGACCAAAATGATATTCCCCTTGGTCGGACAGCTGGCGCTCGTAAGATTCTGGCAGATCACCTCTTTCCTCCTTCACTCTTTGGATATAAATAGAGGACTCCTCCTCATGGTTTAAGGATCTCCACTCTTACACTTTCACTATTAACGTAATTTATGCACAATTGACTGGGCAGAAAGCACTGATTCAAGCGCAAGCCCTGCAAACCCCACATGTAACACCGACGCAACAACATTGTCAACATACAGCTTCACAACACACTGCTCCCAAGAACCAACAAAATGAAAGATCCCACACCACGAGAAGGCAAAGCGTGCATGACACGCATGATACATATGGTAAAACAGAGAGCAACTACGAGCAGCACACTTAGAAACAAAAGAAACCTCCATTACATAGCAGGCTGGGGCCGTGCAATATTAATAAAGAATAGGAACATTACAATGAGGAAGAAGACTCCACTTACAAGCAAGAAGAAACGTCTGTCTTTAGCAAACTACCGTCAAGTCACGAGTCATATAGGCCCTGCGCGCGCGGGATACAGTTAAGCAGCCGAACATGATTTCACCTTAAGTTTCCGTCCCAAGGGCGTAGCGGAGAAATCCAAATTCACAAGGGAGATTGCCATGGCTCCTTTGGAGAAAAAGAAGTTGCCACACAATGTGGGAAAATACAATGGCCTCACAGATCCGGATGATCATTTAAAAGTGTTCACAAGCGCTGGGGTCCTAGGAGGATGGTCCTTACCTGTCTGGTGTCACCTGTTCGTACAAACCTTCGTAGGCGCACCGCGCGCTTGGTTTGATACTTTGCCAGCTGGAAAAATCAGGTCCTGGATGGATTTCTAGGAAAAGTTCCTATCTCCCTTCAGTCAGCAAAGAAGGTACACTAGAGATCCAGCAGATGTACTCAACATCTGGCGCAAGGATCACGAAAGCATTGAAGACTTTATCACAAGATACAACAAGGAGTGCTTGGAGATAGGTAACGTGGGGGAAGAGATCAGACGCGCGCATTTCATGCGCGCCGTCAAATGTGATGATTTAATTCAAAGGTTGAAAGGCAGAGATGGAAGCCCCAAAGACTGGGAAACCTTCATCGAAGCAGCAAAAATCATTGCGCAGACAGATAAACAGTTGACCAGTGACGATGGGCGGCACAACAAGTATGACCAGTATCCTAATGACAAGCGCAACAAGAAAGGAAGGAATAAACCCTGGAAGGCACCTGCCTATAGGGATAAAGTCCACCAATCGAAGATGCGCGCGCAACCATTAACCAGATTGGATATCGAAAGGAGCTCAAGAAGGAAAGTTGTCACACACCCGACTCGCAGCAGAAGACAATTGAAGGGTGCGGCAGACACATGGTAATTCCCCATAATTTAAAAACATGATATCACATAAAGAGGGAACCTCGGTTACAACATACATAAAGTATCATATTACAAACCACAAGTTCAAGTACGGTACTACGAATGTCACACCCCAACCGATGGCGGAATCATCGGGGCGCGGCACTAAGCGAACCAGATTGTATCACGAGAAATTCCACAACATTATTTCAACGACTATATTTAAACGTCAAAATCCCATACTTTCGACATACAATCCTCAAATAACATTACAGAATATCATAATTCTCATAACACAAATTCCAGTTTAATAATCTCTAGATTTATTACAAAACGTTCCTAAAGCATGAATCTAAACTAAGCAAAACTACATCCAAAGCATCCAAGCTAAAATCCTCAACCTGTTACATATGTTAAAATACAAGTCAATACAATTAGTGAGCATACAGGTATAAGTAATACTAGCATAATAGAGAAACCGCTCGCGAAAAAGTCTAATTACATATCATGACACACCAAAACACATCACATAAAACTAGGCATATTTCTCATGCTAACTTCCATGAGAAGGCTAGCGCGTCCATCCTAACTAGACCCCGTCAGGTGTTAGCCACACTATAGTACCATACTAGCTAAGGAGGCAAGTTAACGAAAATAAGTCCTAGTCACATGTTTCTAGTATCACGTATTGAGCATATATAATCAGCTTATTCGCGTGTGATAAACAGTTTGATTTGTGAGGTGATTTTGATAGAGGAACTTATGTAACACCCAAAAAGTGCATTAAAGCGAAAACGGGTCAAGTATACTCACTGTCAGTGCGTTTAGAATAGAGAAGACGACTGATGTAGACGGAGAAAAGCGTCGGATCAGCCTGCATACGCGAACGAAAGTGCATCAGTCTCCGAAAAGCTGAAACAGTGAAGTTTGGGTTGGGCAGTAGGCAAGTTCGGGTGTAACCTGTGGAGACTTTGAGACAAGTTCGGTCGAACTTGATAAGTTCCTTAGGAAACTTGACAAGTTCGGTCGAACTTGTGTGCTTGATAGATGTGAGAGACAAGTTCGAGCGAACTTGTAAAGTTTCCTAAGAAACTTGACAAGTTTGAGTGAACTTGCTGAATTCTGGTGAAGGTTTGGCTCAAATTCGGCCGAATTTGACCCAAATGGGGCAAGTTCGAGCGGACTTGACTCCTGAGCTGCATAAAATCAGTTAAATCTCGAGCGAACTTGATGTTTTCGGGTCCAAAATCTTGAGTTTTCGCGTCGTTTGCTGAGGAAATCGAGTGCCCATCCCTCCAACCTTAAGCCACTGAGTAAAACTTAGGCTGGAGAGGTCTTTTGGAGCGAACTTAGCCATTTTACAGAAACTCGGGCTAATCCGGGCGAACTTGATGGTTCGTACGGGTTAGTCCAGCTTGTGTAAAGTGACGATTTCGTCCTTGTGCTTCGGATTTGAGATTCTTGCTCGACAACGCCTCGTTCCACTCAAAAGTGAACGAAACATAAGTCATTAGTCCGAATATTGTGTAAAAAATCAAGGATTTAAAAGGTTTTGCTCAGATCTAGTGTAGATCTGAGTGAAACAGAAGTTTTGTAGAAAAAGATGAAGATTTTCGTAAAAAGAAGAGATTTGATTGAAACGAAGACAGGGCCTTGTGCAAAATCATTGTAAAACGTTGTTGATCATCATTGTAGTTGAAATCGAGTTGAATCTTACTTAGAAATCAAGGATTTCGGGTTTTGAGAGCTCTGGGTGAACTTGTAGCAGTTCAAATGAGAGAATGGGGCTGAGTATTTATAGGTGAAGGCAAAAGGTGAGCTGGTGGGAGTCAAGTTCGGCCGAACTTGCATGAATTCATGCAAGTTCGCGTGAACTTGGGAGGATTTCAAGGTCTTTAAGACAAGTTCGGCCGAACTTGACCCCTTAGGGTGCAAGTTTGAGCGGACTTGACGTAACCTGGAGAGTTGTGTTGGCCAGTCAAGTTTGGCCGAACTTGGTATCACCAAGTTTGAGCGAACTTGACCCTAATGTTGGGTTTTCTTTGTTTATTTCCCGTTAAGAGTTCGTTTGGCGATTCGGTTCATATTAGGTAGTTATATTAAGCGTTATAAGCGATGTAATAATGCGATTTAGCGATTCGAATAAGCGAGAACGATGCGATAGCGAGTGTAATAATAATCATAAGCACACATAACAATAAATAACATAAAACCATATATAACTTCGTTTTGCGATGCGATGCGATAAGCGATGCGATGGCACAAGTGTTTATTTAAACAATGACACACTTGACTCGTATAATAGCATAGTTAGTTGTAATTTGCAATTAGATTCGCTAGGCGTTTAATAATAGATTAGATGCGATAATCATTGTAAACAATATAATTAATTAACATAACTTTCTTATAATTCGAATCTCGAGAGTACAATAGGAACAACTGAAATGAACAAAATAACAACGAAATTTAGAGTTGTTACAGTCTCCCCTACTTTAGAAAATTTCGTCCCGAAATTTAAGTAGTGGCTGCAACAAAGAGGTGCGGATATTTGGCCTTCTTGTCACTTTCTAATTCCCAAGTGAATTCGGCGCCGCGTTTGCCTTCCCATCGGACTTTCACGATAGGGATGCGAGAGCGCCGTAACTTCTTGGTTTCTTAGTCCATGATCTCGACAGGCTTTTCCACGAAATGGAGAGTCACGTTGATTTGTAAATTTCGAGAGGTACTTGGAGATTTTCTTTGGCTAGGCATTTCTTGAGGTTAGACACATGGAAAGTCGGATGGACGTTATTAAGTTCCACCGGTAGTTCGAGACGATAGGCTACTTTACCGATTCTTTCCAGAAACTTAAAGGGTCCAATGTATCGTGGCGCTAGCTTTCCTTTCTTCCCGAAGCGGATCACTCCCTTCCAAGGTGCAACCTTTAGGAGAACGTGATCTCCCACTTTGAACTGTAGGGGCTTGCGACGTTTATCGGCGTAACTCTTTTGACGACTCCGAGCTTTCAAGAGATTGTCTCTGATCTGGAGGATCTTGTCTGTCGTTTCTTGAATTAGCTCGGGACCGGTGATTTGTGCTTCTCCGATCTCGTGCCATGCAATACAGCGCCTCAAAAGGAGCCATTTGAATGCTGGTATGATAACTATTATTGTACGAGAATTCAATTAAAGGTAATGCGTATCCCAATTACCACCGAAATCTATGATACACGCACGAAGCATGTCTTCGAGGGTGCGGATCGTTCGCTCAGTCTGACCGTCGGTTTGACGGTGAAAAGCAGTACTGACATTGAGAGTAGTACCGAGGGCGGATTGAAAAGTCTCCCAGAGACGTGAAGTAACGCGACCATCGCGGTCAGAGATGATGTCACGAGGCGTCTCGTGTCGACATATAACTTCATCGGTATAGATTCGGGCTAATCGTTCAACCTTAAAGTCTTCTCGTATAGCAATAAAGTGCGCGGATTTGGTAAGACGATCAACGATAACCCAAATGCTATCGTGACCAGAGGAAGTGCGAGGAAGTTTCGTAATAAAGTCCATAGCTATACTCTCCCATTTCCACATCGGGATTTCGGGTTGTTCGAGTAAGCCAGAGGGCCTTTGATGCTCAGCTTTAACCTTCGAGCAGGTTAAGCACTTTGAAACGTACACGATGATATCTTTTTCATACCCGGCCACCAGTACTTAGGACGAAGGTCCTGGTACATTTTGTCGGCACCGGGGTGAATGGAGTATTGAGATTTATGAGCTTCGGTCATTAGCAATTCACGAAGATTATCACGGTTGGGAATCCAAATGCGGTCGAGGTAGTAGTAGATACCGTTAGGTTTGACAACGAGTTAAGTTTCGGCACCACATTTCATTTCTTCCTCCAAAGTGTTCTCGTTAAAGCAAGTGAATGGGCGGAGCGAATCATGATTTCGAGATCATTCAAAGCTTGAGAGTCACGAATACTATACACATAGCTTCGTCGACTTAGAGCATCTGCGACGACGTTTGCTTTACCGGGATGGTAGCGTATCTCACAAGCGTAATTATTGAGGAGTTCAACCCATCTGCGTTGGCGCATATTCAGTTCCTTTTGATTGAAGATATGTTATAAGCTCTTATGGTCGGTGAAGACCGTACACTTAGTACTGTAAAGGTAGTGTCCCATATCTTCAATGCAAAAACAACTGCACCGAGTTCGAGATCATGGGTCGTGTAGTTCTTCTCGTGGATCTTGAGTTGTCGAGAGGCATACGCGATAACCTTATCTCGTTGCATGAGAACACAACCAAGACCAAGGTCTGAGGCATCGCAGTAAACAACGAAATCGTCGTTTCCGTCGGGTAGGGCGAGTACGGGAGCGTTGCATAGCATACACTTGAGAGTTTGAAAAGCTTCCTCTTGCTTGGAATCCCAAACAAAAGGTTTGTCTTTATGAGTTAAAGCGGTAAGCGGAACGGCGATTTTCGAGAAGTCGGCGATGAATCGACGGTAGTAACCCGCCAATCCAAGGAATGAACGGATTTCGGAAGCATTCTTCGGTGTAATCCAACTCTTGACAGCTTCAATCTTTACAGGGTCGACGTGAATTCCTTTACTATTAACGATGTGGCCGAGAAATTGGACTTCTTCGAGCTAGAATTCACATTTAGAGAACTTAGCATAAAGGCGATTACCTTGGAGAAGTTCGAGGACTAAACGGAGATGGCGCGCGTGTTCGTCTCTCGACTTCGAATAGATAAGGATATCATCGATGAAAACGATGACGAAACGATCTAGAAAAGCTTTACACACATGGTTCATCAAATCCATGAAGACCGCGGTGCATTGGTAAGACCAAAAGGCATGACCACGAATTTGAAATGGCCATAATGGGTAAAAAGGCGGTTTTCGAATGTCTTCTTCCAACACGCGTAACTGATGATAGCCGAACGAAGATCGATCTTAGAAAAGCAAGTAACACCTTGAAGCTGATCAAACAAGTTGTCGATTCGGGGAATAGGGTGAACGGTTCTTTATCGTGAGTTTGTTAGGTTCACGATAATCGATGCACATTCGGAACGTCCCATCTTTCTTTTTCACGAAAAGAACGGGTGCTCCCCATGGCGAAGTGCTCGGGCGTATGAAACCTTTATCGAGAAGCTCTTGAAGTTGGCTTGATAGTTCGCGCATTTCGCATGGTGCGAGACGATAAGGAGCTTTGGCAACGGGGGTAGCACTTGGAACTAAATCGATAAGGAATTCAACATCGCGAGTAGGGGGTAAACCAGGTAAATCGTCGGGAAAAACTTTGGGAAATTCACGAACAACAGGAACGTCTTTAAAAGTCTTCTTTTCTTTCTCCGGGTTCACGATATGGGCTAGAATAGCAACACATTGCTTTCGCAAGCATTTGTGTGCTCGGTACATGACAAAAACATCAACTTCTTTGAGGGAGTTTCACCATAGACATGATGTTGATCACCGTTAGGGAGAGGGAAGCGAATCATTTTATCGAAGCATACAACTTCAGCATATTTTTCACGAAGAAAGTCCATACCTACTATGATATCAAAGCTACCTAACTGCATAGGTATGAGATTTATTAAGAAGACATGGTTGTTGAGATCGAGAGAACAACCACGTAGGACGGAGGTGACGGTGACGGATTTTCCGGTGGCGACTTCCACGTCGAAAGTCTTTGGGACTTTAGCGAGCTTACATTTTAAAACCTTTTCGAATTCTAACGATACAAAAACATTATCAGCACCAGTATCAAATAAATGAAGCATAAGTACCATTAACGAGGAACGTACCGTTGACAACATTGTTGTCGTTCTGAGCCTGGCGATGGTTCATATTGAAGGCTCGTCCACGTGCAGCCTGTTGTTGCTGTTGTTGAGGCTGTGGTGGCTGTGGTTGCTGCTGCTGTGGCTCTTGTTTCACAGGCTTGTTTGGGCAGACATTACTGAAATGATTCGGGTCACCGCACGTGTAACAGGCACGTGCTTTTGGGGCGTGCTGTTGATTGGCCTGGGGAGGAGCTGGTAAAGCTGGAGCTGCTTGAGTTTGAGGAGCTGGCTGACGAGGACAACTACGGCAGCTGATAGTAAAGTGGCTGTATGCAGAAGCGACAATTTCCACCAACTACGTGATGATAGGTGCATTTTGAGCACAAAGGATGAGGATCAGTATACGCACGTTTAGCTGGGGGTGCGTTTTGAGCAGGAGCCTGCTAAGGCTGGGAGTTGAGCGGTGTAGCAGCGGCATAGTTCTTGCTAGGGTTTCCTCTTTTGCGCCCCTGAGCTTTCCCTTCGGGTCACTGGATGGTTCGGTAGCAGCAGTTGGTTCGGTGATAGCTTGGTTGGCAACTTTCACAGGTTCTTGAAATAACCATCTTGAACTCGCTGATCATTGATCTCAGCGGCGAGCATGTAGGTTTCCTCGATGGTTGTAGTACGAGCAACTTTCTCAAATTCGCAACACATTCGGGTAGAGCACGGATATACTTGTTGATGGCTTTCTCAGTAGTATCAACTTGGCTGGGACAGATGGTGCTCAAAATCTTGAATCGAGTGGTAAGTCCAGCATTGTCAGGACCATCTTGCTTGATACCCAAACTCATTCTCGAGCTTTTGAATCTCATGCGGAGGACAGAACTCCTTCTTCACCACTTCCTTGAGCTCTTCCCAAGACAGATTATTGGCTTCATCATTACCGCGCCTATTCTTTCTGCGGTCCACCAGTCGAGAGCACGGGACTGGAAGACTCCTTTAGCGTTCACCGTGCAAAGGTCATCGGGACATCCACTTTGCCTAAAGGTGACCTCAATGGCGTCAAACCAATGGAACATAGCAGTCGGTCCATCATTGCCCGTGAAGGCGAGAGGTGCACAAGCCTTGAAATTTTTGAAATTGAACCGTGACTTGGGGTCTCAGTTTTTGAGTCGACCGAGGAGTTACTGCTCACAGCATGAATTTGCGAGATGATTTGCGGGATGACTTTAGCCATTTCCTTGGCTACATTGTAGCGATGCGCTTATCGGCGTTGCTTGCGCTGGAGATTCCTCCTGGTATGTGATCCCATAGAAGACATCTACATTGAAGGATTTGATAGGATGAGATTCAATTATAATAAGTCTATGTTTAAAGTATTTATTTTTATTATTCACACAAGGCACAAGGTCACTAAACACGTAGACAAGTAACATGTAGGCAGGCAAACACGTAGGCACATAAGCACATAGCACATAAGCACGTAAGCACCTAATTCACGTAAGCACATATTTTGCACGTATCCACCTTCTTATAAGTAAAGCATAGCGCGTTCGAGATGCGATATATATACAGATATAAGCGAGCAATGCCGCACATGAGGCACACATGTCCTCATAGGCGTAAGCGGGTTAAGCGATTAGTTTGGTTGGTGTATTAATTTAGCGTTTTAGATTACGAGAGCTGTGCGATTAGTGCATATTCCGATGGAGCCTAAAAGCGATAAATCGAGAAATAGATTAAGCGAGAAATCGAATAAAGCGAAAACTCTCAAAATTTAAACACATAAATAATAATAAACCTTGTGATGTGTAAATCGACGATAATAGGCTTAAATCAATTGGGGCGTCCTGGGTTTTGAGACGTTGACTACCCAAAGTGATTCGAAAATTCTCGAGTTCGGACACACGATTTGGCCTAATAGACAAATGCTCTCGCCGTACAACGGTTAAAACATTTATCCTTCCAGTTATGTCGTGTTCGAGTACTCGAAATAATCGAGACCTTGGTGAGATTGAAAATCAAAGAGTGGAATTAGTTATTAGGATGTGGGATTCACCCCTAACTTAACAACATCATTCCTAGTTGTGGTTAGGCTCACCGATCAAATGGGAGTTCAACTAGATAGAGATGGAGACTTTCGTCGAGGTTTGGATATCACTCCTAACTCAACGAAGTTATCTCGTGCGAGAGGATTGCGGGGTGAATGATCTCATCGAGAGTTCTTGGTTTTCACACCTATTCTTGACTTGATCACTCGTTTTGTGTGATACGAGCGTTTTCAAGCGTGTATATTGTGTTTGCCTTAGGAAAGGCATATTTAAACATTTATGGCAAGTAGTTTAAGCATTTATGTCAAAGATTGGTCAAATTGGGTACTTAGACTATAGACTAGGTCGAACATGGCAATTCTACCTAATTCCCTACAGTTATGGCTCTGATACAAATCTGTCACACCCCAACCGATGGCGGAATCATCGGGGCGCGGCACTAAGCGAACCAGATTAGATCACGAGAAATTCCACAACATTATTTCAATGACTATATTTAAACGTCAAATCCCGTACTTTCAACATACAATCCTCAAATAACATTAATAATATCATAATTCTCATAACAAAAATTCCAGTTTAATAATCTTTAGATTTATTACAAAATGTTTCCTAAAGCATGAATCTAAACTAAGCAAAACTACATCCAAAGCATCCAAGCTAAAATCCTCAACCTGTTACATATGTTAAAATACAAGTCAATACAATTAGTAAGGAGCATACAGGTTTAAGTAATACTAGCATAATAGAGAAACCGCTCGGAAATAGTCTAATTACATATTATGACACACACAAAACACATCACATAAAACTAGGCATATTTCTCATGCTAACTTCCGTGAGAAGGCTAGCGCGTCCATCCTAACTAGACCCCGTCGGTGTTAGCCACACTATAGTACCATACTAGCTAAGGAGGCAAGTTAACGAAAATAAGTCCTAGTCACATGTTTCTAGTATCACGTATTGAGCACATATAATCAGATTATTCACGTGTGATAAACAATTTGATTTGTGAGGTGATTTTGATAAGGAACATATGTAACACCCAAAAAGTGCATTAAAGCGAAAACGGGTCAAGTATACTCACTGTCGGTGCGTTTAGAATAGAGAAGACGACTATGGTAGACGGAGAAGAGCTCCAGATCAGCCTGTATACGCGAACGGAAGTGCATCAGTCTTCGAAAAGCTGAAACAGTGAAGTTTGGGTTGGGCAGTAGGCAAGTTCGGCGAACTTGTATGTTTCCATACAAGTTCGGGCGAACCTGCGTAACCTGTGAAGACTTTGAGACAAGTTCGGTCGAACTTGATAAGTTCCTTAGGAAACTTAACAAGTTCGGTCGAACTTGTGTGCTTGATAGATGTGAGAGACAAGTTCGAGCGAACATGTGAAGTTTCCTAAGAAACTTGACAAGTTCGAGCGAACTTGTTGAATTCTGGTGAAGGTTTGGCTCAAGTTCGGCCGAATTTGATCCAAATGGGGCAAGTTCGAGCGGACTTGACTCCTGAGCGCATAAAATCAGTTAAATCTCGAGCGAAATTGATGTTTCCGGGTCCAAAATCTTGCGTTTCGCGTCATTTGCTGAGGAAATCGAGTGCCCATCCCTCCAACCTTAAGCCACTGAGTAAAACTTAGGGTGGAGAGGTCTTTTGGAGCGAACTTAGCCATTTTACAAAAACTTGGGCTAATCCGGGCAAACTTGATGGTTCGTACGGGTTAGTCCGGCTTGTGTAAATGACGATTTCGTCCTTGTGCTTCCGGATCTGAGATTCTTGCTTGACAACGCCTCGTCCCACTCAAAAGTGAATGAAACATAAGTCATTAGTCCGAATATTGTGTAAAAATCAAGGATTTAAAAGGTTTTGCTCAGATCTAGTGTAGATCTGAGTGAAAAACGGAAGTTTTGTAGAAAAAGATGAAGATTTTCGTAAACAGAAGAGATTTGATGAAAACGAAGGTAGAGCCTTGTGCAAAATCGTTGTAAAACGTTGTTGATCATCATTGTAGTTGAAATCGGGTTGATCTTACTTAGAAATCAAGGGTTTCAGGCTTTGAGAGCTCTGGGCGAACTTGCAGCAAGTTCAAATGAAAGAATGGGGCTGAGTATTTATAGGTGAAGGCAAAAGGTGAGCTGGTGGGAGTCAAGTTCAGCGAACTTGCATGAATTAATGCAAGTTCGCGCGAATTTGGGAGGATTTCAAGGTCTTTAAGACAAGTTCGGCCGAACTTGACCCCTTAGGGTGCAAGTTTGAGCGGACTTGAGGTAGCCGAACTTGCATGAATTCATGCAAGTTCGCGCGAACTTGGGAGGATTTCAAGGTCTTTAAGACAAGTCCGGCCGAACTTGACCGCTTAGGGTGCAAGTTTGAGCGGACTTGAGGTAACCTGGAGAGTTGTGTTGGCCAGTGAAGTTCGGCCGAACTTGGTATCACCAAGTTCGAGCGAACTTGACCCTAATATTGGGTTTTTCTTCGTTTATTTCGTGTTAAGAGTTCGTTTGGCGATTCGGTTCGTATTAGGTAGTTATATTACGCATTAATAATGCGATTTAGCGATTCAAATAAGCGAGAGCGATGCGATAGCGAGTGTAGTAATAATCATAAGCACACATAACACATAAATAATATAAAACCATATAATTAACTTCGTTTGCGATGCGATGCGATGCGATGGCATAAGTGTTTATTTAAACAATGACACACTTGGCTCGTATAATAGCATAGTTAGTTGTAATTTGCGATTAGATTCGCTAGGCGTTTAATAAGCGATTAGATGCGATAATCATTGTAAACAATATAATTAATTAACATAACTTTCTTATAATTCGAATCTCGAGAGTACAATAGGAACAACTGAATGAACAAAATAACAACGAAATTTAGAGTTGTTACAACGAGCCACTACAGCTCTTACTCTGCTAAAGTTTACTACCCAAGCCATCCACACGCACATTATCTTATTCCTGCTTAGCTTTACCTGAAATGCATGTTAGTTTTAAAAAGGGTCAGCTAACGCTGCTGGTGAGTTCCATTGGTTTAGTTGTTGTGGAACAATATGTGTTAACAAGTTTAATTGCACTGGCAAGTCACAGATGAAATTACACAAGTACACAAGTGAAACCTTGACTGTCAGAACCGCTCCGTGTCACACAGACACATCATCGCACCGGGTCGTGTCACCACAGACACTTCCCACCAACTGCATCACATGTAGTTCAATGTTCCCCTACAGTTATGCCTAACCAATAACCAGGGTAGGACGCGCGCAGTGCCTGGTTGCCTACACACTGTGTCACACCGACACAGCCTGGCGGCACTGGGCTTGTCAGACCAATAGTACTATCCACTGTCCACGGCTTAAGCTAATCACTTGTAGAAGGGAGGTAGTTCGTGTGTTAGATAATTCACATCATCCCAAGTTGGTGCGATTAACACAGTTTGTAACATGCAAATTACCCAGAAAACAGTAAAACAATTTAAAAGTGGGGGAGTAAAACTCACCCACAAATTGGTGTAATTAACACAGTTTGTAACATGCAAGTCCCCAGAAAACAGTAAAATAATTCAAAAGTGGGAAAGTGAAAATTCACCCACAAGTGGTGTACTTAACAAGTTTGTAACATGCAAGTCCCAGAAAACAGTAAGACAATTCAAAAGTGGGGAAGTGAAAACTCACAGTGCGAGTAGTAGTCTCAACAACAGAGTGATTAGCAACTGGATCAACTTTAATAACACGCATGCAAGTATGGACCCAAATCAGTATCTAAGTTGGTAATGGTTATAACTTGGATTCGGTTAGGAGTTTTCACCCCGGATTGAGCCTATAGGACACTGGCATGGTGATGGAGGTCAGGTAGTATTAGTTTTCAGTTTGGCTTTCGGGCACCGTTTCACGTGCAAGCCAAAGTCGGTTTTTAACATGCTCGGATAATGGTATGGGAATACCAGTAGTGCCAATACGTTGTTATTTAAGAATATTAACTTTTCATTAAGGGAGTCTAGATGTTTGGGGAGTCTAGGTTGCCCAATTTTAAGTTTCCATTCCCGCCGTTGGGGATCCTCCCGAACTGGCCTAGGACACACCCCCTAGTGATCAATCCGCCCTGGAATCTCCCGAAATACTCCCGGTGTTCCAATTATAGTACTAGTCGGGTTTGGTCAGTTCACGGTTCCGGCAGGTTCGCTATACGGTAAACTGCCGAAATTATTTTAAAATGACTTGTTTTTAATTCACAAATTCCCGTTTAATCCATAATTTGAATAAAAATCTGTAAATTTTTATACAAGTCAGTAAAAATCTGTAGATTATGGGAACAATAATTTGAGAATTTATTTAGTCATTTTAACTATTTAAATAAATTCTTTGTAAAACAACATTTAACCGAATAATTATCATTAACCATCATCCGTGGTCTAAAAATTCCCAAAACATTACAGAACTTCCCTTACATATCCAAGAACTTCTAATAAAAATTTGAAATTTTTCCGATTTCGTTTTAAGGCGTTTCCGGCTACCGAAAACTTCCAAAAACACGGATTTTTAATCTGAATCAAAACTCAACCAATAGACTCCGAAATTTCCCAGAAATTCCCTTATATGTTTCTTAGTGTTCAGGTAAATTTTGGTGATTTATTGACTCTGTTTGGTATTCTTTCGGGAATTGTTTTGATAAAACAGTCAAAAATTCACCAAATATCGTAGAAAATTCATAAAATTCTAAACTTTTACGTGGACATTCCTGTCAACACCCTACATCACCACACCTAATTTAAGCTCAATCCAAGCATCACAGACCAAGTTATAAGCAAAATAATAATATGCCTATCCTAGATTCATTTTTCGGATGTTATACCTAGCGCATGCTTCGTTTCCAAGCGTTCCTTGTGAGTCCAGAAGTGTATGGGTGCTATATTCAGTACCTACATATCAGGCACAATCCAAATATGCCATAGTTCATCTCAATCAAGCTTTGTTTCATTGTTTTTCGGTTAATCGAATTGTTATGCGATTTTGGTCGATTAGGGGTTGATTAGGGTATCAAAACCCAAAGTTTTGTGATCTTTGCTACCATATAACAAGAGGGAATTCCCAAGGTGTTATTATCCAGCCAAGAACTTGTTTAAACCTTCCAAAATTCATGGATTAAAATGGGTTTTTTCGGTTATAACTCGCGTTTAATCAAGAAATAACAATCAAAACTACTTATAACTTATGAAATCACCTTGATTTAGTGATGGTTGGATGATAATCAGCTGAAAACCTTAAATATGGCAGATTTTGGAGAAGATCTTGTGAAATTCTTGTGTTAAAATGAAAAAAGAAAAGAAATAAGTAAAAAAAAAATAATATAAAAAAGGGGGTGGCGGTTTGGGGGGGGGTGCCCCTACCCTCCGGCGCTTTGTGGTGCTTCGTTTTACATGTTAAAGATTATGCATATCTTCGGTTTTGCGTTTAGGTTCGTTTTGGGTCCCGTACGCGTCTCCGATTTGCGAAACGGGCTCCGTTTTTAGCGTTCTTTGTGTCAAAAGACTCGGTTTTAAAAACCGAGCATAACCGTATCAAAATCCGAACCCAGATACGTTTTAGTCATAAAAGCCTCATATTAGGGTAGTTTAAGTGTTTTTAAGCTTGATTGACTTTTCCTTGCATGTTTGGTTTGTCTTTCGTCGCTCTTAAAACAAAGTGTTTCCCTAACCGTGACCCGCCTCGTTTTGCGTGCCCGAGGTCCAATTTGCTTCTAATCTTATGTCGTAGTCTATGGCACATAATCAAGATGTTTCATGAACTGAGAATCATAAAGCGCCCTATCGTTGGCCTAATAATCATGATCGAATGTTCAATGCATTGTTAAACATCAAATCTCCATTTAACCCGTTGTGAACGGCTAAGGACACCAACCTCACATCGTTGGTCCTTAATAGTGTCATGTTAACCATGACGTGCTCTCGGATTCCTCCGAGACATATCGTTTAGCATAGCACACAAGTCATGCAAGTTTGCAAAGTTTACGCGCAATTATTGTTTTAATAAGGCTTTAAGTTTAGGACCCATTAAGGTCTACCTGGTTTTGTCATGGGTATCACAGTCTCCCTGGTTAAGAAATTTCGTCGCCGAAATTTACTTCGTCAAGCTAGGGAACAGGTGAGGGTATTTTCTACGGAATTCATCGTTCCGTTCACAGGTATATTCAGGTCCTTGTTTAGAGTTCCACCGGACTTTAACCAATGAAATCTTGTTGTGCCTTAATTGATTAACCATTCCATCAACTATTTCTACCGGTTCCTCCATGAACTGGAGCTTAACATCAACGTGTATGTCTTCCAATGGTATCTGTGTGGCCTCGCCCGAAAGGCACTTCTTTAAGTTCGAAATGTGGAAGACATTATGAATGGCATTAAGCTCGGTTGGTAGCTTTAACCGATATCCTACGGGACCTACTTTTTCTAGGATCTCGTAGGGTCCAATGTATCATGGGGCTAACTTTCCGGACTTTACAAATCTGATAACGCATTTCCATGGCGATACTTTTAACAATACCTGTTTCCCCACTTCGAACGATAATGGTTTTCGACGCACAACAGCCCCACTGTTCTGCCGATCCTGCGCAACTTTCAATCTGTTCTGGATCTGATGGACCTTATCGGTCCTTTCCTGTACTAGCTCGGATCCTGTCAGTTGGGTGTCACCCACTTCGGCCCAACAAAGTGGTGATCGACACTTTCGACCATAAAGTGCCTCCTACGGGGCTGCTTGAATACTACTGTGGTAACTATTGTTATATTAAAATTCCACTAGTGGGAGATGCTTGTCCCAGCTTTCTCTGAAGTCCAGGACACAAGCACGAAGCAAGTCCTCTGGCGTCTGATCGTGCGTTCCGATTGGCCGTCGGTTTGGGGATGGTAAGCATACTTAGATCGATCCGCGTCCCCAAAGCTTCTTGTTGTTGGTGCATAATGTCTATGTCTTAGTCTTATATCGAGTCTATATAGAATAGAGCTGAAGAGACTAGCTGTATGAAGTATTTATGTTATATAAAGTCAAGTTCGCCCATTGTGTCATGTAATGACAAGTTCGGCCGAACTTGCTAAGGCAAGTTCGGCGAACTTAGGTCAATTTCTGGCGAACTTTCACTACTAAAATACCTAGATTGCCTCACTCATTTGTAACTTTGGCATTTTGGAGGTGAAGCTCTGTCAATCTGGATTCTTGACGTTTAATCAATAAAATTGACATTTAACTGATTAATTCTTGTCTATTGGTAAACTTGTCGTAATATTTCCGCTATTATGGATAATAGATATCAAATTTAGGTTCCTAATCATCGAGGATCGGTTCTACAAGTGGTATCAGAGCTAGAACAACCTGATTTGATAGTAATCAAGACAAGAACACTTCTATTTCTACTCCATTCTTCTATTTTTCATTACCTTTTCATAAAAAATGAAGAATTCACGGTCAAAATCTTTTCAATTTTGAATATAACATGTAAAATACAACAAGGATAAACCCTTGAAAGATTGGAGACCAAATTCAACCGAATTGATGTCAAGATTTTGAAAAAACCATGATTTTCAAAACAATTTCCATCGAACTTGTTAGCCAAGTTTGACCGAACTTGTGCTAAAAAGTCATTTTTCAGTGAATTTTTACCAAGTTCGCTCGAACTTGAGGTATTTTTGAAGGAATTAAGGCTAAGTTCGCTCGAAGTTGCTACAATTTCATTGATATTCTATCAAGTTCGACCGAACTTGATAAAATTTCAAGGATTTTAGCTAAGTTCGCCCGAACTTGCTAAATTATCATCAAATTCTTTCTGCAAGTTCGCTCAAGGTTAACTCAGGTTGTTTTTCAAAACAGTTATAAGTTCGACCGAAGTTCAAGAGAATCTTTTCATTTCAGAAGTCACAAGTTCGAACGAACTTGTGACAAAATCTGGAATTCTTCATTTCAACTACAAGTTCGACCGAACTTGTAGTAATTGTAACATTTTCAAAAGTTTTCAAGTGTTTTCAGCGTACGAGTCTCATTATTTGCGATGGATGATATTCAAAGAGCTTATATGTCTGGAGTGGGTTCGTCAAATGCCAACGTAATCCAACAAGAGCTGGGCACGATTTTAAACCGCCAAAGCTAATGAGCATGGATGAGTATGAAGGATGGAAAGAGAAGTTTACATATTGGGTTCAAGCCATGCACTTCCTAGGCTGGGTATCGATCGAGCGAGGTTATACAGTTCCGTTGCACGAAAATCAGCAAGTTCTGGAGAAGTACAAGTACTCCACAATTCAGAAAGATGAATACATTGCTGAGAAAAAGATGATCAGTCTCATTCAACAATCCGTTAAAGAAGATATTCTCGTCTTGCTATCGGAATACACGATTGCAAGAGAACTCTGGCTATCGCTTCAAAAGAAGTATCAAGGAAGCGCAGAGATGATCAAGAGCAAGAAAGCTCTCATTATGAAAGAGTTCGATATCTTTAACATGTTGAAGGGAGAGACAATGAAACAGATGATTGAACGTTATCGTCATATAAAAGTCCAAATGAGAAGACACGGTCTCGAGAAGACGGAACAAGAATACATTGATAAGCTTGCAGACGCACTACCTGATGGAGAGTGGACTACTTACCTGATGGTTCTGAAAGAAAGTGCTAATTGGGAATTCTTCAAGTTGTCTACATTCATCGACAAACTCAAAGGCCATGAAATGGAACTTCTAAAGATCGCAAAATCTAAAAGTGCGAATGTTGTTCAAGATGTTGGTCTGTATTACAAAACCCGGAATGCATGACAACATTTCAAGTCCAAAGATTCAGGGAGCATTCAGTGCAAACATGAATTCTTCTCCGCAGAATCAGAACCAATCATATCCTCAAAATGATCAAAGTCCACAGTCTTCATTCTCAAGCACAGGGTCAAATGCTTCTTATCAGAGTCAAGCAAATCAGAATCAACAAATGAATTCTGATCCAAACGTGTACAAGTGTAACATTGCTGTGAATCTAAACAATGTTGTTTCTAAACAAGTTGCAAAACAACATATGTCACTTCTCGCCACTGTTCTAGAATCGTATGAAAGTCTTGTAGCTGGGAAAATCGGCAATCCCTAGATGACTGCCGAAGACTATGATCAGGTGGACGAAGAAGAGCTTGAACTGATGGATATTAAGTGGTCTCTAGCTTCTATCATTCGAAGGGTGACAAAGTTTGTTGCACTCACTGGCCGAGATATCGAAAATTCAAGCAACAAGCTAGGGTTTGACAAATCGAAGGTCACTTTTTTCAGATGCCGACAGAAATGGCATTTTAAGAGAGAATGCAAAAATCCTGAAGCCACGGGCAATCAAAGTCCATTTGGTGGAGGCAATGAGTATTACAAGAAATCTCTTCAATACAAGCCTTTCCCAAAGAAGACACAAGTTGAGATTCAAGAAAAGCCAAATAGCAGCAACACTGAGAAAGCCATGGTTGCATCAAACGAAGATGATGGTTTCGACTGGAATTCTTATATTGGTAAGAAGACCGGAGTTGCATTAATGGCTGAGATTGTTGAAGATACATATGCCGAAGAAGCAGCTGCGATAGAGAATATTTTGTTAAAACAGTATCTGCAACAACAATAGGAGGAAGAGGAGTATATTCACATGCAGAATCAAGGCATTTTATCTCCTAACTCATGTGATAGTTTTGCAGGTCACTTTCACGGAAGTTCTCAGGAGCAAGTCGCCGAGGAGAAATCTATTGTTAAAGAAGTCAATGATGTTACTCAAGAAATGAATGCTGAAAACCTCACGGAGATTGCCGATAAAGCTTTGATGACAAATCTAACCAAGGTAGGTCCAGAGGTAAATGAGGTTGTCAAAGTACAAGTTGTAGAGGTTGAGAAACCTTGTACAAAATGTAATGAGCCATGTGCTGAATGTGCCAAAAAATCACAAATCATCGCTGAACTCAATGTACATAACGAACATTTCAAATACTATTATCGTACAATGAAGGAAGCGTATGACAAAATGAAAGATGATTATGGAAGGCTCGATAGAAATAATATCGAACAACATGATACTGTGAGAATGCTAAAAGGTACAGTAATGGATAAACAAAAAGCAATAAACATCTATATAAATACCATTGCTGAGACCAAACAACAACTCCAGGACATGAAAATTGAAACAGAACATGTTCAACAACTTTTAAGAAGTTACACTTGTAACACGTATGTCATTGATCACATTCTTCCGACAATTCCATCAGAAGAAAAACCTAAAAAGAAAATTGGTAAAGAATATAGCAATGTTCATCCACCCCTATGCGAGAAGTATTGTCGCAAAACCGTTGATGGGATGGATAAGGTACTCAATATTGAGTTGTTATCTGAAAAGAAAAATGAGTTGCCGAAGAACATTGATGTAGTCTATACTACAGATGATGACAATATGGTAGTGAAAAAGGTGGTTGAAAATGTTCTGAACGATTCTGATGATGGCAGCTTTGATAGCGCCACCTCGAGTTTGAACAGTTCTGACACAAATTCTAAAAATGACGAGACATCATCGGAAGATGATCTATGTGATGATCCTAACGTTGTCATGTACAAGGTTAAGGAATCGGATAGATTATACTTTGGTGACAGTTTTCCGATTCGGAACGTCAAAGAAGATCAATTAGACAAACTGTTTAAACTGTTTGAAGTCACATCAGATGACCTGGAGAAAAATGAAAAGAAATTCTATTCTAAACCCAAAAGAAATTACAATAACTACCGAAGGAATGGTGGTGATCATCCGGAAAACCGGAGAGCTGGGTTGGGATTAGAAGAATCTGATGAACCGAAAAAGAAAATGTCACCATTTCATGAATATAAGAATAAAAACATGAAATTTGTTTATGGGACAAGCACGGTTCATGAAGAGAGTTTGATCGGAAAACAATCAAACGATGAATTCAAGAAACAGAAAGAACTTCGAGATAAGGCTAGAGCCACAAGTGGTGTAAAATCCACTAGTGGTCATTCACATGATAATCGAACTTGCTTCAAGTGCAACGAAGTTGGTCATATTGCACACAAGTGTCCGATGTCAAAACCAGCCTATCTTCGAAGAAAAGAAAGTTCAGATGTTGTAAAACCAAAGCAACCAGAGTTTGTAAAACCTGTAAGGATTTTGAAAAGAAATGAATCAAAACCTGAAGATAAACCCAAATCTGAAAAGAAGTTTGTAAATTCAACTTTCGAAAAAGGTGAATCTTCAAAAACAAATGAAACAAAGTTTTACATAAAAAATGCTAACATAAAATCACAAGCCTGGGTTGCTAAGAAAAGGTCAACAACATCTGAGATCACTAAGTCTGAGCCTGTTAAGACTAGTGATAACATGAAAGAATCAAAATCTGAAATCAAGTCTAAAACTGTTAAAATTACAAGTGGTAACAGTTTGAAAGATAACAAGAAAGTGAATTTTCAAACATAAACATCGTAGAAAATCCAGAAGATGAATATGAATTTGATTATGCTGACGAATGTGAATTTGATTACGATGATGGTTATCCAATTAAACCCAAGACCAAGAAGGCTGGGTCGCGATGTATAACTAATTGTTGAAATGTGCACGGACTCCAGAGATCCGTACTTTCCAAGTGGATTCTGGATAGTGGAGCTTCCAGACATATGACGGGAATGAAAGCGCTCTTGTTCGACATAAAAGCTATCGATGGCGGATATGTTGGATTTGCTGGAAACCAAGGTGGAAGGATTGTCGCCGAGGGAAAGCTCTCAAACGGAGTTGTTTCATTTGATCAAGTGAACTACATTGCGGAGCTTGAGAACAACCTTCTCAGTATTTCTCAAATTTGTGATAAGAAATTTACTGTCCACTTCAACGATAAAGAATGCATGATCATCAAACCGGGTTTCAGAATACCAGACGAGTGGATACTCATGCGTGCACCAAGAGAGAATGATTTGTGTGTTCTTGACATGGGAAATGCCACTACTTCTTCAAAAACGACACAATGTTAGTCTCAAAAGCTACTAAGAAGGAGTCAATCTTATGGAATAGAAAGATGGGCCACATTCACCTAAGAAAGATGAATCATTTGGTGCATAATGATTTAGTGGAAGGTGTGAATCTGAAAAGTTTTCATATGTCAGATAATTGCCTCGAGTGTAAAAAGGGAAAGCAGATCAAGAAATCTCATCCGAGAAAGATTCTCAATTCGATAAAGTTGCCTCTTGAAAGACTTCATATGGATCTTTTCGGTCCAGTGAATGTCAGAAGCATTTCTAGAGATCACTACTGCTTGGTAGTCACAGACGATTATTCCTGATACTCGTGGGTATTCTTCCAAGAATCTAAAGATGAGACATTTGAAAATTTGGTGATTCTTTTCAAGAAACGTGAGAACCTGTACCATCTTCCGGTGAGACGCATTAGAAGTGACAACGGTACTGAGTTCAAAAACACCAAAATGAAGGAATTCTGCAATGCTAAAGGGATTTTGCACGAGTTTAGTGCACCCTACACTCCGCAGCAAAAACGGTGTAGCTGAATGAAAGAATAGGACGCTTATCGAAACTACAAGAACCATGCTTGCAGACTCAAAGCTTCCAGTCAGCTTCTGGAGTGAAGCAGTTGCAACGGCTTGTTACACACTTACAGAGTCTTAACAATAAAACCAACGAAGAAGACCTGTTTTGAGATGATCAACTGACGAAAACCGAATTTGAAGTTCTTAGAACCATTTGGAGCGCCATGTACTGTAATCGATCAAGATGGCAAATTTGGAGCTAAATCACTCGAAGGTTTCTTTGTCGGATATGCAAGTCCATTGCGAAGAGTTTACGTTCCTTCATTGAGAAGAGTTATTGAAGCGCAGCATGTCGATTGTTTTAATTATACAGATCCTATTCAGAGTGTTGGTGCATATGTCTGTTGTCTTCGTCATTAACGTCATTATGTATCGAGTCTGAGCGAATAGGGCTTAATGTGTTAGAAGCGAGGCGTATTTATGTATGTAATAGGACAAGTTCGCTGGTAATGGTGCTTGGAAGGTCAAGTAGGGCCCGAACTTGACCTTAGTCAAGTTCGGGCGAACTTACATTCTCAACCAGCAAACTTGTTTGAGAGTTTGTAGCCAAGTTCGCTTGAAGATGGACTTAGGAAGTCAAGTTCGACCGAACTTGACTAGTCAAGTTGGGGCGAACATATACTTTATCTAGCGAAACATTTTATGTCAGATCTGGTTCTCGAATGTTTATGTCTTTAGATCAATGAAAACAACGTTTAAATGAGGAATTCTTGTTATTTGATTAAGATGTCATTTGTTTCCGCCTAATTGGATATTAGATAACAAATTTAGGTTCCCGTGATGTCGTGGATGTTCCTACAAGTGGTATCAGAGCCTGGATACCTAAATTTGCTGGAATCAAGACAAGAATTTCTCTATTTCATCTCCATTCTATCATTTTCTTAATATTTTCACATACTTGATGATTTCATGGTAAAATATGGGTGATTTTCGAATATGTCATGTAAAACACACTAATAACAAACCCCTGAGAGTTTGGACATCAAATTCAATCAAATTGATATCAAAAGTTGGAAAACCATGTTTTGGAAACAAGTTCACGAACTTAACATCAAGTTCGACCGAACTTGATTAAAATTTCACTGATTTTGATCAAGTTCGACCGAACTTGGTAGATTTTTCAAGGTTTTGATAAGTCCGCTCGAACTTGAAAGAAAATTCAATATTTTTGATCAAGTTCGCCAGAACTTGATCAATTATTGTTGGAATTCTTTCACAAGTTCGCCCGAACTTGATAATTTTCTTTAAATTTCACCTAAGTTCGACCTAACTTACCTGTTTCTTGAAATATCCATATCAAGTTCGACCGAACTTGATAAGTCTTTGACAAGTTCGACCGAACTTGTCTAAGGTTCCTAAAAAGGCATGAAAATCCCGAAAAATGTCAAGAACATTATATATCGTTAGAATCGTATCGATGAGACGATTTTAAAAATATAATCGGGTAAAAATTGTTTTCGAAAAACATTTTAAACGTTTTTAATTTACCGATCATGCTAAATTTGTCTGTTGCTAATCAATTTCCAAGTGTTTTTGATCATATTTTCAGATAAGTCTTCAGGTTGTCAAGATGGAAGATTTTCACAATGTGTTCGTTTCTCAAATGGCTTCTTCATCAAATGCTAATACTCTTGCCGCGAATCAGATGAATATCGACAATGAAATGGGTACTACTCAGAAACCGCCGAAGCTAATGAGTATAGATGAGTTTGAAGGATGGAAGGAAAAGTTTGTGAATTGGATACAAGCAAACCAATTCGACAGCTGGGTTGCAGTTGAGGATGGTTACAAATGGCCAAAGAATGAACATGATCAAGATCTTCCGTTGAACAAGTTCTCACTGGGTGATAAAGCAAATTATGTCGCCGAAAAGAAAATGATTAGCTTGATTCAACAATCAGTAAAGGAAGATATTCTGATACTGTTGCCAGAGTTTGAAACTTCACAAGAATTATGGCAATCTCTCTGTGATAAATTCAAAGGAAGTGATGAAATGATCAAGAGCAAGAAGGCTTTAATTAAGAAAGAATTTGAAATCTTCACGATGATCAAAGGTGAAACTATGAAGCAAATGACTGATAGATACTGTCACCTTATGGTCCAGATGCGAAGACATGATATCAAAAGATCTAACGAAGAACAAATCGAGAAATTGGCCGATGCACTTCCAGAAGGAGAATGGACGACATATCTGACGATTCTGAAAAATCGCCCATCTTGGAGACATTTCAAGTTATCATTTTTCATCGACAAATTAGAAGGTCATGAAATGGAATTGATGAAGATTGTTAAATCAAAGAATGCAAATGTTGTTCAAGATGTAGGTGTCTATTACAAAGGAGGTATTCAAGATACTCCGATTCAAAGTCCGAAAATTCAAACGGCCTTTAGTGCAAATGCAAATTTATTCTCCGAATCAAAGCTCTCCATATTCTGGCTATTCTAGTGCTAGTTCAAGCTCTTCATTCCAAAATCAGACAAGTCAAGCTAGTTCTGATTCAAATGTTTTCCAGTGCAACATAGCAGTCGATTTTAAGAATGTATTTCCACAAAAAGTGGCTAAACAACACATAGCACTTCTTGATACTGTCCTTGAATCGTATGAATGTCTTATTGCTGGAAAGATCGAAATCCAGAAATGACAGCAGAGGATTACGATCAAGTGGATGAAGAAGAGTTAGAACTCATGGATATCAAGTGGAGTCTTGCGTCTATCATTCGAAGAGTTACAAAATTTGTGGCGGTTACTGGGTGGGATATTGGTAATTCAAGCAACAAGCTTGGATTTGACAAAACAAAAGTCACGTGCTTCAGGTGTCGACAAAAGGGACACTTCAAACGCGAATGTAGCAATCAAGAAGCAAGTGGAAGCCAAAATCCTTTCGGTAGCAGCAATGATTACTACAAGAGAGCTCTTCAATACAAACCATATCCAAAGAAGACACAAGTTTATATTGAAGATAAATCTGCAAAAAAGCCGAACAAGCTCTTGTTGCCAATCATGAAAATGATGGTTTCGATTGGAACAAATACATCGGAAAGAAGACTGGTGTTGCTATGATGGCAGAGGTTGTGAATGAATCTGAGACATCATTTGTGGAAGCTGCTATCGAAAATGCTATTCAAGAAGCATTAATGCAGAGATGAGGAAGAAGCTGTCCTGGAGGATGCAGTTCTGGAAAGATACATGCAACAAACAGAGGAAGAAGGAATAGCTTATGCTGAGATGCAAAAACAAGAAGCTTCGAAAGCAGAGGCCGAAAAGGTAAAAGCTGTGGTAAGAATGTCTGAAAAGGAAGTTGTGAAAGTTGTGGAGGTTTAAAAACCTTGCACAAAGTGCACAAGTCCTTGTGAATCATGCCTTGATAAGATCAAAGTCATAAGAGAATTAACTGAACATAATGAAATTTTTCGTTATAAATACAGAAACATGAAAGAAGCTTATGACAAGATACAAGGCAAATATAAAAATGTCGAAGAAGCTAATCTTGAACTTGGTGCTAATGAAAAAATGTTAAAAGCCACAGTACTTGATAATCAAAAGGCAATTAACATGTACATTAACACAATTGTTGAAACAAAAAGAGAGCTTCATGCTATGAAGATTGAAATTGAACGAGTAAGCCAATTGCTAAAATCTTATACCACTAATGCTTATGTTATTGATCACATTTTATCTACGATTAAATCGGAGGAAAATGGTGAAAAATCAAAATGTAAAGTGTACGGAAATGTTCCTCCACCACTTCTTGAGAATTACTGTTGCAAGAAAGATGATGAAGTTTAAAAGGCATTTAACATTCTTCTTTTGTCAGAAATGAGAGATGAATTGCCTGAAAACATTGACGTGGACTTTACAAAATCAAACGATGACATTAAAGCGTTGTAAATAATGTGGTGAAAAATGTTTTAGGAAATGATTCTGATGAAAGTTCAAACAGTTCTTGTTCACAGTCCGAAAGTGACGATACATCTTCAAAAAGTGATCTATGTGATGATCATAATGTTGTATTATACAAGATTAAGGAATCTGATAGATTGTACTTTGAAGAAAGTTTTCTGATTCGGAATGTAAAAGAAGATTAAATTGATAAACTGTTTAAACTTGTGAAAGTATCATCAGATGATCTTGAAAAGAATGAAAAAAGGTTTTACTCTAAACCCAAAGGAATTTTAACAATTACCATAGAAATGGTGGTGATTTTCCAGAGAACAGGAGAGCTGGACTGGGTTTAGAAGTTGAAGAAGAACCGATAAAGAACTCAAAGACAACGTTCCAGGAATACAAAGGTAAAAACATGAAGTTTGTGCACGAAACGAATATGGTCCAAGAAGAAGATATGATCGGTAAGCAATCGAATGATGAATTCAAAAGGAGAAAGAACTTCAGGACAAGGCTAAGAACAAATCTACAAGTGGAGTAAAACCCACTAGTGGACATGACTCTGATACACGGACATGCTTTAGATGCAATACCATTGGTCATATTGCTCAAAAGTGTCTAAATCTAAAGCCTTTGTTTTACGAAGAAAAAATGTTTAAAAAGATGAAAAACAAAAGCAACCAGAGATTGTGAACCCAAAAAATTAATCTATTTCTGAAATAAAAGCCAAAAATGAATCAAAGTTTGAAAATTCTGTTTTTGAAAAAGGAGAAACTTCAAAGTTAAACAAAAACGATGATTCACGGTTTTATGTCAAGAAGCAAGATACATGTCACAATCTTGGATTGCGAAAAAGAAGTCCCCTGAGAAAGGAAAGTCTGTTGCTAATAATACTAAAAATGTCAAATCAAATGAAGCAATCATTAAAAATGATATTTCAAAGTTGAAAAATGATTTTCTAAAACAGACAGAAAAAGAAAAGGTCGAAAAAGTTTCAAAATTAACATTGGACGAAATGTTTGATGGAAATTTTGATTATGATGATGGATTTGAAAGTGAATATGATAAGCTTTATGATATAAAGTCCAAGACCAAAAAGGCTTGGGTCTCTCTTTTCAAATAGTTTTTCATGTGCAGGAGTTCCAAGATCCACCCGATCAAAGGTTGATACAGGATTATGGAAGCTCCAAATCGTTTTAACTTATCCAGAAATGTCATATCTTTGTCATTTTAAGGGGGAGTAGTTAAGAAGAAAAGTTTTTGAAATTACAAGTGGTTGTTAAAAGGAAAAATTTTATATGAAAATCCACACCGTTGAACAGAAAAACTGATTTCAAGTTCTTACAAGTTTAAACTACTTTTACAAGTGGTAAATGAGTTTAATGATTGTTTGTTAAACAATTGCAGATACATGATTGAGAAAAAGGATCGGATGACGAGTTCTCGGGATCCGCATTGGTTTGTTACATTTTTAGAAGAATTTCTTTAAATCTAAAATCCAAAAATATGTTTTTGATTTTAGGGGGAGTAAGAAAACTTAAAAAAAATTGTTGAAAAATAAAAAAACATATGAAAAGGTTGAAAATTCAAAAAACATTGAAAAAATTCAAAAAGTATAAAAACATCAAAAAAGACAGAAAGAATTTTGTTGTCACAAAAAGGAAATGATAGTACATCAGTGGACTATCACAGTATGCTAAAGATTTGTAAAGTTTAAAGTGATAAACAAGTCTTACTGTGGATATGTCGATAGGCTTTACACGTTCAGTAGATTTTTTCCGGGATATAAACTAAATTTTACAACTGTTTAATCTCGTGGTTTAACACATCTTGGATATATGGACTTAGTAGTCTGAAATTTCGATTGAAGGGTTGCCTGATTCTGAGATACGAGGTCTTTATAGAAAGTTGATATCTGGGTATTATACAAGTTCTTCTGATTTTGCGGAAGTAATAGCCTAGAACTTCTATAATACTTTATGTTTAAAACCCCTAAACTGCATGCAAACTTGAAAAGTATCGAAAGATCTAATCATTTGCAGTGCTGAAAAGATTCCTTAAATGGAACACACCTTAAAGACGAGCCTTAATCTCTTTGTCTGTATGGTAGTACTAACCTGAGCTCTCAAGGTCTCGCATGACCCAGATACATATATCAATTACGCTATACTTATCTGTAAGATGAAATCTAGGGAATCTGGATTCGGGAGTATATTCAAGAAGTGGGAAACACAGTTAAGTCAAGTTTCATAAATCATATCCTTAACATATCTTGGAACAGTTGAGAAATGTGGTAAAGTTTAAGTGGACAAACATATCGACAATCTAGGTAAACGAGTTTAAAGTGAAAGTCATTTAAAGGTCAACGGTACTGGTGATATGTCTCAAACAATTGATATGATCCTTAGACACAAATTCACAAAAATATGTGTGTAAATATGTTTGTACCTAGTTTACTTTACTTGTTAAAAGTTCTGTAAATACTTTACTTACTCTTTAAAATCCAAAAAGATTTTTAACGAGCCAATGTCGGAGAACGGATCATCGAAGTCTGGTATGAAAAAGTCATTAATTTGAAACTTTAAAATTGACAAAAACATCAGTTGTTCACAACGGGTTTAACCAAGGTCATTAACTTGGACTTGGTAGACAAAATTGGTTAATCAAGGTCATTAACTTGGACTTGGTCAACTAAGTGGATTTTAATAATTGAAAATCATGAGAATGGTCAAGGTCTTAAATGTTAAAAGTAATTCAAGGTCATTAACTTGAACTTGAATAACTAAAAAATTTTAAAATAAAGACACGTTCTTACAAGTAAATTTGAAACGTTTACTAGTATGCTTAAGAACTTTGGAACAGGAAGCAAAGTTTTAGGAAGAGCAGGATGAAATATGATTTATAGTAAAACTCAAAGCAAGGGGGAGCATAGCTCGCAGCTTAGGAGGAGCTTGGATCTTAAAGTTTTATTCAAGGAAAAAGATAAAGACTCAGGAGCCTAATCAAGTCTAATGGCTATGGGGCATTCAAGAAAAGACTATGACACAGACGTTATCCAAGAGGAAGATGTCAAGCGGAGTCTGTTTTGTGCATATATCAAAAGGATGTCTACATCAAGATGACTACGGCAACATCCAAGGGGGAGTCTATTGGTGCATATGTAACATCCGTCAAAAAACGGATTTACCAAACCCGCTCCGTTTATCAACCGAACAGTCAGTCAAAATTTTCGTTTCGAATTAAATGTCCAAAACATTTTTAAACGATCCGTAATCAATTATTATACGCGAATATATATTTAGTTTTTGAAAAACCGTCAAAAATCGCAAAATAAAAATAAAATACATCTGCCGGGTTTCGAACCCGGGTCTGTACCGAGTCACCTAGTGACTTAACATCTCTCACACAAACCACTGCGCCGCTTGATCTGTTTGTTATATATTGCAATCATTTAATTGATAAAATAATGTTACGAATTCAAAATCGGCGCCCAAACGATTCAGTCGTCGGAATCCCGGTAAATTAGCGAGCTTTAACACCGATTTACGTTATAACGTAAACCTTTAATCACATATCGGTTATAACTGATGTTTGAAGTCCGCGACACTTTTCAAAACCGCCGGAAAATTTAAATAACGAACACAGTCCAAAATCAGACCAAATACATTTCGATTATTCCCTATAAATTCAACCACAATCGTCTGCAAACCTTTTCGCTAAAAATCACATCTTTTCACGGCGTAATTCCACTCGCCGGAATTTCCCTGTTCGTCGCCGGAAAACCGGTTTCCCCATTGCCGAGCTTTTCTGGACCTCTGAAGCTTATACCGGTGATACCCTTACCTTTTCCAAACTTTTCGGAGACTAGCTGCTACAAGGAACACGTCGCCGGAGGTGAATTCTGTCGCCGGAGTTCTGCCGGAAAACAGAGAGTCTTGTCGGTATATTTCTCCGCCCAGTTTCTTTTCCTTTTCACTTTTATCTTATCTTAATCGACGGTAAAACACTAATAAAACTGATAAAAATCTCGAACCAGTCAGACTTCATCTCTGGTTATTTTTTTTCAGTGAAGAAGACGATGTCTTCCATATCATATAAGTATATTATAAATCATGATATTAATCGGGTTAGACACACAGTCCAGCGGTGGACTGTGTGCACATAAGACGTTAATTATACAAAGGTCTCGAGTTCGAATCCCGTCTCACACACGCTGCCTTAATAAAATCCATTTTTTTTGTTTACTGAACCGGATCGCCACAGATATATGTTAAAAATATTGTTAACCGGTAAAATAACCAAGTTAGACACACAGTCCAGTGGTGGACTGTGTGTTTGTTTATAGCACAGGTCACGAGTTCGAGTCCGGTCTTCAACACCGACTCGGACAATTATCTTTTCTTTTAAATAAGGCAGAAAAGGAAATATCTATTTTGTATTTAAGTATAATAAAAACCGAATATTATAACATGTTGAACACACAGTCCAGCGGTGGACTGTGTGTTAGATTAACCCACAGGTCCCGGGTTCGAGACCTGTGGTGTGCATGACCGTTTCGCCTTAAACTGTTTTTAAAATAAAAATGATTTTCTGTTTAAATTCTAATTAATGTATATATATAATTAAAATCGGATATATAACGGGTTAGACACGTAGCTCAGTTGGTAGAGCTGCGTGCACGCGTACGGGAGGTCTCGGGTTCGAGCCTCACCGAGCGCACAACAATATTCCGCAAACCGGTCAACGACCAGTCAAAGTCAACAAGTCAAGGTCAACTGTAGCAGAAAAAAAATAAATATTTTTATTATTTTTATTTTTAAAAATCAATTATAAATACTTAAAAATAACATTTTTAAGATTAGAAAATAGCTTCAAACTCACAAAAATACACCCAACAATCCTACTAAAATAGTTTAATAAAATCCGTTTACTCACCAAACCATAATGCGATTTATCTAGGTTAAATCTCACTCGTGGCTAAAACCACTTCGCGTGCATTCATCATCATCAACCGAACGCACCCACGGTGAGTGAATCTTACAATTCCCCCTTTTAAATTACACGTTTTGGGGTGTGTCATGTGTTATGAATTAATTAATTTATTTATTTAAATTTGTGCCATACCACATCATGACTTAATCTTAGATTGATTTATTGTTGTGATTTATTTATATTCCGTTTGTCAAATTACATGAAACTCATACATTAAGCCCATCAGTTCCTCGTGGGAAACGAGTAGAACATCGCGTGCTTCAATTCAAATTCATTATTGTTCATGTGTGTTTTCATTGAGTTTATATTGTTTGTAGTTGTGTTATTCATATTATCATGTTTATGCAATTCATTCATCAGGCCCCTCAGTTCCTCGTGAGAGACGAGTTGAGCATCGCGTGCCTTTAATTGTTTCCATTATTATTCATGAGTGTTTCATTTAACATCTTATGATTGTTGATCAAGTTACATCTAATTTTACTCATGTTTGGTTGTGCACATATTTCATAATCAATTTAAATAAATTGCTCAAATGTTTTCCATAGGATTCACTCGCCAACATTATGTTGATCCAAAAAAACCTTTTTACACATGATACAGGTGAACAGGTTGAAGCAAAGATAGCATAGGATATGCCTTAGAAGAGAACAAAGGAGTTAGATTGTTAGTTAGATCATGTTGTAGCAATCATTGTAAACTTTCATTTAATTTGTATTAATGAATATGAAACATTTAATAAATGTCATGAGCTTTGATGATAACCCAATCATGCCCCGATCACCTTATCCGCTGCGGGTCGGGGTGTGACAGATTGGTATCAGAGCCATGACTATAGGGATATAGGATAGGTTATTAGACCCTTAGAGCCTATACTATAGTCTGCCTAAAATTTTAAATTGATTAAGTGGTTACATACAAACTTGTGATATTTATTTGTTTCATATTTGTTTACATTTCAGTCAAACATACATGCTCATATACATATTCATTATACATATATACATATTCATTATACATATATCGATGTTCATGTGTTCAATTTATTTTCATATTCTCATTATCCAAAGATTTTATGCAATTTTCAATTCTCATCAAAGTAAGTTCTGCGACGGGCATGTAGTAACTGGAAGGGTACAAGTACCGGTAGTCGGAACGTCCTGTCTAGGCTGGCATTCGTATAAATCCAATATAACGGACCAGTTTGCCTACCTGGGGACCAACGATGAGAGTACGAAGGACCTATTAGGCCAAAGCATGCCACACCAAACGTCGTTCGAACTAACCCTACTTTGAGGTGTCACCGTGTCTACACCTGGACACATTCCGAACATCACATGTTGTATACATATTTCTCGATTTTCACCGGGTTTTGTGTACGCAACCAGGCAGAAACCGTGCGAACCATATGAAAAACCGGTAATTCATGGGGCCCACATGATTACATAAGGTAAAGTATGGCGGCATGACGGGCCTAACAGCGAGCAAAGCCAAAGACATCCTATGGATGTAGTATTTTTGTATAATTATTTTATGAATGTTCATCCCTAATGCGACCCATGATCTCAAAAGCATCCAACTCATACCCTTGTCATGTATTCATTGTAGATGTCTTCTAACCTCGCCCGTAGGAAGACGAGAGCAAGAAAAGCCCGCGATCGCATGGCTGCCTTAATCGCTCAACAAATGGCTGCCGTAATACCCAACATTGTAATCCAAGTTCAACAAGCACTTACCAATAATCCTGTCAATCAAGCAAACCAAAACATTTTCAACTCTTCCCCAAACACCACTAAATGCACCTACAAGCATTTCAAATCATGCGACCCTCCGAAATATAAAGGGACTGAAGGTGTCACCGCACTCCTCCATTGGTTTGAAGAAATGGAGAATACTTTTCTGAATTGCGATTGCCCTGATGATCGCAAAGTGCGTTATGCTACCGGTCGACTATATGGGATAGCACTTACTTGGTGGAACACAGAGAAGGCCAAACGAGGTGTGGAAGATGCTATGTCCTTATCTTAGAACGAATTGAAGGAAATCATGACCAGACGATTTTGTCCAAGGAGCGAAATCAAGAAGCTAGAAGATGAATTTTACTCATTGAAGCAAGTGGAAGGAGACCACACCACCTACAACAAAAGGTTCCTCGAATTACATCAAATGGTTCCCAACATGTTTACTCCCCTCTACCGTTTGATCGAGCACTACATTCGTGGTCTTCCGTCAAAGATTCAAGACCCTGTGATAAGTACCAAGCCTGCAACTTTGGAAGCAGCAATGGAGCTAGCAATAGAGCTCACCGAGAACCGAATCCGAAACAAAGACTTCGAGGAGGAGAAGAAGAAGGATAAAGAATCGACTGAAACCTCCGAATCCCCTTCTCAAACCGAATCCCCTTCTCAACCCGAATCCCCTTCTCAACCCAAACCTAAGAGAAGAAGAGTCGGGCGACTTTTCGCTGCCACCCAACGAAATCAACCAGTTTTTCACGCTATACCCATCCGAGCTGTCCCAATCACCCAAGTGGCACCCAACTCAGCTTACCCAAATAAGAAACCATATCTTGGACCTCACCCTCGATGCAACAACTGTTTTTATCACCATCCCTTTACTTTACCTTGCCGGCTATGTACAACTTGTGGACGTTATGGTCATTTGAGCAATGTTTGTCGCACCTTTCAAGACCAAACCTTTTCCCCTACTCAAAACATGGCCCAAACTTATCACCAACCCCAACACCCCATGTTCCCATATGCTCGAGCTTGCTTCAATTGTGGCGACCCTACCCACTTTAGAAACACATGCCCTCAATTGGTAAACGTTATCAACACTCAAGCCCAATCAAACCCAGTTAACCAAGTAAACCAAGAAAACCCAACCACTATGCCACCAGCAAGAGGAAGAGTCTTCAATATCAACGCCAACCCTGTCGAAGATAATGACGGCCCAAACGAAGATACTCAGCTAGTCCTTTTCGCCGAAGATCCAGATTCAACTCCTGTTGTTTAGTCTTATGTTTTCTTTATCACATGTGTAGACTGTTAGAGTAATTATGGTATATTATATATATTGTTTTCAGTATACGATTTTGCCGAGGCCGTGGCTCCCCATCCATCGAGGTTGAGTTGGATCCCCATTTTATTATGTGGTTGATCTTGGTGTGCCCGCACGATCGGCTCCGTTTGTTGAGCCTTGATCGGTTACGTAATATTACATTTCAATACATGCAATACGCTCGGCTCCGTTTGATTGAGCCTTGAGTGCACAGTTCAATTTACATTTCAAGTTCATGCAATACGCTCGGCTCCGTTTGATTGAGCCTTGAGTGCACAGTTCAATTTACATTTCAAGTTCATGCAATACGTTCGGCTCCGTTTGATTGAGCCTTGAGCGCACATACAATTTCATTATCAGTATCTTGTGGTTGTGGTGTTTGTAGTAGAGTCGCATCGAACTAACCATAACTCTCGGATAAAGTCAACGAAAATTTGACAAGGATATGGTGGATACGCCGATGGTACTTCCTATATATAAGTATTCTTGTCAAATGATCGGAGGCATTATCAGGCGGTTATGAGAGGTTCCATGCATAGGCTGTTTGTGTGGTTAAGTTATTCATATTCAGTACATGCAATATGTTCGGCTCCGTTTGATTGAGCCTTGAGCACACAATTTCAATTTCAGTACATTCAATATGTTCGGCTCCGTTTGATTGAGCCTTGAGCACACAATTTCAATTTCAGTACATTCAATATGTTCGGCTCCGTTTGATTGAGCCTTGAGCACACAATTTCAATTTCAGTACATTCAATACGTTCGGCTCCGTTTGATTGAGCCTTGAGCGCACATCCATTTTATTTTCAGTACATGCAATACGATCGGCTCCGTTCGATTGAGCCTTGATCGCACAGATATATTTCATTTCAGTAATTTATGTTTGTTGTATTGATTGTAGAGTTATAGGACTAATCATAATTCACTGTTAAAACCAATGAAAATTTGACAAGAATATGGTGGATACGCCGCTGGTACTTCCTATATATAAGTATTCTTGTCAAAGGATCAGAGGCATTAACGGATGGTTATGAGAAGTTCTATGTAGGATTTATTAGTTTCTTGGTAACCAATCATAACTTGTGGATAAAACTAATGAAAATTTGGCAAGAATATGGTGGATACGCCGCCGGTACTTCCTATATATAAGTATTCTTGCCAAAGGATCAGAGGCATTATCAGGCGGTTATGAGAAGTTCCAGGTAGGATTTATTTTTGCCTTGGTTGGAATTTGTGATACATTTATATCATCATGTTATTTAAAGAGATTGGATTGTGTTCCATTTCTACATAAATTAACCTCTCCATCATAACAAACGAGAGAGGAACTTCCATCGTTCAAACATAGATGTTATCAGAATGTGGATTCAAATATTTACTGTTGTGTTTATTCATGTTCAAATATTCGCTGATGTGTCTATTCATGTTCGAATATTTGCTGTTGTGTTTATTCATGTTCAAATATTTGCTGATGTGTTCATTCATGTTCGAATATTTGCTGTTATGTTTATGTTCAAATATTTGCTGATGTGTTCATTCATGTTTGGATATCAGCTGTTGTGTTTTTATTTATGTTCCATGTAGATTGTAGTGTTAGAAGTTTTGCCTTAGGATATAACCATATTTTTCCCAAACGTATCTAAACTCTTATGCATGATATCATTTTTAGCGAATCATTCCTGTTTATCAATATTCATACAGTAGGCAACAAAAAGCGATTCCTAAATAAGGTACTTAACCTTTCCAAGGAACGTTACCGCCTCGAACAAAAACGTAAGCCCTCATTTTTCTGAGCATACAACTGTCAAAACAAAACATCATCATTCTTATAGTCAAAATATATCATTAATTAAATTTCGGGACGAAATTTCTAAAAAGCAGGGGATACTGTAACATCCGTCAAAAAACGGATTTACCAAACCCGCTCCGTTTATCAACCGAACAGTCAGTCAAAATTTTCGTTTCGAATTAAATGTCCAAAACATTTTTAAACGATCCGTAATCAATTATTATACGCGAATATATATTTAGTTTTTGAAAAACCGTCAAAAATCGCAAAATAAAAATAAAATACATCTGCCGGGTTTCGAACCCGGGTCTGTACCGAGTCACCTAGTGACTTAACATCTCTCACACAAACCACTGCGCCGCTTGATCTGTTTGTTATATATTGCAATCATTTAATTGATAAAATAATGTTACGAATTCAAAATCGGCGCCCAAACGATTCAGTCGTCGGAATCCCGGTAAATTAGCGAGCTTTAACACCGATTTACGTTATAACGTAAACCTTTAATCACATATCGGTTATAACTGATGTTTGAAGTCCGCGACACTTTTCAAAACCGCCGGAAAATTTAAATAACGAACACAGTCCAAAATCAGACCAAATACATTTCGATTATTCCCTATAAATTCAACCACAATCGTCTGCAAACCTTTTCGCTAAAAATCACATCTTTTCACGGCGTAATTCCACTCGCCGGAATTTCCCTGTTCGTCGCCGGAAAACCGGTTTCCCCATTGCCGAGCTTTTCTGGACCTCTGAAGCTTATACCGGTGATACCCTTACCTTTTCCAAACTTTTCGGAGACTAGCTGCTACAAGGAACACGTCGCCGGAGGTGAATTCTGTCGCCGGAGTTCTGCCGGAAAACAGAGAGTCTTGTCGGTATATTTCTCCGCCCAGTTTCTTTTCCTTTTCACTTTTATCTTATCTTAATCGACGGTAAAACACTAATAAAACTGATAAAAATCTCGAACCAGTCAGACTTCATCTCTGGTTATTTTTTTTCAGTGAAGAAGACGATGTCTTCCATATCATATAAGTATATTATAAATCATGATATTAATCGGGTTAGACACACAGTCCAGCGGTGGACTGTGTGCACATAAGACGTTAATTATACAAAGGTCTCGAGTTCGAATCCCGTCTCACACACGCTGCCTTAATAAAATCCATTTTTTTTGTTTACTGAACCGGATCGCCACAGATATATGTTAAAAATATTGTTAACCGGTAAAATAACCAAGTTAGACACACAGTCCAGTGGTGGACTGTGTGTTTGTTTATAGCACAGGTCACGAGTTCGAGTCCGGTCTTCAACACCGACTCGGACAATTATCTTTTCTTTTAAATAAGGCAGAAAAGGAAATATCTATTTTGTATTTAAGTATAATAAAAACCGAATATTATAACATGTTGAACACACAGTCCAGCGGTGGACTGTGTGTTAGATTAACCCACAGGTCCCGGGTTCGAGACCTGTGGTGTGCATGACCGTTTCGCCTTAAACTGTTTTTAAAATAAAAATGATTTTCTGTTTAAATTCTAATTAATGTATATATATAATTAAAATCGGATATATAACGGGTTAGACACGTAGCTCAGTTGGTAGAGCTGCGTGCACGCGTACGGGAGGTCTCGGGTTCGAGCCTCACCGAGCGCACAACAATATTCCGCAAACCGGTCAACGACCAGTCAAAGTCAACAAGTCAAGGTCAACTGTAGCAGAAAAAAAATAAATATTTTTATTATTTTTATTTTTAAAAATCAATTATAAATACTTAAAAATAACATTTTTAAGATTAGAAAATAGCTTCAAACTCACAAAAATACACCCAACAATCCTACTAAAATAGTTTAATAAAATCCGTTTACTCACCAAACCATAATGCGATTTATCTAGGTTAAATCTCACTCGTGGCTAAAACCACTTCGCGTGCATTCATCATCATCAACCGAACGCACCCACGGTGAGTGAATCTTACAATTCCCCCTTTTAAATTACACGTTTTGGGGTGTGTCATGTGTTATGAATTAATTAATTTATTTATTTAAATTTGTGCCATACCACATCATGACTTAATCTTAGATTGATTTATTGTTGTGATTTATTTATATTCCGTTTGTCAAATTACATGAAACTCATACATTAAGCCCATCAGTTCCTCGTGGGAAACGAGTAGAACATCGCGTGCTTCAATTCAAATTCATTATTGTTCATGTGTGTTTTCATTGAGTTTATATTGTTTGTAGTTGTGTTTATTCATATTATCATGTTTATGCAATTCATTCATCAGGCCCCTCAGTTCCTCGTGAGAGACGAGTTGAGCATCGCGTGCCTTTAATTGTTTCCATTATTATTCATGAGTGTTTCATTTAACATCTTATGATTGTTGATCAAGTTACATCTAATTTTACTCATGTTTGGTTGTGCACATATTTCATAATCAATTTAAATAAATTGCTCAAATGTTTTCCATAGGATTCACTCGCCAACATTATGTTGATCCAAAAAAACCTTTTTACACATGATACAGGTGAACAGGTTGAAGCAAAGATAGCATAGGATATGCCTTAGAAGAGAACAAAGGAGTTAGATTGTTAGTTAGATCATGTTGTAGCAATCATTGTAAACTTTCATTTAATTTGTATTAATGAATATGAAACATTTAATAAATGTCATGAGCTTTGATGATAACCCAATCATGCCCCGATCACCTTATCCGCTGCGGGTCGGGGTGTGACAGCATATGTCTGTTGTCTTCGTCATTAACATCATTATGTATCAAGTCTGAGCGAATAAGGCTTAATGTGTTAGAAGTGAGGCGTATTTATGTATGTAATAGGACAAGTTCGCTGGTAATGGTGCTTGGAAGGTCAAGTACGGCCGAACTTGACCTTAGTCAAGTTTGGGCGAACTTACATTCTCAACCAGCAAACTTGTTTGAGAGTTTGTAGCCAAGTTCGCTTGAAGATGGACTTGGGAAGTCAAGTTCGACCGAACTTGACTAGGTCGAGTTCGGGCAAACATATACTCTTTATCTAGCGAACTTGCACATCTATAAATAGGTGCCTTGGGTTTTTCATTTGTAAGAGTTAGAGATTTCGGCACAGAGACAGCAAAGCTCTGTCGGATCTGGTTCTCGAATGTATATGACTTTAGATCAATGAAAACAACGTTTAAATGAGTAATTCTTGTTATTTGATTAACATGTCATTAGTTTCCGCCTAATTGGACATTAGATAACAAATTTAGGTTCCCGTGCTGTTCGTGGACATTCCTACACAGAGAAAAGGTGATGCATGGTTATTCAACTATCAAGACTTGTGGAAATCATTTGATTTGCTTGAAGAACCATCCAATGAAGAAATTGCAACGTTATATTACCTTTATCAATCAACAAATCAAGAGCAAATCGTTAGACCGATTGTGGTTAATAAACCCACGTTGGGATCATATTCTTTTGATGCTAGTTTAAGTAATAGCGGTGGTCAAGATATTCAAACAAATCAAGTGGCACCGACTACAGAACCGGTCAATACTACAGTGAACCCTAATCTTTCTGAAGCACAGAGTTCAGACTCGGACGAGGCTCCAACATTCGATGCCGATGGAGATTCTTCTTCAGATGAAGAAGCAGAGCAGATTACAAGTTTATTGAATGAATCTGCAAGCCTGAGTAGTGCTCCTGAAGTTGAAGTAGTGGTAGATCAACATATCACAAATTAAGAGAATACTGTGGTTGTTCCAGGCGAAGTGATGCCAAGATCATATTCTTATCATCCGTCAAATTCTATAATAGGCGAGTTACAAGCTGGTGTGAGAACACGGAGTCAAATAAACAAAGCTTTGAGCTGTTTCTATACTCGTGTTGCTCCAATTCAAGAGTATTGCTACTATTCATGTTTTATATCCCAGATGGAGCAAAAAGTGTTTCTGAAGCTCTAGGCGATGAAAACTGGGTACAAGCAATGCAAGAGGAACTGTTACAGTTTGAGAAGTTAGGAGTGTGGAAGCTTGTAGACCTACCTGAAAATCAGAAAGCGATTGATACGAAATGGGTCTTTAAATGCAAGCAAGACGATTGAGGGGTGATAGTACGAAACAAAGCTCGGCTTGTTGTCAAGGGATTTCACCAGAGGGGATAGACTACACAGAAATCTACACACAGTAGCTCGCTTAGAATCTATTCGAATATTTCTTGCTTTTGCAGCATGGAAGGGATTTAAAGTCTATCAGTTGGATGTCAAATCAAGTTTTCTATACGGAAAATTACGAGAGAAGGTGTACGTCGGACAACCACCGGGTTTGTCGATCCACTTAACAAAAAGAAAACATATCTTCTTGATAAAGCTCTTTACGGTTTACACCAAGCCCCGAGAGCTTGGTACGAGACGTTATCGCAACATCTCGTGGGAAACGACTTTGTCAGAGGAACTGTGGATAGTACTCTCTTCACTTCACCAGAGAAGTTGGTAATCATCTAATTATCGTTCAAGTCTATGTGGACAACATCATCTTTGGATCAACGAATGATAGTCTTTTCAAGGAGTTTGAGGGCATCATGAAGAAGAAATTCGAAATGTCTTCCATGGGCGAAATGAAATTCTTCCTCGGATTGCAAGTAGATGAACTTCTTGACGGTATTTTTATTCATCAGACCAAGTATGTGCATGACATCTTGAAGAAGTTTGATATGGAAAGCTTGAAGGCGTTATCTACTCCTCTTGCTCTTAATCATGGGATTTGCATTGACGAAACTGGAAACAAAGTTGATGAGACGCTCTACAGATCAATGATAGGATCGTTGATGTATCTGACAGCATCGCGCCCAGATATCATGTATTCTACCTGCCTATGCGCCAGATATAAGTCAAGCCCGAGAATTTCACACATGCAGATCGTGAAGCGAATCTTCAGATACTTGAGGGGATGCCCAAGCACCGGCTTGTGGTACCCGAAGAATGATAATTTTGATCTTACAGGATATGCTGATTCTTATTTTGGTGTAGATAAGTTTAATCAAAATCAACTACAGCGGGATGCCAGTTCTTCGGAACAAGAATGGTAACCTGGCAGTGTAAGGAACAGACTACGGTCGCTCTCTCTACCTGTGAAGCTGAGTATATCTCGGCCTTCAGCTGTTGTTCACAGATTCTGTGGATACAACAGCAGATGAGAGACTATGGTCTGCAATTTCTCGACACTCCGCTGTATGTTGATAATAAGGCAGCCATTGATATAACTAAAAATCCGGTTCATCACTCACGCACAAAACACATTGAAATTCATTATCACTTCATTCATGAATGCTACAAAAAGAAGTTGGTACGAATAGAAAAAATCCACACCGATGAACAAAAGGCTGATTTTTATACCAAACCATTTTCTTTATCACGGTTTAAATACTTGTTAAGAATTAATGGTATGAAAAATTTGCTGACAGGTGCGGACGCTGAGGTTGAATACGGATCGGACGACGAGTTCACGTGATCCACATTGGTTTGTCTATATCTTTCTAGTTTAGAATTTTATTAAAAACTAAAATACAAAAAGATGTTTTTGATTTTAGGTAGAGAAATGTTAGAGAAAATACAAAACATTTGAAAATTTTAAAAATTCAAAAACATTTGAAAAATGCAAAAAGTACAAAATCATTGAAAAAGACAAAAAGAATTCAGTGTCACAAAAAGGAAATGATAGTACATCAGTGGACTATCACAGTATGCTAAAGAAATGGAAATTTTAAAAGTGATAAACAAGTCTTACTATGGATTTGTCGATAGGCTTAACACGTTCAGTAAACTGTTTTCGAGATATAAACTAAATTTTACAACTGCTTAATCTTGTGGATTAACATATCTTGGATATATGGACTTAGTACTCCGAAATTTCGCTTAAGAGATTGCCTGATTATGAGATAAGAGGTCTTTAGAGATAGTTGATATCTGGGATATTATACAAGTTCTTCTGATTTTGCGGAAGCAATAGCCTAGAACTTCTATAATACTTTCACAATAAACCTTTAAGCTGCATGCAATCTTGAAAAGTATCGAAAGATCTAATCATTTGCAGTGCTGAAAAGATTCCTTAAATGGAACACACCTTGAAGTCGAGCCTTCATCTCTTTGTCTGTACGGTAGTACTAACCTGAGCTCTCAAGGTCTCGCAAAGCCCAGATAAAGATATAATCACGCTATATTCACCTGTAAGATGAAATCTAGGGAATTTTGATGCGGGAGTATATTCAAGAAGTGGGAACCGCAGATAAGTCAAGTTTCATAAATCATGTCTTAACATATCTTGAAACAGTTGAGAAACGTGGTAAAGTTTGAGTGGACAAACATATCGACAATCTAGGTAAATGAGTTTAAAACTTAAAGTCATCTAAATGTCAACGGTACTGGTGATATGTCTCAATTAACTGATATGATCCTTAGACACGAATTCACAAAAATATATCTGTAAATATGTTTGTACATATTTTACTTTGTTCTGTACATAGTTTATCAGCTTTACAGATTAAAACCAAAAAAGATTTTTAGTGTGTTTTAGCATAAACTTACAAAAATACAAAAAAAAATTGTTTCTACATTGTTTTCAGCAAACCAATGTTGGAGAACGGGTCTTCGAAGTCTGGTAAGGTGCTAGAACTGGTGGGAATCTCTTTCACAACAGGCTGGGAGCTAATCTGTAAAATCTGAAAAACCAAAACGATAAAAAGTTCATTAATTTGAAACTTTGATTTTGAAAATATCAACAGTTTGTTCGTAACAGGTCAAACCAAGGTCATTAACTTGGACTCGGTAGACAAATCGGTTAACCAAGGTCATTAGCTTGGACTTGGTCAACTGAGTGGATTTTCATAATTGGTAAAAGTTGGAAAGTTTAGGGGTTAAATTGTAAAATTTAAAAAAAAAGTTTATTTTTGAGTTTGGCAAGTTTGGCCGAACTTGCTAAACTGAATCAAGTTTAACAATTAAGAAAGTTCGACCGAACTTGTGATCTGATGGCTGGTTTGTTTAAAAGGTAAGTTCGCCCGAACATGTGAATGGGCTTCTTTAGTGGGCTTGCAAGTTCGCCCGGACTTGCCAAGGTATAAATACCTAAGCAAGTTCGGCCGAACTCATTTCTTCAAAACCAAGTCATTGAGCGAACTTATCATTCTAGAGCGATTGTGCGAAATTGGTTTGATTATACCGTTATACTGCCCAAATTTCATTTGATTTTGGTGATTTGCACACCACTATCAAGGGCTGAGGTAAATAATTGTAATTTAAACCATTATTTGGACATGAATCAAGATTCTTTGAACTGAAAACTTATCAAAACTCATAAATTTAGGAATTTGATGGTTAAATTAAACTTAAAACTGAGTTAATCGTTTAAAATCGACCATGGATTCAATTTGGATTTAGTTTAGATGATTGTCATAATGTTGAACAGGTTTTGGTTTGAAGGAGATGACAAGTTCGGCCGAATTTGTTATCAAGTTCGACCGGACTTGTTAATCAACCTGAATAAAAATGATCAAAACAGAAGTTCGACCGAACTTCTAGAAAAAAAAACTGAATTGAAATTGTTTTGGAAGTTCGCCCGAACTTAGTGTTTAAGTGTTCGAAATTTGGTAATATAAGTTCACCCAACTTATGAAATAAGTAATGAACATGTTTGTAATACATGTTCGGGCGAACTTGACAGATTCAGAATGTTTTAAAACACACATCAAGTTCGCCAGAACTTGATGAAAATGTTGAAAAATTGTAACCTTTTCTCGTAAAGCGTGCTAATTGTTTTGCGTCGTTTTTCAGGCTCAAGAACAAGCAAGGGTGATTTCTATGGATTTCTCGAAATTCCACAACACTTGTATTACGCTTGACAAGACGATATGTCCATCGCTTAAAGAATACGAGAGTATATTGAAGTTTCTTAAAGAATGTCCAATACATAAAGCGATTACTGAGCGCATAGTGTCTTACAGATCTCATACGTGTCATTTTTGGAAGAATGCAAGTCTAAGCGACGACAAAAAGACTATTATCTCATCAGTACAAGTCGGGAATGAAGTCAAACCAATCACTGTTACTGAAGATGATATTCGACGGATTCTACAGTTTAATGATGACAAAGATGATCTGATATATCTTGAAGAAAAGATGGTTCGAGGCTGTTTCTATCGAATGGGTTACAAGGGGAGCGTGAATAAGCCGACATTAAAAAAAGGGGAAGTGCCTAACCCCTACAAGCTCCTGATGCATGCAATTATTCATACTTTCAGTCACCGCAAGGCAGGTCTAGACGATGTTAAAGACTACTTGGCCTGTATGGCAACAAATTGATTCTAAAGAAGTCATTTAACTACTCAAAGCTTGTGTTTACACTTATGTCGAAAAACATGGATGATTCAAGGTTATGTCTTTATCCGAAGTTCGTGCAAATGCTGATAGATGAAAAATTTACAAACATCGCACGTGATCCGAATGATGTGTTATATCTAAGTCACCTCGACGATACAACTGTGAAGAAGTTGATCAAGTTTCAAAAGCAAGCGTCAGCACCTGTTGCTAAACCAGTATTTGGGGCCATCAAAGATTCAAATTATATTGCGCCGCCTGACAATAAATGGAGAAAAGACGGGAGTGATGATGAAAAAGAGTTGAACGCAAAGAAAGAGTGGTTCAAAGGTTTCAAGCCGAAAGCTCGAAGCGATTGGTTCCTAAAGGCTGAAGTTGATAAGCCTAAGAAGAAACGAGCAGCAAAGAAAGTTGAAACAATGCTTGTTGATGAAGATGAGCCAGGGAATGTTCAAGTTGAATCTGTTTCGAGTGCTGCGGTAGTTGTTGAAAGTCAAGAGATTGAAAAGTCAACACAAGATGATGTTATCTCTGCTACATCTGAATATGATGATGATTCAGATGAAACTCCTATGAAAGAACCAGAAAAATCAAAGGCTGAAATTAGAGCGGAAAAGGAGAAAGAAATGGATGTTGATTTTGATCCAAATCTCCAGAAATAATCTGATGAGGAAAGGCCGAAGAAAAGGGCTACGCGTACAAAGTCTTCAGCAACAGAAATTTCAAAGAAGACCATAGGATCTCCACAGACAAAGGGCAAGAAGAAAAAGAAATCTCAGAAACCAGTTAGTAAACGATACAAGGGTAAGCTGAAAAGTGCAGAAGTTACATAAGAACCTTCTGGCGCATAGGAGATAGGAGTAACACAAGAACCTCCTACACAAGAACCTCCTGTAGTGGTTACAAGTGAAGCTGAACGTCCAGGAGTCACACAAGAACCTCCTGTGATTATCTCATCTGAAGCTGAAAGGCAAGGAGCCACACAAGAACCCCCTGTGTCTGGTTTATTGGAAGTACCTATTATTCAGTCTCCTGTTGCTTGAACGACTTCACATTTTGAAAGTTCTACTCCAAAGAAGACTACACCACAAACTGCTACTCCAAAGTCTACTCCAGGGCCTAATCTGTTTGGTGATATGCAGAATGATCCAATAAGTCTTCAAGATCTGAATGATTTCTTTCCAGAAACGAATGTTGAACTTCTTGAAAAGCGTGTGAAGGTGTTAGTAGAAAAAGTTCAACAAAATGAAGCTGAGAAAGCAGAGTTGATAAAGAAAGTGAATCAAAGCTCAATTGAGAAAGAGATGCTGGATGATAAGGTCAAAGTGTTGGAGAATGAACGAGAATACTTCAAAGCTCTAATTGAGAGTCTGCAAGATGCAAATGAGAAGCTGCAGACAGAGATTGCTGATCTTAAGTAAATCCAAGCCCTAAATGATCGTAGATTCACAAGAATGCAGAAAGTGTTATCTAATACACTTGGGATTGATTTCATCTCTGAATATGATCGTCTGGATCGTCAGGAAGCTAAAGAAAGATCTGAAAAAGAGTTAGCTGCAAGTGGAAAAGGTAAAAGTATTGAGGGTGAAGCCCCTAAATCATCTGAAGCTGTAGAGAAGTTTGTTGATGATGTTGTTATAGCTTCTGAGTCTGATATTCCAAAGGTTGACGAATCTGTCAAGCCTTCTGATCCTATCGTTGCTTCTTAAGATAAGGACGATGAAGAAGCAGAGAAAGAGGATAAAGATGATGATGAACAGAAAGATGATTCTGAGTATGAAGATTGGAATGTTGCTGATGATGATGATGATGATCAGGGAGGAGTTGGTATTAGAATCAGTGAAGGAAAAGTTTCTGATGACGTTGATTTTTCTTCTCTAATGGACGATGAATCTAATAAGATGGATGATCAGATTCAGGGGAGTCAGGGCAGACAGGGCCATTAGATGATGTTGATATGTCGAATGTTGATAGATTTGCAAAGCTGTTGCTACCACAAAGCCTTTAATGTTGATGCTTGAACATAATGTAGAGGAAGGCGAATACGTGCATAACTATACTAAGGAAGATCTGGCCAAGTTAATTGAAGTTGATGCTGAAGATCTAGAGTTTGATTTTGAAGAAGATGTGTTGAATGTTAACACTTTTGAGCCGAATGATTATCAGTATGTAGAAGATTTGAAGCTGATGAATACAACAGAGTGATTGTTGAAGATTGGTCTTCTGATGATGACACAGATCAAACTGCGAAGTACGTCGGTCTTAATACAGATAGTTTTCCTACATTTGAGGAGATGTACAAGCAACTAGATGAAGACATGTTGAACGAAAAGATTGAGGAATCAGTTCGAGAAGGTAAAGTACCAAAGCCGATGACGAAAGAAAAGATAGCTCAAGCAAAGAAGTCTTGGTTTAAAGAAATGCCGCGTGAACGTAAGTTTCGACGTCCTCTAGCATTCTTTACTAGAGACAAAGATGTGTCTTTGGGAGATATTCTGAGTAGGGGTTGGTTCAAGGAGCTGAACGTATATGCAATCAAAGGGGAATTTGGAGTGCAATACTTCAAATATCTTGCTGATTTCAAGACTTTACCATATTGGGATGTTGAGGAGCTGGTTCAGACTGTGAATGTTACATATCAAATGAAGTACATCGATAAGTTATTATGGAAGATGATCAAGTACGAAGCGGTAAAAGGATTTAACTATTGGAAGCCATGTATTCCAGGTCGCTGAATCAAACAAACAAGAAGACGGGCGAAAAAGACATAACTTTGATAATGAAGCAACCTAGAGCCATGAGAAACATGCCGTTAATGCCGATTGAGCAAAACTTCTATCCATTGTTCAAGTGGTGGCAGATAGATTCATCTACTTATGAAGCAGTCATTGTTTTAAAGTTTGAAGAACACTTGGATATCACGAAGGAAAGGGTTGAAATACTTGGGTCTCAGGGAATGAGGGGATTATGGAGACCAATTAGGATTCTAGATTCCAATGTGGTTGGTGAACTGTTCAAGAGAAGATATTACATGCCTGTTCTATAGCAAGATTGTGTTTGAAGAACGTGAGAAGGTACAAGCTATGCAATATCAGAAAGTTGTGAATGTTTGCTATGCACGGAAGTAAATTCAGGGAAGATGTGGCAGACGCGTTGGAGGGATCTAGAAAGAGTTGAATTCCTGAAAGAGGAGAAGCGTCTCGAAGCTATACATGAGAAAAGTAGAAAGGCAAGTATTAGAAGATTTCAGTACATGAACAAAGTGCCTCCTACAGGTCAGACGCCGGATCTAAAACAAGAATGACGAAAGAAGCCTTACAAGAACTTCTTCGGTCGTGTGCGTTAATATTTATTTGAAGACAGAGTTTTTGAAGACTGATACAAGACGAAGACGATATCCAAGGAGGAGTATGTTGGTGCATAATGTGTATGTCTTAGTCTTATATCGAGTCTGTATAGAATAGAGCTGAATAGGCTAGCTGTATGAAGCATTTATGTTATATAGAGTCAAGTTCGCCCATTGTTGTCAGTTAATGACAAGTTCGGCCGAACTTGCTAAGGCAAGTTCGGCGAACTTAGGTCACCTTCTGGCGAACCTGCACTACTATAAATACCTAGCTTGCCTCACTCATTTGTAACTTTGGCATTTTGGAGGCGAAGCTCTGTCAATCTGGATTCTTGACGTTTAATCAATAAAATTGACGTTTAACTGATTAATTCTTGTCTATTGGTAAACTTGTCATAATATTTTCGCTATTATGTACAATAGATATTAAATTTAGGTTCCTAAGCGTCGAGGATTGGTCCTACACTTGTAGCTTCTGCCAATACCGTGAGATAAAATGGTTGTCTCGGTCGGAAATATTAGCTATCGGGACACCATGTCTAGCTACTATTTCGTTAGTGTAGATTTCGGCTAACTGGTCGGTTTTATAAGTGGTATGGATCAGAATAAAATGTGCGGATTGGGTCAATCTATCTACGATTACCTAAATCGCGTCATGATCACGAGGCGTTCTTGGAAGATGGGTCACCAAATCCATCATGATTTGTTCCCATTTCCACTGAGGTATCTCGTTTTGTTGTAACATTCCCAAGGGTTTTTGATATTCTTCCTTGACTCGAGCATAAGTCAAGCATTGGCTTACATATTCGGCCACGTCCTTTTTCATTCCCGGCCACCAATAAAACTCTTTAAGATTGTGGTACATCTTGTATGTATCAAGGTGAATCGAATATTTCGATTTATGAGCCTCGTCCATGATCAATTGTCTCAGCTCCGAACTTGCAGGAATCCACACTCGATTCTTGAAATACAACACCTCGTTCGTTTTCTTCACAAAACTTTTCTCATCCCTGTGCAATCCTTCACCGGGTAACTGGCTTTCCTCCAAGGCTTGCATCTGCGGGTTCTGGATTTGCTCTATCAGGCTCGTCTGCACAATCATTCCCAAGGCTCTCACTCGGAGGGGTTTAATTTGATCCTTCCTACTTAGCGCATCCGCTACCACATTAGCTTTCCCCGAGTGGTACTTTATCTCACAGTCATAATCATTCAACAACTCCACCCATCTGTGCTGCCTCATGTTCAGGTATTTTTGGTCGAAATATCTTGGAGGCTTTTGTGATCCGTATATATAGTACACTTGGTACCATATAAGTAATGTCTCCAAATCTTTAGTGCGAATATAACGGCGCCTAGTTCCAAATCATGCGTAGTGTGGTTCTTTTCGTGCACCTTCAGTTGTCTAGAAGCGTACACAATAAATTTATTCCTTTGCATAAGGACACATCCAAGCCCTTGTCGTGATGCGTCACAATATACGACAAAGTCATCATTGCCTCCGGGAAATGTCAGGATTGGGGCCTCGCATAACTTTTGTTTTAATAACTGGAAATTTGTTTCCTGATCTTCACCCCATTTGTACTTCCTGTCCTTTTGTGTCAAGGCTGTTAGGGATTGGGCAATACTAGAGAACTTCTCGATGAAGCGACGATAGTACCCTGCCAGTCCCAAGAATTGGCATATTTCTTTTGGAGATTTCGGCGCCGGCCAATTCTTGATTGCTTCTATCTTGCTGGATCCACGTGGATTCTGTCCTGATCCACCACATGTCCTAAAAATTACACAGCTTGCAACCAAAAGTCGCACTTAGACAACTTAGCGTACAGTTGCTCTGTTCGTAGTATCTCCAGGATAGCACGTAAATGATACTCATGCTCGTCCTTGCTCTTGGAATAGATCAGAATATTGTCGATGAAAACGATGATGAACTTGTCGAGGTATGGTTTACACACCCTGTTCATGAGGTCCATGAACATAGCCGGTGCGTTGGTTAACCCAAAGGGCATAACTAGGAACTCGTAGTGCCCAACGAGTTCAAAACGCGGTCTTAGGAATATCGTCCTCTTGGACCTTCACTTGATGGTAACCTGACCGAAGATCTATCTTAGAAAAATACCGGGCTCCTTGTAGCTGATCAAAAAGATCTCGATCCTTGGAAGAGGGTAATGATTCTTGATAGTGACCTTGTTCAATTCCCTGTAGTCGATGAACATTCGGAAGCTACCGTCCTTCTTCTTCACCAACAAAACTGGGGCTCCCCAGGGGGAATAACTAGGACGGATGAAACCACGGTCAAGTAACTCCTGCAGCTGCTCGATAGTTCTTGCATCTCGGGCGGTGCAAGACGATATGGAGCTTTAGCAATGGGTGTTGTTCCCGGTATTAGGTCGATGCGAAATTCGACTTGCCGATTAGGCGGTAATCCAGGAAATTCCTCCGGGAACACATCAGGGTATTCACATACTACCGGGATGTCTTCAATATGTTCTCGCTGTTCCTCGTCGTGACGCTGGCTAAAAACATATCACATCCCTGTCGTATATACTTCAATGCTTTGAGGTGTGATATGAGGTTCAGCATGGTACCTAACTTCTCTCACTGTACCATGATTGCATTCATCAGGGATAAAGGAATCTTCACAACCTTTTGTTCACACAACACTTCCGCAGATGGCTGGACAGCTAATCCATTCCTATCACAACATCAAAACTGCCCAATTCTGCGGGTAAAAGGTCATAGTAAATTGGTAACCGTTAAGGGTTATAGGGTAGTTACAAATGAGTTGATGACTAATGATCTATTTCCCGGAAGCAAGTTCGACGGTATAGGGTTGTTTTAGGTCAATAGCGGGCAGATTCAATAGTGGCAAAAAACAAAATCGAAACATAACTTCTATCAGCTCCCGTATCAAATAACACTGAAGCAAATTATCGGAAACGAGGAACGTACCTGAAACCACATTAGGATCCTGGCGTGCATCACCAGACCCCATGATAAAGGCACGACCTCGGGCTGCATTCGAGGTAGATGCTTTGTTCTGTGTCTTCCTTCCAGCTGTCTGCTGAGATAACTTTGGGCAATTATTCTTAAAATGCTCCGTACTGCCACATCCAAAGCACGTACGGGGGTAGGTAACCTGTTTGGTTGATTGTTAGGGTCACTGTTGAAAAGGTTGAGGCTTAGGGGGTTGGAAGCCGTTGTTTGGGATTTGGTTCCAGGGACATCTTACAGTTCCTGGAAAAATGCCCATCTTTATGACACTTCCAGCATATCAATCCTTGACATATACCCGAGTGGTGGAGAGTGCACTTGTTGCACTTTGGGGCCTTTCCCTTGTAGTTATCAATGTTACCCATCGGGGTAGTCATGGTCGTAGCTCTGGCTGGTAGCTCTCCCCCTCTTCGGTGCTGCTGCCCTTACGTGACTACTCTCCGGGGCTTCTCGCTTGTTCGCGGCCTGCTCTCCAGGCATCATCAGAATCTTGCGTCTCCGTGCCTGACCTGGCTACCACTCCGTGCATGGTCAGGTATTCCACTAATTTAATGAGACTCTTCACTTCTGGGGCCAGTCCCTAGATATACCTTTCGATCCTCTTGGGCTCCGGTCGGACCAAGTCTGGCAATATGCGTGCCAGTTCATTGAAGAGGTTTGTATAACCTGCATAGTCGGCACCTTGCATCTGTAGGTTCCAGAATTGTGTTCAAGCTTCTGAATTTCATGGTGGGCAGAAACTTTCCCTCATCAGTATCTTAAGATCATCCTAAGTCATAACATTAATCGCGTCCTGTCCCCGAGATTGAACAATGGTATTGCACCAATTTAAGGTGTGGTCCGTAAAGGTACAAGTTGTATACTTAACTGCGTAATCACCGGGACAATTACTTATATTAAGTACCGATTCCGACTTCTCGATCTATTTCACAAACCCATTTGGTCCTTCAGTTCCATTGAATTCCATCGGTTTGCACTCCATGAAATGCTTATATGTGCAAACCGGCCTACCATTATTTTGATTATCGTTCTGACCTACCTGTCCAGGTTGCAGATTCGGTTGCAGGTTAGCATTGATACTGGCGCTAACTTGCGCCACAATCGTGGGGATAACTGGCTGAAGCTGTTACGCTATCATTTGCGCGATTGCTGCCTCATTCATCTGTGGTGCGCGTTTCGGGGCCATTCTATTATAAACAATAGATATGTATGGATCAATGTCACATAGTCAATTGTCACACATCACACCATTTCATTACACACATAAGTTCACAACATGTATAACCACAAGCGTCATTATATATAATAATAATATCCGTCATCATACAACTGTCAAAATTTGCACATAGACTTAACCCATCAGGGCCAGTGCTTAAATGTGCTGTCAAAACATGTCACCAAAGTGACATACATAAGCCATACTCCAGAAAACACGGACTACGAAAACAACGAAACACTATGACTACATCACCACCTCGACATGGGTATAACCCAGTGCTTGGTAGGATGGCAAAATATACATCATATATGTCTATACTATAAAGAAAACCATACTAAGAACGCCACAACCAACACGGCAAACCTACAAAACCTGCCACCAGGCCTATGATAGTACTAATGCATCCATACAGCATCGCCCGAAAATGATCCTGGTGCTGATGGACATAACCCATACCCTGTTGTAATGCAATGATCGCCTGCTACAAGACGATCAAGTAATCTCCCATCGCTCTCCTATGCTGCTCGTCCTCATCCCGCGCCATCCGTAGCAGTGAAATCTGCTCAAACAAATACCCCACCAAACTACTCTCGGTGATGGGAGCAGGTGACTCCTGAGGAGGAACTGGTATGCCCCAGACAGGGGGTGTAGACTCTCTAACCGGGCGAGAAGGGCCACCTCGCTCGTAAGTGTGAAAAGGAGAAAGGTCCTTTCTAGGTGGTGTAAGGAAACGGGCAGTAAAGTGCTACTGGGTTCCTATAGGTACCGGTCTCGGACGGATAGGAGAAACTGGTGGTGTGAACACAGGTACAGTGTAAGTACCCTCTGACGAGCCGTCTGTTGGAGGCCAAAGGTGGGTATCTCATGGGAGCTAGGTGAAGATGGTAAATAAGAACTCGGGGTGGAAGGAGTATTAGGATCGGGTGGAGTCTCTGGTGTAGGTAAGCGGGGTGCAACCGGCTCCCACTCCCAATGCTCCGTAACAGGAGTAGGGCTCCGGGGGATCGGTCCTAACTGGATAGCAATGTCTGGGGTACGACTATGCTCCGAGGAGCTAGTCGGGTGGTAAGATAGAGAATGGTAGGTGCTCGAGACCTCTCCCTCATACCTAGTACGAGGTCTGGGTAGGTAAGGACCACAATAGTAACCAGAAGGATCTGGCTCGTTGCTAGATGTCAAGGGGGTATCAGTGGATCCTCCTCAGGATCGGCCTCCGTATGAGAAGTAGTCTGGCGACTCGAATGATGCGACATGATACCTGTAGAAAGAAAACCACATAAAACATTGATTCTACTGATCAAAATAACCGACACTCAACATTCCACAGATATACACATAAGCACGTATTGCACACCATTTTGATTTTAATATTTTAAAAATTATTTATGGTTGGTGACGTTAGTAGACGGATTCCCGTCCTATCTTAATGACGTTCCCAGAATTCCCAAGTATGAGAAGATAAATTATTGTGTTCCGCACCAGAATAATTTATTTGCCCCACAAGGTCGTCCTGGTAATAGCCACACTACTTGGTCTCTAGAGGTTCTCAGTGTGGGGAAGCTAAACATGGGATTATAGTCTAGGTTCTTTAGGGATACCTAATTCTCTATAACCGATGGCTCTGATACCATCTTCTATCACACCCCAACTCGCAGCGGAAGATAATTGCAGGGTGCGGCAGACACATGGTAATTCCCCATAATTTAAATACATGATATCACATAAAGAGGAAACCTCGGTTACAACATACATAAAGTATCATATTACAAACCACAAGTTCAAGTATAGTACTACGAGCACTACAGCTCTAATTCTGCTACAGTTTACTACCCAAGCCATCCACACGCACATTTCTTATTCCTGCTTAGCTTTACCTGAAATGCATGTTAGTTTTAAAAAGGGTCAGCTAACGCTACTGGTGAGTTCCACTGGTTTAGTTGTTGTGGAACAATATGTGTTAACAAGTTTGGTCATAGTCACAGATGGAATTACACGAGTACACAAGTGAAACCTTGACCGTCATAACCGCTCCGTGTCACACAGACACATCATCGCACCGGGTCGTGTCACCACAGACACTTCCCACCAACTGCATCACATGTAGTTCAATGTTCCCCTACAGTTATGCCTAACCACATAACCAGGTTAGGACGCGTGCAGTGCGACAAAATTAATATCTCTCATTTCCAAAAAAAATTTCAGTTTTCAAAAGTTTTATGCCAAATTTGAATTTTTAATCAACAATTTTAACGTATTGGGTTGCTAAAAACGTTTAAAAAATTCTCGAAAATGTTTTTTACCAGATTAGAGCTTTACACTCGTCTCGTCGATACGAATCTAACGATATATAATGTCCTGAGACGTTTTTCTGAATTTTCATGCCTTTTTTAGAAGTCTTTGTACAAGTTCGGCGAACTTGTAACAGCTTATGAAAATCAGCTACTTAACAAGTTCGGGCGAACTTGTATAAACGTTTCAGAAAATTTCACTTTGAAACAAGTTCGGGCGAACTTGTGATGTTTTCAAGAAAATTTATCCAAGTTTGGAGAACTTGTGCTTAATTTCAACAAAAACCAGTCAAGTTCGGGCGAACTTGATGAACATTCTTGAAAAACTTGTCAAGTTCGGGTGAACTTGATGAAAAATCACACAAAATGTGATAATTTCAGTCAAGTTCGGGTGAACTTGATCACAAGTTCGTTTGAAATGATGTTTTCAAACATGATTTTTTCAACTTTTCAACATGAATTCGTTTGTTTTAAGCTCTGATCTTTTCAAGGGTTTTACTATTATGGATTTAAAGTATTATATTTGAAAATCAGTCCATTTGTCCGTGTAATGTCCAAGAAAAGTCAAAATTAAGAGAAATGAGTAGAAAGTGAGATGTTCTATAACCCAATATCTTCAAATTAGGCCAATCCTGCTCGGATACTAATTGAAGGTCCGTTGTACGAATCGTTCGGGTCCTAATTTGGTAAACCTAAGGTAAACGTACGGAATCCGTTTGCATAGGCAACATTGTAGACAAGTTTGTTACTGATTAACACCGTTTCATTAATGAGTAAACGTTACAGATCCTGGAAACACTTGGACAGAGCTTCGCAGTTCAGTACACAAAATCTCTGAATCCTACAAATGAGAAATCAAAACTCCTATTTATAGGAGAACAAGTTCGCTCCAAATGTGGCATGACCAAGTTCGGGCGAACTTGTTCATGTGCATTACAAGTTCAGGCGAACTTGTCTCTCAACATACATAAACTTAACGTTTTGCTCCTAAAGACAGACTCAACGTAATACGATGGCATAGACAACAGACATATGCATCAACACCGGAACAATGAGGAAGAGCGCAGATTGGATCTGGATCTCTCGAGGAAAGAAGAGAAATGGAACTAATCAATGAAGCAAAATACAAGTCAAAGCTAGAGAAATATTACAACTGCAAGGTCAAAATCTGCACATTTAACCCAGGCGATTACGTCTTCAGAGATAACGAGGCATCAAACGCAGAAAAGCTAGGGAAGTTAGCCCCGAAGTGGGAAGGACCTTATGTTATCTACAAGGTCCTATGTAAAGGGGCGTATCAGTTGCGCACTCTGGATGAAAAAGAAGTCCCTAGGACTTGGAACGCTCAGCAATTAAGAAAGTGTTACATGTAACGAGCAAATGCTTACTCTTTTATGTAAGGCTAGAAGCCCAACACATATATCTTATATACAAGAAGTGTTGCTTATCCTACAATTGTTTTGTGAATTTTAGTTACAACATATATTACTTTGGTGTGTACATGAAAACATCGTTGACATAACGACACCCGCAATGGTCGACTCCCAAGGCTCGTCACAAACAAGTGCACAGCCGAGTTAACCACATACAAATATGTAACATCCGTCAAAAACGGATTTACCAAACCCGCTCCGTTTATCAACCGAACAGTCAGTCAAATTTTTCGTTGCGAATTAAATGCCCAAAATAATTTTAAACGATCCGTAGTCAAATATTATGCGGGGATATGTATTTAGTTTTTGAAAATCTGTCAAAAATATCAAAATAAAAATGTTTTACTTTTGCCGGGTTTCGAACTCGGGTCAATAGCCGGTTCAAACAAAGACTTATCACTTAACCGAACAACCGCTCCGCCACTTTGATTTTATGGTAATATCAGGAAACATTTAATTCAAGTATTCAAGTTCCAAAGTTTAATTCGTCAATTACCGCCCAATTAGCAGTCGTCGGAAATCCCGACGACTTGGCCGTTTAATTACGTTTTCGCCCAATTTAACCGATGACTTAACTATTACGACGGTTATAACCGACGTCTGAACCCGCGACATCAGCCATAACCGCCGGAGAACGGCTGACTACGAATATAGACCGAATTCAGACCCCATTCATCTCAATGCTACCCTATAAATACACCCACAACTCGCCAGAAACCTTTCACACTCAAATCGCACCTTTTCTCGGCGAAAAATCACTCGCCGGAAATACTTGATACTTCGCCGGAAAACCGTATCAGTAATCTCTGAGCTTTACTGAACCCCCTAAACCTTTACCGAAGTCACCCACACCCTTTGTAAGCTTTCGGAGGACTCTCTGCTGCAAGATACTGTCGCCGGAAAAAGATTGCTGTCGCCGGAGTTCTGCCGGAAAACAGAGTAAAAACCAGCCGGTACTTTTCACGCCTAATTCCTTTCCTTTTTACTTTTATCTCGTCTATAATTGATCTTAAAACACTAAAGAAACTTGAATCAACATTCGAATCCGTCAGTCGTCACTTCCGGTGAAAACCAGTGAAGAAGACGACGTTACGGTATTGGTTAAGTATAATTAAAATCAAGATAATTACCGGGTTAGACACACAGTCCAGCGGTGGACTGTGTGCACTTTTAACGCTATGGTCACGAGTTCGAGTATTGTCCCTCACACGCTGCCTTAATAAAAATCCCTTTTTTCGCAAAACTGAACCGGAGTGTTTTGGGTATATGTTAAGTATATTAATAACCGAGTTTATAACCAAGTGCGACACACAGTCCAGCGGTGGAGTGTGTGTCCGCTAACCCACAGGTCCCGGGTTCGAGACCTGTGGAGCGCACCGGTTCGCCGGATTTAATCCATTTTTAAATAAAGGGATTTCTGTTTAAATTCTAATTAAGGTATATATGCAATTAAAATCGGATATATGACGGGTTAGACACGTAGCTCAGTTGGTAGAGCTGCGTGCACGCGTACGGGAGGTCTCGGGTTCGAGCCTCACCCGGCGCACAACAATATGCCTACGAACCGGTCAACGCTAGTCAAAGTCAACAGTCAAAAGTCAACTGTAGCATAAATAAAATATTTTTTTTTATTATTTTTTTAATTATTTTATTTAAAAATCAATTAAAAATACTTAAAAATAACATTTTTAAGGTTAGAAAATAGCCTCAAACTCACAAAAATACACCCAACAATCCTACTAAAATAGATTAATAAAACCCGTTTACTTACCAAACCATAATGTGATTTATCTAGGTTAATTTCACTCGTGGTTAACACCATTTCGCGTACATTCAACCTCATCAACCGAACGCACCCAATGTGAGTGAATTCTTACAAACTCCCCTTTTTATTCATGTTTTGGGGTGTATCATGTGTCGTTTAAACTAATTCTCTTATGCAAATTTGTGCTATACCATTATATGAACTAAATTAGAATGTAACTATTATTGGTTGTGATATATTACATATTGTCAAAGTTGTATGCAAATTATTTAGGCCCATCAGTTCCTCGTGGGAGACGAGAACAACGCGTGCCTTAAAACTCATTTATTAGGCCCATCAGTTCCTCGTGTGAGACGAGAACAACGCGTGCCTCAAAACTCATACATTAGGCCCATCAGTTCGTAAGAACAACGCGTGCCTCAAAACTCATACATTAGGCCCATCAGTTCGTAAGAACAACGCGTGCCTCAAAACTCATACATTAGGCCCATCAGTTCGTAAGAACAACGCGTGCCTCAAAACTCATTCATTAGGCCCATCAGTTCCTCGTGGGAGACGAGTCGAACAACGCGTGCCTCAAAACAATCATTTGGTGTTTGTATGTTCAATATTCAATATTATGTGTTGTGTGAATAAATTTACATCTACATTTACTCATATGAGGTATGCACATTATTTATAATCAATTGGATAAACTCGTTCAAATGTTTTTCCATAGGATTCACTCGCCAACATTATGTTGATCCAAAAAAACCTTTTTACACATGATACAGGTGGACAGGTTGAAGCAAGGAAAACATAGGATATGCCTTAGAAGAGAAACAAGAAGCTTAGACTGATAGTTAGAACATGTTGCATCATTTATTGTAAATTTCCATTAAATTGTATTAATGAATATGAAACATATAATAAATGTCATGAGCTTTGATGATAACCCAATTATGCCCCGATCACCTTTTCCGCTGCGGGTCGGGGTGTGACAGATTGGTATCAGAGCCATGACTATAGGGATATAGGATAGGTTATTAGACCCTTAGAGCCTATACTATAGTCTGCCTAAATTTTTATTGATTAGGTGGTTACATACAAACTTGTGATATTTATTTGTTTCATATTACAGTCAAACATACATGCTTATATACGTATTCGTTATACATATATCAATGTTCATATATTCAATTCATTTTCATACTCTCATTATTCAAGGATTTTGTTGCAATTTTCAAATCCCATCAAAGTAAGTTCTGCGACGGGCATGTAGTAACCGGAAGGGTACAAGTACCGGTAGTCGGGACGTCCTGTCTAGGTTGGCATTCGTATAAATCCAAAATAACGGACCAGTTTGCCTACCTGGGGACTAACGATGAGAGTACGACGGACCTATTAGGCCAAAGCATGCCACACCAAACGTCGTTCAAATTAACCTCACTTTGAGATGTCACCGTGTCCATGCCGGGGCACATTCCGAACATCACACGTTGTATACATATTTCTCGATTTTCTCCGGGTTTTGTGTACGCAACCAGGCAGAAACCGTGCGAACCATATGAAAAACCGGTATTCATGGGGGCCCACATGATTACACAGGTAAAGTATGGCGGCATGAAGGGCCTAACAGCAAGCAAAACCCAAGACATCCTATGGATGTAGTAGATTTATTTTTCTATATTTATTTTATGAACGTTCATTCCCAAACTCGACCCACGATCCCAAAGGCATCCAACTCATACTCTTGACATGTATCCCTTGTAGATGTCTTCTAGCCTCGCTCGTAGGAAAATGAGAGCAGGAAAAGCCCGTGAACGCATGGCTACCCAAATCGCTCAGCAAATGGCGGCCGTAATACCAAACATCGTAGTACAAGTTCAACAAGCCCTTACCGCTAATTCCGTTAACCTAACCCAACAAGAAGATCAAAACACTATCAATCCTTCAGTCACTAAATGCACCTACAAACATTTCAAATCCTGCGATCCTCCAAAATACGAAGGTACTGAAGGTGTCACCGCTCTCCTCCATTGGTTCGAAGAAATGGAGAACACTTTTCTAAATTGCGATTGCCCCGATGATCGCAAGGTGCGTTATGCTACCGGTCGCTTACTTGGAACGGCACTCACATGGTGGAATACAGAGAAGACCAAACGTGGTGTTGAAGAAACTATGACCTTGACTTGGGAAGAGTTGAAGGGAATCATGACAAGACGGTTTTGCCCAATAAGTGAAATCAAGAAATTGGAGGATGAGTTTCATGCTTTAAAACAAAAGGAAGGCGACCACACCACATACAACAAGAGATTCCTTGAGTTAAATCAAATGGTTCCCAATTTGTTTACTCCCCTCTACCGTTTGATCGAGCACTACATTCGTGGTCTTCCATCAAAGATTCAAGACTCTGTAATAAGTACCTCGCCTGCAACTTTGGAAGCAGCAATGGAGCTAGCAACCGCGCTCACTGAGAACCGAATTCGAAACAAAGATTTCAAAGAGGAAAAGAAGAAGGATAAAGCATCAACCGAAACCTCAAACCACACCCGAACCAAATCCTTTACACCACCTACTTCTAAGAGAAAACGTGATGGGCAAATCTTCGCCGTCACCCAACGTAACCAACCAGCTTCACAAGTCGTACCCCCTCAAACTATCCCAAACGCTCAAGTAGCACCCAACTCAACTTACCCAAACAAGAAACCTTACATTGGACCTCACCCTCAATGCAACACCTGTTTCTATCACCATCCATCTACCTTACCCTGTCGACTATGTGCGAATTGTGGACGCTACGGTCATTTGAGCAACGTTTGCCGCACCCCTCAAAACCAAACCTCAACCCCTACTCAACCCATGATCCAAACATATCAACAACCTCAAAACCCCATGTACCCATATGTTCGAGCTTGTTTCAATTGTGGCGACCCTACCCATTTTAGAAACACGTGCCCTCGTTTGGTTAACATCATAAATGCCCAAGCTCAAGCAAACCCAGTTAACCAAGCAAACCAAGCAAATCCAGCTCCACCGCCAGCAAGAGGAAGAGTTTATAACATCAACACCAATCCTGTTGAAGATGTTAACGGACCAAACCAACCGCTTAACTAGCCTTCTCTCATCAAGAATCCAGATTCAACTCCAATCACTTAGTTTTTATGTTTTTCTTTATATCTCGATTTTCACGTATCCCAATTGGAATTTTATCCAAGAATTTTAATGCAAATTACTAGTTCAGTTTGTTTTATACTCATTGATTTAATATTCATATCATCATACTTCACGACATATCTCAGTTTCATCATTTAAAGAAGTTAAGTTGTGCCTCACTTCTACATAGACTAACCTCTCCATCATATTAAACGAGAGAGGTTTTGTCAAACACGGATACTATCAGAATTAAGACTCAAGCGCTGGTTGTTGTGTTGTGTATGTTGTAGAGTCGCATAGAACTAATCATAACTTGCGGATAAAGTCAATGAGAATTTGACAAGAATATGGTGGATACGCCGCTGGTACTTCCTATATATAAGTATTCTTGTCAAATGATCGGAGGCATTATCAGGCGGTTATGAGAGGTTCCATGCATAGGTTGTTTGTGTGATTAAGTTATTCATTTTCAATACATGCAATAAGCTCGGCTCCGTTTGATTGAGCCTTGAGCACACAGACAATTTCATTTTCAATACATACAATACGATCGGCTCCGTTTGATTGAGCCTTGATCGCACAGATATATATCATTTCAGTATTTTTATGTTTGTCGTATTGGTTGTAGAATTATAGGACTAATCATAATTCACTGATAAAACCAATGAAAATTTGACAAGAATATGGTGGATACGCCGCTGGTACTTCCTATATATAAGTATTCTTGCCAAAGGATCAGGGGCGTTATCAGGCGGTTATGAGAAGTTCCTTGTAGGATTTAGTATTGCCTTGGTTGAAATTTGTGTTACATACATATATCATCTCACTATTTAAAGAAATTGGATTGTGTTCCATTTCTACATAAACTAACCTCTCCATCATAACAAACGAGAGAGGAATCATCACCATTCAAACATATATGCTATCAGAATGTGGATAAAATTGTTAGTTGTTGTGTTTATTTGTGTAGATTGTAGAATTTCTGCCTTAGGATATAACCCTAAGCATATTCAAACTTTTATGCACGATATCATTTTAGCGAATCATTCCTGCTTAACAATACTTATACAGTAGGCAACAAAAAGCGATTCCTGTATTAGGATACTTAACCTTTACAAGGAACGTTACCGCCTCAAACAAAAACCTAAACCCTTATTTCTTCTAAAGCATGTAACTGTCAAAACTAAACACCATCATTCTTTTAGGCAATTATATCCCTATTTAAATTTCGGGACGAAATTTCTAAAAAGCAGGGGATACTGTAACATCCGTAAAAAACGGATTTACCAAACCCGCTCCGTTTATCAACCGAACAGTCAGTCAAATTTTTCGTTGCGAATTAAATGCCCAAAATAATTTTAAACGATCCGTAATCAAATATTATGCGGGGATATGTATTTAGTTTTTGAAAATCTGTCAAAAATATCAAAATAAAAATGTTTTACTTTTGTCGGGTTTCGAACTCGGGTCAATAGCCGGTTCAAACAAAGACTTATCACTTAACCGAACAACCGCTCCGCCACTTTGATTTTATGGTAATATCAGGAAACATTTAATTCAAGTATTCAAGTTCCGAAGTTTAATTCGTCAATTACCGCCCAATTAGCAGTCGTCGGAAATCCCGACGACTTCGCCGTTTAATTACGTTTTCGCCCAATTTAACCGATGACTTAACTATTACGACGGTTATAACCGACGTCTGAACCCGCGACATCAGCCATAACCGCCGGAGAACGGCTGACTACGAATATAGACCGAATTCAGACCCCATTCATCTCAATGCTACCCTATAAATACACCCACAACTCGCCAGAAACCTTTCACACTCAAATCGCACCTTTTCTCGGCGAAAAATCACTCGCCGGAAATACTTGATACTTCGCCGGAAAACCGTATCAGTAATCTCTGAGCTTTACTGAACCCCCTAAACCTTTACCGAAGTCACCCACACCCTTTGTAAGCTTTCGGAGGACTCTCTGCTGCAAGATACTGTCGCCGGAAAAAGATTGCTGTCGCCGGAGTTCTGCCGGAAAACAGAGTAAAACCAGCCGGTACTTTTCACGCCTAATTCCTTTCCTTTTTACTTTTATCTCGTCTGTAATTGATCTTAAAACACTAAAGAAACTTGAATCAACATTCGAATCCGTCAGTCGTCACTTCCGGTGAAAACCAGTGAAGAAGACGACGTTACGGTATTGGTTAAGTATAATTAAAATCAAGATAATTACCGGGTTAGACACACAGTCCAGCGGTGGACTGTGTGCACTTTTAACGCTATGGTCACGAGTTCGAGTATTGTCCCTCACACGCTGCCTTAATAAAAATCCCTTTTTTCGCAAAACTGAACCGGAGTGTTTTGGGTATATGTTAAGTATATTAATAACCGAGTTTATAACCAAGTGCGACACACAGTCCAGCGGTGGAGTGTGTGTCCGCTAACCCACAGGTCCCGGGTTCGAGACCTGTGGAGCGCACCGGTTCGCCGGATTTAATCCATTTTTAAATAAAGGGATTTCTGTTTAAATTCTAATTAAGGTATATATGCAATTAAAATCGGATATATGACGGGTTAGACACGTAGCTCAGTTGGTAGAGCTGCGTGCACGCGTACGGGAGGTCTCGGGTTCGAGCCTCACCCGGCGCACAACAATATGCCTACGAACCGGTCAACGCTAGTCAAAGTCAACAGTCAAAAGTCAACTGTAGCATAAATAAAATATTTTTTTTATTATTTTTATTTAATTATTTTATTTAAAAATCAATTAAAAATACTTAAAAATAACATTTTTAAGGTTAGAAAATAGCCTCAAACTCACAAAAATACACCCAACAATCCTACTAAAATAGATTAATAAAACCCGTTTACTTACCAAACCATAATGCGATTTATCTAGGTTAATTTCACTCGTGGTTAACACCATTTCGCGTACATTCAACCTCATCAACCGAACGCACCCAATGTGAGTGAATTCTTACAAACTCCCCTTTTTATTCATGTTTTGGGGTGTATCATGTGTCGTTTAAACTAATTCTCTTATGCAAATTTGTGCTATACCATTATATGAACTAAATTAGAATGTAACTATTATTGGTTGTGATATATTACATATTGTCAAAGTTGTATGCAAATTATTTAGGCCCATCAGTTCCTCGTGGGAGACGAGAACAACGCGTGCCTTAAAACTCATTTATTAGGCCCATCAGTTCCTCGTGTGAGACGAGAACAACGCGTGCCTCAAAACTCATACATTAGGCCCATCAGTTCGTAAGAACAACGCGTGCCTCAAAACTCATACATTAGGCCCATCAGTTCGTAAGAACAACGCGTGCCTCAAAACTCATACATTAGGCCCATCAGTTCGTAAGAACAACGCGTGCCTCAAAACTCATTCATTAGGCCCATCAGTTCCTCGTGGGAGACGAGTCGAACAACGCGTGCCTCAAAACAATCATTTGGTGTTTGTATGTTCAATATTCAATATTATGTGTTGTGTGAATAAATTTACATCTACATTTACTCATATGAGGTATGCACATTATTTATAATCAATTGGATAAACTCGTTCAAATGTTTTTCCATAGGATTCACTCGCCAACATTATGTTGATCCAAAAAAACCTTTTTACACATGATACAGGTGGACAGGTTGAAGCAAGGAAAACATAGGATATGCCTTAGAAGAGAAACAAGAAGCTTAGACTGATAGTTAGAACATGTTGTATCATTTATTGTAAATTTCCATTAAATTGTATTAATGAATATGAAACATATAATAAATGTCATGAGCTTTGATGATAACCCAATTATGCCCCGATCACCTTTTCCGCTGCGGGTCGGGGTGTGACAAAATACGTGTCAGTCAACGAGATACTTCATAAACCAACAAAACACGCGAAACGTTGTCTCAGGACGTTACATTAAAAGTAGACTTATAAGGCTCGTCACAACCAAGTGCACAACCACGTTGAAGTAACGAAAAAACCTGTATATGAGCAATTCGTATCATCGCAGACATGTCAAATAAAACATGGCACAAAAACAGTTGAAAACATTGTAGACCCGTTAAGCTCGGCACAAGCAAGTGCACGGCTAAGGTCAATAAAACACAATTTATTGTTACGTCATCATTCATTCATCACACCTGTTCAAAGCAATTGATATATGCACATATTGTAACGCAAAAGAAGATTCACACGTAAATAAAACATGAAGACAACAAATATTCAAACCAAAAGAAGGGTGGTAAAACACCCAATAATACCACAGGTTAGCAAATATCACTGAAATATAATGACATGTTCGAAACACAACAGGAAAAATAAAGTTGTTCAGATTACAAGGTCCTCGGACCAAACCACGGCATACAAGCCGGTAAAGTAAGAAATCAAACAGGATGACTAGGGCCAGCGCCACCAGTCTCACCAGCCGAAGAGGGAAGGTCACCAAGTGCCTTCTTTAAGGTTACCACAGCAGTCCCACGGCGTGCCAGCTTCTCAATGGCCTTCACAATCCCAAACTCGATGAATTCAAACTCGTGACGCTTCTGAGCATAGTTCTCCGTGCAATCAATCTTGTAAACTTTAAACTTATCGTCCTTGGTCTTAGCAAGGGCAGCGGCTTTACCCTCAGCATAACCATCCTTGCGACCACTATTGTAAGCGGCACCACCAAGCTCAAACATATACTTCGCAAGCTCTTCAGATCTCACAAGACGGTCAACAATCTGCACAAAGACAACCCTAGAAACTCCATGGATATAATAAGGTAAAATAAAATGATGGAGCAGTAAAGACATACCAACAGGACAGCACGCGTTAATAACCACTTGCAATCATCTCCCAAGTCCTGCGACAACACATATAAAGCCTTGTTCTGCGCTTGTTGTTCAGAAAGAGCTTTCTCCAACTCAGCAATGCGCGCACAGGCTTCATCCTTCTCTTTCTTGGAGGCAACAACTTTAGTTTCTTTCTTCTTATAAGCAGCAGACAAGAGCTCGTATTCTTTACCCTCCTTAGCTCGCTCGCCGTTAACTCTTATCACCTCATCACGAGCATATTTGAGTTCACGATTGGTGCGCTCACAGGCAGATTCCCACTCTCTCTGTCAGTCAACATTTAGTTGCTTTTCTTGAGCAAGCTTCTCCTCCGCGTCCGCCACCCTCCACAATAAACCCTTCTTCTCGGTGTTAAAGGCATCTCTTTCCGCCTCGAAGTTCTTCCGAGCTTCCTCGAAATCTAGGATATCCTCCCCCATCGACTGCCGCTCGCGCACAATCTCCTGACCAGTGGAGAAGTAGTTAACACCGGACTGAATATGATCTTCTAAAAGACTAAACTGGTTGCGATTCTTCTGGTATAATCGCTCAGCAGGGGGAGAGTCATAGAATAAAAGGCACAACAGTTTTCAAGATTATCCATGCGAGAACCCTGTGTTAGGTTCCATCGAGGAGCGTGCGGGAGAGAATCACAAGCAGGATTGTGAGACATCCAAGAACCACTCGGCCCAACATTTGTAATCTCTGGATTAAGTTGGCTACCAGACAAGCCATGGCTACTTGGAGAAGGAATGCGGCCTGTATATTGTGTACCCCGTTGAGGAGTAGCTTCATTGGACTCCCAATCAGTCTCTTCACCCTCCGCGTGGCCCTCATCATCCTGAATCACTAAGCCAGAAACCACCATTTTCTCGTGAACCCCAGCATCGGGGTTTTCTATGCCTTTCCCCTTGTTCACCGGAGACGAGGGCGATTGGTCGAATGGAATAGGAGGGGGAGAAGTAGGTGGAGGAATATCGGAAATATTCTTGGACGTAATCTTGACACTGCGCAACGAGGATTTAGCGGTTTTACCTGAAGCTGCACAAAGTATATGAGATGCATGTTAAAAAACGCACTACCTAATGCACAGGAAAGAGTTAAAAGGAGCTCGTTCAAAAATCGTACAACGAGGGTGTGAAGAAGCTTCATAAATTTTCTCGAGCAAATTCCCAGAAGTGGGAGCAAAAACATTTAGATCCACGTCTGATTCAGACCGCGCAACAGGAACTCCCATAACATTCATCTTTTTCTCTAAAAGAAGAAGCGCAACTTGCTCATCTAATTCTTGCTTTTTCTCGGCAAGAGTCTTCTGTTTCTTAGCCATCATCTCGGTGAGGGTAGCCGAGTCTTCAGGGTCAGGAACAGGGCGCTTTGTTCCTGCGTCTAAACCCGACAATGAATCAGAGACAACAACATAGTCCAAGTGCTGGGAAGTAGTGAAACGCTTACGAGTCGACACGCTTGGAGGCTTGTCAGCACCTTTCTTTTGTCTTTCTTCTCTCTTCTCTGCTTTCTTGGCTTCAGCACCTTCCGGTTCAGGTCCCACAGCACCAGTACCCAGATCTGTAGCAGTAGGAGCCGGTACATCGCTAGTAAGCGGCTCTTGGTCGGGTCGTTGCGGAGGACCTGCACGAGAGGAACAGTGAATCAGACCATTCGACGAACCCTTGGATTCCTCACTCGGAAGGAGAATAGTTTCTCTAAGAGTGAGAGTAGTGTCAAAATCACTTATATCCAGACCACCACCGAAGGAAGAAGTAGAAAAGGCACCCATGCTATCCGGAGTAGGGTGTAGAAAACTCTCTCTAGTCCTCTCAACCCACGATGGAGATCCAGTAGGCAACGCCGCAGCTCCCATCTCGCCAGCAACTTTCGGATCGAAGACATTAATCAAGCTACAACCTGCTGGAAAAAAAGGGTAGGAAAACACATGAGAGGAGCATGAGGAGATAAACATACAAAGCAAGAGGAAGAATCATAGTTTTTCCATTATGAACATAAACTGGGAAAGCTCTTGTATCTCGGGGCGTCCACAACATGCTCATCCCTGCTGCTACAAGAACACTCTCTTCTAGTTGAACAATAGGGTAGGGTTTCGTGTTAAAGTTTGATACCACTCTTGATCGGCATAAGAGATAGACACCTTCACCTTCGGCACTCCTTCATTTTTAGAACGGTAGTGCATGTCTATGAGTATAACGCCGCAGCGAATGAAGAAAAACTTTTGTTTCCAGTCATGCAAGCTCTTCGGGGGATCCCGGCTGTAAGGAAGAACACCGGCTGTATGGGCATTGAAGAGTAAAACTACAGTATAAGTCATGTAATAGAACACATTAAACTCTCAAAAGTCGCTTATCGTTGGATCGGCAAATAAACTCAAATGGGTCACCCGCGGCAAACCCAAAGCATTCACTTAAGAAATGTGAAGACCTAGTTGGTTATAACCTCCCTGATGAATTTAGACATAGGTAACCGGAAGTTACCTTCCCTAAAAAGGCGGCAAATAATGTCATGTAACCAGGGGAAACATCTAGAGCGGTGCAATTGGCTGTCGGGTACTGAACGCCCCATTCCGACGAGAACCTCATATCCTGTATAATGTTGTTAAGCTCTTCCTCTCACCAGTTTATCATAGCTTGATCAGGACCAGGAGGTTTACAAGGTTTGGATTGCCTCTTCTTGGTGCTAACTGGTTTAGAAGAAGTAGACATGGTGGCAGAGGAAGGAGAAGTAGGAGAAAGGGGGAGGTGAAAGAAGTTAGGGTTTTGAAGAGTTGGTGAGAAATCACGGAAAGAACGCCAATATATATACTCATCGCATTTAATGCGACGAGGAGGAACACAAAAATACATCCAGTGAGAAGTCGACACGTCAGGAGAGAGAAAGAACAATACCGAGAAACAGGGGCGCGTGGCGGCTACGCGCCTGACACACAAAGAAAAAAGCCTCCATCGTCTGCAAAAGGCACCTGCCTTCTGTCACATCAGGGTCGGTGTCAGAACGCACATCAGAAGGTCTTATCAACACCAACTCCACTTAAGCATTTTACAAAAATATATTTTACACGAAAGTACCCATACGCTAAGCATTTTACAAAAATATATTTTAAACGAAAGTACCCATACGCCATGTGCCATTTTGACTCAATTTTGCACGCCATACCCATGCGCCATGCGCCATGATTGGCTTAATTTTGTACGCCCTACCTATGCGCCATGCGCCATTTTGGCTCAATTTTGCATACCATACCCATGCGCCATGATTGGCTCAATTTTGCACGCCATACCTATGCGCCATGCGCCATTTTGGCTCAATTTTGTACGCCATACCATGCGCCATGCACCATTTTGGCTCAATTTCGCACGCCATATTCTTGCGCCATGCGCCATTTTGGCTCAATTTCGCACGCCATATTCTTGCGCCATGCGCCATTTTGCTCAATTTTGCACGCAATCTTATATGCCACGACACGTGTTCGCCTAGAATTACATCTAAAACAAGCAAATTATCTAAAAAGAACGACAACAACCACTTTTTTTATTAGTCCAGAACCTCTCTAGGATGATCAACTCACCCAGAAGAGACACTGGACTAGGGGGACTTGAAGAGGTATGGTCACAAATCAGTGCACATGTGGCACGAACCATACCATCTTTCCTCCAACTTGGCGTTCCACGTCAGCAAAGGTCTTCCAGAAGCTTCTAGAAGGTTCTAGAAAGAGTCGCAGGGGACAACGAAGATACTCCTCCAGACATAAAGGACGACACATGTCACCAATGGGAGGGTGCCAAGTAGACCAACAAAGGATCAGGAGGACAGACCGACATCTGGTACCAGACGACGTCTAGCTGGGCGAGTAAGGGCATGCCATGTCACCCATTACTCTGATGGTAGCAGGGGGGACCGAAAGGATAATTCCCCTTGGTCGGACAGCTGGCGCTCGTAAGATGTCTGACAGATCTCTTTCCTGCTTCACTCTTCGGCTATAAATAGAGAACTCCTCCTCAGTTTAAGGATCTCCACTCACATTTCACTATTAACACACACTATTTCTCCTCAGAACAGTACTAATCTCACGCCGGAGGGTGGTCACAAGGAGAACCCCCCTATTCTCCTCCTTGTGGCGAGTCACCCGTGTTCTGTTTTGCAGGATACCAACCTTTGGTGAGTAGGAAAAGATATTGAACATGTTATCACGAGACAACTCAGCTGTGCTAACCTTTTGTTAACCAGTGTTTCATCAATAATGTTCATAAAAAACTGTATTGCATTACGTTTAAGCTTGCACGCTGCCAAGTTAAATTGCATTACGTTTAAGTCATGTTCTTAAATTCTTCTGAAAATCCAAACTGTCAACCAAGATAATATAAAAAAGAAAGCTAAATTTCTTTAAAAGAGGATGTTTGATGCAATTCCAACATTTTCCAACCAAACAAGCTAGAGATATGAATCGTTTCTAATTCCATCAGATTTCAACCAACAATAAATGATTAAGCTATCTCAAGTAATTTAGTTTTATGAAACTATGTTATTTAGTCCACAAGTCAAACAATGTTCTCGGACTCCACATGTTTATTCGTTACAAAATAAATGAGATGATTTCTAAACCACATGATGCAATCGCGGTGCAGCGCGAGAGCATTTCTTGCGCCCGTGTTTCCCACCAAGCCCACACACGCAGTTCTCAGAAGTTGATAATCCTCTTCCCAAAACAAGTGTGATGCCATCTCAGGGTTCTCCAATAACTTCTTGGAGGTCAGGAATCCAGCAATGGTCCATGTTTGATAAAGGCGAGATTGCTTTCCGATGAATCTTCCGTATCTTGTGTCATAATATTCAGGCCATTTATCTAATGAAAGCCTCTTCTCCGCTAAAGCGATTGCTTTCCTTGCAAGTTCCGGCCTCTTCATCTTGATGCAAGCAAGAGTGAACTGATATATAACACAGGAACAAAGTCGTTTCAGTGCCCATTTAATTATGAGGGTATCTCAACTATGGTAAATAAAAAGGTAACTGAAGGATAAATTGGTCAAACAAGTCAAAAGTCACCAAAATTTGGTATTTACTATTTCACTTTCCCCACTTTTTTAGTGTTTCCCAATGAACCTTCCCCTATATATATATATAACCGAAAGATAAATGGGTCAAACAAGTTGAAAGTTCCCAAAATGGGTAGTTACTATTTCAGTCCTTTAGTATCTCCAATTCAATGGGGTAAATTAAACATACATAACTGAAAGGTAAATAGGTCAAACAAGTCAAAAGTCACCTACATTGGGCAATTACTATTTCAGGCCCATTTAAATATGAATGGGTCGATTAGTGAATGTGTAATTAAATAATATAAAAGAACCAACTAAAAGATGAATAGGACAAACAAGTCAAAAGTCTCCCAAATTAGGTATTTAGTGATCGAGGCCTATATATAATTTATTTATATATGGCTCAATTTGACCGAATATTAATTCAGAGGAGGTTAATCTTGAGAACGTTAAATATTACAAAAACCATAAGAACGAATGAAAAAACCAATCAAAACCAATTTTTTTAATACAAACATATTGTAATTCAGATACAACATCAAAAAAAATTATAATATCAAATGGTTCATTTCTTCTATCAAAATCACTCTTATTAGATTTATTACACATGTATAAATATAACAAATTTACACACGTGTAAATGGCAAACTTACACATGCGTAATATTTCTTTATTTACGAATTCACGTAAATTTAAACGTGTAAATTAAATTTCTAACATTAAATTCGAATAATAATGATAAGTGTCAAAGAAATCGAATTTGAATTATTTTTGACCAAGTTCTCGCGGTTTTTATTCGTTCTCACGGTTCTCGCAATATTTAACGTTCTCATTTAAACCTTACCCTATTAATGGCAAGTTGAAAAATTAACTGAAATGTAAATTTGGCCAAACAAATAAAAAAGCTACCCCAAATTGGGTATTGACTATTTCATGCCTATTTAATCATGAATGGGCCGGTTTGTATCTCTTATCATTCAAACGGTTAACTTAAAAATATTAACAAAAAAATAAATCGGCCCAACATATCAAAAGTCACCCTACTTAAGCATTTACTATTTGTCTATTTCAGGCCCATTAAGTTATAAAAGGGTCAATTTGTATCTTTACTTGGTCCGTCAAACAGGCAAATTAAAAAAAATAAAGTCAACAGTAAAATGGTCAATCAAGTCAAAAGTCACCCAAATTGTACTTTTAGTGCCAGAAAGTTGAAACCGCTAATATTATTTAAGTAATGCATCCAGATCTAAAGAATACCTGCCAAAGAAGCGTAGGCCAGGATCCACCGTTATGATATGACCAAGGGCTACAAAAAAAAACACCTGAGTTTAGAGTTAATATTGATACACCATGCCATCTCTAGCCAATGCCCAAGACAAGAAGCCAAAAATAGTTCAAGCGTCCCATTGTCAGTCATTAGATACGTTGCTGGGATAGCAATTGCAACCCATTAACTTACAAATGCGTCATGTTTCATCTTAAAGGGGTTCAAATAGATTGAACAGGTTATAAGAGTTTTCCGAAGTGTATTTGGAACCATATTTAAGGATTTAGGTTATAAAACATGAAAAAAGTGGAGAAAATATGTTTGTGTGTCAATCCCATTTCGACCTATGCGATAAAAAGACATGTTTCAACCCAAAGCCAGGTTATGTAAACATTGAGAAAAATGAATTCAAGCAAAGCATCATACGTGTTCTTAGGATCGCTTCCAGTAATTATACGCCATTCTTCATTGTCGAGTGCAGGGTAACAGATCTTTAGAGGCATGTTTGCTACAAGATCATCCCATTTCTCTTCAATCAAGTTCAATATTCCATCATTTTGTTTTGGGGAACCCAATGAGGAAACAATGGCCCACAGGTTTCCAAGGGTGAAGAACCTAAAATCCATGTGAGCTGGTTGTAAGTTGCCAATAAAATATCCACCAGATTCTGGAAACCAGTCTACCAACCAAGACGGAATCTGTTCAGGATAGATATTGAATTTGTTGATGGCATCAGTAGAGTATTCCTCGGTTTTATAACGGTAGATTTCGTTAATCTTTTTCATATCAACCCAATAATATTCACGAATGTGAAAACACAGAGCACTCAGCCGGTTGTTGATGGCTGTTACTAGATTCTTTGTTGTGTCATTCACGCTCACCATCTCTCGTGAGCACCGTAGTGCTGAGTAGAACAAAGCCTGTAAGCCATCAGTTAATGTTGTAACAATGGAAATGAGCAATAACTTATAAATGTGGCATGTTTCACATTTAAAATGAAGTGTAAGCATATACAGTTTTCTTATTATTAACTTACTTGAATTTCAAGAGGATGGCCATGAATACCCATCCTTCTATCGATCATGCAGGATCCATCAGTCACCAACAGAGTCGGAAACATGTCAAACCCATCAGCCAAACACAATTTGAGTATCAATCGTATTCCTGTTTGAACATCCACCCGCTCTTGCAAACTATAGTCACCTGTGATCTTCCCATAAGCTCTTAACAATATGATCCACCACAAACCTGATCAACATGTCAACTTCAATATGAAACTCCAAATTCATAGCTAAATTAATTCGCTAATATTACCAGAATCAACAGGTGCGACACGGCCAATTGCTGATTCACCAAAATCAGGATCAAGAACATCCTCAAATTCCCAAGGTCTTCCATCAAGAGGCACACTTCGAACTTTGAAGCTTGCTGGCATCAACCCTTGCCCAGGGCTGTGGCAATCAACTGTCTTTTCCCAACTCTGTAAACAAAGATGAAGTTATATTTATTCTGTAAAAAAGAAGAGGTAATTAAAGAAGCGATTACCTGCAGCTGAAGAGTATGTAGCAAAAAGTTCTTGACAATCTCCCCTTCTCCATTGAGCAAGAAGGCAAGCGCCGAAGGTACAAAATCACGAATAAAGACCTGATCATAGTTCAGTGGCAGCTTATCAGCCGGATCGGTTGCTGCAATAGTTCCAACAGGACTTCCACAGTAATTCACAACAGACCCTCTAAGCAAATTCCATGCTTCCTTGTCAATCTCCGACTCCTTCCTATCATTATTATTATTTACATCTAACAACTTATCTTCTTTACTTTCAGTCACCACATTTAACCCCCCTTGAATGTATATCTTTTCCCAGCTTGTACTATCATTCACATGCGATCCAACCGAAGTCGAATAATCTGAGGCCACTTTAGATACAATCCTCCTATCATTTACTCCCACCTGACAACCCTTGAATAAAACCCTAGGCCAATTCGAACCGGAACCACAAAAACCCTTCCGATTCGAATCTCTAAACCCTAGAACTCTGTTGCAACCACGAGATTTCGACGAATTGATGACATCTGAACGGTTACAAACAGGTACTCGAAGACCGAAATGCGAAGATCTTTTGTAACTAATTAAGATCCTACAGCAAGATGGCTTCATAGTGGATATTCCAATACAATTACAGCTAACCATTTCTACTATTGTTTATTGATATGTTAAAAACAAACAGGTTTTACAGAATATATAAATAACCCTAGATCTGCTGAACTTGATAAAAGATTGAATCAACAGAGGTTATGTGTGAAATGATAATTGTGTTATATACAGACAGATAAACGATTACTAATTATTATTCAAAAAAAAAGAAGAGATCTGACTTACACAATTAGCTGTGACCCGAATTGGTTCGTTTGCGTATGAGAATCGGTGGCTCAAAAGTGATGAATTGCGGGTGGGTTAAATAAGCAAAGGAACAGGATATTTCCCGGAAGTGGGGACGACACTTGAGATACACGTGTTTTATTGTCTTTTTTCTTGATTTTTTAGGTTTTTGTTTTTATTTTTAACTTTTATCCATTCAGAAATTCAAATTACACCACGTGTCTCAATATAATTTGCGTTGTGTTCCTGAGTTTCATTTAACGAGAGAACAGAAAAGAATGGAAATTAGGAAAGAAAAAGATGTGATTTTATTTCGTGTTCTCAAGTTTAGGGGAAAGAAAAAGGAAATTAAACAGTTTATGTGTTCTCAAGTTGGAAAGAAAAGAAAAGAAAAAAAAAGTTACAATTTTACATTATACCCTTTAATATAAATTATAATTATAATTACCAGCCATGGCACCAACTCCTTTATTTCTGCTTAATTTCAATAGAAGATCAAACATTTATTGCTACTTTCTAATCTTCTAATACATTTACATTTTGCTTCTACTCTAAAGTCCAAAAATTGTTGATTGTTCAAGCGAGCTATAGGTCAAACAATTAGGAATGTGTGTTTCCTTTTTAAGCAAACCTATCTGAAAAGAAAAAACAAAGAAAAAAACCCAATAAATGGAAAAAAAGAGTTCAAGCTACTGATCCAAGGAAACAGTAGCGAGCACCATCACATGGTTTTCCCCCTTTTCTGGTATCGTTTTTTAAGAAAGTATGTTCTATAGGGAGGGGCTAAGCAAGCCAAACAGTTCCGACAACAAAGGTTTTGTAATCTTGGGCACCACCTAAGGTGAATTCGTTTGTGTGGAGGACTGTCGCATGTGGACTACCAACCAAGGTGGAACTTGAAAAAAGAGGAGTACATGATAAAAGTCGACTCGAGCCCGATAAGCGAAGTTCAGGCTCGGGTTTGTTTATTAAACGAGCTTGTCTTTTAAGCTCGGGCTCGGGCTCTCAAGCTCGTTTAAACTCGGCTTGTTCGAGTGTTTTTTCGAGCCGATCTTAAGTAGCTTAGTTTGTTAATATTTTAAGTTTCAAGTTATACATATCTCTTTGACAAATGGTACATTATGTCTGTAAGCACACACTTTAGTATATTCACAAGTCAAGAGGGAGTTAAGATGTTAAAACTTAAAAGTATTGGTGGATATTAGAGCGGGCAATTACAACCCGTTCAATCATTTACGAGTCAGTTTGGGTAAAAAATTCTACCTTCTGGGTTCGTCTGGTCATGAAAAAAATAAAGAATGGGTCATTCTGGACCCTAAACAAAGTCTTCACAAGAATTAGCGGGTAAATATGGGTCAAGGCAATGTGACCAACGGGTCAGAATGGGTCAAGGCAATGTGATTCATTTATTTTTTATCAAATTCTTTCTTCACCATTTTTGTGTGTGCGAGAGAGATGTTGAGCATTTTGAAGAGTTTGAGTAGAGAGAGAAACAAATGGAGTAGACTGTAGAGAGAGAAACAGGTAATCGAAAGCTTTTTCTTTGAATAACCTCTATTTTCAATGTTTATTTTTTTATATAAAATACTAAAGGTGCTTTTCAGCTTTTGTGTTGGATCACCACACACTCAAACAGGTATACAATTTACTTTTTTATTATTTGAGTTATTAATTTAGGGTTTAATAATCGTACATAATAAAAATCTTATTCTCACATGATGTATATGGGCCGTATAAGATTATGGGCCGTATAAAATAAAATGAACCGACAAAGGTTGTGGCAGCAACCTTTGTCAGTTCATTTTATTCTATACGGGATGTTTAACCTTATACGGCCATATACACCATGTGAGAGTAAGATTTCAGTGTGATCGTATATACTGTATACGATACATTTTATACGGGCCGTATAAAGTTATACGGCCCGTGTACTTCGAATTTCGTTTTTCTTTTTGTTTTTTACTGGTTGACGTGATGTATTATTCCTCGATACGTGTGCGACTAGACGTAAGATTCTTCGATTAGATGTTATATTCCTCAATTCGCATGCTGGTTATGTGATTAGACGTTAGATTCCTCGATATTTGTGCAAGTTATTTGATTCGACAATAGATTCCTCGATTCTGTGTTAATCATTTGAAACGATGTAATATTCCGTAAAAACCTCTATATAAACGACACTAATCTTATTCATTTTTATTCAACTTTTATTTGTTTCTTCTATATTTCTCAGTATTCAAATTTTTTACGCTATCAATGTCGTTTTGGCGTGACTTTTTAGGTAGTGACTCGACTAATGAGTCGAATCAGAGGAGTTATGATAACAATCAAAATAACAATACACGTTTGTTTGATCTAAATTCTCCAGTCGGTCTCAATCTTGCGTCTGATGCAAGTCAGGATCCTTGGGGTTAGGATGCGTTTCAGGCTAATTATGCTGGTTATTATCCATCGCCGCCCGTTAGTTTTGAATCCCCTCCTGGTAGTGGTGGACCACCAGCCGGTAGTTCTCAATCTCCTCCGGTAGTAGTGGACCGCGGGCCGGTAGTTTTCAATCTCGTCCCACTAGTGGTGGACCATCTAAGGGTCCAATGGGTTACCATGAACCTAGTGAGTTTCAAACCGATCAGGTATAACGTTTTATTATACATTTGATGTCATTTTCATTATAATATTAGTTCGTCCAAAAACTATACGTAACATTTTATTCAATATAGTTAATCATTAATTCACACATATAAGTGTTTTCGTTAGAATTCGCTAGCATTGATGAATTGGTGGATTGGTGTAGAGAAGTCGGACGCCAAAATGGATACGCCATCGTCACCAAACGCACGATCTAGGAGAAACCCCCAAGCGGCCAGCTGTTAAAGTTTGGCTTACGTGCGATTGTGCGGACAAGCACAACTCAACAGGCACGGTCAGACGTAGCGGGACCAGGAAAACTGGTTACGAGTTCCAACTGATCGGGACATACTGATGTGTGTTTTTTTGCAATTAATTTTTATAACCAAGTTTTAAAAGTGGAACTCACTAACTACACACGACGGCAAGTGAACCGGACGTGAAAGTAGTACGACTAGCAAGACCGAGTATCGAACCGTGGACTCTAGACTGGCACCTCTAATAATTAACCCTAATCACAATTCTAGTTCTAAGTTGATTTTAAAATTTTGGTTTTTCTTTTAGAATTAATTAACTAATATTTTAACTAAATTCACTAGCTTGACGAACCTAACTGTAACAACCCGCATTTTCGCGCTCGTTACTCTCGTTATACCTAGCACCCGAGATTCGGATCATAATGTGAACTATATCGCTTACTACGCTTCATCGCATACTTTCGCACTACATCGCTTAATTAAACACGATACATCGCACTTCACGACACTTTCACTTATAATGCCTCCGCTTATACTATGATAATCGCGCGATGTTCCCAAGACTACTCGCTCGCTTACACACCAACGCGACACCCACAAAACTTGGGAACTAAAACGTGTTTTATCTCACTTAAACGCTTAATACTTAAAACGCTCCACGCAACGCTCCTTCGCTCGCTCGCTCGATCGCTCACTAAACTCGATTTAACGCCTTATTACGCAACACAACGCTTAGCGCCTCGCTAAAACGCTTAATATAACTAATTAATACAAACACAAACCCCAAACGAACAGTCGACACACGAACTGGAAACAATGAGCACGAATATTGGCCAGTTCGTGCGAAATGACCATTTCGTGCGAAATGACCATTTCGTGCGAAATGACCATTTTCGTACGAAATGGCAACCAGTGACTCCTTTCTCTTTTTCCTATAAATAACACACTTGTGCACTTCCTTACTCTTTTGCTGCCTTTTCGCACGAAACCACACTCAACACGCTCTTCTCTGTTTTTTGAGTAAGAACAACGCTTTTCACGCCAACCACAACGATTTCCACAATGATTTTACACGAGTTTCATCTCCGATTTCATCTAAACTTCTCTACGAAAATCTTCATCTTTTTTCATCAAACTTTTTGATTTTAACTTGGATTACACTTAAACGAAGTGTTCTTGAGTTAGATTTGGCTTCTCAAGCTAGAAATCTTGTTATTTCGACTCACCAAGTGTTAAATCCTAGAAAACCGTTTTAAAACTTATTTTTTACACAAAAACGGACAATAACCGACTAAGGTTTCGTTCACTAAATGGTGGAATAAAGCACTGTCGAAACCGTCACGAAATGGACTCGAAAGTACATTTGTTTCAGACGAAATCTCAGTCCCGAACGCACCAAGACGCAAGAACAGTCACTTGTGCGATCTGGACTGGCTCGCGTGAACCATACTTGGTTCACACGGTCCAGTCCGAGTTCATACAAGAAACTCACTCGCTCAAAAGACCTCTAAGGCGCTAGGTTAACCAGTAGCCTAAGGTGGGAGGGATGAACACTTGATTTCCTGAAGCAAGACGCAAAAAACACCCGATATTGGAACACGAAACAGGTCGACTCGCACAAATACATTTCATACGAAACTCATTTTCGTACGGAACTCATTTCGTACGGAACTCATTTTCGTACGAAATGCCTGTTCCTCGCACAGATCTCCGTTTCAACCGTTTCAGCACTAGGGAAGACTGATGCACTTCTGTTCCCGCTTGCAGGCAGATTGGCGCTCTCCTCACTCCATCTCGCTCGTGTTTTATTATACATATTTACACGTGATGCTAGAAACATATATGCTAGGACTGTTACTTGTTAATTTCAACCTTAGCTAGTATGGTACTATAGTTTGGCTCGCACCCGACGGGTTTAGTTAAGGGCTTCACACCACTCCTTCGCTGCTACACAGGACTTAGCATGTGTAATTGTCTAAATTAGTTTATAAGTTGTGTTGTATCATGTTTATGTATATGGCATTTTGCGACGCTTTTATCTACTATGCTATTATATCAAAAACCTGTATGCTCGCCTATGCATTTTTGTATTGACATTATTTTAACGTATGTTGCAGGTTAAACGCAGGTTATCTCGAATCAATATTGGGGCTCTATAGAGACCCGCTTAATCTAGTTGTTTAGTTTTATTTAATTGTTTGAGAAATATGGAATTATTTCAATTATTGTATGAATATTTGTTTAGTTTTATGGGAAATTGAACCTTGTTAAATGTTGTCACATAGTAATTGTCATATAGTAGTTTTTAAATATTCTGCCATTGGTTGGGGTGGGACAGATTGGTATCAGAGCCATAACTATAGGGAATTGGGTAGAACTGCATGATTCGGCCTAGTCTATAGTCTAAGCACCAAATCAGACCATTCCGATGCAAAAACAGACCTCTCTGTGCGAACTGGAACACTCCGTACGAACGGGAACACCTCGCACGAATTGAGCACCTCGCACAAGGTGAACACTTCGTACGAGCTGTACTTTTCGTACGAAGTGTGCCAACTCGTAGGAAGGCACTGTTCTCTCGACTTAACGCTCGACTCTTTCGTGAACGCATCAACATATTCGTACGACTTGAATACTTACATGCCTTTCCTAAGGCTAACACAATACACGCTTGAAGATACTTGTACATCACAAACGAGTCAATTTGCCAAGATTAGGTGTGAAAACCGCGAACTCTCGACGAATCACTCACTCTGCATATTCCGATTAGCACGAAATTTTCCGTTAAGTTAGGAGTGATATCCACATCTTAACAGAAATTTCCCATTCTATCGGGTGGAAACCTCCTGATGGGTCTGGGAGGGAAATCACGATCAGGGATTCGACGTTATTAAGTTAGGGGCGAAGCCCGAACCTTGAAAACTCGTCCCACTCAACGATTTTCAATCTTGCCACAATCGCGATTATTCCGATGATTCAGGACATGTAGTGACAGGAGGGTGAATGTCGTTAGCCGTACTGCGGTGAGAGCATTTTACCTATTAGGCCAAAGCATGTGGCCGAACTCAAAGGACTTTTCGAATCACTTTGGTTAGTCGAACGTCTCAAAACCGAGGACGCTCCATTAATCTCAAGACTGCATCGCCGATTTTACGCAACATTGAATTTTATTATGTTTACGTATTTTTAAATTTGAAGATTTTACGCTTTATCGATTTCTCGTTTTTCTCTTTACGAATATATGCACAACTAGCACAACCATCACAATCCAAAACAAGAGCTAATACTTACAATAAAACTAAATCATAACAACTCTCTTAAACGCATCCTCGCGCTATATATATAGATATATACATATATATATATACACCTATAAATAGTATGTTGTTGCATGTGCTTATGTGAATACGTGAGAATCTAGGAAATACGTGCCTCTTATGTGAATCTTAGGAATACGTGTTACAATATCAACTATAATAAGCTTTAACGCCCTAAATCACATCGCAATTACAAAACCATTATGATCGAATCTCATTCCAAATCTCTTTGTCTAGATGTCTTCGAACGCTTCCAACTCGCAACGTCAAGCTAGAAGAACCGCCGATGAGAGGATCGCCTCGCTCATGGCCAAAGAAATGGCCAAGGTTATTCCTCAAATCATCACCCAAATTTAAGCCCTCAGCAACTCACAGACATCGGAAGACTCTAAGACCGACGCACCAAAGTCTACTTTCTCCTACAAGCAGTGCAAAGCTTGTGGTCCGATAGCCTTCACATGCGAAGAAGGTGTATCTCAGATGTTTCAGTGGTTCGATGCTATCGAGATTACCCTCCGCCAGAGTGGGTGCCCTGAGCATCTTCGTACCACATGTGCTACAGGAGTGTTTCGATCAAGAGCACTCGACTGGTGGATAGCCGAGGGTAACAAACGTGGGAACGATGCAGCTTACGGGCTATCCTGGGATGAGCTGAAGGAGCTCATGAAGGAAGAGTATTGTCCTCCCTAAGAAGTCCAAACGCTAGAAAACGAGTTTTGGGATATCAAGCAAGTTGATGGAGACAACGCTGACCTCACAGTAAGGTTCAAACAGCTTTTCATTATTTGCCCTAGCCAAGTTGACACTCCTGAAAAGGCCATCAAAAAGTACCTCCGTGCTTTGCCGGAGTGTGTGGGCGATTTTGTCGAAGCTGCAAGACCGACTACCATCAAAGAAACCTATCGCTTGGCCGCAGAGATCAACGACAAGCGAATTTTGGCTGGATTCTTCTCCAAGAATTCCACCAAGAAGGTTAACCAAGCTACCGCCGAACCATCCGTCGACGCCGCACCGCCGCAAGCCACCGCTAAGCCTAGCCATAAGTGAAAAAGTTTGAGTCTCAATTGCTCAGCAACTACGCCGTTTAACCCTGAACCTCTCCAAACGGTTGCACCTTACCCAAGGCGTGCCTGCACAGGAAAAATTCCCCTGTTCAGAGGTGTACATATCACCACCAGGTTGGAGCCAACTGCCGTTATTGCAACAATTGCAATTGTTTCAGTCACTTCACCAGCCACTGCCACACAGGGCCATGACAACAAGGTATACTATCGTCGCAGCCCCGACCCCACCCCGGGAGCGGGGGCCGCGGGACACAGAGCTGGTGTTACTGGTGTTTATTAATTTGGCAGCGGAATTACGTCACCAGGATCGTAGTTAGAAAATAAATATCAGAGTTTCAAAACACCAAACTTTTATATTAAACAAATGGGGTAAAACCCATGTTTCCATTATAGTACATATTTTTAGGGACAAACCCGAATTTATGAAAAACAGAAACTCCTTTTTATTTAGGTAACTTTTATAGCCACTTTTCTAAGCCTTCAGTGCTCTCCAGCTGGCTTTTGTTAGCTTCACATTAAGTTACCTGAAACGCGTTTTAAAAACATTTTATCAGCAAGAAATACTGGTGAATCCATCTCAGAGTGATTATACTTACAGTTATTGAGGAGCATCTGCATTGACAATGTTTATATCTACATAATTACTCAATCAGTACTGTCAATCCTGACTTGTGGGTCATATTACTTTGGTCCCTGTCACCCAACAGTAACGGTTCCTGTCACCCTCCCGTGACTTTGGACTAGCAATGTATACAAAACCCCAACATACCGGCAGTAATTGTAGAATACATATACTCAATCACTGTTAAGCATAATTAAAATATTTGAGGTTTTGGTAACACATTTTGACTCACAAAAAGATTTACAAAAAGAGAATGTACTCGCCTTGAAAACTTTAAGTATATTCCTACGGAGTTTCTAGGGATAGTTCTTGATTACTTCCTGGGATTTCTATTAAAACATACAATGCACATGTGTTAGTAAGTTAACCCAAGTCACTTTAACCATACAACACTCGACAGAACTCCAACGAATGTAGTCAGGCAGAGCCTAGACATGCGTTGGCGATTCTAGATCGATTGGGTAGGATAGTGAATTAGTGATCGGGGATTAAGTTACTTACAACGGGCAGCACTTCGCCGGTTTAGGGGTTTAGGGTTTTAGGGGGGTGTTGCACGAAGAAACAGAGATTCAGAGGGTATACATTCAATTTTATCGATCGCAACTGAGCACTTGACTTCGTCCCAGACTGCTCTATTTATACCCGAATTTGACCTTCCCTGCGCGTCGCGCGGGGTATTGGGTTCCTTCTCGCGTGGCGCATGAGGTGCCTAGCTAGGCTAGGTCAGCCTGGTCATAAGTGTAGGGTTGCCAGATGGCGCGAAACGGTGACACGTCACCTAAATACCCCCCGCGCTTCACGATAGAGACTGGTGTCATCTAGTGCGTGGCGCTAGGACAGTCCAGGTGGACCTGTCTCGTTTTGCGTGTCCGGTTTTACGTTTCGGCTAATTTCGGCGAGTTGTTACATCCTCCCCACCTTGTTTTAAATCTCGTCCTCGGGATTCACTTGAATATGTGTGGATACTTTCTTTGCATTTCTGACTCTAGCTCCCATGTATATTCTGGTCCTCTCTTGGAATCCCATTTAACTTTTATCAGAACTAATCTCTTGTGCTTGAGATATTTGATCTTTCTATCTTCAATCTGAATGGGTTTGTCAACGAACTTAAGTTTCTCATTTTCCTCTACATCTTGAAGGGGTATTACCAATAATTCGTCTGCTAGACATTTCTTGAGATTGCATATATGAAATACATCATGTATTCCTGCCATTTCCTCTGGCAATTGTAGCTGATAGGCTACTGGCCATATTCGTTTGACAATTTTAAAAGGTCCAACATACCTTAGGCTTAGTTTTCCTTTCTTGTCGAATCTTACAACTCCTTTCCAGGGTGAGACTTTTAACAACACTTTATCTCCAACTTGGAATTCCAAGGGTTTACGTCTGTTATCTGCATAACGCTTTTGGCGATCTCGGGCTGTTTTCAGTTTCTCCTTGACTTGAATAATTTTGTCAGTTGTTTCTTGCACAATTTCAGGATCTGATAGTTGCTTTTCTCCAATCTCTGGCCAGCATACTGGAGTTCGACATTTCCGCCCGTAGAGGGCTTCAAATGGTGCAGCATTGATGCTGGTATGATAACTGTTGTTGTAGGAAAATTCTATCAAAGGCAAATGTTCATCCCAATTTCCTCCGAAATCAATTACACAAGCTCTAAGCATGTCTTCCATTGTTTGAATTGTTCTTTCACTTTGACCGTCTGTTTGAGGATGATATGCCGTACTAAGATTTAGTCTTGTTCCCATTGCTTTTTGGAAACTTGTCCAAAAATGGGAGGTAAAACGGTTATCCCTGTCAGATACAATGGATAAAGGAATTCCATGTAATGAAACTATTCCATTTACATATAATTTAGCTAACTGTTCCATACTGAACGTTTCCTTCATCGGTAAGAAATAAGCAGATTTGGTAACCGATCTACAATCACCCAGATTGTATCATTACCTTTTCGTGTCCTAGGTAGTTTGGTAACAAAGTCCATGGTTATCATTTCCCATTTCCAAATTGGCATTTCCAATTGTTGCAATAGGCCTGAAGGTTTTTTATGTTCAGCTTTAACATGTGAACATGTTAGGCATTGGCAACGTAGTTTGCTACATCCTTTTTCATTCCTATCCACTAGAAATTCTTTCTCAAGTCTTTATACATCTTATCACTTCCAGGATGCATTGTATACTTAGTCTTATGGGCTTCCTCTAGTATTCGCTTTCGTAGATCTCCTTGGATAGGGATCCAAATTCTGTTTTTATGGAATCTCCAAATTCCATCTGTTCCTTTCTCTACTTCTTTAATCATTCCTTTTAATCCTTCAGCATCGTCCTTGATTGTTGTTTCCTGTGTTTGTTTAATTTGCTCATTTAATTCTATCTGCAAGTTTATTCTAAGAGAGCGTACTCTTTTTGGCTTCTCATGATACTTTCGACTTAAAGCATCAGCTACTACGTTAGCTTTTCCTGCATGATACTGGATATCACAATCATAATCACTAAGGATTTCCATCCATCGCCTCTTTCTCATGTTTAGTTCCTTTTGTCCAAAGACATATCTTAAACTCTTATGATCTGTGAATACTACAAACTTACTACCGTAAAGATAGTGTCTCCAAATCTTAAGGGCAAAAATTATTGGTCCTAACTCTAGATCATGGGTTGTATAATTCTCTTCATGCTTCTTGAGTTGTCTAGAGGCATAAGCAATAACCTTTTGATGTTGCATCAGCACACATCCATAACCTAACTTAGACGCATCACAATAAACTACGAAGTCTTCAGTTCCTTCTGGCAAAGCGAGTATTGGTGCGTTGGTTAACTTTTGCTTCAAAATTCTGAATGTTTCTTCCTGCCTTGGTCCCCATTCAAACTTAACCGATTTGCAGGTTAGCTTGGTTAACGGGATGGCTATTCTAGAAAAATCTTGAATAAAACGTCTATAATATCCTGCCAATCCAAGAAAACTTCTGACTTCCGTTTGTGATTCTGGGACCTTCCATTTGGTAATTGCTTCGATCTTTGTGGGATCCACATGAATTCCTTCATGATTCACCAGATGTCCAAGGAATTGTACTTCTTGTAACCAAAATTCGCATTTTGAGAATTTTGCGTAAAACTTTTCTTTCCTTAGCAATGACAGGAGTATATGCAAATGCTCTGCATGATCTTCCTTACTTTTGGAGTAAATTAGAATATCATCTATAAAAATAATTATGAATTTATCCAGGTATGGTTTACATATCCTGTTCATCATGTCCATAAATGCAGTTGGGGCATTGGTTAAACCAAATGGCATGACAGTAAATTCATAATGGCCGTACCTGGTTTAGAAAGCTGTTTTAGGAATGTCCTCTTCCTGTACTTTCAACTGATGATATCCTGAGCGTAAGTCGATCTTAGAAAAGAATCGGGCTCCTTGGAGTTAATCAAACAGATCATCGATTCTCGGTAGTGGGTACCGATTTTAATAACCTTATTCAATTCTCGGTAGTCAATGCACATACGCATTGATCCGTCTTTCTTCTTGGCAAACAACACCGGCGCTCCCCATGGCGATGAGCTGGGTTGTATGAAACCTTTCTCTAGTAATTCGTCCAGTTGTTTCTTAATTCTTGCATCTCCGTCGGTGCTAGACGATAGGGTGCTTTGGCAATCGGTGCCATTCCTGTTATTAGGTGAATTCTAAATTCAACCTCTCGATCTGGCGGTAATCCAGGCAACTCTTCCGGGAAGACATCTGAGAAATTAGATATTACCGGAATATCCTTTAATTCTTTTCCTTTAGTGTTAATGATTACGGAAATCATATACACTATTCCCCCTTTCCGTGCATAGCTTGCAGCTTTCATCACAGAGATGAACTTTGTTGATTTTGTCGACTTATCTCCTTTAATTGTGATCCTTTCCCCAGATGGCACATTTACTTCTACAGACTTTTGATCACATATTATTATTGCCTGATTGGCTACCAACCAATCCATTCCTAACACGACATCAAATCCGGCAAGATCCATTGGAAAAAGGTTAGCAGAAAAATTATGATTTAAAATTCCTATCTTAGCTCCTCTCAGGATTTCGCTTATTTGGATAGAAGATCCATTTGCCGTCTCCACCAGATAGTTTTGGTGAAGTTTAGTCAATGGTTGATTAAGAAAATTGCAAAAGGAAATATTAATGAAACTTTGGTTTGCACCAGAGTCAAACAATACTTTTGCATAAACATCATTAACTAAAAACGTACCGGCAATCACATCCGGAATCATCTTGGCTTCTTCGGCAGTCAGCACGAATGCTCTGGCAGTCTTCTTGGGTCCTTCCGTCGTCCTTGCTTTGTTGTTTGCCGCTAGAGCTAGTTTCGGGCAGTTAGTTCTAATATGACCAGCTTTCCCGCAATGGTAGCATAGCCCATTGTAACTTTCTTCCTGCAGTCTTTTTCCTTATGCCCTTGGGAATTTGCAAAAATTGCAGTATGTAGAGCATTTCCCCAAATGTCTCCTTTTGCAGTACTTACACGGGGGTGAAGAAGAACTTGCCCCTTTCCCACGGTTGGAATTTCCAAAACGTAGCTTCTATGTGATCTTTTGAGCTAGGTTCCTTTTCTGGTTTTCTTCTTGCGTACGTACCAGTTTATCTGTCAAAGTGTTTGCTAGCTCTACTGCTTCTTCTATGGTTTGTGGTCTACCTGCTTTGACTACATGTCTGATCTCACCAATTAATCCCAGATGTAACGGGAGATTAATACTGGTTCTGGTGAGGCCAGGGTTGGTATAATCCTTGCATATTCAAAGAATGTGGTAGTATATTCCCTGCAATTTATCCCAGTCATTCTATGATTTAGGAATTTATTAGCAATCTGCTCTTTTCATTAGGAGGGCAGAATTTCCTTTCAACTATTTCCTTAAAGTTGTTCCATTCCATACTGTAGACTCTGTCATTTCCTTTGGAATGAAGAATGGTATTCCACCACTCTAAAGCTGCATCTTTAAAAAGATTAGAAGCATACATGACTTTATCTTCATTTGCACATTTACTTATCTTGAGGACGGCTTCTGTCTTTTCTATCCAGCGCAAGGCTGTAATAGCTCCTTCATTACCTGAGAATTCTATCGATTTGCATGATAAGAACTCTTTATAAGAACAACCATATGAGATGGTTCTTCTTCTTTTTGGAATTGGAGCTTGGATTAACAGTTCGGGATTTCCATTCACGATGTGATTAGCTTCATGGGGTACACGTTTATTTCCGTTTATGGAATCATTATTTCCTGCCTTTTTAATGGTGTCGATAATATAGGGCATAGCATCTATGATTCCTTGGGCCACTATGTGTTCGATAGCACATTTATCCATTTGATTCCCGTTATTATCATTATTCTGGTTTTCCTGATTTACTTCGTCTGACATCTGAATCATAAACATTTAGCAGGTATTAATATTACAACCAAAATCGTCGATCATTGCGACTTTTACTCTTTTCATACATATGCATCTAGTACAAGCATAACTGAAATTCAAATATTACTAGCCTATGCATCGATATATTTATATAAGTGATATTACTTTTTTTAACGTTACAAAATACACACATATATATTATATATATTAAGCTATGGCTTCCTTAAAACTGCATTTCTCGCTCGTCACACTTCCAGACGAGCTTCTCTCCACCAATTCATCTCCAAGTTGGCGGAGTTCTTCCACATGTTCTCGTGGTAGCATTGGGGCTGGCACTGGTTCAGGGTAAGGTGGAACTGGTTCTTCATATGGGATTGGGTTTTCTAGCAGGTTCTGAATTGCCCAGGTATTAGCCCACCACGGATCTACAGGGTTTGGGGCTGGAATTCTAGGTATATTATTGGGGTCAAAGGCTGGTATCGGAAATTGATTTTCCTGATTCTTGTCTAGGTTTATGGGTTGGTTAGGAAATAAGGGAAGCAACGGGGGTTCTGGATTTGCTACTTGATTAAAATTGGGTTCCCCTTCTACATTTCCAAACATGTGAAAATTCACTAGCTGCCTATCCAATTCTTCCTCCCACAAGGGTCTAACTTCGGGGTTTCGGGTGTCTCTCTCAGTTCTTGCTGCTATAGCTCGTTCTTGTACTTGTCTCAGTCTTTTCCTTTTCTCTATTTGGGCTCTACTAAACCAATTCCTCTTTTTAGGGGGGAAGGCTCTACAGATTTGGCTTTGAAAACAAAAACATCTTCGGAATCAGCGGTGTAGTCTAGGGTTGGCTGGGATGTTCCTTCATCCATCAGAGAATGAGGTAGGTGACGATAAGCGTCAGAAGTACCCTGATCACTCATTCTATAAACTAAAGAAGTTAGTAAAATAATACCAAATAATAAATACATATGTGTTTAAAATTTAGGTATTTCAAAAGAACACCTAAATGGCTTAAACCAGTGGCATAGCTCTGATACCACCTTCTGTCGCAGCCCCCGAACCTACCCCGGGAGCGGGGGCCGCAGGACACAGAGTTGGTGGTGCCGGTGTTTATTAATTTGGCAGTGGAATTACGTCATCAGGATCGCAGTTAGAAAATAAATATCAGAGTTTCAAAACACCAAACTTTTATATTAAATAAATGGGGTAAAACCCATGTTTCCATTACAGTACATATTTTTTGGGACAGACTCGAATTTATGGAAAACAGAAACTCCTTTTTATTTAGGTAACTTTTATAGCCACTTTTCTAAGCCTTCAGTGCTCTCCAGCTGCCTTCTGTTAGCTTCACATTAAGTTACCTGAAACGCGTTTTAAAAACATTTTATCAGCAAGAAATACTGGCGAATCCATCTCAGTTTTATCAAACAAGTGATTATACTTTACAGTTATTGAGGAGCATCCGCATTGACAATGTTTATATCTACATAATTACTCAATCAGTACTGTCAATCCTGACTTGTGGGTCATATTACTTTGGTCCCTGTCACCCAACAGTAACGGTCATGTCACCCTCCCGTGACTTTGGACTAGCAATGTATACAAAACCCCAACATACCGGCAGTAATTGTAGAATACATATACTCAATCACTGTTAAGCATAATTAAAATATTTGAGGTTTTGGTAACACATTTTGACTCACAAAAAGATTTACAAAAAGAGAATGTACGCGCCTTGAACACTTTAAGTATTCCTACGGAGTTTCTAGGGATAGTTCTTGATTACTTCCTGGGATTTCTATTAAAACATACAATGCACATGTGTTAGTAAGTTAACCCAAGTCACTTTAACCATACAACACTCGACAGAACACCAACGAACGTAATCGGGCAGAGCCTAGACATGCGTTGGCGATTCTAGATCGATTGGGTAGGATAGTGAATTAGTGACCGGGGATTAAGTTACTTACAGCGGGCAGCACTTCGCTGGTTTAGGGGTTTAGGGGTTTAGGGGGTGTTGCACGAATAAACAGAGATTCAGAGAGTATACGTTCAATTTTATCGATCGCAATTGAGCACTGGACTTCGTCCCAGACTGCTCTATTTATACCCGAATTTGACCTCCCCCGTACGTCGCGCGGGGATCTGGGTTCCCTCTCGCGTGGCGCCTGAGGTACCTAGCTAAGCTAGGTCAGCCTGGTCACAAGTGTAGGGTTGCCAGGTGGCGTGAAACGGTGACACGTCACCTGGATACCTCTCGCGCGTCGCTACAGAGACTGGTGTCTCTGGCGCGTGGCGCCTGGACAGTCCAGGTGGACCTGTCTCGTTTTGCATGCCGCGTCTTGATTTGCGTGTCCGGTTTTATGTTTCGGCTAATTTTCAGAGAGTTGTTACAACTATCCCTTCCAGCACCGCCGACTCAGCCCATAGCCCCAGCAGTCGCAGCACCAGTAGCAGAAGCTCCAACAACAACCGCAGCTCAAGCAATAGTTCCCAACGTGAACAACGACCAGGCGCAGAACGTGTTGTTAATGGTACGATTTTCGAGGATTGTACTTATACTTATTAATTGTTCTATTGATTCGATGTCGCCCATACGACGACACCTCTCTCCCTCTCTTTCTCTCCCTCTCTCTCTCGATTCCCTGCACTTAGTCTAGGCTCACACGCTAATCTTATTACTAGTACTATAAAATATATCACGTTATAATATGTTTTACCCCTACTATGTGTCTTTAGAACAAGTTACGATGATCATGCAAACACCAAATTAATCACGGGTGCACACAAGATTATCTTGGTAGGTGCATGGGGATCGTAGTGAGTTCTAATGGTGCCGTAACGTTAAAAGCATGGTTAAAGCATGGTGGATACGCTGCTGGTACTTCCTATATATAAGCGTCTTAACCATGTCGACAAAGTGTGACATCTATTCACGGGATGGAGATCTGACATTTGTGGTGATTCGATCATGTAACAATTACGAACAATTTATCAATCAATGAAATTTGGTGTTTTATTTTCTAGATTTTTATAATTATCATGACAATTACACATATTCAATTCTTGCACGATTTCAAACTCTCGAACAACTTCTGGAAGTGAAATCGCAAACTGTTATGCAAACGTAATCACTTTAATGCGACATACACTCCGGAACAATGACACAAGCTAAACATACCTAAATATCCTTTACATAACTTAGAAATAAGTTTTGAAGATTTCGGTATGGCAAAACACGCTTATGCAACTTCAGGGGCTATTTTTCAAAATCTGTAAAAGTATGCTGATTCGCGTATTTCTTAATACGGAACACATATGCACATTCAAAAAATTTTGTAATCATGAAAATCTTGTATTTTAGTGATTGAAAAGCAAAAACATCATTCGTTACGTAAGACCGTTCATTTTCACATTAATTACAGCATTCGTGGTAATTAAGCAAAAAACGCAACCGTACAATCAAACGAACCGACATCTGTGACATTTCCGGGCATATTTCAAGTTCCCTAAGCTTTATCATCTTTATAAAGCTTAAAAATGAGGTTAACGGATGTTAGAAATGGCAAAACGCGACAAAACACGTCCCGGGGCATGTTCTACCAACTTTGCAAACTTGCTGCCAGGTCTAGGCCTTTCGGACCGTAAGGATGGACCCCATACGGTCCGTAAGCCAGTTCCAGAAAGCAAAACATAGCTGGCAGCCTCCTGCTTGTTTTCTTGGCCACCAAGTCGCGAATTTGCCATTTCTTTCTGCTCTTTACACATCCTATGACACTTGGGAACATCTCACAACTGACCTTAACACTTGGAATGATCTCCTTAATCATCCTCAAGTATAAAAGGCCATCAAACTTGACCATTTTCTTTGCTCATTCCTCCTTCTTCTTCTTCTTGCTCTAAGTTGGAGTGCTACCACCTTGTGGAGGCTTCCCATCTGAGCATTCTTCATCCTAGAAGACAAGTATTCTACCTAGTCTTTTATTTTGGTTAATTGAGCCAAAAGTCAAACAATTTGACTTTCGGTTCTGACCATTTTTGGTCAATTCAAAGTTCAATTGTACTTTGCAACGTGATCGTAATCATGAAGGTTATAATCCCTTGCGATTATACCTACTGATTACAACGTTTACTAGTCGAAGTGACGAGTCAAAGTTTCAGTCAAAATGCGCATTATGTGCATTTTACGACAGAACTATTTTCGGGTATCAAAACTCTAAGTTTTGATACAAAATCAGTTTTACAACTTACTTAGACATGTTTCGACATGTCTAGCTCATCACTTCTTGTTTAGTGCTTATTTAGGGTGTAAGTCGAGCGGTATTGACTACCACTTTGACTTTCGAATCTGACCCGTTTGGTCGATCTTAGGATCTGACCAAATACATATTTGTAACCATAGTTGTATAGGGAATAACTCTCTGAGGTTATACCTTATGGTCACGTCGTTTGGTTAGTGTTATGTTAAGTCGCTAGTTATGCCCATAATAATGACCAAAACGCCATTTTTGCGCATAAACGATGTTAAGCATATATGACCAATGTTTTGACATATAAACTGATTTTAAGCATATATGAACAATGTTTTTACATATAAACATGGTGTTATAACATTATTAAACATGTTTTGGCATATAAGACTTATCATAACACATATCTAACCATCCGAACATATATTTACGTAAATGACCCGTTAAAGTAGCATAAACTACCTTAACGAGTCATAACGGGTCAGAAGCACTTAGGATCATTTCCTAATCAGAATTATAACTTGATTAAGCCATTTCATATGAGTTCCAACACTCATTTGGTTTATAAGGCTTCATTCTATCCGAATCCTCCGATTAAAGTCCTGACATTTACATAGTTATCCGATTTTAGGACACGCTCAAATTCTCAGACTCTCGAGCTTGTTTGATCATTGATAACAAAGGACATACTAGCAATCCCATGTGAGTACATAGTTCCCCTCTTTTATGTTTTTGCAAATATTTTGGGGTGATTCATATGTGCTAAACTGTTTTCAAGTTTTCGAAACAAAAACTATGGTTTATATAAAACATGACGATTTCAATTAATGTGAACGAACTTGTTGGTGCGTTATATCCATAACAAGAATGATATTCATTAACTTTGGCCAAGCCGACCAGTAGTAAGTTATGGTACCATAGGACTGACAATCTCGTTACCAAAATTCCCGGTGTTTGTGGGGAAGTTTGGGGAACGATAGAAACTGTTATATTTAACAAATCCTTTGGTGGTTTGTTAGTCGATTAAAGAGACCCTTTGGTGGTCTAGGGTGAGTCAACAAAGGCTTGAATGTATTCAACAAAACGACCAAAAATTTTCACAATTAAAACAAGGACGATTGGTTTATAACAAGAACGATTGGTTTATAACAAGGATGATTGGTTTATAACAAGGACGATTGTTTTATTACACGAATGATTGTACCATTGGTTAATGGTAAGTGATTTAGATAACGAGACGGGTGTAATATAATAAAAGCATGGTGGATACGCCGGTGGTACTTCCTATATATAAGTGCTTTTATTGTATTGCATACCGTGGCCTTATCGTAATCACTTAAGCAAATGATTTTGAACGATGACACGCAACGATTTTCAATTAAAGATATAAACCATACTAAGTTTTCTTTTAAATCGATTTACTACTCGGTTTTACAAAAAGGAAATGTTTTGGTCAAGATTCATGGCTATAAGTCTTTTATAAACTCTAACCAACTTGTTTTAGTTGGTTAATTATTATTGCAATACCAAACACTTTTTGATACAAGGTTTTCACTTAACGACTCTAGTAGTCTGACAAGCTATTGTAATACATATACAAGGCCATGAATTTGACACGCTCTCAAAACCTATGTACTCGCCGGCATATTTTTGCTGACTCTCTTTTCACATATGTTTCAGGAGTTTAGATGTGATGGTTGAAACGCATGCTAGGGACGGGCCTTAGTGACTTAAAACAAGAAAGACAATTTATCTATGTTTTGTTTCCAGTATTTCCAAAGACAATGTAATCATATTATTAATTCAATAAAACGAAACTTCAAGTACCATGTGTTGTTGAAACAATCCTGTAACATGACTCCCCGACGTTTCCGCCGCGATTTGTTGTTTTTACGCGGTCGTGGTGTTACAGGTTGGTTATTAGAGCACTGGTTATAGGGAATTAGGTTATTAGTAACGCTTTGACCTATACTATAACCTTCCTAGGACCCTAACGTGAGTTTACTTGCGTTTAGACTTAAAATACGATACCATCACCTATCCTTAGGTGATTACCAAAAACGATACAAAAGTCACAAAAATCTTTTTCGAAAACTTTTTACAAGAAAACACCTATTCTTAAATGAATCATTTTCGGCTCTAAGCCTTGAAAGTTTTCAAAATCTCGTCAAAGTTTGGGTATTATTAATGTGAACACATGCAATCTGGAAGGGTGGATGCCTGTACCCTAAGTTTTCTGTCTAAGGCTAGAGTGTTAGTACAAATCCACTTAATCAGACCAGTCACTCTTACCTGGGAACTCTTGGGGTGAGTGTCCACTTATAGGCTAAAGCATGTCATCACGATACATTATAAAGACCCATTTACTTTGATTAGTCACTGTGTGTCGTTTGTTTGTTTTGAGAAACGAACGAATGACCGCAATCCTTATGATTCGTCGATATTTTCAATGTCTCCTTTGTTTATCAAATGTCAATCTCACACATTTTCTCTCATGTTTCCTCTCTTTTAGAATGCCTTCTCGACGTGATGCAACTCAAAATGCCGAAATGGCAGCACTGATCGCTCAATATATTGCTGTTGTACTCCTGAATCTAGTGACCCAACTTAATCAATCAAACAACAACAACAATAACAATGCACCTGCTACGTTCAATTATAAACAATTCTGTTAGGCTAAACCACTTCCGTTTTATGGGTCTGAAGGAGCTACTAGGCTCCTGCAATGGTTTGAGAGTCTTGAAAGTACATTCCGTCATGTGCAATGCCCAAATGAGTGAAAAGTCGAGTTTGCGTCGAGTGTATTCAAAAAAAGAGATCTTACATGGTGGAATGGTCTGATGAGAGATAGAGGTGTTAGTGCACTTTGTGTTCGTCACTTGTCGAATAGGCTAGATAGAGCGTCTGTTGAATATTGTATAGGTTAGAATCGAAAACACGACCGAAATACGGATATTTTAGTGTAAAAGGGAACAAGTTCGCTCGAACTTGACCTGTGGAGGTCAAGTTCGCTCGAACTTGACATGTGGCAGACAAGTTCGGTCGAACTTGTCATATGATAGACAAGTTCGCCCGAACTTGACCTCATATGCACATGTCAAGCGAACTTGGCTCTTTCCTATAAATAGGTGGTGTGTGTTCATTTGTCATTTAAGTTTTTGGCATCCCTACGGGGAGGTGCTGCCGGATTCTCTCCAGGAACTCCGGCAGTTGGACTTATAAAGATGTATACTCTTTCGGTATGAATGAATGAAGACTTCCGCTGCATTTTACTTCTACTACTTTCTGTAATAACATTCTACCGAATCGGTTTACGTTTATCCACTAACTTCCGTCTAGAACTGCCTGATCATGGACCTTCAAGAGGTGCCGAAGTGGCAATGGCACAAACCTGGGAAGAGCTTAGGGCTCTTATGATGAGGGAATTTTGCCCCCGCCACGAAAAAGGGCACTCGAAAATGAATTCCACGATCTCAAGCAAGATAGTGGAGAGCATCGTGCCTACACTGACCGGTACGAGCAGTTATGTTTGTTGTGTCCAGTGATGGTGATGCCTTTGGATAAGGCAATTGACAAATACATCGATGGCTTACCTGATCCTGTTCAGGACATTATTACTGGAAGTAACCCCACCACTGTTCGACAAGCCATTAAACTAGCTGCTACCCTGACCGAGTCTCAGGTCAAAAAGGTAACCTTCATCGCAAAGGCGACAAGAAATCATCCGCCAAGGCAACCCAAGAGAAAACAAAGGAAAACAAAGCCGAACCTTCCAGACGATTGAAGAAGCGTAAGGCTTCTCAAAATTTTGTTGTGACTACTCAACCCAACCAAGCCACCCCAAACCAACTAGCTCAGCCTCTTGTGAGGAAACCATACGCTGGAACTGCACCGTTTTGTAACCGGTGCAATGTCACCACCAAGTCATCTACAGCGTCGACAATGCACTACATGTGGAAAACTCAGTCACGTAGCCAACATCTGTCGTTTAAACCCAAACCAAGTTGCACAGAACCCTGTTCAACCCCAAGCAAATCTCGTTCGACTCATTTTCCACTCGGGTCTTGTTATAACTGCGGCGAGATGGGTCACTACAAGAACAATTGCCCGAAACTTGTCAATGCTAATCAAGCTCGTGGATGAGTATTCAATATCAACGCCAACGAAGCCTGTGCTAATAACGAAGTCGTTAACGGTACGTTCTTTGTTAACAATTGTCCTGCTTTGGTTCTTTTCGATTCAGGTGCCGATAGAAGCTTTGTATCCCTAGATTTCGAGCCTTTGCTTTCAATGCCGAGAACTAAACTAGGAAAGCCCTTGTCAGTCGAAATAGCTAGTGGCGAATCCCTTAAACTTGATTCTGTCATTTGTGATTGTCAATTGAACCTCAATAACCACCTTTTTGCCATTGACCTCACGCCAATGTAACTCGGGAGTTTTGACATCATCATAGGAATGGATTGGTTAACTAAACACCATGCTGAGGTGATCTGTTTTGACAAGATAGTTCGAATACATCTTCCCCTGGTGAAGTCTTAGAAGTTCATGGAGAAAAACCCGTTAGTAGCCTTAAACTCATGACATGTACCCAGGCCCAAGAATACCTACGAAAGAACTATGTAGCCTTCATGGCACATATCATAGAGGAGAAAGGCAAAGACAAAATTGTTCAGGACATCCCTGTTGTTTGGGATTATCCTGAGGCGTTTCCCGAAGAGCTACCTGGTTTACCCCACAACACGTCAAGTTGAGTTTCGTATTGATCTTGTACCTGGTGCCAACCCAATAGCCAAATCTCCTTATCGTCTTGCACCGTCTGAGATGCAAGAGTTATCAAAACAACTTCAAGAGTTATCTGACAAAGGATTCATTCGTCCGAGCTATTCACCTTGGGGTGCTCCGTCCTATTCGTGAAAAAGTAGGATGTATCCTTCCGCATGTGTATCGATTACCGTGAGCTCAACAAACTCACGATCAAAAATCATATCCCCTACCTCGCATTGATGATCTTTTCGATCAACGACAAGGTGCTACCTGTTTCTCCAAGATCGATCTGCATTCTGGGTATCATCAGCTTCGTGTACTCGAGGAAGATATTCCCAAGACTGCATTCCGCACACGATTACGAGTTCATCGTCATGCCCTTCTGTTTGACAAATGCTCCTGCCGTATTCATGGACTTGATGAATCGGGTATGCAAACCTTATTTGGACAAGTTCATCATAGTTTTCATCGACGACATCCTCATTTATTCCAGTCTCGAGCCGAACACGAACAACATCTCCGGTTAACAATGGAACTACTAAAGAAAGAACAACTTTATGCTAAATTCTCCAGATGCGAGTTTTGGCTAAAAGAAGTTCAATTCTTGGGACACATAGTCAACGATCAAGGTATACATGTGGATCCTTCTAAAATCACTGCGATTAAGGATTGGAACACACCCACTACTCCCACAGAAGTTCGCTCATTTCTTGTCTTGCTGGATATTACCGTCGATTCATCGCGAATTTCTCAAAGATCGTGGTTCCCCTCACTGCTTTGACTCAGAAGAATAAGCCTTTTGAGTGGGGACCCAAACAAGAGGAAGCATTTCAAACACTGAAACAAAAGCTCTGAAATGCTCCTTTCTTATCTTTACTTGATGGCAACGATGATTTTGTTGTCTATTATGACGCATCGAATCTAGGCTTTGGTTGTGTTCTCATGTAACGAGATAAAGTGATAGCCTATGCGTCAAGACAATTGAAAACACACAAGAAGAACTGCAACGACTCATGATCTTGAGTTAGGTGCTGTAGTTTTTGCTCTCAAAATTTGGAGCCATTATCTCTATGGTACGAAATGTGTGGTTTTCACAGACCACAAAAGTCTCCAACACATATTCAATCAAAAGGAGCTAAACATGAGACAACGACGTTGGGTCGAACTTTTAAACAACTACGATTGCGAAATTCGCTACCATCATGGTAAGGCGAATGTCGTAGCCGACGCGCTTAGTCGTAAGGAACATGTCAAGCTTCATTGTATTCGAATTCAATCTGATATCCAGACACGTATCCTTCAAGCATAAAGTACATGTGTGAACCAAAGCTTGTTGAAAAATGAGCTACCTCAAAATCTCGAACTTCAACTTGAAACAAAAGACAATGGGTTACTCTATTATTTGAACCGTTTGTGGGTTCCAAGTCAAGATAATCTCCGCACCTTATTGATGGACGAAGTTCATAAGTCTCATTATTCAATCCATCCTGGTGCAGACAAAATGTACAAGGATCTTCGTACCCAGTATTGGTGGCCGGGTATGAAAATGGATATTGCCTTGTATGTGTCGAAATGCCTAACTTTTCTTAAAGTCAAGGCTGAACATCAACGCCCATCTGGTTTGCTTGAACAACCAGAAATACCGGTATGGAAATGGGAGAACAATGCGATGGATCTCATGACTAAACTACCGCGCACATCTAGAGGTCATGATACTATTTAGGTAGTCATCGATCGTCTAACAAAGTCAGCACACTTTTTGGCAATTCGTGAGGATTTCTGTCACACCCCGACTTGCAACGGAAGACAAAAATACGGGATGCAACAGACACCTCTGGTACAAGCACATTGTTTATAAAGACACTACATTTTATTGCTTACAAAATGTTGATTACATACTACATGTATGTTACAACTGCGTGTTCCCATGAACCACATAAGTCTTCTAAGCCACATGCGTCTATATCAGGGTTCGCCTACAAACATGTCTTGAACAACATACACGGATCACACCAGTCTCAAGTTACCTGAAATGCATGTTAGTTTTAAAAAGGTCAGCTAAATGAAGCGTGAGTTCCACTGGTTTAATTGTGGTGCAACAATATGTGTTAACCAGTTCAATTGCACTGGTCAAAGTCTTAGTCACAATGACGGTCACAGTCATAGTCGCAGATGGAATTAAACGAGGACACAAGTGAAACCTTGGCCTGTCATAGTTACTCTGTGTCAGACAGACACATCATCGCACGCGGTCGTGTCACCACAGACACTTCCCACCGGGCCGTGTCAAGATAGTCACGTCATCCCGTCAACTGAGTCATGTAAAGTTCAATGTTCCCCAGCAGTTATGTCTAATGACGTAACTAAATTCAGGACACGTGCAGTTGCGTAGTCACCGACACACATTGTCACCTAGACACTGCCTGGAGCAACTGGGTCTGTCGGACCAATAGTACTATCCACTGCCCCGTAAGGCTTAGTTAATCACTTGTAGAGGGGAGGTAGTTCGTGTGTTAGATTATTCACATCATCACAAGTTGGTGCAATTATCACAGTTTCGTAACATGCAAGTCATTTCGGAAAACAGTGAAACCGTTTACAAGTGGGAGAGTAAAACTCACTCCTAATTTGGTGTATTCAACACAGTTTTTGAAATGTAAGTCCCAAGAAAACAGTAAAACAGTTTAAAAGTGGGGAAGTGAAAATTCACAGTACAAGCAGTGATCTCAACGTAAGAGTGATCAAGCAACTGGATCCACTTTAACAACACCCATGCAAGTATGGACTCAAATCAGTATCTAAGTTGGTAATGGTTATAACTTGGATCTGGTCAGGAGTTTTTACTCCGGATTGAGTCTATAGAACACTGGTATGGTGATGGACGTCAGGGTAGTATTAGTTTACAGTTTGGCTTCTAGACACCGATTCGCGTGCCAGCTAAAGTCAGTAGTTTAACGTGTTGGGGCAATGGTACGGGAATACCAGTAGTGCCAACACGTGGTTATTCAAGAATGATTAACTTCCCTTGAGGGAGTTTGAGTATTTGGGGGGTCTAAGTTGCCCAAATTTGAGTTTCCATTTTCACCGTCGGGAATTCTCATGGATTGCCTTAGGACACACCCAGGGTGCCTAATTTACCCGGGAATCTCCCGGAATATTCCCAGTGTTCAAACTATAGTATTTTCGGGTTGGGCCAGTTCCCAGTTCCGGCAGGTTTGCTATACGGTAAACTGCCGAAATTGCTTTAAAATAATCTGTTTATAATTCCATAAATTCACATTTAATCTATATTTTATATAATAATCTGTAAATTTTTATATAAATCAGTAAAAATCTTTAAATTATGGGAAAAATTTCTGGGAATTTATTTTGTTAATTTACTCATTTAGATAAATTATTTATAAAACTATTTTCAACCACATAATCCCAATTAAATACCATCTTTTGTTAAAAATATCCAAAAAATTCCAGAACACCTTATACATGTCCAGAACTTCTCAGAAATTTCTGGGATTTTTCCGATTTCGTTTCAGTGCGTTCCCGGCTACCGAAAACTCGCAAAAACACGGATTTTTAACCCAAATCAAAACTCATCCAATAGACTCCGAATTTCCCCAGAACCTTCCCCATATGTTCCTTACTATCCCTGTAAGATTTGGTGATTTATTGATTCCGTTTCATATTTTTTCCGAAATTCTTTCGATAAAAGAGTAAAAATTTCACCAAAAATCGTTGAAAATTCCAAAAATTCTAAACTTTTACGTGGACCTTCCTGACAATACCCTACATCACCACACCAAATTCTAGCTCAATCCAAGTTATAGGCAAAACAATTTTCTGCCTAGCCTAGATTCGGTTTGCGGATCATATACCTAGCGATTCTTCCGATTCCAAGTGTTTATTTTGATCCAAGAAGTGTGTAAAGGCTATATTCATACCTACACATCAATTACAATTCAAATATGCTAGAACTTAGATCAATCAAGCTTTAATTCATTATTTTTCGGTTAATCGAATAGTTAAGCGATTTTTGTCGAATAAGAGTTGATTAGGGTATCAAACCCCAAAGGTTTGTGATCATGGCTGCCATATAACACCAGGTAAATACCAGAGTGTTCTTATTCAGCCCATAAACATGTCTAAACCTTCAAAAATCTTGGATTAAAAGGCGTTTTTTTCGGCTAGAAATCACGTTTAATCGAAGAAACGGGATTAGAATCATAATAACCAAAGTTAATACCTTTGAATTAGGGATGTATATTGAAGAACTCAGCTGGTGTTTAAGAATTATGGAAGGTTTGTTTAGAGAATTCGAGGATTTCTTGTGAAAAGATGTAATAATAATGAAAAAAATATATTTGTATACATGGGGGGTGGGGCGGTTTAGAGGTGGCAGGGACACCTCGTGCTTTGATTAGCATGACAAAGATGATGTTTATCTTACAGATAAGTATAGGTTCTTTCGGGTCCGGCGCGCGTTCTCGATTTGCGTGACATACTCCGTTTTACGCATACTTTGTCAAAAGGCTCGGTTTTAAAAATTATGCATAATCGTCTTAAAATCCGAACCTTGTTACGTTTTAATCAAAAAAGTCTCATTTGAAGTTCATTTAAGTGTTTTTAAGCTTGATCGATCGTTCCTTGCACATTCGGTTGCCTTATGTTATGCGCGAACGAATACGTTTCCCCAACCGGGAGCTGCTTCGTTTTGCATGCTCGGGCTTTGATTATTTTCAACCTTATGTCACAGTCTATGGCACAAAACTAAGTTATTCCTGGAACTCAAATCTTAAATAAGGCTACCGATAACCTAATAATCAACATCAAAGGTGTAATGCGATGTTAAACGTCAAGTCTCCGTTTAACACGTTGTTCAAGGCTAAGGACGCCAACCTTGCATCGTTGGTCCTTAGTAGTATCATGTCGACCATGACCCGGAGGTCGTCATATTCAAATATAACATGTACCAAAACAAGTGCTAAGGAATACCACTAAGTATTATAGTATCACATGATGTGAAAGCTAAAGCCAATATTGTAAACAGAAGAGGAATCCATCGGACAGTCAAATGAATCGCAGATTCAGGGACGAAGAAGTTTCGTAAGATGTTCGAACTCTGCGATTGTATAAATCGAATGTGAAGCAACCAGAAGTGAAGTGAGGATCCGTACACGTCCTCCCAGTTTATCAGAACGACCTACGCGTTCTTTATGTATCTATATTTTTTGAAATACCATTTTGTATGCAATCGTTGTCATAATAATTATGACGATAGAGTTGGTGAGATCGTATTGCACTACAAACTTGGGGTCTCACATATAAGGTATAAGTAACCACTGTAGAAGTGGTATGAATCCAACTCAGTGTATATTAGACGTGGCGTCAGGAATGTGGAATGGACTGTAATACCAGTTTTCTGCCTATCACAAAGGCAATGTAGTAACGCATTATCCACCAATTCCAATTCATGTATCAATTCTCGCACAAACATTCACACACTATCACCTTGGCACACGTATTCCACGTATTTAAGTGTGTTTATTACCGCGACTTTCCCAACACTGCCTCTTATGAGCAAGTCTGTTATTACGTTCCGGACCATAATAACCCACTGGCCCCACAAGGCCATCCTGGTACTTACACTTAGGATACTTTACAGTGTTCACTAAGCATCTTTAGTGAGGTTAATTTTTCCCAATGATGTCCACTAAAGTCCGAGCCTGTAGTTATAGTCTAGGTTTCCTTAAAGGCACTTAATTCTCTATAGCCAATGGCTCTGATACCATCTTCTGCACACCCTGACTTGCAGCGGAAGACAAAAATACGGGATGCAACAGAAACCTCTGGTACAAGCACATTGTTTATAAAGACACTACATTTTATTGCTTAGAAAATGTTGATTACATACTACATGTATGTTACAACTGCGTGTTCCCATGAACCACATAAGTCTTCTAAGCCACATGCGCCTATACTAGGGTTCGTCTATAAACATGTCTTGAACAACATATACGGATCACACCTGTCTCAAGTTACCTGAAATGCATGTTAGTTTTAAAAAGTTCAGCTAAACGCTGCGTGAGTTCCACTGGTTTAATTGTGGTGCAACAATATGTGTTAACAAGTTCAATTGCACTGGTCACAGTCTTAGTCACAATGACGGTCACAGTCATAGTCGCAGATGGAATTACACGAGGACACAAGTGAAACCTTGGCCTGTCATAGTCATTCCGTGTCAGACAGACACATCATCGCATCGGGTCGTGTCACCACAGACACTTCCCACCGGGCCGTGTCAAGACAGGCACGTAATCCCAGCAACTGAGTCATGTAAAGTTCAATGTTCCCCTGCAGTTATGTCTAATGACGTAACTAAATTCAGGACACGTGCAGTTGCGTAGTCACCGACACACAGTGTCACCTAGACACTGCCTATGGAGCAACTGGTCTGTCCCGTAAGGCTTAGTTAATCACTTGTGAGGAGAGGTAGTTCGTGTGTTAGATAATTCACATCATCACAAGTTGGTGCAATTATCACAGTTTTGTAACATGCAAGTCATTTCAGAAAACAGTGAAACCGTTTACAAGTGGGAGAGTAAAACTCACTCCTAAATTGGTGTATTCAACACAGTTTTTAACATGTAAGTCCCCAGAAAACAGTAAAACAATTTAAAAGTGGGGAAGTGAAAACTCAAAGTACAAGCAGTGATCTCAACGTAAGAGTTATCAAGCAACTGGATCCACTTTAACAACACCCATGCAAGTATGGACTCAAATCAGTATCTAAGTTGGCAATGGTTATAACTTGGATCTGGTCAGGATTTTTTACTCCGGATTGAGTCTATAGGACACTGGTATGGTGATGGACGTCGGGTAGTATTAGTTTACAGTTTGGCTTCCAGACACCGATTCGCATGCCAGCTAAAGTAAGTAGTTTAACGTGTTCGGGTAATGGTACGGGAATACCAGTAGTGCCAACACGTGGTTATTCAAGAATGATTAACTTTCCCTTAAGGGAGTTTGAGTGTTTGGGGGGGTCTAAGTTACCCAAATTTGAGTTTCCATTTTCACCATCGAGAATTCTCCTGGATTGCCTTAGGACACACCCAGGGTGCCTAATTTACCCGGGAATCTCCAAGAATACTCCCAGTGTTCCAACTATAGTATTTTTCGGGTTGGGCCAGTTCCCAGTTCCGGCAGGTTTGCTATACGGTAAACTGCCGAAATTGCTTTAAAATAATCTGTTTATAATTCCATAAATTCACATTTAATCTATATTTTATATAAAAATCTGTAAATTTTTATATAAATCAGTAAAAATCTGTAGTTTATGGGAAAAAATTCTGGGAATTTATTTTGTTAATTTACTCATTTAAATAAAATATTTATAAAACTTTGTTTAACCACATAATTCCAATTAAATACCATCAGTAGTTAAAAAATCCAAAACAATTCCAGAACACCTTATAAATGTCCAGGAACTTCTCAGAAAATTACTGGGATTTTCCGATTTCGTCTCAGTGCGTTCCCGGCTACCGAAAACTCGCAAAAACACGGATTTTTAACCAAATAAAAACTTATCCAATGGACTCTGAATTTTTCAGGAACCTTCCCCATATGTTCCTTAGTGTCTCTGTAAAATTTGGTGATATTGAATTCGTTTGGTTTTTTTTCCAAAATTCTTTCGGTAAAACAGTAAAAAATTCACCAAAAATCGTAGAAAATTCCAAAATTCTAAAATTTTACGTGGACCTTCTTGACAATACCCTACATCACCACACCAAATTTCAGCTCAATCTAAGTTATATGGACCAAGTTATAGGCAAAATAATTTTCTGCCTAGCCTAGATTCGGTTTTCGGATCATATACCTAGCGATTCTTCCGATTCCAAGCGTTTATTTTGATCCCAGAAGTGTGTAAAGTATATATTCAGTACCTACAGACCAAGTACAATCCAAATATGCTAGAACTTAGATCAATCAAGCTTTAATTCATTGTTTTTCGTTAATCAAATAGTTAAGCGATTTTTGTCGAATAAGAGTTGATTAGGGTATCAAACCCCAAAGGTTTGTGATCATGGCTGCCATATAACACCAGGTAAATACCAGGGTGTTCTTCTTCAGCCCATAAACATGTCTAAACCTTCAAAAATCTTGGATTAAAAGGCGTTTTTTTCGGCTAGAAATCGCGTTTAATCGTAGAAACGGGATTAGAATCATAATAACCAAAGTTAATACCTTTGTTTAGGGATGTATATTGAATAAATCAGCTGGTGTTTAAGGAATTATGGCAGGTTTCTTTAGAGAATTGGAGGATTTCTTGTGAAAAGATGTAATAATAATGAAAAAAAATATATATATGTACACATGGGGGTGGGGCGGTTTAGAGGTGGGTCCCAAGGGACACCTCGCGCTTTGATTAGCGTGACAAAAGATGATGTTTATCTTACAGATAAGAATAGGTTCGTTTCGGGTCCGGCGTGCGTTCTCGATTTGCGTGACGGACTCCGTTTTGCGCGTACTTAGTGTCAAAAGACACGGTTTTAAAAATTATGCATAACCGTCTTAAAATCCGAACCCAGTTACATTTTAATCATAAAAGTCTCATTTGACATTAGTTAAGTGTTTTTAAGCTTGATCGATCATTCCTTGCACATTCGGTTGCCTTATGTTATGCCCGGAACGAATGCGTTTCCCCAACCGGGAGCTGCTTCGTTTTGTGTGCCCGGGCTTTGATTATTTTCAAACCTTATGTCAAAGTCTATGGCACAAAACTAAGTTATTCCTGGAACTCGGAATCTTAAATAAGGCTACCGATAACCTAATAATCAATTCAAAGGTGTAATGGCTGTTAAACGTCAAGTCTCGTTTAACACGTTGTTCAAGGCTAAGGACGCCAACCTCGCATCGTTGGTCCTTAGTAGTGTCATGTCAACCATGAAGTGTTCTCAGACTCCTCCGAGATATAACATATATCGTTTCGCACGACACACAAGTCATGAAATTTCACAAAGTTTACGCACAATTCTAGTTTTTACTCATGCTTTAAGTTTAGGACCCATTAAGGTGTACCTGCTTCGTCCTGGGTATCACACATAATCATAATAATATCATGATACACATATCCCGTCCGGTTACCACAGACTTGTACCAATCAAAGTTTACCAGGATTTTTCACAGTTGTCACAGTCTCCCCCGGTTAAAAGAATTTCGGCCTCGAAATTTCATTTAGTAATTTGTTGGAAAGCTATGTATTTATATTCGTGTTAGTCATCTGACAGACAAGTAATTTTTCGCTTTTTTTTCAGAGATGATAATTGTGCTACATAGTAGCAGTGTAATTTGTCCATCCACAATTCTACGTACTGTTAAGAGTAACGTCTGCCATCACTTCCAATCCGAAAGTGAGAGTGTTGTTGGACTCACAATAGGATATGAGTTTCGTATTCAGCTTATAGCTGACTGCAATTATTACATTTTCTTTGCATTCATTATCTTCACCTTGAGACATCATAAGTTTCATTTATAACTTTGTGCATTAGTTCTAGCACATCTCCTGTAAAGGAGGGGTATAGGTACTCTCCCAGGGTTCGTTGCGAATGTCACAATGGTGAGTACCATGCTTCGCATGTTTGTGTAAAGGGAATAATTTGGTTTCACACAGTTGTGAGTGAAAGTCTTCCCTTGTTGTCGTGTACGTGGGTATCTTTGGTTAATGCTGACCGACCACGAGAGTCCCTACTCTATGGTAGAGAGTAAGAAAAGAAAGGCTTTCAAGAGCCTATGGCTGGCATAAGGCGAGCATATACACGAGTAACATCGAATTTGAACACTTACATCAATGGTGTGCCCGAGCTACTCATCAGTAGTCGGATCACATCGTAAGGATATAAAATTTCTACAATAATAATTTCAGTTTGCATTAAGTTTTGGGAGCTTGGCTCCAACTGTGGTACAACTGTTTATGTCTTTTTCAGAAAGAAATAACTTAGTAACTTTAATAACATTGATGTGATTCTCCCAAAAATACCATATAAAAATTTCCATATACCGGGAATGATAGAGTGTGCACCCAATGCAGTTTTTTATTCCAGTGGCACAATGTCAAGAATGCTACTATATCACGTAGAAATATTTAAGGCGTGATGAGTGTCTAATGACCACAAATATCACTGTAATGCCCCTACACGTGGGATTAGTATTGATCGTAAACGTAAGGGCGATTCTGTAAAAGATGACTACCTAACGAGTCATCGACTCAAGGTTCCCCATTGACGAAGTACCCTTCGCATGGTAGAAACATAGCCACGCTCGTTTATCATTTCATAAGGATGTCGTTAATGGAGACAATAAGAAATAATCATTTCCCAAGATTATCTAATGCATAGGCGAATATAACCCATATTAGTCACAAGGTGGTTTATCACCACTTGCCTATCTCAGTCTCGTGGTTTTTCGTGTCCCACTTGGACTTGGTATGCTCTGCACCGTATATTAGTATTGAAAGATATAATGCCTTCCCATCTTGGCACCTCCGTCAACTGAATCACCGCTTAAACGTAAGGGTTTCATTGAATTCGTTCATGTCAAACCACCTTGGTTGAGATTAAGAAATTCGTGTGGTTTTACGAAACCATGGGCTGAAGCCCGAATTCATAGTCATCCTAGTCCTATAGGACACTTGACCACGGAATCTGATTTTTCCGTTAGTCTCATATTCGTAATAATGTAAACAAGAAATGAAGACCCGGCCCCCAGGTTGGTCGAGACTAGGTTTGTTGAGTTTCTCGACCCCTTGGTCGTAGGATTAGTCAGTTCTGTTTCCCAATAGGGCACAAGAGGAATATGTGCTACTGGGAAATGTAATAACATAGATCCACAATCGCTCGGTAATCTCTTGAAATAGCAAAAGCAGTTTCAAGGCGGCTGAATGAAAATCGTAATCAATCGAGGTAAGCTTAGTACTCTAACGGCTAGGATACAAATAAAGGTTATGAATGCCATTTCACATCCGGTCAGCGCATCCAACCAAGCACCGATCTACACTTTGGTCATTTAGTGTGACTTAGTATCACATATCGAGTTGTTTACAATTCGTAGTGAGCGTTAAGTAACTCTCCAAGTTTGAAGAGTATTAGTTTTCATGTCAACGCCTTATTCTTCCTTTAAGTATATATGACGTGCTTACTAACGGAATTTCCCTCTGGATAGACATCATATCCGAGGGACGTATTCGGAAGATTCACTAGTCCCTTCATCTGGAATGATTGGGATTACGAGATTTCTGGTTTAGCTTCCCCCAAGTGGGTTCAGCGCACTAAAGACATCAATTATAATTTTCGGACAACTCGTGACTATTCCTATTTCAAAGAAAGTTTGGTTTTGACCATGTTCCTTCATACATAGAAGTTCATGCTTTTCATAGTATGGCGTATATACGTCACTCCAGTGACATGGTTTGACTGCGCATTTAAGCACTGGCCCTTTTTGGGTTAAGTCTAAGTGCAATTTTAACAGTGGTATGATGACAGAGATTATTACATACATGATAATGACGTTGGTTCTACAGGTTGTGGACTCATGCTGCGACGAATTTGTGTGATATGGGATGATTGAAAATGTGGCATTAATGCAAGTATATATATATTTTGTTTATAATAGAATGGTCCCGAAACGCTCACCCCAAATGACCGAGGTAGAAATCACGTAAATGACAGCGCACAACTTATGACAATCATCTCCCCGCTCGTGAATTTCACTCGTGGTGCGAAGACACAGGTATATATATATATATACACAGTATTATACCTAGGATTTCTCCCGTTCTTGTTTCTTTAAGTAGCACAAGAATTGTCGTCACTCGAAATTAACAAAGAATCGAGTTTCTGAGTAACATAGTATCTCACGAATACTTATTTAATCGATCAAACTGACAATCAATTGAAGGCACCAACCATTCGAAGGAAGGTGAGGGGTGGTTCAACAATACTCCCCTAATCTAAAGAATTTATTTCTCGTATACTCACGAGGACAAGCAACACCGTTTAACGCATACTCTTGGTTAATCACCCGCGTAGGGTATCGTTCACCTTGCGTCCAATCGACGGATGAAAGTCAGTGTATCCCATGTATCATCTTCCTACACATGTAGGATACCTTACCAAATAACACATTTACAAAGGTCCGAAGGGAATTTCAATCATTCCATAGGAATTGTGAATAACATCGCGTATAATTATTTGGACTCCTCAATTGTTTCAAGGAAGAGGAGAAGACATATGGTGTTCCCCAATGTATTATTATTATTGTAGAGTTGGGGAGTCAATACGTTCTATAGATATATAAGTATCTGAGTTGGTCCCTACTCAGGACCAATCGCACGGTCGTCGTAGGTATCATGTCGCGAAAAGTCTTAATCGCAAGGAATCAAAGAACCATGTATCCCCTTATGCGATTTCTAGTATGAATGCACCGCCCTAATGCGGGTGATGTTGGTTCAAGACGTAGTATAGCCATCACAAAGATATTACCGAAAAATATCAAAAGAACCGGTGGTCCAGAGTCTGCAGTTATGGGTAGGAGTTGTCACATGGATTAGTCATCGGATTACTGTACTCGAATATTACTCAAAGCCGATCTCGTCTTTCATCAGAACCTATTTGCACTAAGTTATGCAAGGTTGAAAACAAGGGACCGTTTGTTCTATAAACATTTTATATGATTCTTTTAAATGTCGCCCTTCGAATTATATGTATATATATTATATTATATATATAAAATAATCGTCTAATGAAAATTTCGTTTTGTATCATTTGTTTATTAAATATTCATTAAGAGGTAGCTTCGTTACGGTCCTTCGTACCGTTCATTCACTACTTCTTCTATTACTGGGAATTTATCTTGTAGTAATTCGAGCTAAATCAGTAGGATTCAAGGTTGCAAGTCACTTGTTCCTATCACCGGGACACCTGTCGTAGTTCCAAAGGAAGCTAACGTATCCCCAACATGGTTGAACATTGATTAAAAGTAGGGTGTATCACTTTAGTAATTTACATGTATCGGACCTCAATACTTTCCATTAGTGTTAGTAAGGGGATTGAATTGATTTGAAGCAGTGTGTAGGATTATTCCATGATTATAGTTTTCCGACTTTGCACCGGGGTTACGCCACCCTCAACCGAAATTTACTAGATTGGCACTTGGATTAGACCGCGGTTAATGTTACATATTTATGATTAACTGTATACATAGGAGTGTCATACTAATACGAAATATGAACGGTTATGAGGAATATCGGCAAAATTGTTCTCGCCTCCACAAGTCTTATTACCATCACATCCGCATCTACACAACCTTTTGCCGATCTTTGATCCCAACGAATGAGTTTTCTCCACTTATGCGTTACCCCTAATTCCTCTTGGGTTATCATTACCAATGATAATTACGCGTCCTTATAAAGAATTAGTGATTGCATCATTAGCGAGCGACAGCTAAAACGGAAATATATGCTTCACCGAGTAATTTCATAGACAACCGTCGGTGTCACGAGTATAGGTTGTTCGCCGTATCGTAATGATTCCGAATATATGACTATACGTTCTCGCAAATCCCGCCAAAAGAAATAACATATGCTGAATTGTCTTATCGAAGACAAAAACATTGTTACTGATCGCGAATCGATCACTGTGTCATCGATGTGGGTAAGCTATCACCGGCTATACCCAAATAGTTCAATACGGAGTACTACCGAGGTGTAGTACCCTAGAAATCGTGTCACGTATTTGAGAAAAAAAATTCCCTAGATTAATTCAGTGGTCGTTTATATGTCGACCCAAACTACTTTTCATGTAAAATTACTACAACCGTGTATAGACATCGTGGTTACGACAACTATGGCTTCATCTATCGCATCAAACAAGGTCGAAGTCGCTTGCCCCAACATAACCGAACAAATCGCAACATGAAGCCCGTCTGCCCTGAGTAACGGTACCTTGATCATGTAGTCGGGTGTTTATATATAGGAAGTACCGCAACGTATCCACCACACCCATATACCTGATCAATATTCCGTTCTCCACGATATTCGGGCCTCATACTACTTTCTGCAAATAACCAACTGAAATTCGGAACAATCAATAATCTAAAAGAATACAATGTAACCAATGGTCACGCGAAACGATGTTCCACAACGCAAGCATTTCAAAGGAAGTTGTACCATCACAGACTTTATATCCCATGGAATAGAATGAAAACGGGAAGGGTAACTTATTCACGCACTCTGTGCCATCTCCATGACCCGGAGGTCGTCATATTCAAATATAACATGTACCAAAACAAGTGCTAAGGAATACCACTAAGTATTATAGTATCACACGACGTGAAAGCTAAAGCCAATATTGTAAGCAGAAGAGGAATCCATCGACAATAAAATGAATCGCAGATTCAGGGACGAAGAAGTTTCGTAAGATGTTCGAACTCTGCGATTGCATAACAATCGAATGTGAAGCAACCAGAAGTGAAGTGAGGATCCGTACACGTCCTCCCAGTTTATCAGAACGACCTACGCGTTCTTTGTGTCTCTATATTCTTTTTGAAATACCATTTTTTGTATGCAATCGTTGTTATAATAATTATTAGGATAGAGTTGGTGAGATCGTATTGCACTACAAACTTGGGGTCTCACATCATAAGGTATAAGTAACCACTGTAGAAGTGGTATGAATCCAACTCTAGTGTATAATAGACGTGGGGTCAGTAGGAATGTGGAATGGACTGTAATACCAGTTTTCTGCCTATCACAAAGGCATATGTAGTAACGCATTATCCACCAATCCCAATTCATGTATCAATTCTCGCACAAACATTCACACACTATCACCTTGGCACACGTATGTATCATTCCACGTATTAAGTGTGTTTATTACCGCGACTTTCCCAACACTGCCTCGTATGAGCAAGTCTGTTATTACATTCTGGACCATAATAACCCACTGGCCCCACAAGGCCATCCTGGTACTTGCACTTAGAATACTTTACAATGTTCACTAAGCATCTTTAGTTGAGGTTAATTTTTCCCAATGATGTCCACTAAAGTCCGAGCCTGTAGTTATAGTCTAGGTTTCCTTAAAGGCACCTAATTCTCTATAACCAATGGCTCTGATACCATCTTCTGTCACACCCTGACTTGCAGCGGAAGACAAAAATACGGGATGCAACAGAAACCTCTGGTACAAGCACATTGTTTATAAAGACACTACATTTTATTGCTTACAAAATGTTGATTACATACTACATGTATGTTACAACTGCGTGTTCCCATGAACCACATAAGTCTTCTAAGCCACATGCGTCTATATCAGGGTTCGCCTACAAACATGTCTTGAACAACATACACGGATCACACCAGTCTCAAGTTACCTGAAATGCATGTTAGTTTTAAAAAGGTCAGCTAAACGTTGCGTGAGTTCCACTGGTTTAATTGTGGTGCAACAATATGTGTTAACAAGTTCAATTGCACTGGTCACAGTCTTAGTCACAATGACGGTCACAGTCATAGTCGCAGATGGAATTACACGAGGACACAAGTAAAACCTTGGCCTGTCATAGTCACTCTGTGTCAGACAGACACATCATCGCACCGGGTCGTGTCACCACAGACACTTCCCACCGGGCCGTGTCAAGACAGGCACGTCATCCCGGCAACTGAGTCATGTAAAGTTCAATGTTCCCCTACAGTTATGTCTAATGACGTAACTAAATTCAGGACACGTGCAGTTGCGTAGTCACCGACACACAGTGTCACCTAGACACTGCCTGGAGCAACTGGGTCTGTCGGACCAATAGTACTATCCACTATCCCATAAGGCTTAGTTAATCACTTGTAGAAGGGAGGTAGTTCGTGTGTTAGATAATTCAAATCATCACAAGTTGGTGCAATTATCATAGTTTCGTAACATGCAAGTCATTTCAGAAAACAGTGAAACCGTTTACAAGTGGGAGAGTAAAAACTCACTAGTTTTTGAAATGTAAGTCCCCAGAGAACAGTAAAACAGTTTAAAAGTGGGGAAGTGAAAACTCACAGTACAAGCAGTGATCTCAACGTAAGAGTGATCAAGCAACTGGATCCACTTTAACAACACCCATGCAAGTATGGACTCAAATCAGTATCTAAGTTGGTAATGGTTATAACTTGGATCTGGTCAGGATTTTTTACTCCGGATTGAGTCTATAGGACACTGGTATGGTGATGGACGTCAGGGTAGTATTAGTTTACAGTTTGGCTTCCAGACACCGATTCGCGTGCCAGCTAAAGTCAGTAGTTTAACGTGTTCGGATAATGGTACGGGTATACCATTAGTGCCAACACGTGGTTATTCAAGAATAATTAACTTTCCCTTAAGGGAGTTTGAGTGTTTGGAGGGTCTAAGTTGCCCAAATTTAAGTTTCCATTTTCATCGTCGGGAATTCTCCTGGATTGCCTTAGGACACACCCAGGGTGCCTAATTTACTCGGGAATCTCCCAGAATACTCCCGGTGTTCCAACTATAGTATTTGTCGGGTTGGGTCAGTTCCCAGTTCCGACAGGTTCGCTATACGGTAAACTGCCGAAATTGCTTTAAAATAATCTGTTTATAATTCCATAAATTCCCATTTAATATATATTTTATATAAAAATATGTAAATTTTTATATAAATCAGTAAAAAATCTTTAGATTATGTGAAACATTTCTGGAATTTATTTTGTTAATTTACTCATTTAAATAAATTATATATAAAACTATTTTCAACCACATAATCCCAATTAAATACCATCATTAGTTAAAAAATCCAAAAAAATTCCAGAACACCTTATACATGTCCAGGAACTTCTCACAAATTTTTGAGATTTTTCCGATTTCGTTTCTGTGCGTTCCCGGCTACCGAAAACTCACAAACACACGGATTTTTAACCCTAATAAAAACTCATCCAATGGACTCTGAATTTTCCCAGATCCGTCCCCATATGTTCCTTACTGTCTCTATTAAATATGGTGATTTATTGAATTCGTTTGATATTTTTTCCGAATTCTTTCGGTAAAACAGTAACAAATTCACCAAAAATCGTAGAAAATTCCAAAAATTCTAACATTGTACGTGGACCTTCCTGATACTACCCTACACCGCCACACCAAATTTCAGCTCAATCCAAGTTACAAGGATCAAGTTATAGGCAAAACAATTTTCTGCCTAGCCTAGATTCGGTTTTCGGATCATATACCTAGCGATTGTTCCGATTCCAAGCGTTTATTTTGATCCAAGAAGTGTGTAAAGGCTATATTCAGTACCTACACACAAAGTACAATCCAAATATGCTAGAACTTAGATCAATCAAGCTTTAATTCATTGTTTTTCGGTTAATCGAATAGTTAAGCGATTTTTGTCGAATAAGAGTTGATTAGGGTATCAAACCCCAAAGGTTTGTGATCATGGCTGCCATATAACACCAGGTAAATACCAGGGTGTTCTTGTTCAGCCCATAAACATGTCTAAACTTTCAAAAATCTTGGATTAAAAGGCGTTTTTTTCGGCTAGAAATCGCGTTTAATCGAAGAAACGGGATTAGAATCATAATAACCAATGTTAATACCTTTGAATTAGGGATGTATATTGAAGAAATCAGCTGGTGTTTAAGGAATTATGGCAGGTTTCTTTACAGAATTGGAGGATTTCTTGTGAAAAGATGTAATAATAATGAAAAAAAATATATTTGTACACATGGGGGGTGGGGTGGTTTAGAGGTGAGTCCCAAGGGACACCTCGTGCTTTGATTAGCGTGACAAAAGATGATGTTTATCTTACAGATAAGTATAGGTTCGTTTCGGGTCCGGCGCGCGTTCTCGATTTGCGTGACAGACTTCGTTTTGCGCGTACTTAGTGTGAAAAGACACGGTTTTAAAAATTATGCATAACCGTCTTAAAATCCGACCTAGTTACGTTTTAATCATAAAAGTCGCGTTTGACGTTCGTTTAAGTGTTTTTAAGCTTGATCGATCGTTCCTTGCATATTCGGTAGCCTTATGTTATGCCCGAACGAATGCGTTTCCCGAACCGGGAGCTGCTTCGTTTTGCGTGCCCGGGCTTTGATTATGTTCAAACCTTATGCCACAGTCTATGGCACAAAACTAAGTTATTCCTGGAACTCGGAATCTTAAATAAGGCTACCGATAACCTAATAATCAACATTAAAGGTGTAATGCGATGTTAAACGTCAAGTCTCCGTTTAACACGTTGTTCAGGCTAAGGACGCCAACCTCGCATCGTTGGTCCTTAGTAGTGTCATGTCAACCATGACGTGTTCTCAGACTCCTCCGAGATATAACATATATCGTTTCGCACAACACACAAGTAATTAAATTTCACAAAGTTTACGCACAATTCTAGTTTTACTCATGCTTTAAGTTTAGGACCCATTAAGGTGTACCTGCTTCGTCCTGGGTATCACACATAATCATAATAATATCATGATACACATATCCTATCCGGTTACCACGGACTTGTACCAATCAAAGTTTAGCGAGATTTTTCACAGTTGTCATAATTTCTCTGCTTACAAACTCACCAAAATCCATGTCGATGAGATTGTATCTCGTCATGGTGTTCCTTTGGACATAATATCTGAAAGAGACGCTCGGTTCTCATCTCACTTTTGGAAGACCGTGCAATTTGCTATGGGAACCAAAATCAATCTGAGCACTGCTTATCATCCTCAAACGGATGGACAAACCGAAAGAACGATTCAAACACTGGAGGATATGCTTAGAGCATGTGTGATCGACTTTGGTGGTAGTTGGGATTCGCATCTACCGTTGATCGAATTTTCCTACAACAATAGTTATCACGCCAGCATCAACATGGCGCCTTTCGAAGCTTTATACGGTCAAAAATGTCATTCATCTGTCTGTTGGAATGAAGTTGGAGAGTCTTAGTTCATAGGACCTGAACTTATTCACGACACAACAGACAAAGTCAAGAAAATACGTGATGACCTTCTGAAAACTAGAAGCCGTCAAAAGAGTTATGCGGACAAGCGACGTAAGCCCTTGGAATTTCAAGTTAATGATTATGTCCTACTCAAGGTATCCCCTTGGAAGGAGTGGTCAGATTTGGAAAGAAAGGAAAACTTGCACCACCATACGTTGGACCATTCAAGATCGTTGAGAGAATCGGAAAGGTGGCCTACCGACTTGAGCTACCTCCTGAACTTGGGAACGTTCAGCAAACATTCCACGTGTCCAATCTGAAAAATTGTTTAGCCGACACAAGTCTTCACATCCCCATCAACGAAATTCACGTTGATGACACTATGCACTTTGTCGAGAAACCCGTGGAGATTTTGGACCGTGAAGTCAAGAAACTCAAGCGTAGACGAATACCGATAGTCAAAGTTTGTTGGGAATCCAAACATGGTCCAAAATTTACTTGGGAATGAGAGGAACAAATGAAAGCGAAATATCCGCATCTGTTTCCACAAGTTTCCTCTAATTAAATTTCGGGACGAAATTTCCTAAAGTAGGGGAGACTTTGACATTTGTGGTGATTCGATCATGTAATGATTACGAACAATTTATCAATCAATGAAATTTGGTGTTTTATTTCCTATATTTGTATAATTATCCTGACAATTGCACATATTCAATTCTTGCACGATTTCAAACTCTCGAACAATTTCTGGAAGTGAAATCGCAAACTGTTACGCAAACGTAATCACTTTAACGCGATACACACTCCAGAACAAGGACACAAGCTAAAATACCCTAAATATCCTTTACATAACTTAGAAATAAGTTTTGACGGGTTCGGTATGGCAAAAACACGCTTATGCAACTTCAGGGGCTATTTTGCAAAATCGGCGAAAGTATGCCGATTCGCGTATTTCTTAATACGGAACACATACGCACATTCAAAAAAATTTTTAATCACTAAAATATTGTATTTTAGTGATTGAAATGCAAAAATATCATTCGTTACGCAATTACAGTCATTTTCGCATTAATTAAAGCATTCGTCGTAATTAAGCGAAAAACGCAACCGTACAACTGAACGAACCGACATCCGTGACTATCCAGGCATATTTCAAGTTCCCTAAGCTTTAACGTCTTTATAAAGCTTAAAAATGAGGTTAACGAATGTTAGAAATGCCAAAACGCGACAAAACAAGTCTAGGGGCCTGTTCTGCCAACTTTGCAAACTTGCTGCGAGGTCTAGGCCTTACGGCCGTAAGGATGGACCCATACGGTCCGTAAGCCAATTCCAGACAAGAGAAACATAGCTGGCAGCCTCCTGGTTGTTTCTTGGCCACCAAGTCGTGAATTTGCCACTTCTTTCTACTCTTTACATGTCCTAGGACACTTGGGAACATCTCGCAACTGACCTTGACACTTGGGATGATCTCCTTAATCATCTTCAAGTATAAAAGGAATCAAACTTGACTCTTTTCTTTGCTCATTCCTCCTTCTTCTTCTTCTTGCTCTAAGTTGGAATGCTACCACCTTGTGGAGGCCTCCCATCCTAAGCATTCTTCATCCTAGAACACAAGTAAGTGTTCTACCTAGTCTTGTTCTTTTATTTTGGTTATTTTGAGTTAAAAGTGAAACTGTTTGACTTTCGGTTCTGACCATTTTTGGTCAAGTCAAAGTTCAATTGAACTTTGCAACGTGATCGTAATCACGAAGGTTATAATCCCTTGCGATTATACCTACTGATTACCACGTTTACTAGTCGAAGTGACGAGTCAAAGTTTCGGTCAAAATGCACATTATGTGCATTTTACGACGGAACTATTTTCGGGTATCAAAACTCTAAGTTTTGATACCAAATCAGTTTTACAACTTAGTTAGACATGTTTCGACATGTCTAGCTCGTCACTTCTTGTTTAGTGCTTATTTAGGGTCGTAAGTCGAGCGGTATTGACCACCGCTTTGACTTTCGAATCCGACCCGTTTGGTCGATCTTAGGATCTGACCAAATACATATTTGTGACCATAGTTTTATAGGGAATAACTCTCTGAGGTTATACCTTATGGTCACGTCATTTGGTTAGTGTTATGTTAAGTCGCTAGTTATGCCCATAATAATGACCAAAACGCCCTTTTTGCGCAAAAACCAATTTTAAGCATATATGAACAATGTTTTTACATATAAACTGGTGTTATAACATTATTAAACATGTTTTGTCATATAAGACTTATCATAACACATATCTAACCATCCGAACATATATTTACGTAAATGACCCGTTAAAGTAGCGTAAACTACCTTAACGAGTCATAACGGGTCAAAAGCACTTAGGATGATTTCCAAATTAGAATGTTAACTTGATTGAACCATTTCATATGAGTTCCAACACTCATTGGTTTTTAAGGCTTCATTCTATCCGAATCCTCCGACTAGAGTCCCGACATTTACATAGTTATCCGATTTTAGGACACGCTTGAATTCTCAGACTCTTGAGCTTGTTTGATCATTGATAACATAGGAAATACTAGAAATCCCATGTGAGTACATTGTTTTTGTATTTCGACGCTCAACGCTTATTCAAAAACTGAATTTGGATGCGGTTATCATCGAAATGGAGAAGCTGCTGCATTGATTAACTTAGAGTTGATGGTTATTCGAGAAATTTGTCGGTCAAGTAAATCAGAGGAGTCGGAAATCATGCAACCAAAGATCTGAACTAGAGTTTTCAGCAGTTTTTTAAAGTTGATAATGCAAACCCGGATCATCAATTAAGGGGGAAGCTGTTGACGCGTTTCGACGACATCGGCAGACACCTTGATTGAAGTTGCAGAATATTCAAACATGGCTCAGAGTTTTGAAGATCAAGATCAAGCTTCGAAAGTAACAAACAAGGGGGAAACTGTTGATGCACTTGGTGTTCGTCACTCTATGCACACTCCGAGCGAACTTCTAGCCTATATATAGGTGTGTTGTTCATTTGTCATTTAAGTTTTTGCAATCCCTACGGGGAGGTGCTACGGATTCTCTTCAGGAACTCTGGCAGCCTGACAAAGATGTATACTCTTTCGGTATGAATGAAGATTTCCGCTGCATTCTACTTCTACTCCATTCTTAATAACATTCTACCGAAATTGACATATTACGCACCAACTTCCATCTAGAACCTCAATTGGTATCAGAGCAGGATTGGCCTAATTTGAAGACATTGGGCATAGAACATCTCATCTTCTACTCATTTCATTCTTTTTAAACTTTCCTTGGACATTATACGGACAAAATGGACTGATTTTCAAGTATAATACTTAAAATCCATAAATAATAAAACCCTTGAAAACATCAGAGCTTAAAACAAACGAATTCATGTCGAAAAGTTGAAAAAAATCATGTTTGAAAACATCATTTCGAACGAACTTGTGATCAAGTTTGCCCGAACTTGACAAGTTTTTTAATCTCTCAAGTTCGCCCGAACTTGATTGGTTTTTGCTGAAATGATGCACAAGTTCGCCCGAACTTGGCTAAATTTTCTTGAAAATTATCACAATCCGCTCGAACTTGTCAAAGGGTGAAATTTTCTTAATTTTTATACAAGTTCGCCCGAACTTGTTAAGTAGCTGTTTTTCACAAGCTGTGACAAGTTCGCCCGAACTTATCCAAAGTTTCTAGAAAAAAGAAAAAAAAGGCATGAAAATTCAGAAAAACGTCTCGGACATCATATATTGTTAGATTCGTATCGACGAGACGAGTTTAAAGCTCTAATCTAGTAAAAATACGGAAAAATTTTAAAACGTGTTTTAGCGAACCGATACTTAATATTGTCGATTAAAACGTCGGTTTTTACTTAAAACTTCTGAAACTACATTTTTTGTCGGAAACGGAAGTTATGATTTTGAAAAGATAAATGATTGGTTTGATGGTATTGGGTATTCGAGGAATAAAAATGACAATAAAAATACTTGGGTTAACATTATTTTTTGTGTAAAACAGATGAATCGTTGGATCAGTTGAAAAAACACTATGATGTATTACTGACAATTTAAAAGAATACATATAAAAATGTCAAGTGCTGAACAAATTTCAAAATTTGCAGAAGCGTTACCTTCAAAATGGGATCAATATTTGATTGAATTGAATAAGGATTCTAGATTTTCAAAGTTTTATCTAAATGAGTTTTTATTTAAGCTTAAAAACCACGATTTAGAAATTACAAAGAAGAAGAAAGCTTTGATTGAAAAGATAGAAGAAAAGCTAGATAAAATAAACTTGGATGTGGTTTTTGAAATAAGAAGAAGAATCAATATATGTCTTAAAGCAAAATTTGTTATGAAATATGATATTAAGAGGGGTTGTTATATAGATGAAAATATGAATCATGTTGTTGATTTTACTAGATATTCACGTTTGATAAATCAGTTTTGTACGTGTAGTGTGTTTTGTTATGAACGTATGTTACACCCAAAAACTGCGTTAGAGCGAAAAGGGTCAAGTATACTCACGATGCGTGCTTAAACAAAAAAAATTTCTACAGGTACACTCAAGACAGATTCAACTCCAAATAATGAAGAATCAAGTGCATCAACAAATGAAGCTTTGAGTTCTGAATCTATGTGCTCAAATTGTAAAAAAATTCAGATCTGATAATGTTAAGTTTTTGAGAGATGTGGAAAGTTTGACATTAGAAAACAAAAAATTTATAAAATCAGAAAATGATTTGAAAAACCAAACAAAAGTTTTTGAAAATGAAAAAACTGTTTTAAATAAAAATGTTTTTGAAAAACAAAATATAATAAACTCGCATTTTGAAAAAATCAGAAAACTTGAACAAGATGCTGAGATTGATAAAAATAAAATTGATGATTTAGAAAAGAAATTGAAAGGTTTTGTGACCTCGTCATTGATGTTAGATCATATTTGTCCAAAACCTATCAATGAGAATAAAAAGGAAATTCCAATAAGTGACAACGTCGCAAATTATGACAATGTTGTAATTGAGGATTTGATGATGATACTGATGATGAAACTGATAAAAAGAATAAAAATGAAATATTTTTAAAACTAAAAGAAAATTTTCAAGAAACTGTTCTACAATCTACTGAAAAAGGGGAATGCTCAACGCAAAAAAACTTCTAAGCAGAATGGAGAACGAAAACAAAAGGAAAAACAAAGTTCTAGCAATTTTCAAAAGAAACAAAAAAGCTCATCGGTATGATCATCCAATCATTATAAAAACTCACAAAAATATGAAAATAAGTGGTGAAGGTCGGACCACAGTCTTCAATGTCAAATCATGCTCTTAGAAAGTAGGAAAGATGGTTACCACACATCAAATCAATGTTATGATTTGAGTGTATAGTTTGCTAAAAAGGATCAGTATGAGAACAGGAAGTGTCATAAATGTGGAGTAACTGGACACATTGCTGAAAAATGTTTTCAAATTAATCATAAACCTATTCATATTGATAAGAAAAATTCTAAAGATTTGAAAATACCAACTCAGGTTTGGAAACAATGTACCAAAACTACAAAAAAGGTGAAACCAGTTATTACTAAGTTTTCAAATTTTGAAACTGGTGAATCCTCGAATAGTAATGAACAAAAGGTTTCTACATTATATTTCAAGAAAGCTTTAAAGAAAAATGAAACATGGTTGGTCAAAGGAAAGGAAGTGACACAATCAGTGAAAACTGAAAGTTTAGAGGACTTTCCAAAACTTGAGAAAGTTCTAAATAAATCTGATTGTGAAAAGAAAATCAAAATTAAGGGTGAAGAAACAACGCCTAAGACTGAAAAAGCTTGGGTGTCATTATTCAACTAATTGTATGAATTTTTGTGCAGGAACTTCTGAGATGAAAGTAAATTACTGAGAATGGAGTTTCATGGCACACAATGAAGACGGGCCGGGTTATAAAGGCCTTATTACATTTTTATAACGTTTACTTTACAACAATTTTTGAAAATTTTTGGAGAAATTTTTCGAAAATACATTTCAATAACGTTTACTTGAAAATTTTACAAATTTTTAGAGAAAATTTGAAAGATTTCACAGAACCCTCACTGTTGAATAGACAAAACTCAGGGATATAAATGTTTTATAAACACAAAAATGTCAAGGTTTTTGTAATCATGAGGGGGAGGGGTTTAAAAGATAAATGGTAAAGCAGTAATGGAAGGAGAATTGAAGTGATTCTCATCAGTTGGTCAATGTTTTTTCTATAAATCAAAAATCCAAAAATATATTTTTGAATTTTAGGGGAGAAAATTTTTTCAGAAATCCAAAAACATATATTAATGCAAAAAGCACAAAAACATTGAAAAAGACAAAAAGAGTTTTGTGTCAAAAAGGAAATGATAGTAAATCAGTGGACTATCACAGTACGCTAAAGATTTGTAAAGTTTAAAAAGTGATAAACAAGTCTTACTATGGATGTGTCGATAGGATTTACACGTTCAGTAATTTTTTTCCGGGATATAAACTAAATTTTACAACTGCTTAAACTTGTGGATTAACGTCTCTCGGATATATGGACTTAGTACTCCGAAATTTCGTTTGAGAGATTGCCTGATTCTGAAATACGAGGTCTTTATAGATGATTGATATATGGGATATTATACAAGTTCTTCTGATTTTCCAGAAGCAATAGCCTAGAACATCTATAATACTTTTGCTTAAAAAACCCTTAAATCTGCAACAAAATTGAAAGAATCAAAAGATCTAATCAATTGCAGTGATTAAAAGATTCCTTAATTGGAACACACCTTAAAGTAGAGCCTTCATCTCTTTGTCGATACAGTGGTACTAACCTGAGCTCTCAAGGTCCCCATAACCCAGTTACAGATATCAATTACGCTATATTCACCTGTAAGATGAAATCCAGGGAATCTTGATATGAGAGTATATTCTGAGATGAGAACCATAGTTAAGTCAAGTTTCTTAAATCTATCTAACATATCTTGGAACAATTGAGAAATGTGTCAAAGTTTAAATGAACAAACATATCGACAATCTAGGTAAATTTGTTTAAAACTTAGTGTCATGAAAAAGGTCAATGGTACTGGTGATTTGTTTTCAGAAAACTAATATGATCCTTTAACACAAAATCAACAAAAATATGTATGTAAATATGTTTTACAATAGTTAGTGTTTGTTATTATTTTCATAAAATAAAAAGATTATATGATCTTTTAGTTTTGACCACTGATGATGAAAAGCTGATTTTCAAAGTCTAAAGTTGCTGAACAAAATCTAAAAATTGAGATTGTTTTGAAAAGTTTAAAAGTTCATTAAGTTGAAACTTACATTTGAATAAATGCATCAGTTTAGTGTCAAAATGTTAATCAAGATCATTAAGTTAAACTTGATACTTAAATCAGATATTCAAGGTCATTAATTTGGACTTGAATAACTGATGGGTTTAAAACTGATAGAAGATTAAAATTTGAAATGTTTGTGTTATGAAATTTCAAAGTTTGAATTTAAAATGTTTCTTTGAGTGTTTGAAGAACTTTGAAACATGTAGTAGATTTTAAGGGGGAGCTTGATAAAAAACGTTGATTAAAGATACCAGAAAGCTCAAAGCAAGGGGGAGCATGGTGATTAAAGTTTTATCAAGACAAGCTCAAGAAAAGATAATAGGATTGAAGAAATGATGAAGATCATAAATGTTAAAGTTATTCAATAAATAAAGATCAAGAATATATTCAAGATTCTGGAACTTAATTGAATAATGATGACTACGGAAACATCCAAGGGGGAGTCTGTTGATGCATATGTCTGTTGCCTACGTCATCGTAATAGTTGAGTATGTATTTAGGAGCGAAATGTCGAAGAATATGTATGTCTAGGAACAAGTTCGCCCGAACTTGTCATGTGGTTGACAAATTCGACCGAAGTTGTCATATGGAGAACAAGTTCGGCCGAACTTGTTCATGGCACATTTCGAGCAAACTTGTTCTACTATATATAGGATAGTTGTCATTTCATTTGTAAGATTAAGAGATTTTGTGTACTGGATGGCGAAGCTCTGTCCAAGTGTTTCTAGGATCTGTAACGTCTACACATTAATGATAACAGTGATTAATCAGTAACAAACTAGTTTCCAATGTCGCCTATACAAACGGATTCCGCAGTTTACCTTAGGTTTGCCAAATTAGGACCCGAACGATTCGTACAACGGACCCTTAGTTTTTGCAAATATTTTGGGGTGATTCATATGTGCTAAACTGTTTTCAAGTTTTCGAAACAAAAACTATGGTTTATATAAAACACGACGATTTCAATAATGTGAACGAACTTGTTGGTGCGTTATATCCATAACAAGGATGACATTCATTAACTTTGAATAAGTCGACCAATAGTAAGTTATGGTACCAGGACTGACAATCCCGTTATCAAAATTCCCGGTGTTTTTGGGGAAGTTTAGGGAACGACAGAAACTGTTATTTTTAACAAACCCTTTTGGGGTTTGTTAGTCGATTAAAGAGATCCTTTGGTGGTCTAGGACGAGTCAACAAAGGCTTAAACGTATTCAACGAAACGAAGAAAAGTTTTCACAATTAAAACAAGGACGATTGGTTTATAACAAGAACGATTGGTTTATAACAAGGACGATTGGTTTATAACAGACGATTGGTTATAACAGAGATTGGTTTATAACAAGGACGATTGGTTTATTACATGGATGATTGGACGATTGGTTAATGGAAGTGATTTAGATAATGAGACAGGTATAATATAATAAAAGCTGGTGGATACGCCGTTGGTACTTCCTATATATAAGTGATTTTATTGTATTACATTCCGTGGCCTTATCTTATCACTTAAACAAATGGTTTTGGACGATGACACGCAACGATTTTCAATTAAAGATATAAACTATACTAAGTTTTCGTTTAAATCGATTTACTACTCGGTTTTACAAAAGGAAATGTTTTGGTCAAGATTCGTGGCTATAAGTCTTTTATAAACTCTAACCAACTTTTTTAGTTGGTTAATTATTATTGCAATACCAAACACTTTTTGATACAAGGTTTTCACTTAACGACTCTAGTAGTCTGATGAGGTATTGTAATATATATACAAGGGCATGAATTTGACACGCTCTCAAAACCTATGTCTCGCCGGCATATTTTTGCTGACTCTCTTTTCACATATGTTTCAGGAGCTTAGATGTGATGGTTGAAATGCATGCTATATATAGGAATGGACGGGCCTTAGTGACTTAAAATAAGAAAGACAATTTATTTATGTTTTATTTCCAGTATTTCCAAAGACAATGTAATCATATTATTAATTCAAAAATAAAACGAAAATTCAAGTACCATGTGTTGTTGTAACAATCTTGTAGCGTGACTCCCCGACGTTTCCGTCGCGGTTTGTTGTTTTTACGCGGTCGGGGTGTTACAGGAGACGGTATGGTCGAAGCATGGTGGATACGCGCTCGTACTTCCTATATATAAGTGCTTTGCCATGCTAACAAACTCTTGTAGAGAAATGCCATCTGTAGTTGAACGTTATTAGACCTTTTATATTATGGTGACTATTTTCACATGCTAAACTCCTTCGCAAGGCGTAACATCTCATCACTTCTCAATCGCACAATCAGTAGACTTTTCGTAAGTCTACAGCTACGTAATCTCGCTTTTGATGAAATCAATTTCACTTCGCCATCGCTCTCTCTCAATGCTTTAACGCTTATCACATCTATCATTCTTATCGCTTCGATATTTCTAATCACCAAACCATTAGCGCACACTCGTATCACTGTCTAAGCTTGCAATCAAATTCTCCACTCAACATATCTGGCTTACTTTTCAAACTTGGTCCAACCCTTTTACCGCTTGGACCGAGGACATTGAAATCTATCCATTATATGTCGACACACATGACATCGTTCCACAAGATGGAGACAATATGGCTAAAACATGGTGGATACGCCGCTGGTACTTCCTATATATAAGTGTTTTAGCCATTTAACAAACATTCATGGAAAGATGCCAAGTGGGGTTCGACGCTAATTAAACTTTTGATACTGTTAAAACTTATTTTTACCGTTATGTTTTGGAAATAAATGGACCAACAAAACATTTCTTACAACGTGGGTTTAAACCAATTCAGCCTAACATTGCGTCGTAAGAATTTTTGTTTTCATAAATCAAGTTTTCCTTAAAACCTTTTTGTAATAACCTAACACAACTTTTCGAAAACCTAAAACATTTTTGGGTCGTCAACTCGTGAGTTACTATCCTCTAGTCAATCAAGTTTCTTTTACTCATCGATTCCCTATGCCACCGAGACTCTCTCACTCATCAATCCTCGATCGATCGCTCATTCATCCCTAACTTACCCTAACGCTTTATCGTTATCTATTCATGTCAAATCTCAAGTCTTCCTCTCAAATAAATTTCGGGACGAAATTTCCAAAAGTAGGGGAGACTGTAACAACCCGCACTTTCGCGCTCATTACTCTTGTTACGCCTAGCACCCGAGATTCGGATCATAATGTGAACTATATCGCTTACCACGCTACATCGCATACTTTCGCACCAGATCGCTTAATTAAACACGATACATCGCACTTCACGACACTTTCACTTACAACGCCTTCGCTTATACTATGATAATCGTGCGATTTCCCAAGACTACTCGCTCGCTTACACACCAACGCGACACCCACAAAACTTGGGAACTAAAACGCGTTTTATCTCACTTAAACACTTAATACTTAAAACGCTCCACGCAACGCTCCTTCGCTCGCTCACTAAACTCGTTTTAACGCCTTATTACGCAACACAACGTTTAACGCCTCACTAAAACACTTAATATAACTAACTCATGCAAATGAAAACCCCAAACGAACTGGAAACAATGAGCACGAAAACTGACCATTTCGTGCGAAATGACCATTTTTACGAAATGACCATTTTGTACGAAATGACCATTTTCGTACGATATGGCAACCGGTGACTCATTTCTCCTTTTCCTATAAATACTACACTTGTGCACTTCCTTACTCTTTTGCTGCCTTTTCGCAAACCACACTCAACACGCTCTTCTCTGTTTTTCGAGTAAGAAGAACGCTTTTCACGCCAACCACAACGATTTCCACAACAATTTTACATGAGTTTCATCTCCGATTTCATCTAAACTTCTCTGTTTACGAAAATCTTCATCCTTTTTCATCAAATTTTCTGATTTTAACTCGGATTTACACTTAAACGAAGTGTTCTTGAGTTATCTTTGGATTCTCAATCTAGAAATCTTGTTATTTAGACTCACCAAGTGTTAAATCCTAGAAAACCATTTTAAAACTCGATTTTTACACAAAAACGGACAATAACCGACTAAGGTTTCGTTCACTAAATAGTGGAACGAAGAACTGTCGAAACCGTCACGTAATGGACTCGAATCTACATATGTTTCAGACAAAATCTTAGTCCCGAACACACCCAGACGCAAGAACAGTCACTTGTGCGATCTGGACTAGCTCGCATGAAACATACTTGGTTCACCCGGCCCAGTCCGAGTTCATACGAGAGACTCACTCGCTCAAAAGACCTCTCCGACGCTAGGTTAACTAGTAGCCTAAGGTGGGAGGGATGAACACTCGATTTCCCGAAGCAAGACACAAAACACTCGATTTTGGAACACGAAACATGCCGACTCGCATAAATACATTTCGTACGAAACTCATTTTCGTACGAAACGCTTGTTCCTCGCACCGATCTCCGTTTCGACCGTTTCAACACGAAACATGCACTTCTGTTCCCGCTTACAGGCTGATTTGGCGCTCTCCTCACTCCATCTTGCACGTGTTTATCTGTTTAAGCATGCACCATGAGTATACTTGACCCCTTTTTGCTCTAACGCACTTTTTGGGTGTAACATACGTTCATAACAAAACTCACTACACGTACTAAACTAATTTATCACACGCGAATATCTGTTATACATATTAACACGTGATGCTAGAAACATATATGCTAGGACTGTTACTTGTTAATTTCCACCTTAGCTAGTATGGTACTATAGTTTGGCTCGCACCCGACGGGGTCTAGTTAAGGGTTTCACACCTCTCCTTTGCTGCTACACGAGACTTAGCATGTGTAATTATCTAATTAAGTGTATTGTTGTGTTGTATCATGTTTATGTATATGGCATTTCGCGACGCTTTTATCTACTATGCTATTATATCAAAAACCTGTATGCTCGCCAATACATTTTTGTATTGACATTATTTTAACGTATGTTGTAGGTTAAACGCATGTTATCTCGAATCAAGATTAGGGCTCTCTTGAAACCCGCTTAATCTAGTTGTTTAGTTTTGTTTAATTGGTTGAGAAATATGGAATTCTTTCAATTATTGTATGAATATTTGTTTAGTTTTATGGGAAATTGAACCTTGTTAAATGTTGTCATATAGTAATTGTTATGGATCCTCTCAAGCAATCTGATTCGCATAGTGCCACATTTCGATGATTCCGCCATCGGTTGGGGTGTGACACTAACGAACACGAAGGCAACTAAGAACTATGAACTCAACTAGGAGAGATGAACAAATCACTTGGCTAGGAATCACTAATGATACGTGTATACAACTATCTGACCGGTGACTTAGGTTTTGGTTTCTAACTGACAACTCCCTTGTGATAGAGAATAAATCCAGTAGTAAATAGGTAACAAGGAAAGTGACCCACTAACTCAAGAACCTAAAAACCGACCAATGAAAACAACCAAAACGTGTGAAGGAGTGCTATGAGGAAACAAGCCTAGTTAAAGGTCCTAAATCCCACAACTATTAGATAGCAAAAACTACCCTTAACCAACCCTCTAGATGTGAAGCAAGCTATAAGATGATACACCAAAATCCTAGAAATGACTGACACACGAATAAGCAGATGAACCCCGAGTTATCGGGTGCTCAAAACTACTAAACAGTGCACATAATTACCTAGAAACTTCTAATTATCTTTTGAATCAAAGAAGATGGGTGTTATGTTAAAATTGTTACCAAGTTCAAACAATTAGATTGAGAATCGCGAATAAACAACCTAAAAACGAGTTTTACTACATTTAGTGGTGACTTATTCCTACCAAAAGCTGATAACTCATCAACCAAATCAATAAATTCAGCAAAACAATAACGTATACAATCAATTCTATCAAAAACTTATAACTAATTTATTCCAAAACTTTGTCAAAATCATAGGCCAAATAAATATCAAACACGCATCAAAAGATCATCCAAACCTAAGCGGCTTTAAAAGTTTTAGCCTCTAAACATTATTTCAAATTCAAAACAAAGTCTAAAAACAAAAACATGTTGTTAATAATTGTTTAAATATAAAAAGAATCAAAAACAGAAACTTCACGGGTTGCAATATTCGATCATGAACCACGCTCTTCGATCTTTGAATCCAAAAATTGTTGCTGTCATACTCTCAAACTTAAGTGTATTGTTGTAGCCGTAGGGTTCTTTTTCTAAAAAAAATAGTATCTGAGCCGCTTTTTATATTGTATATCTTCTGAATTATGAGCCCACCTCCTAATTTGATTCAAACTTCAACTTTTTTTGATTTGAGCTTCAATTGGCGGTGCACTAATCGTAAGTATGTTGGGTCATTAAGTGTGATGTGTGCCTGCTTTAAACTAACTGCACAAATCCATATGGCTAGGTCCTTGCATTTCGCATGTCGTGTTACTGTCCAAGATCCCTTTATGCTTCTATTATTTTTTTGTTGTCACCTACACAAAGTAAATAATCGATACAAGGAATTACTATATTAATTGCCATTGAATTCTTTTTTTTCTTTTGTTGTACGTGATTTCCCAAATATGGTTCATTAATTTCAATTAATTTAATTTTTCACATTGAAAGCTTTTCACATAAACTTCTTTTTATATAAATTAATTGATTTGCTAGTTTTCGCTTCATTATCGCACCGCAACCTACCAAGACACAACTTAATCAAATACAAGCCTAAAAAAGACTAAAATCAAGTAAAAAACTATTAAAAAGTATACAATTTACATAAGATAAATGTGTGTATTTTTCAACACATCACATATCCCCACACTTAATCTTTTTTTCGTCCCGAAAAAAACTTTGCAATGGAATCATAACTCGGATAAATGGTTTCAATAACTTAGATATTAATTTATAAAAGACATCGACACGTATAACCACGATTACCGGTATTGTTATCCACCTAAACCCAACCGCCAACTCATGAAGCCCCTTTCATGCTAGCATTATGTTCAAGTTAGCAATCCATCTAAGGGTCTCACACACAAGGTCCACAAATCCACAAATCCCATATCAAGCTTATAAGGAAAAGATTAAAAATCTACCACTTTAATAAATTACCCTTATGTATTCAAAATTAAACTTTTGATGGAATGATGGATGATGATTTTGAGCTTTAGTCATTTTCTCTCATGTTTAACTCAAAGGTATTATCACCAAGTCGCTATCACAGTGGGAAACACCATGAGCCTCACATTTTTCTTAAACTTTCACCTAGCGGGTATACCCCACCCGAGTCACCATCCCAGTGGTTAATACCATAGGCTTCAGACATATTTATAAAATAGGTCATATAGATGGATGATGGAATTTTTAGGCGCCACAAGAATCCGGATTTATTCTCATAAAAAGGACTAGGTGTGCCAATTTAATTAACAATACTTATAGGTTAATTACTTATAGTGATTCCTTTTATACCCTCAACAGATTCGACTTTTCTATTTCCCCTAAGATGAGAACCCACAAGATTTGATGATTTAAATTAAGGTAATCTTAAGAACAATCTAGGGAACCCTCTAAGTTGGCTGGGCCTACTAGTACATCCAAGAAAATACATCTTGTATCTATTTTTTTCTTATATGTATAATATTTGGAGAACCAAAAATCCAAATTTTTATAATTTCCCATTTATTTGCAAAATTTTCAGGCTTTTCTATTTTTTCATTTTTTTTGGATTTTTTTTGTTTTTTTTTTTTTAAATTATTTTTCGACTCAATTCTACCTAAAAAGACGTAGTCTCCCATCCTCACACTTAAATCACACATTGTCCTCAATGTGGATGGAAAACTAACTAAAAACATTAAGAAATAAAAACCTAAAATAATATACACAAATAAAATACACAGAATTGGAAAAGACTTAGTTGGTTAGGATAAAATCAGTGCCAGCTGTGTGAGTCTTCAGTCCAACTAAACATGATTGTATAGCATTTTAATCGCGATCGTCTCTCTGACAGAAAGGTACACTTGGGCCACCTTTACAAAAATATAATGTTAGGATCTAAGTTTCAATCACTTGTAGTTTTTATTTCTAAAGATGGAAAATGGACTGAATCTTAAAGAGATGCAGTGTAATTAATGGAACACTTTTACTACAAGCAATCAGTCGTTTGTTTTCATCATCATCATGCTTTCAAGTTGGTAAACTCGCATGTGATTCACAAACTCCCCCTTAGCCAATTACAATTGTTTGATAGTAAGAAATGTAGAAGATAAAGTGCGAATTGATCTTTTTCAGGAAGACAAGTAAAACTGTTACATCGATCAGCTATTTATACTAACTATCTAACCACTAGGCATCTTTTATGACGTCATGGTTGATAGTGACTGCTAACAAAGTCATAACTAACTAAAACACTGCTAAACTAACACTATCAGTGCTACTGTTACATTGAATAAACTATAACTAGTCTAAGCACTGATCTCTATCCTCTGATCTTGTTTCTTCTATCAGACCTTTGCTTCTTGTTTGATCAGATGATAGAAGCAGTTGTTTATGGAAAGCAGTGTAACGGTAGATCAGAGATTATAACCTCTGATAGTTGGACCAAAGCTCGGATAGTGTATTTGCTTTGATATCCAGTTACTTCATATGGACTTGTTTGGACCTGTGAAAATCATGAGCTTAAAACACAAAAGGTACTGTCCTGGTGATAGTTGATGATTTTTCTAGGTTCACATGGACTTTCTTTTTTACATTCTAAAATGACACAACAAATATTTTGCAAAACTTTGTTAAACAAGTTAAAAAGCAATTTGATCTTCCTGTAAAAATCTTTAGGAGTGATAATGGAACAGAGTTTAAGAACAAAGAGTTGGATGCCTTTTGTGAGTCAAAAGGGATTGTTAGGCAATATAGCATCCCTAGTACTCCAGAATAAAATGGGATTGTTGAAAGGAAAAAAAACAGAACTTTGATAGAATCAGCAAGAACTATGCTAGCAGATTCTGGTTTGCCCCTGTCTTTCTGGGCAGATGCTGTAAACACTGCTTGTTATGTTCAAAACAGAGTTTTGATAAACCCCAGGCATCAAAAGACTGCTTATAAATTGCTTTATAAAATCAAACCTCTGCTCTCTTATTTTAAAGTCTTTGGCTGCCCATGCTTCATTTTAAATTTAAAGGATTCAATATCCAAGTTTGCAGCCAAACTTGATTGTGGTTATTTTCTGGGATACTCAACCACTGCCAAAGCCTACCGAGTTTTTAACTCTAGGACCAAGTGTGTTGAAGAAACTCTGAATGTGAAGTTCAATGAACTCTCATCTTTGAAAATCCCAGCAAATCCTGCTGAACTGTTTGACCTATCCAAATTTACATTTGAAGATGTGTCTGTCAAGACTAACCATGCATGCACTCCACAGTCATCAAATCAAGAGCAAAGATATGATTGCATTCTTCCAAATTTCAAAATCAATCCTTAGGCAGAGGAGCAGATGTTAGTAGCAATGGTGAAAGCTCTGCCAGGTCAACAGTGGTTAATACTCAAACCTCTGCCAGCTCTCAGAACCAAACATTTGTTGATAAAAGTCCACAACAAATGGACATACGTCAACCCACTTTCACATCCATTCCACCAATTCCTCCACCACCATTCCAATCAGAGGTGGACCATCAATTTCTCCAACCGAGGATAGCTCAGATGATACACATTTGCAAGATTCACCTCAAAATGCCAGTTTTCCCATATCAAGGTGAATTGATTTTCCTCAAAAGTCATCCCTTGGATCAAGTTATTGGCAACATTAATGAGGGAGTGCTCACCAGAAGCCAATCCCAAAACATTAGTCTTTTTGCTGGTTTTTTGTCATTCACACAACCTGTCAAGTACCAAGAGGCACTAAAAGACAACAGTTGGGTAGAAGCCATGCAAGAGGAGCTCCTACAGTTCAAAAGAAAACAAGTATGGGAACTTGTACCACTGCCAAAAGATGTATGTCCTATTGGCACAAAGTGGGTCTTCAAGAACAAAATAGACGAAAGGGGCATTGTTGTCAAGAACAAAGCAAGGCTATAGACAGGAAGAAGGCATAGACTATGATGAACCATTTGCTCCAGTTGCAAAATTGGAGGCCATTAGACTGTTCTTAGCTTTTGCTGCAAACCACAAAAGTGCATTCCTGTATGGAAAGATCAAGGAAGAAGTGTATGTGTTTCAACCTTCTGGTTTTGAAGTTGCATTTCTTCCTGATCATGTTTACAGGTTAAACAAAGCACTATATGGTCTAAAACAAGCACCCAGAGCCTGGTATGAAACTCTATCCACTTTTCTCTTATCCATTAGTTTCACTAGAGGTAGGATTGATAAAACCCTATTTTTATAATGGAAAGGAAATGATTTGATGCTTGTCCAAATTTATGTGGATGACATCATTTTTGGATCCACATGTACTGCCATGTGTGAAGAGTTCAGAAAACTCATGGCAGCAGAGTTGGAGATGAGTGCAATGGGTGAGTTGTAATGTGTTTCTTGGTTTACAAGTCAAACAAATGCAACATGGCACTTTCATCCATCAAAATAAGTATGTGAAAGAACTACTTAAGAAATTTGATATGGATGATGTAAACCTTGCAGAACACCCATGGTAACATCCAAGCTAGTCACATTTGATGGCAAAGATGACGTTGTTGATCAAACATTGTATCGAAGCATGATTGGGTCTTTACTATACCTAACTGCATCAAGGCCAGACATCATGTTTGCAACATGTGTTTGTGCCAGATCATAGTCATTGCCAAGAAAATCAGATCTTATTGCTGTAAAAAGGATATTCAGATACATAAAAGGTGCTCCCACACTTGGTATCTGGTATCCAGCTAATGGTAATATTGAGCTTGCAGGATATTCTGATAGTGACTTTGCTTGATGTAAAACAACAAGGAAGTCCATATCTGGAGGAGCCCAATTCCTAGGTGATTGCTTAGTGTCTTGGCAAAGCAAAAAGCAAGTTGCAGTTTCCACATCCACTGCTGAGGCAGAGTATATAGCTGCTGCAAGTTGTACTGCTCAACTCTTGTGGCTTCAAAATCAATTGCTGGATTTTGGTATCACTGCTTAAAGACTCCACTCAAAATTGATAGTCAAGCAGCAGAAAATATCATCAAAAATCATGTCTTTCATTCCACCACTAAGCACATTGACATCAGACATCACTTTGTGAGGGATTGCTATGAAAAAGGTTTGTTTTCTTTACAACATGTCCATACCACTGACAGATGTGTTGACAAAAGCACTTGATGCTCACACTTTTGACAGTTTGATATCTAGGCTTGGAATGCTAAACATGATAAACAATTTTTTTGGTCGTAATTATAGCAATAAAATGTTTTTATAAAATCAAAATCCATCCTTAAAAATAGTTTAAAATTGAAATTTTCAATAAATCCTCAAAGTCTGTTCAAAGCACTGATAGCACAAAAACACTGTTCGTTTAGAAAAATCTATCCACTGTCAAAAAGTGTATCCTCTGATAGTTGCAAATACTGTTCCTATCCACTGATCAAAAATTTCAAACAGTGATTAGCCAAACAAGTGTTTTCCATTTTCAGTCGAGGTTATACGTGGTCAGATGTTATTCGACAGTCGTTTCATCAGATGCCACGTCCTCATCACTTTTTCAAGAAACCCTATAAAACCCTGTTTTATCCAGAACAGAGGATTCACCAAGCTATGTCGATTTCAAAAATCTCAAAACAGTTTGCACTCAAATCATGGCCTCCGAAAACAAAATCACAGGCGAAATCAAAGCAAGATTTACCACCATACGTCTTGATTCTCAAAACCCCGCACAATTACATGGGGATCTTAGAAGAAACCGCAGCCAATACACGATACCACACAATGATTCAGATTCTAAGAAAGTCAAAATTTAAGCATATTCTCAAGTCAAAGCCCAAATTTACATCGATTCTCTTCGAGATTTCTGGAAAAATGCTAAGGTAAAAACATCCGCTGATGGTGTTCCTTACACAATAATCTCAAAGGTTGGGGGTACTTCTATGCAAATTAGCCCACAATCGATCTCTCAAGTTTTTAAATTGAATGATATGGCACATCCTGTGTCATTTTCTTTAAGAGAGATGCAAGCAGAGTTTGTGGAAGGGGTTACACTGGCCAATTGAAAGGTATGACAATCTTTAAACCCCATTTTCTAGTAGAGATGAAATTCTTTTCCATAGTCTTTTAATATGTCTCTCTGCAAAAACTATTGCTTTCAATGAGATTCCATTGAACATGCAATATCTGGGATATGCAATTTTGACTGATTCTGATTTTAACTATTCCTAGGTATTGTTCAATGATCTTGTAACTAATTTAATAATATCTCAAAAAGAAAAGCTTTCTTGATACATCCTCGCTTCTTGAGTGTTTACTTGCAGGACCGGATTCGATCTGCAGCAAGTAAACAAGGCGCAGTGACTACACCTGGCTGCCTAACTCATGAAACTTTTACACGAATAACAAATCAATAAAAGGTTTCCAAAACAGAAGTAGAGGAGGCTGAGCCACTTTTACAAGAATAAAATGTTCAATCTCTTCCTCTTGATACTGAGCCCACTGCTCTGGTGATCAGAGCATTGCAACCACTACTCTGAAACCCACACCTAAAATCACCAAAAAGAAACCAGCAAAAACATCCAGAAAACCCACCAAACCCAAAAAGGGTCCTCTGGATGATGAGATCCCAGAGGTAAACCCTGTGACAACACCAAAGTCATAAACCATTGCTGCTACTTCTTCGCAGAGATGGTTGACAGATCTCCACCTGGCTATAAAACTCCTCCTGCATCCTCATAAAAGGATCTTGTTGTAAACACAGGGACACCAAATTATGAAGCTCTAGGACCACTTGGTTCTATCTTCCATAGCTCATCTCCCATGGCAATGTCTCTTTCTGCACATATCCCTTCTCTAATAAAATCACTACCACAAACCTTTTTACCCTTGCTGAATGCAATAGAACTAGAGCAGACATTATCCAGCATTTCTCACCAACCTATCACTGAGAATATACTTCAACATGATGCTGGGTCTGAATCTCTATTCTTTGCTAGCCCATCAGCAAATGAAGAGGCTACATCCCTTGGGTTACATGTAACCCTTGGTGATAGTTCAACTAGAGCAGCCACTACAATTGCAAAACTATCTAGTTTTCCTTTGGAAAGTGGTTACATTACTAGTCTCTGTTGAAGGCAACCACTGCTGAGGCTACCAAGGTAACCTCTGATGTTGTGGGAAGTCCTCAGTACTAAGAAAAAGGGGCATCTAAGTTGAAGCTAGTGTCAAAACACATGCTCATGATACCTCAGATATAACTACCACCTCAGGTAGGAGTTCAGATGATCCTGTTAAATTAGGTGATGATCTAAAATACAAAGATTTGACGGAGAGAGTATCAAAGATTGAAACTTCTGTTGATGAGATTAAAAATCTCTTGAAGCAGTTGTTAGCTACAAAGAGCCAACCCTTTGTCTTAACCACTGCTGATCTAAAAGAAGCCATAGACCCTCTGTTTCAACAACAGAAGCACTTCTCTGATCCACAACACAAACATCAAATGCAGGAAGTAGAAACATGGTTGAAGCTAGATTCATGGATACAAGGGCAGACATTAAAGCAATAAAAGCTCATCTTCTCCAAACCACTGGTACTGCTCTGCCTATAGTAATTTTTGTAAACACTAAAGATGATGCCAAAAACGGGGAGAAACCGTTGGGAAAGAAAAGCTTACAATAAATGATCAAATGGCAAAGCCAACAGTGGATATTCCCAGGCCAGATGGTTCAAAGAAAAAGGATCTAACAGATGATATCTTGGCCGAGAAAAAGAGAAGCAGAAGAGAAAAGTGTATCTTGATGGAAAGGTATTGGTTGAGCAAAAGATTAAGCAGCAAAGAGAAAAGGAAGAGGTTGGTACCTCAGCAAAGAGGAGACCTGCTAGAAAAGTAAGGCAACCAACTCCCACACCTTCCAAAACTAAGCCTGCTATAAATCCAACCATTAAAATCTCTGCTCTCCAAAAATCAAGCACACTTACTTCAATTTCCATACCCATTTCCACCAAAGCAGATGTTACAGCAACTGTTGTGTCAACATCTGCTGACACAGCACAGGTTGCAGCAGATGCAATCTCATCCACTGCCATGTTTATTTTTAATACATCCACCCAACCTCTACCAACACCAACCAGAATCCCAACGCATCCATCATCACCTGAAATCAAATTTAAGAGGAGAAGGACTACAAGGATGGTGAATAAAGAAGAGATTTTTCCTGCTCCTACACCTTTATCATCACAACCACTAACCTCCACATCAATGCTTCCACCATCTTCAACTCCAACCACTGATCCCCGTACAGTTATACCTGCAGCAAAGCAATATCCTCTTGATTTACCAGTAGTCAGGGAAGAAATTCTAAGCTTCTATTCTAAGGAAGACCCTGACAAAAGAATCATATTATCTCTTGATGGCTACCCAAGACCTTCAAATATTGATGCTTATCTAGAACTCAAATTGAAACAAGCAGAGGATATAGCAAAAATAGACTCATTGGTAAAAGTGATAGAGAGATACAGACCAACATGTCTTTTCAGCTAAGCAAAGCCAGGGTATTGCAAGATTTTGTCAAAGATCTAAGTAATAAGCTGACAGAAAGAGAAGATCAATACCTTAAACATGAACTCATTGAACATATCATGAAGAACAAGCAATATAAGACAACAAAGGCACAGTTCAAGGATTGGAGTGTGGATGAGCTGAGAGAAGAAATTGAAAGAATGCAAGAAATGTTAAAAGATCCTCACAAGAAGCCAACTCCTCCTAATTGGGAAAAACATAAGAAAAACATGCCAGACAAAGCTTTGAAGATTAAAAGGATGAAAGAAGAATTGATACAGAATCACTATGGTTCAAGGAACCAAGGTGATAAGGTGGGGAGAAGTTAGGTGATTGATACTTATAAGATGTTAGAAGAGAGGAGGAAGAAAGATCCAAACATGCCTCCTAAACCAATTTACCCTCCATCAGATGATGTTCATAAAGCTCAACACTCTAAAAAGTCTATCTCATCATCTGTCCCCTCCATCCTTGCTTCACTTAAAAAGGCAAGAAAGGATAGATGAAGAAGATAAGAGAGTGTATGAACACATCAAAGAGGGAATTAAAAACATGATTGACTATCACACAGATGAAGCTACTGAAAATCTCAGAGCAGATTTGACAAAGATAGTTCAACAAAAAGCTCTTCAATCCTCAACCAATAAAAGTTATCCTAGAAAGCCAGAAGACCCAAAAATTCTAAAGTGGAAAGTCGATAAAGACTCCCACGAATTGACACTGCTCAAGTCTAATGGTGATGCTGTCAAGATTAGCATGGAGGCTGCATTTGAGCTAAGTGCAGAAGACCTTCAAGATCTTTGAATCTGACACTCGAAAAGGATGATGATGATGATGAAATTTCTCTTAATTTTGAATTACAGTTTAAAGGCCAAATCAGAGAATTTCTGTTGAGGAATAAAGACCAAGAATAAACAAGTGTTTTGGCATCATCTGTTCCAGGGGGAGATTGTTGGGATTGAACCCTAACAAAGGAACAGATGATATCAAATCCAAATACACTATCCGAGCTTTGGTCCAACTATCAGAGGTTACAACCTCTGATCTACCTTTACACCGCTTTCCATAAACAATTGCTCCTATCATCTGATCGAACAAGAAGCAAAGGTCTGATAGAAGAAACAAGATCAGAGGATAGAGATCAGTTCTTAGACTAGTCATAGTTTATTCAATGTAACAGTGCTATGCCCTGATAGTGTTAGTTTAGCAGTGTTTTAGTTAGTTATGACTTTGTTAGCTATCACTATCAAACATGACGTCATAAAAGATGCTCAGTGGTTAGATAGTTAGTATAAATAGCTGATCAATGTAACAGTTTTACTTGTCTTCCTGAAAAAGATCAATTCGCACTTTATCTTCTACATTTCTTACTATCAAACGATTGTAATTGGCTAAGGGGGAGTTTGTGAATCACATGCGAGTTTACCAACTTGAAAGCATGATGATGATGAAAACAAACAGCCGATTGCTTGTAGTAAAAGTTTTCCATTAGTTCCGCTGTATATCTTTAAAACTCAATCCATTTTCCATCTTTAGAAACAAACACTACAAGTGATTCCAAACTTAACAACTCCAAAATCCCCGCCGAAATGGAGATTAAGTACGGCAGGTCAAACAAACCTGCACATGATAGAACAAACAAACCTAGGCGTAAAACTACTCAAACTAAAAGACCAACTCAACTACATCAGACTAAAATGTACAAAAATAAAAATAAACTAGAAACTAAAATGTACAAAAATAAAAACAAATTAGAAACTTACAAACAAGCTCTCAACTGACTCTTAAGTACCAACTAATGGGAGGTCAAGCTCCTCCACCAATCTCTCCTTTCCTTGCCCTAGATATAGTGCTTTAGACGATGATCATTCACCTTAAATGTCTTACATCCCCACTCTTCAACTCAACTGTACCATATGGAAAAGCCTGAACAACTATGTACGATCCCGACAACCTAGACCTAAGTTTACTCGGAAACAATCTTAATCTAGAATTATAAAAAAGGACTTTGTCTCCCCGGTTAAACTCCTTATTTCCTCTCAGCTTACTATCATGCAACCTATTCATCTTCTCCTTATAGCCTAGTGATCTCATATACGCCTCATCTCTTAACTCCTCTAATCATGTAACTGGAGAAACCGATGTTTACCCGCACTATCCATATCAAGATTAACTGCTCTCAACGCCTAATATGCGCGGTGTTCCAACTCCACAAGAAGCCTTCCCATAAACCATCCTAAAACGCATAGTACCAATAGGAGTCTTGAATGGAGTCGCCCATAATGCGTCATCTAACTTATCAAACCAATCCAGTTGTTCTGTCTGACAGTTTTCTCCAAAATCCGCTTAATACCTCAGTTAGTGTTCTCCACTTGCCCACTCGTTTGTGGATGATACACAGTTGAAAGCAGGTGAGTGACACCATAGCGTTTCAATGGCTTCTCCATGTGGGCATTACAAAAGTGGGTACCTCTACCACTGATAAGCGCCTTTGGGGGTACCAAAGCGAGCAAACAATTTCTTTAGAAATCTCACCACAACCGTCACATCATTTTTAGGCAAAGCTTGAGCCTCCACCCATTTCGACACATAGTCTATAGCAACGAGGATGTATCGGTTCCCTCAAGACATCGGGAACGGACCCATGAAATCAATACCCCATATTTTGAAAACCTCTATCACCTGCATAGGATTTTGGGGCATCTCATCCCGGGATGAGATATTACCTACTCTCTGACATGCATCACAGCTCCTAACCAACTCATTAGCATCTCGAAATACTATCGGCCAATAGAATCCAGAATCTAACACCTTCCTCGTGGTGTAAGCAGTCCATAATGTCCTCTGGTAGGCCCCTCGTGACAATGCATGAGAACCTGCATACGCTCCTCTCCAGCAATACATCTTCTCACAACTTGATCAACTCCAATTCGAAAAAGATACGGATAATCCCAAAAGTAATACTTTGAGTCCGCTATTTGCTTCCTCTTCTGATGGAAAGACATCTCCGCCTGTATCACCCCCAGCTTCAAATAGTTCACTATATCAGCATACCAAGCATTCCCTCATCCTCAGGTTTCACAAACATCAAAGTCTCATGAGGAAAACTATTGCCAATCTCCTCCCCATCACTCTCGAGACTCTCAAGTCGGGACAAATGATATGCTGCAACGTTTCCGGTTCCCTTCTTATCCCGAATCTCAAGATCAAACTCTTGCAAGAGCAAAATCCACCGAATCAACCGTGGTTTTGCGTCTTTGCGAACAAATGCCCCAATGTCGCGTGATCATGTAGACGACGATTTTAGAAAGGACCAGGTAGGAACGGAATTTATCGAGAGAAAAGACCACTACCAAGAGCTCTTTCTCAATGGTGGTATAATGCTCCTGGGCATCATTCAGGGTCCTTTTTGCGTAGTAAATCAGATGAAATCGTTTTTCTCTACCCTATCCTAGAATAGCTCCAACCACGAAGTCGCTTGCATTACACATAATCTCAAAAGGAAAACTCCAGTCTGGCATGATAAGAATCGGCGCACTCACTAATTGCTCCTTAAGAAACTCAAACGCCCTCACACACTCCTTAGAAAAATCAAAAGGATCGTCCTTCTCCAAAAACCGGGTAATATGCCTCGGGATCTTAGAAAAATTACGAATGAACCGATGGTAAAATCCCGTTTGACTTAGAGAACTACGAATAGACTTCATAGAAGTTGGCGGTGGAAGTCTAGAAATCGCGTCGATGTTAGCTCTATCGACCTCAATACCCGCCTGTGAAATCATATGACCCAAAATATATGCCCTCCTTCGGCATTTCTCCTAGTTCAGCATCAAATTTGTCTCCTCACGTCGAGCCAACATATGATCAAGATTTCGCAAACAGAGATCAAAGGAACTCCCAAAAATAGAAAAATCATCCGTAAATACTTCCATCGAGTCCTCAATCATATGATGAAATATTGCCACCATACAACGCTGAAATGTAGCTGGAGCATTACATAACCCGAAAGGCATACGCGATAAGCAAAGGTACCGTACGGGCATGTAAATGTGGTTTTCTCCTGACCCTCCGGTGCAATGGGGATCTAGAAATAGCCCGAGAAGCCATCAAGGAAGCAGTAGACCTCTGTCCTAATAGACGCTCCAGCATCTGATCAATGAAAGGAAGAGGAAAATGGTCTTTCCTAGTGGCGTCATTAAGTTTTCGATAGTCAATGCAGACTCTCCAGCCTGTAACAGTCCTGGTGGGAATTAACTCGTTTCTCTCATTCGGAACCACTGTCATGCCTCCTTTCTTAGGCACCACCTGGACTGGACTAACCCATGCAAAATCAGAGATGGGGTAAATGAGGCATGCATCTAACAATTTTATCACCTCTTTCTTTACCACATCCTGCAGGTTCGAGTTTAGTCGATGCTGTGGCTGAACTACAGGCTTAAACTCATCCTCCATCACAATCTTATGTGTGCAGAACGAAGGGTTGATACCCTTCATGTCAACGAGCTTCCACGCGATCGCTTGGTTGTGTGACTTACGCACATTCATCTGTCTCTTCTTCTCCTCGTTTGTCAACTGCGAAGAGATAATGATATGTAACTGAGAACCCTAATCCAAACAGGCATACTCCAGATGAGATGGTAACTCCTTCATCTCAACTACCTCAAAAACTGCCGAATGACTCTCGGACTCCCCATATGATGTAGTAGTCATCTCAACCTCCGGGATAAACGTGTCCAGAATCTGCGTGTCCGAAGCATCACACCCACAAACCCGACTCAAGCAACGACCCAAATGTGACATGATGGTGTCAACCAAGTAGAGAGTATCGTTATGCTCTCTAGTATGAGTCATCGACCTATTGATATCAAAGGTGACCATATCAACCTCTACGCGAAGCGTTAGCTTACCATCATAAACATCAATCAATGCTCTCGCGGTAGCTAGGAATGTTCGGCCTAAAATCAAAGGAACATGAGCATCCTCATCCGTGTCTAAGATCACAAAGTCAACATGGAAGACAAACTTGTCGACTTTCACTAACATGTTCTCCACAATCCCTCGCGGATATTTCACCGAGCGGTCCGCAAGCTAGAGACTCATACGAGTAGGAGAAGGCTCACCTAGGTTGAGCTTAGCAAACACAACATATGGCATCAAATTTATGCTAGCTCCAAGGTCGGACAAAGCATTGCTGACTGATAGATCACCAATCAAGCATGGAATAGTAAAGCTGCCCGGATCAGACATCTTCTTGGGAAGACGATTCTGAAGAACTGCCGAGCACTCCTCACTCAAGGACACATGTGATAACTCCTCCAAGTTTTTCTTATTACTCAAAATGTCCTTCAAAAATTTGGCATACTTAGGCATATGCGCTAGAGCCTCTATGAAAGGAAGATTAATGTGGAGCTGCTTAAACAAACCTAAGAATCTAGAAAACCGCTCCGCTTCCTTCTCTCTCCTGAATCTGCCTGGAAAAGGAATACATGAGTAATCACTAACGAGCTCCTTCTTCTTCTACTGAGACTCACTAGATTGTGAAGTACTTACTGGGGCTAGCCTGGGTTGCAGTTTGCCAGTGGGAGTCTCCATCTCTATCTCTTCATCAACTAGCTCTTCGTCTACCTCCGGTTGATTAACTGTGGCCCCTCTACCACTCCGAGTCATGATAGCTTTGGCATGAGTATGATAATTAGGATTAGGAATGGTGTTACCCGGTAATCCACCTGGCGGCCTCTGCTGTAACTGTCTCCCAATCTCCCCTATCTGTCTCTCCAAATTATGCAGCGAAGCTCCCTGATTTTTAAACATACGATCGTGCTCCTCGTGTCGCTGATTATTAGAAGTCATATACTGGTTCAACTGTTGACTTTGAGCAAGTAGAATGTCCTTCAGCTCCTTGAACTCAGTGCCAGATGATGATCCACTCAAAGATTGCAATTGGAACGCTAGTGGGTTTCCTCCTAATCTCCAGTTGGATTGATTTCTCTAACCCTAATTATGAGAGTTATTAAATGAATCATTTTGGAAACAGTTATTGGGTTGGAAATGTAGTCGACCTCTTCTTGTGATCTCACGGGGCAATCGATTGTCTCATGTCCTCCACGACATATCTCACACTTCCGATCCTTCATTTTCACCTCCTTCATCTCCCTCCTCAGCGCCTCTAACTCAGCAGCCAAACTAGTGTCAGGAGTAGGAGTAACCTGATACCCACCTCTAGCAGTGGAGGTGGTCCTAGTAGAAGGAATGGAATTCCTCGTGGGATGGTTCTGCTGACCGGCCATAGCGAAACTCTCAAACATATCCTCACCCTCAGTTGGATCCTTTTTATCCATGATACAACCTCCAGCGGCAATGTTAAACATCAGCTGAGTGTTAGGAGTGAGATCGTTATAGAATTTCTCCACTAGAGCCCATTCAGAAAGACGATGTTGGGGGCACTTGCTAAGCAAGGTTTGCAATCGCTCCCACGCCATGTAGTAAGGCTCACCAGGATCTATACAGAAGGAATGAATCTGGTCTCGAAGGCGTGCAGCCTTGGAGGGAGGGTAGTACTTCTTATAGAATTTAGATTTCAGAATCCCCAAGTAGTGATAGAATTTTGAGGCAAAGTGTCGAGCCAAGTTGCAGCTCGACCAGCAAGGGAAAAGGGGAACAAGCGAAGATAAACTGCATCAGCGGTAACACCCTGAGGATTGAAGGTGCGACAGATACGCAAGAATCGGGTGATGTGGCCGGTGCATCCTCGTCCTCCAGACCGTGGAGTTGAGCACTATTAGAAATTGTGGTCATGATATAGGATGGGATCTGCCAGTTCTGGTCAACGGGAGCTTCGGGTGCAGTGATGGGAGTTCAGCCTCTGGTGAAGCCTTTAGTGGTACGCTGGTGCACAGTGCGTCTAGCAACATTATCACCCATAGCAACTGTAGGAAAAGGAATCGGAATGAGTACCTTTTTGTCGGTGATCCTACGAAGACGCTCCTGATGATGGATAAGACGCTCAAACAACTCTCGTTCGATTCAAATGAAGCTGAGAATTCGGGTGGTCCCTGCGAACGAGTATGGGGCATTAACTGGTAAATAAAAAGCAAAAATAAAAATTACGACTACGCTAAATATAATAAATACAACCTAACACCTAAGGGTACAAATATCAATTAGCAATCAAAGCAAGGGAACCTCAAGGCGAATAACTAGAAAGTAAATAAAAAGGACCAAAAATACGACTCAGGTCGTTCTCAAAAGTGCCTAAAAAGTCCCCGACAATGGCACCAAAAACTTGATGTGTGTTTTTTGCAATTAATTTTATAACCAAGTTTTAAAAGTGGAACTCACTGACTACACACGACTGCAAGTGAACCGGACATGAAAGTAGTACGACTAGCAATACCGAGTATCGAACCATGGACTCTGGCACCTCTAATAATCAACCCTAATCACAATTCTAGTCCTAAATTGATTTTAAAATTTTGGTTTTTCTTTTGAATTAATCAACTAATATTTTAACTAAATTTACTAACTTAATGAACCTAACGAACACGAAGGCAACTAAGAACTTGAACTCAACAAGAGAGATGAACAAACCACTTTGGTAGGAATCACTAATGATACGTGCATACAACTATCTGACCAGTGACTTAGGTTTCAGTTTCTAACTGACAACTCCCTTGTGAAAGAGAATAAGTCCTGTAGTAATTAGGTAACAAGGAAAGTGATCCACTAACTCAAGAACCCAAAAACCAACCAATGAAAACAACCAAAACATGTGAAGGAGTGCTCTGAGGAAACAAACCTAATTAAACGTCCTAAATCCCACAACTATAAGATTAGAAAGACTACCCTAACCAACCCTCTAGATGTGAAGCCAGCTATAAGATGATACACCAAAATCCTAGGAATGACTGACACACGAATAAGCAGACGAACCCCGAGTTATCGAGTGCTCAAAACTACCAAACAGTGCACAGAATTACCTAGCAACTTCTAATTATCTTTTAAATCAAAGAAGATGGGTGCACACTAATGTCTAGCTGATTTTAAATTGGTTTTATGTTATGAATTGTTACCAAGTTCAAACAATTAGATTGAAATCGTGAATAAACAACCTAAAAGCGAGTTTTAATACAATTATTGGTGACATATTCCTTCCAAAAGCATCAAACTCATCAGCCAAATCAATAAATTCAGCAAAACAATAATATACACAATCAATTCTAGCAACAACTTATAACTAATTTACTCCAAAACATTGTCAAAATCATAGGCCAAATAAATATCAAACACGCATCAAAAGATCATCCAAACCTAAGCGCTTTTAAAAGTTTTAGCCTCTAAACATTATTTTAAATTCAAAACAAAGTCTAAAAAAACAAAAACATGTTGTTAATAATTGCTTAAAAATAAAAAGAATCGAAAACAGAATCTTTATGGGTTTCAATATTCGATCACAAACCACGCTCTTCGATCTTTTGAATCCAAAAAACTGTTGCTGTCGTACTCCTCTCAAACTTTAGGATATTGTTGCAGCCGTAGGGTTCTTTTTTCTAGAAAAATAGTATCTGATCCTAGGTTTCGGTGTTCATCCGTTTTTTATATTGTATATCTTCTGAATTATGAGCCCACCTCCTAATTTGATTCAAACTTCAACTTTTTTTTATTTGCGCTTGCATTGGCGGTGCCCTAATCGTAAGTATGTTGGGTCATTAAGTGGGATGTGTGCCTGCTTTAAACTATCTGCACAAATCCATATGGCCAGGTCTTTAATCCTTGCATTTCTTGTCGTTACTGTCCAAGATCCCTTTATGGTTCTATTATTTTCTTTGTTGTCACCAACACAACACAAAGTAAAGAATCGATACAAGTAATTACTATATTAATTGAATTGAATTCTTTTTTTTCCTTTTGTTGTACGTGGCTTCCCAAATATGGTTCATTAATTTCAATTAATTTATTTTTTTTCACATGAAAGTTATTCACATAAACTTCTTTTCAGATAATCTCCAATGCAATGCATGTCACACCTCAACCGCGTAAAACAACAAACCGTGACGGAAACATCGGGGAGTGAAGTAACAGAAGTATTGTTTCAACAACCATGGTAATTAAAGTTTTGTATTATTGAACAAAATTGTTTACATTGTTTGGAATTTAACAGAAACATAACGCAAATCTATTTGTCTTGCTTGATCTTTAAGTCACTAAAGCCCAAGTCCGCCTAAGTGTCGCATGAATCAACCTTAAGCATTAGCTCCTGAAACACATGTGAAAATAGGTACGTCAGCATAAAAATGCCTGTGAGATACATAGGTTTTGTTGATGAGGATTATTGACTTGAAGTTAAAATAATAATTTAACGAAAAGTAGTCATTAACCTTATAAAATGTTTTCTTTTATAAAATCATATGAAAATCAATATGAAAATCAAATGATATTAAAGAAGGATGTAAGGTTAAGTAATCAACCAGATGAAAAATGAATTGAATAAAATATGCCATTTGTAAAACAATGTCTTGTGAAAAATGTTTTCGTACCAAATGTGTCATGTCTTTGTCTAAGCGGTTTAAATAACGCTACGATATGTAATATCATATAAGCACTTATATATAGAAAGTACCAGCGGCGTATCCACCATACTTTTATTATATTACACGTTATTTAAATCACTTATCAAATGACCACCAAAAATATCTTGTCTAACAAATGTGAATTGTCATGTATAACCAAATGTCATGTAGTATAAAACAATGTCTTGAATAAACCAAAGTTTAAATCAAAGTCATGTTTTGCAAAACCAATACTTTATTTGAGATGAACATTTATGTAGTTATGTTTATCGCATACATTCAAGCCTTGAGACTGTCGGATAAACCCTTATCAAGCCAAAGGTTTATCAAAAATGTATTCGGATTCTGTCATTCCCTACTTCCAAAGAAACCTAGCAAGCAGGGAACGGGATTTGTCAAGTCCTATGGTACCATTACATACTACCGGGCGGCGTGATCAATGTTAATGAATGTATTATGTCCCTTAAACAAACCAAATGTCATAGTCAATGTAAGCGATGTCATGAAAAATGTCTTTAAACCATGTACTAGGTATGCTAAGTCAACATACGAATTAGAAATGTCCATAAAATCGATGTGCTAGCATGCTAAGTCAACATACATAGCAAAATGTAATGTAAATCAATGTGCTCATATGCTAAGTCAACATATGCCGCAAAAGATGTCTTTGAAATCAATGTGCTAGCATGCTCAGTCAACATACATAACAAAACATAATTGAAATCATGTACTATATATGTACTAGATGAATATAGCAAGTATATGTCATAAAAACGTGAAAACATGAAAGTATCGAGTAGGCACATGTGTCTCACCCCAAAATATTTGAAAAATATAAAAGAGGGGTCTATGTACTCACTTGGGGTTGCAAAAGTATCCTTGTTCAAGAAGAATAATAAAGCGCAAGAGTCCGAGGAATCAAATGGTTCCTAAGATCGGATAACTATGTTGATAAATCGGGACTTTAATCGGCGGATTGGATAGAATGATGGCTTATAAATCATTTGAGTGTTGGAACTCATATGGTATGATTTAATAAACTCAATATTCTAATTTGGAAGTGATCCTAAGTGATTTTGACCCGTAATGACCCGTTAAGGTAGTTTACGCTACTTTAACTTGTTATTTGCGTAAACACGTGATCGGTTGGTTAAACATGTCCTATGATAAGTCTTAAATGCCCAAACGTGTTTAATAATGTTTTAATATCAGTTTATATGTCAAAACTTTAGTCACATATGCTTAAAATGAATTTATGTGCAAAAAGGGCATTTTGGTCATTTATAAAGGGCATAATAACGACCTATCATAATACTAACCAAACGACGTGACCATAAGCTATAACCTCAGAGGGTTATTCCCTATATAACTATGGTCACAAATATGAGTTTGGTCGGATCCTAAGATCGACTAAACGGGTCGGATTCGAAAGTCAAAGCGGTGGTCAAGACCGCTCGACTTGCGATCCTAAACAAGCACTAAACTAAAAGTGACGAGTTAGACATGTTAAACATGTCTAACAAGGTTTATAAAACTGATTTGTATCAAAGCAAAGGTTTTTGATACCCGAAAATAGTTCCGTCGTATAATGCGCATTTTGAGCGTTATTGACCAAAACTTTGACTCGTCACCTTGACTAGGAAACGTGGTAACCAGTAGGTATGATCGCTATGGATCATAACCATCGTGATTACGATCACGTTGCAAAGTCCAATTGGACCTTGACTTGACCAATTAATGGTCAAAGCCAAAAGTCAAACAAATGTTTGACTTTTAGCTGGAAATAGCTAAAAGAAATAAAAAGACTAAGGATGAGATCTTACTTGTGTTTAGGAACACCCAAGATCTCAAAGAACTCAGTAGGAGGCCTCCAAAAAGGATGGAAGCAAGCTCCAAGAGTATGGGAGGAAGAAGATGGAATTGCGCAAGTTGTGAAGTGAAAATGAGGGTCTATTTATACTTGTGAATGATGCACAAGATCATTCCAAGTGTTAGGCACTTGATCTAGGATCATTACAAGTGTATAATGAGGTGTTGAAACCAGAAGGAGTGTGACAATTCCGTTTTCTTAGTGTCCAAGAGCTTAAACAAGAAGCTGCCATGAAACTGCTGAGTTGGGGGGTCCTACAGACTGTAAGGGGTATGGGCTTACGGTCCGTAAGCCCCTTAGCTGACAGCAACTTTCAAAAGTTGGCAGAACAGGCCCCTGAACAACGTTTCATCGCGTTTTGGCACTTTTAACACCCGTTAACCTAATTTTTATGCTTTATAAAGATGATAAAGCTTAGGAAACTTGAAATGTGTCCAAAAATGTCCCGGGTGTCGGTTCGTTTGGTCGTACGGTTGCGGTTTTCGGTTAATTACAACGAAAATCGTAACGAACACGCAAATGACCGTAATCGTGTAACGAATGATATTTTTGCATTCCAATCATATAGATTTTAATGATTACAAAAATTTTTGGATCCGCGTACATATTCCGGATTAGGAAATACGCGTAACGGCATAGTTTCGCTGAATTTGCAAAATAGCCCTTAAAGTTGCATAAGCATATTTTTGCCATACCGAAGCCCTCAAAACTTATTTCTAAGTTATGTAAAGGGTATTTAGGTTATGTTTAGCTTATGCCATTGTTCCAGAGTGTACGTCGCATTAAACGGATTACGTTTGCGTAACGGTTTGCGATTTCACTTCCAGAATTGATTTGAAAGGTCGAATTTGAACAAGGATTGAAAATACAAATGTCATAAATCTTGGAATAAAACTCAGTATTATAAAATTACAAAATCGTTGGTAATAGTACGATGATTAAAATACACAGATGTCACAATGCATTTGTGTGATGATTGGATGATGAGTTGGAGGAGAGAGGGAGTAGAGACAGAGTACAAATGTTCTTGGCTTTTCTGGAGAGAGAATGAGGTTGTCTTAAACAAAGAAAGTGAACGAGGAACGAGGAAAGAGAGTGAATAGTGAGATGATGTGGCAATTATTTTTTGTAAAAATTTTCAATCTGCATTGGAGATGGTCTTATATAAATTAATTGATTTGCTCGTTTTCACTTCATTATCGCACCGCGACCTACCAAGACACAACTTAATCAAATACAATCCTAAAAAGACTAAAAAGCGACTAAAAACTATTAAAAAGTATACAATTTACATAAGATAAATGTGCGTATTTTTCAACATATCACATATAGAAAGAGGTCATGTTATTGGGATCAAAGGGTTGACGAAGCTAAACATTACCATGAACCCTTTCTGTATCAGCGGAAGAGAGGACGTTGGAGCAACTGACGTATCAGAACATAAAACCACGTGACATTCTTACTGCCATTAAAGAACAGAACACCGAGAATGTCTTAACAAGAAGTACCACATACAACGCTCGGGCCAAATTGGGTCGAATGGAGCAAGTCGGCGAGACTCCAATGCATGTACCTTTCCACCGATTGAACAAAGTTGGGTTTGTTTTCTTCCACAAAACATCTGAAAACGGCAAAAGGGTCGAGGATGTTTTCTTTATCACCCGGAGTCGAACAGGTTGTGGCGCGCCTTCCACGCATGTGTTGCTTATAGACTCACCTACAAGACAAACTGGTATAAAATGCCGCTAGTTCAGATTAGCGGTGTTACATCCACGTACTTATCGTTTTGCATTGCTCATGAAGCAATAGGCTATCCTGAAGACATCAACAACTTGAACCTATTCAGAAGAACCAAATTACCAATACCAGTAATTTGGAACATTGTGTTCAATGTGTTGAACAGGATTCTGAAATTTAAAGTTGGAAGCTATGATCAACGAAGCTTATACTTTTTAACCATTTTTACTGTTGTAGTCAAAAACAAAAATTTGACTATGATGCTTTGATATGGAAAGAGATCAAGAGGATTGTTCTGTCAATGAAGAAAGAAAAAAAAGCAAATCGGATGACTTTTCTTCAATAAGTGATGATTCCATAATTCCACTCATCAGAGTATGGAGCTTTGTTGCATATTTCATCCTCTAAGATTCAACAAACAAGACATGGTGATATGATACAACTCCCAACATATCATGGAAAACCTAATATGATACATGGAAGAAATTAGTGGGATCACTAACAGAAGGAATGAAGATATACATTCATGCTAATTCTCCCTACCTAAAGCTTATAAAGGATGCTGCTGGAGTAGTAAAAGGATGGCGTAGTCTAGAAGGAGGAAGGTGTTGGATCTGAGAGTGTGTGTCTTTTTTGATAAAAAAGTTGAAAAAAATAGAGATTCAATCAAACAATTATAAAGAAACATATCAATCTAACACAACCGGATTTGGGAATGATTTCAAAACGATTTCATACAAAATTCAATTGATGTAATACAATCACAAGGTACAAAGTACTACCACTCACCAGGTGCACTCTCTCTCACTTAGTTCTTTTGCATAAAGGCTCCAAGTGTTAACTACTACACTAAGAATGAAGAACTATATATAGGAGGAAAGAACTGCTAGTGACGTCACCATGAAAGCGACCTCTAAGAACTCATTTAATGATCTAACTGCCAGCAATCAGTAAAAGTGCTAGATAGTTACACTGTTACATTGAACTACTGCTACAAAAGAGAAACGATGAGAATTGTTTCACAGAACTACTGTTTGAGAACCAGCACTTCTGAAAATCCAAAACTTTTGGTCTTTAACTTGTTGACTTGATCTTGTAGTCTTCAATCTTGACTTTGGTTGACTTGAGTGTTGACTTGTTGACCAACACTTTGATAATTAGTATTATTCTTCTGATCTTTATTCTTTATGGCAGCACTTGTATGTAGTAGTAGTTTGAGTAGCTGTTTTGAGAAGCCTTCAAGGGGGGAACTTCTAGTCTTGTGATTATATCTTGACTTATTCCATCAGGTAGGGAAGATGGTTCCCTTGGGTTTTGGCTTTCATCATCAGTAGATCTTACATAACCCAACAGAAGGAAACTGCTGAATCAGGAAGTTCAGATTCTAATGAGATTTCTAAACCTTTTAAATCAACTTCACAATCATTACAACAATCACTGACAATGTTGAACCCTACCTCAGCTGATGATGAAGAATAAGAAAACTAATATGACTCCTCTTGTCTCCAATTCCTTATCATCTGAATCTTCAAAAGGTACTATAAATCTTGTCCAATCAGATCACACACTTATAATAAGAAAAATCACAGGCACATTAGATTTATCAAAGATGGGACAAGTGAGGAAAATGGTGATGATGAGAATCTTGATGATAAAGAAATGCATGGGTTGCTTTTCTTAGAACTTTATAAGAGGATTCTTCATTCTTCAAAGGATGCTCCAGGACACAAGGAAATCCAGACTGAGAATGAGTTGCATAAGTCTAGTGTCAGAGTTGTTGACTATGATTCTTTTTCCTCTGGAAGCAAGAAGCATGAGAAACATGTTGACAAAACAGAAACTTTGATTTCTAGTAGGTTAGAATGTATTGAAGCATCTGTTCTTTCAATACAATTACCCAAAGACTATGTTACAAAGTCTGAATTTTCAGAATTTGTAAATATAGTACAAGCATCACTAACAACCATATAACATACAATTGATAAACAAAATCTAAAGGGTTAACAAGCAAAAAAATGAGCCGAAGATTCAACACCAATCAAGGATCAAGGATCTACTAAAGACAACCAAGATCAAAGTAAGTAATTGACCAGATCAATGAAGAGCTGAAGAAAACATAACAACAACAACAATCCAAAGAAGCAACTGTTACCACCTAAACAATTATCATAGAGAGTCATGAATCACAATAGGTTAATGAGATCCTAAAGACTCTTGAGAAGATAGAAAAAGCGAAGGAATATCATGAAAGGTACCCTACGTCTCTAGGATCTGTACGACTAGAATCACCATCTCACATAATGTGCGGAATCCATTTTATGAGGTGTAGGCAATCCCAACTATACACAGAGAATACACACAAGGAATATAAACTTGTTTCTGATTGAGATTCAATTGATTATACAGTGTACACACACTTAAAGCACTCTCTCATAGAAACACTCGAAAATTCTATATGATAAACTGCCTTAAACATATTTATAGGAATTTCATGATAACCACACCAATCCATAATGATGCCAATACATTATCATCGTTATAGAATGTAATCCACGTTAATCTATCTAAAGCACTACAAGCTAAACTCACTAACACCTTAGGGTCTTAAGCACCCTAACTACCCTAACACTAATGGATATTATAAAAACACATCTAAAATTATAAACAAAACGTAGACCTATCACTAAAGCTTTCGTCACCACCAAGTGCCCTTACAGACTCCCTCTTAATGATAGCTTAGTGAAGTCTTCGATCTCAAGTCCATTGCGAAGGTAGACTACTTCCAACACATATACCCTGTGTCTCATAAAGCTTAACAACTCTCTTAACTGCAAAGCCAATTGTCTTTAATCTGGATGATATTGAATTTCATGTCGACGTAAACGCTTCAAGTCTTCTGTTTTCAAGTTGATTAGACTTGTTGGATCATACACACGTAGAATTTAATCTAACGCGTTATGTCTAGCAATCACCTTCACCAATTATATCGACCGATATACTAGCATTTCATTCGTCGCAAACAATCCATCTCATACTTTTTAAGAGGAATCTTCTTCACAGAATTCGCTGGTTTGTAAACCATCTTGTTCATATATTCTCCTGTCTTAGGATCCTTTCTCTTCTTGTCTTTAACCCGTCGACCCACACACGGTTTAAAGTAAACACATTTACTAGCTTTGCATTCTTCTCTCATCTGCTCACTAGTCCATTTAGGTAAGCTTTATTATCATGTTTAATCAACTGTATTTGACTTCGGTGGTGAAGATCAAAAGCAGGCAAAGTGTTTAGGTACTTGGGCTTGTTCCTGAAGTACTAAACACCATCACTTCTCTTGATACAAAACATCTCGAATTTTGCATGGTACATCCAGCTAACAATATGCCCAACATTTTCTCTTTGGTTAATGTACCTAACTTTCTAAGTAGGCTTTGGTGGTAGAGGTTACTTAAACCAAGATTACAACTGAACTTGAGGTTTGAGACCTTAGCACTAAGTTGTCTTAACAATTCCTTAATTTTTTTTACCATCACTAGTTTAATGGAATCGTCTGCATCCCCACCAATGGGGATTGTATCAAAGTGTGTGTTTGGAATTTGTACTCCAGACCACTCACACTCCATCACGTCAAAGATCAACATACTTGTTCGGGACATGTCTTCCAAAACCATCTGGTGTAGGATGATCTAGCACCCTTATCACTCAGTTGATTGGATTGGTGAGTGTTGAAAGAATGCTATGTTCACCTATGTTTACCTTTTCTTCACAAAATCTCCTTATTTAGGGACTAAGAGGTTTATCTAGTTGTTCTTATTGTTCTCTATAGTAGTCTTTAAGATAATGTTCAAGAAACAAAACACAATCATTGTCAATTTGTACCTTATATTGTGTTAGATGGGAGATCTGATCAGGGAATCACCATCTACTTTTTGGATGATGTTGTAGTCTGTTTTTCCTTTTATACCCCTGTATGAAAGATTTGCTGAAAGTAGCATCACCTGGTTCTTCTTTGATATCAGTTGTTGGCACTTATTTTTTTGGTTCTGCGGCTGTTGTGGCTTGAGTTGATGCTTCTTTTAGGATGTTCTGATGACTTCTATAAAGGGCACTTTCATAATTCTTGCAATATTGAAAGAAAATCTTTTCAACAATGACTTGACATCATTGATGAGAGTTGTGTTTTTAAGGTCGTCATCATGTAATTTGTTTATTTTTTTTGGATTCCATTCCCATACTCGTTCCATTCTTGTACCATTCTTACCATTTTCGTTGCCATGCTATCACTACATGTTTTCAGATGAACCGGGGTTTCCTACATTTCTGCCAGATTCTTTGACATGTTTGTGAATTGTTGAGTGTTGTCACTTGAGATTGCTTCTCCTTTGGACTTCAAGGCTTCTTTCATCTGATCTTCAGTTCTGTCAACTCTTCTGTTATCCTTATGAATTCAGATGTGAGGCTGTTGATGTCTTGAGTGTTTGCTTGGGCTTCTTGTATATTCTACAACTTCTTGGTATTCTCTTCTAAAGTGTTGCTTGATGTCTTGAACATATTCTATCAGTTTTCTCATGTCAGGCTTTTAACTTTGTAGTTCATCCAACAATGTGACCAGCTTCTTATTGTTGATTTTGACTTCTTTGCTTACTTTTCTCCTAGTCTTTTAATCACTTGATCAATGATTGTTTTGAATTTTTTTTGGTCAAAATGCCTGCCCTTGGGTGAGGTGGAACAACATATGTTCCTTCTAACCACCAGCAGTGGACACACTCTTTGTTATTTTTAAAATATAAACTCATTACAAGACAAGTTTAATTGATCTTTATTAGATTGTTGCAAAACATGCATATATGGATTTTCCTAATTTCCTTTAACTTTTTTCAGGTTGTTCTCCATGAGTTGTTCGATAAAACAAATTTTCCAAATTTTATGTTTTCAAGTTTCCTATATCAAAAACTAATCTCCACCTGTTGTCATCTCATGATCATCCTCTTTATCAGATTCTGATATGAGATCAACTGGACCTTCAATCTTTTCATCAAAATGATTTTTGTCTTTCTTTGTTTAAATTTGTAGCTTATTTCAATAGATTCATCAAAATCTGATTCAACAAATCTTTAACATAATCAATGTTGAGATTAAGATTTTCACCTATCCTGATATATGTGTCTGTTTTAATTTTTTAGTTATGACCCTCTCCAGGTGGTACCGTTTCTGGCATTGTTGAATGTTGACCAAGATTGGCTTCTGCATCATTTCTGCTCCTCCTATTCTTGATTGCTGAACACATCCTTCATGAATGTGTCTTGAACTCTTGATGTCCGTGTTGTATCTTCCATTCTGGAAGCTTGATCCTCTGCATTTGGTGATGAGCTGCTATTAAGGAATTCCCTTTTGTTTACCAGGTCTTCATGCTTCTTAGGAAAGGGTGATTCCTTTGGTATATATTCCTGCATACTCTCTGTCTGCACTCCATGGTTTCATCACTGGAGTCTTCGACGTTTCATCAGATGGAGGAAGTTTCAAGTTTATTTCTTCAAAAAATGATAATTGCCCAGAATCTTGGATATGAAAGATGCGTGGTTATTCGTCCAGGCTCAGGCTCTGTACCCATTGACTTTTTCATTAAATTGAAAGTTTCACTTCCATAGTAATGTCTACCCTAGTTATGATTTATGAGACCGTACATAATGTTTAGGATAGAGTTGTTGAGCTGTTCAACACTTCCAATTTTTAAGGTAAACACTTGTTCAAGATTTTCCATGAAGACTTACCAAAAAAGCAGGTAAGTCTTTTCTTTTGAATTCACCTATCCTTGTTATCTTCTCACTATATCCTGGTTTTTCAAAAAAAAACTTGAATATCTCTGTTTTGTTGGTGTTTCAACATAGTGAGATCATCTAATAGTTCCAGCCATTCCATGATCTTCTTTACGTTGATTGTTACCAGTATGTTTCCCCATAGGTGTGTCGTCATCTCATCTTTGGAATTATCCATTGAAGCATTCAGTGTCCCAATTAGTTATTTGTACACAACTATTAGAACTTCAACATTTTTAACAGAGCTTGCTTTAATGGACAATGCTTTAGAAATTCTACTAAGATTTGACATCTGTGGCCATCTAAATTGTTTTGAGCATTCATCAAAAGGTTGTTATCCTTCAAAGGTAGATGCTTTGATTTGTCATGAGATCTACAACATGATGTGTATCAGGGTTAACAAGATTACCTGAGGTTGCCATGGTGAAAGAAAGAATTTTAGGTTTCAAAAACTTTGAATTTGGTTTTTAGGGCTTTTTGGATTTTGAAATTTGAATTTCAGAGAGAATAGAATTTTTTGGTGAGAAAGGCTATTATATGCTGGGAGTTACGATGTCCCACGTATTAGATCATGGGTGGTTAGTATTGATGTTGGTTTAAGATAAGTTATTTAAAGATTAACTTATCAAACCCGTTTTAAACTTTTGACTTTTCCTTTTTGAAAAATTCAAAAATATATAAAAGTTCCTGAAATTTGATTAGAGAATATTAACCGCCAAAGGAAACCTTTTTGTTTAGTAGGTCCACTATGTGATGTTGGTCCACTAACAATTCTTGAATTTCTTCTCCCTTTTTGAAAGATTAAATTCTTTTTGTACAAGTTGGTAAGTTGGGTCTTGGAAATTTTTTGGAAGGTCTTTATGATCAGAAAAATAGTTTATTGTCTTTACATATGAACTTGATTACCAAATAAAAATTTTCTTTTCGCACATTTATGATGTTATTAGATTTTTAATTTTCATCGGATTTCATCAGACTTGATGATGTAATATCAGAAGTTGATCGGAAATGATCAAGTGTAATGCCCCATATTTGTTTTTTGGGTGAATTGCACATATTCCCTTAAAAAATTCATTTATTGCATATTTACCCAATTTAAAAATAAAATTGCATATATCCTCTCCCTTCTTAAAAAAATTGCAAATTTACCCATTTTGATTTATTTTATTAGAAATTAAATATATATTGACTATTTTACCCTTATTTTAAGTAAAACTTTTAAAATTGCAAATTTACCCAGTTTTTGTTTTTGTTTTTTTTAATCTTTTGCAGTTTTGCCTATCATTTTTTAAACTCTTATTTAAACAAACTTTACCTCTGCTTGAATGAAAATCTCGCAAGATTATTACCCTTCGTCACGTAAATGGTTAGTTCTATTTACATCTCATACAAACTAAGCATATGTTGGAAGTTTTCATGGGAATCAAGTTTGATAATATTTGTAACCTCTTCAATCTGAGATGGAGTCACAAATCATCACCAAGCCGCTGCCGAGATGGAGTCACAATCGCTTATACTTTGCTCTTATGATTTTTTTTCCTAGGCGAATGATCAGACATGAGCTTATAAATCCTATTAACAAAGCACCCCAATTGCTAATCCAAAGATAATATATTTATTATTTATTGAGCACCCGTTACTAGTTTTCTTATAAAGATTATTGTTTCCAGTGTAGCTTATCCTACCACAAGTAACAAGAACTTGAGATTGTATGACAAATATATTAGTTTGATGATTGATGATATGGATCTCCTCCACAATTGTTTATACGGTCATAACTCATTACTGAAAGATATCATAGGCAACTGGCGCATAGTCATTCCATCTCTAAAACTATACCACGGTCAAAATAGTACGGTTAATTTGCACGGAAGAGATGGTGTAATTATTCACTTTAATAATGCAAAAGTCATTATAATTTTCAAGAAAAGAAAAAATATTATACTGACATTAAAATATGTATCAATAACAGGTTATATACCGACTTTAAAATATGTATCAATAACAGCTTACTCTACACGCACAGAAGCCGACGGGAATGGAGCCGGTACCACCTGAACTCCGACTGGAACGTCAGCCAGAACTGAACAATTGTTTCCCCTTGTTGCGTGTCTCCTTGCAGCGTGTTTTATAAGGTTTTTTTTAAGGGCAATTTTGGTATTATTTGAAATATAATTATGGGAGGGGATATATGCAATTGTTTATTTGGGTTGGGTAAATATGCAATATAGAGGCCATATAAGAGGGATATATGCAATTCTCCCTTGTTATTAAGCTATGGGGTATGGGGCGGGGGTTTGGGCTTGGGTTGGGTAGAAACGCCCGCTTCACCACCCGGGTGGGCTTAAGATTTGGCGTGACCCCTTGGGCGGGGAACTTAGGCCGGACGTTGGACGGGGCTACCAAGATGACATGGCGGCAGGTAATTGGCGGGGAGCACTAGTCGTTGGGCTAGCCGTTGGGTGTGAATTTAAAAAAAATAAAAAATTTCCTTATATAAATACACTAACAAATAACATTTTTCTCACAAAATTTTCAAAGTCATAAAACACAATGAATTATTCAAGTTCGAGTGAATCGTCATCATCATCCGACGACGTTGCGGAAATATTTCTACAAAGGGTCGCGACTCTGGTGAAAGCTATCGTAGAAGAAGATGAGGAAGAGACTTCGCAACCGAAACGGAGGAGGTATAACCCTCGTGAACGGCACGCCACTAACGATTTGTTGGTAAGCGATTATTTCTCAGCTGAACCTAAATACGATGAAAAAATGTTTAGGCGTCGTTTTCGTATGAGTAAAAACTTATTTCTAAGGATATGCAAGGATCTTGAGGAGAAGTATGATTTTTTTCCAACAAAAACCAGATGTAATCGACCAATTAGGATTTAGTACGTGGCAAAAGGTCACGGCCGCACTTAGACAGTTAGCGTACGACAATAGTTCGGACATTATGGGCGACTATTTAAAAATGTCAGCACTAGAGAAAGTCTTCACACCTTTTGCTCGTGTATTTTAGAAGTTTATAAGAAAAAAATATTTGAAAAAGGCATCGTTCAGTGATATGGAACAAATATTGGAACATCACGCCGACTATCATGGGCTACCCGGGATGCTAGGTAGTTTAGATTGTATGAAATGGCCTTGGAACTTTGTCAAAAAACCACATGGCAAGGCGCTCACACAAGTGGATATCACGGAATGCCATCCATCATGCTTGAAGCCGTTGCGTCACAAGATCTTTGGATATGGCATGCGTTCTTCGGTATGCCAGGTTCACATAAAGATATCACCATCATAAACCACTCGCCCCTTTTCAATGATCGGGTAAATGGTATAGGACCCAAAGGAAGTTTCTTTCTAAATGCGGTTGAGTATATGGTTACTACCTAGTTGATGGGATTTACCCAGAGTGGGGGGTTTTCGTAAAGTCGTTCACAAGACACACCACCCTAGATCCAAAGAGATTAAAGTTTAACAGGGTCCAAATGACCGCACGTAAGGACGTCGAGCGAGCGTTCGGTGTTTTGAAGAAGAGGTGACGAATTTTGGCAATGCCTTGTCGACTATGGGACAAGGATCAGATTGGAAACGTGATGTACGCATGCATCATTCTTCACAACATGATATTGGAGGATGAAGGTCGTGCGGTCGCTACCTACTATTGAAGATGACAATGTCCAAGTAGATAACGTAATCGTTACAGACAAAGAGAAATCAACAAACGAATTTTTGATCAAGTCTAGGGATATACATCACAACCTTCGATCTGATTTGGTGGAACATGTTTCAACGATTCTTGGGTTCGACTCCGACGAAGACGACGATTAGTGATCTTTTTTTATGTATAATTTTGTAATTTTTAAATATTCTTAATATTATTAATAAGCTGTTATAATATTGTGTTTATTTGTAAAAAAAAATTGAAAAAAATACATGTGGCCTACCCACGCGGTCTAGCCACGCCCCACCATACCCTCCGTTCGGTTGCTTGACCGGCGGGCCCCTCAAAATCCACGTGTCGGCCCATGCCCCAACCCCCACCCCACCATACCCCACGGTCTTAGATATGAGAGGTAATAAGGGTTGAAGTGCTTTGTACTTACATTGCTAATTCTTCTTGCCAGGTTTGTCTGTCTGAAGTTTGATAGTTGTTTCAGAAAGTTGACTTGGTTAACAATTCTGATAGTTTTCTTTTGATATGTTTCTCTTTGTTCTTTCTTCTGTGATCTATCAAAAATCTGATGGTTTTTATCCAAAAAGTTGATCTCGTATTTACCATAAATTCCTTTTATTGATCAGAATTTTTGAGTGTTTCTCATATAAGTAAATAATTTTGCATTTTTGTGAGAAAGAGAAATTACTTTGCATTTTTGTGTGTTTCTGATATAAGTCAAAATTTGTAATTTTGGTCTTTCTTTATCAGAATTTCAACAAATTTTTGTTTTGATGAATCATTAAATAATGATATTTTATTTAACAATCATGAATGATATTTATCAAGAGAATTTCAATCTTTTTGGTTAAACAATTTCTATCTGACATTTGCAAAATTCTTCTTTTATCATTTTGAATGATTTTCTATCTGAGTTTAATCTTTTGATTTTATATTCCCCTTAATCAATCATCATTTCGTTTTTATTTTTCTTTTTAAGTTTTTGGTTTTCTAAAATTATATGAAGACTAAGAAGTTAAAAGTTAATGTTCATATTCCACAAACAAAAATAAAACATAAAGCAAGAAGAGAAAAAAAAACTTAATCTACTCCATACCCCAAAGCTATGATAGCCCAAAGACCTATAGACACCTTTTGTGTTCCTCGTCGGTATCAGTTGCCTGAACCTTATTTTTCCTAAAGCACAGTTTTAGCTCTGTGGTACAAGCTGGAACACTCATTAAAAATTCAGCTGGCTTGTGATGACTCTCGTTAAAAACCTATGATACATAAGGAAAGGTCAAACAGAGTTTTTGTTGAACACGAAGTCCCTCATCTGATACTGAGAGAAGTTGTATGGAACAACATTCACTAGCGCATGAATGGGTTCCATAATTCTGTAGGTGACTTCTGTGAAGGTGTCAGTCTTTTTTGGAGAAGCAGATGGCAAGCTGGGTAATCAGAAACTGCCATGTTTGGTGAACCCAGACGTCACCAGCTGTCTCCTTAGAGCTGGCACTCTATACCCCATGTCCCACAACGTGTTTTCGATCTCATCACTTGTGAATGAGATGACATTTGTGTCGTCATTGAGGGGGAGGGCTTCTCTGTCACACCCCGAAAACATCAGAGCTGGCGTGACTGGACTGGTATCTTCATTGCACAACGGAAGTAAATGTCAGCTAAGACTTATTTAAAGTTGAACGCTTGCTAAGTACTCGAGTTCCAAATGGGTTCTCCTATTCCAACCGTGCCATAGTTTAACAATATAACCTGAGAAAGAAACACGCGAAAAATCAACATAAAGTTGAGGAGTTCATAGTTTGTTTGGTTTTTTTCAAATGAATCTTAAAACATTTGAAAATCATGCGATTGAAAATCATGTATTTGAAAATCACGCATTTGAAAACCGGTTTGTGAGATCATAATATCTCAAAGCGTATGAAATGTCATAACTGTATATCGGTATTAAAATGTTTTCCATTATGTTTGTAAACCGATGCATGTAACTGTTGTGTTTGTAAACCGGTAATAAAATCATAGTATGTAGAATGCCCATGGAATCTAAAGATCAATCAGTGGGTAGCGAGCCCCCTAACATTATGTACCATAAGTAAATAACCAAACCGAGACAACTTTGTCATCAATTGGGCTCACAAAAGCACCCTCGGTTAACAAACTAGGAGTGAAGCGTGTCTCAAGCTCAAGAGATCTACACCTTTTGCACCTTGGTCACTAAGTGATTAATGGTTACTAATGTCATAAACCTACTTACGTACTAGATCTTTGTCATCTAATTCCATAGCTACATACCAAATGTCATAATCTGTGTCGTTGGGCCTAGCCCATGTTATCTTGTCATCCGTGTTATTGGGCTAGCCCATGTTATCTTGTTATCCATGTTGTTGGGCCTAGCCCATGTTATAAATTCAAGTATGTTTCGAAAACGCGTATAGTCTTGTAAAAACTGATATGTTTGGCATAAACTTTTCATAAACCATTTGTGTTAACTGGAATACGTTTGTAATATGGTTTAGAAATATATGATTTGCATTTATCGAAATATTGTGTGCGTTCGCAAAACTTGCATGTCTTTCCACCCCCGAAAACATGTATAAAAATGTAAAACGGTAAAAAGTGGGGGTTATGAACTCACCTTGTTATCCTTGTGCAAAGCTAGCTAAATGTGATTCGTTATGTCGTTCCAAGAACGTGAACTTGCTAGCATCAATTATAGCCTTCTTATTAAGAAATCGAGCTTATAAGTTTCTAATAAGACAACGTAGTCAAATTACGTGTCCGAGCTTTACCGAATCGTTAACAAACGATCCTAAAAGGTGTTATTATCTTGACTTAGAATAACCGATCTACGGTTATTTGATCACGTTAATAATCGGGATGAAACTAAGTCTAGAAGGGCGACTTAATTCCCGAATGATTTAGGATGCATATATTAGATGTTGAAAATAAATATAAATAATTATATTATTTTATAAAATACCCAATTGTTTTCGTTCGAAATACATATAACTCGTTATATTTATCAAAATATTAGAATCGTCGTCGGTTGAAATAAATATACAACCTTATATTTATTATAAAAAGAATCAGATGTTCGAGATAAGTATTCGAATTTCCATGTTTGAAATAAATACTCGGATTTCCGATGTTTGAAGTAAATATAAAACAATGTATTCATTTTGTTCATGGTTTTCGAGTTCTAAACGTTTTGAAATAAATAAAAATAATTATATTTATCTTATATAAATCCCCAATTTTTGTTGACTTGAAAACTATGTTTGTCGACACGTTATAATGTAAAACTCGTCCGAAATAAATATATACTTATATTTGTTTTTCTAAAGTTTATTTGGATTCCACTATGCTTTTGTTAGTGGTAAAACTATAAAACATATATATATATTTTTCTCGAAAATTGGGTAGAGTTTCCTCTGTTTTTAGAATAACCCGACAACTAAAATTGTGGTTATTTTGACAAACACAATGATATTTCAACATCAACATATATGTATCTCTCGATTTTATTCAATACACCAGTTTCTTATCTCGGAATATCAATACATACATTAATGTTCATATATTTTATACCTTCACTTGTCGGTTTGATTTTTATCTAGTATAAACATACACATGCATCGTGCAAGTCTAGTTTAGTTAGTGATTTTATGTGAAATTTGTAGTTTTCATTAGACGGGTCGGTTTAGAGCTCGACTACGCGATCAAAATAATATGTATGTAAATATTATAAATAATTATTGTTGTTTAAATTTTACCACGTCTCGAGTCGACCCGTTGACTGGTTTTTTTACCACGTTGACCAGGTTTGACTTTCATTGACGGAGTTGACTCGGTTTAACCGAGTTCACTCATTTTGTTGGTGCATAATGTCTATGTCTTAGTCTTATAACGAGTCTGTATAGAATAGAGCTGAATAGGCTAGCTGGAAGTTGTATTTATGTAGATGAGAGACAAGTTCGCTCATGATTGCCCTTGGATTGTCAAGTTCGGCCGAACTTGCTAAGCCAAGTTCAGGCGAACTCATGCTCATGTCTAGCGAACTTGCATCTCTATACATAGCTAGCTTGCCTCATTCATTTGTAACTTTGGCATTTTGGAGGCGAAGCTCTGTCAGTTTGTACTCTTGACGTTTGATCAATAAAACTGATGTTAAACTGATTAATTCTTGTCTATTGGTAAACACGATGTAATATTTCCGCTATTATAGACGTTAGATATCAAATATAGGTTCCTTAGCATCGAGGATCGGTCCTACACATTTGACCGGACATCCAAACTTAACCCGAGACGAGATCTGAATTGCAACGTGACCCGAACCTGAATCCTTAACCGAAATTGATCTTGACCGTGGTTGACAGAATAGTTGACCAGTCAACCCATTGTGTTGACTGGGTTGACTCGAACCCGTAACTGACTCTGTTTGACCCGAGCCTCAAAACCGAATTGAAATCTGAACCCGAACCAAATATGTTGACTGTGTCGTAAATCGAGACCCAAAATTCTGAGTTGTTGAGCAAACCGATCCAAAAGAGACCTGCTTGACTGTTGAGCTGGAACCCGAACCAAGTACCACCATCACCATCAACGCCACTGCCGCCCGGCTCCAACGCCGTCGCCGGCGGTTCTTCGCCGCCATTCCACCACCGTTTGGTCCAAAGTCACCAACCCAACTACCACGTCACCACCTGAAACGTAACAACCTCGCCGGAAAAACGTGGATCTAAAAAGAAAAAGAAAACATAAATAAAGGGGAGGTCTAGGGTTTACCGGGAAACTCCGCTTCCGCCGTTGCTGTCATCGGAAAAACGGCCGAAGGCCACCTCCGCCGTCCTTTGTCACTGCTGTGCCGCCGTGGAGGGTGGCCGGCCCTTCCTTTCGCCAAACTCACACTCTCCCTCGCTGATCTCTCTCTCTCTCTCTCTTTAGGTCTCTCTCTCTCTCATTGCTTTCTCTCTCTTTCTCTCTCTCTCTCTCTCTGCGATGTCGTGCGCCGCCACCAGAAGGGTGGTGGCCGGCCGTGTAATTTGGGGAAGATGAGTGGGGTTGTAGGGGTGTGTGAGTGAGAGAGATGGAGGTGGAGATTAGGGGGTGTGGCCTACCGGAACGACGGCGCTAGAATGCCGCCGGAAAACCAGTCCGGTGACCGTATTCTTGAAAGGAGGCGGAGAGTGTGACTTGTGCGCTAGGGTTTCTCAAGTGAGGAATGAGAGTTTATGTCACACCCTCAATTTCCACTTGCGGAGTTTTACCGCGAGGCGTGTGAGCAAACCAGAATCTGAAACACTAGTACGTCGAATGACTCTATATGATTTGATAATACATTTTCCAAAAATCATTTGTTTAACCATTCGTCGTAGATTTTATATTGTCTTAGTTAGTTACCAATGTTTAGCGGAAGCATTAGTTTTTAAAGTTGAGCGGAAGCATAAAGTAAAGTAACGGAACGGGCGCCAACATAAACGCCAAAACCAAAGAAAAACCCAAAACAATGTTTGTAAATAAGACTCGATAAAAGATGTCTTGATCAATGCAAGTGAGTGCACCTAGAGCTCCTAGCGTCCTGAGAAACATGTAAAGAAACAAGTGTCAACATTAAAGATGAGTGAGTTCACAGGTTTTCATAAATTCGTTTGTTCGGTGATGAGTTTGTTTCCCCCGTTATCCCTAACCCGGGATAACGATTTAGCTCCATTATTCCCAACCCGGAATAATACTGATAGTTCCATTATTCCTTACCCGGAATAATACCGATAGTTCCATTATTCCTAACCCGGAATAATAACGTTGTTGGTTCCATTATCCCTAACCTGGGATAATATTGCTGATAGTTCCATTATTCCTAACCCGGAATAATATTGTTGTTTGTTCCATTATTCCTAACCCGGAATAATATTGTTGATTCGTTCCATTATTCCCAACCCGGAATAATATTGTTGATTCGTAATTAAGTTCAATGTTAATATATATAGGTAGCTAGCCTAAAGTTATGTCACGTAAGTGTTCGCGATCGAAGCTGACTGTTGTGCCTCCGTGTTGCCAGGCCTATCACTGACCATGGCGAAGTTAGGCCAAATTATTCACCCTTTGACCATACCCGGTCGGCTAGCGCGACTAGCTCGGATGGGGCTTGTAGGCCCCAGTAGTATTACTTATAATTTCCCCGCTATTTAAACCCAATACTAACGATCCGAGAGATTGTCGAGGACTTATGTGATATAGCTGCTTAGTGACCATAACGTTACATTAACATTAACTTAGTTACCGAATAGTTATGTGACGTTGATTTCGTATAACGTAAAGAGATTGAGTTGAAGAGTGTATACATGTTTCTCCCCCTGTTGTTTAAAACCGGAATAAAATTAGGGGCCGTGAACTCACCTTTAGTTGCTCGGTTAGTGTAACACAGAAGTTGCAATTGATGGGACCGCTAATTGCGTCCTAATAAACCAATTGATTTCAAGTTAGTGTGTGAACACACCAATACAAATTCTACACATAATTTACGCACAAAGTGATACACACAATCAAAATTCCTAACATTCAAACATGCATGCAAATATCCTCATGTGAACATAGTAATCAAAACAATTTATCATGAACATAATCCAATCCATGCAACACTTTGGTGCACACATTCACAAGTTATCAAGTTTCAGCTTACATACTCATAATTCGGCTGTTTTCTAGGATTTTTATATAATAGTTCCAACGTTCCAAAAGTTCCAATTATTTTACAGCAGGTGACAACTATACTGTAGAAATTTATATAAATTTTTCAAGTCCTAATACTTTACCAATTATCCATAAATATTAATATACTAGGCTGCAGTCAGATTCGTCACTTTCTGACTGCAGTCCACGGAAGAATTTATTTAAAAATCACTGTTCGTCAAATTAACAAAATTCCAGTGGGAGTTGCCCGGAAATTTCCATACCTAGTTGCTGTACAAATTTCATGATTCGACTCCCTACAGATTATTAAATCCAACTCGATAAACAACTAACAAAATTTCAGGATTTTCACAGCTTTAGTTACTAAACTTAATAGGCCACTTAAAAATATCAAACGACTTCAGAAAAATATGAATCCAGTACCATTAGATTTGTTATTTAAAACTCTACGTTTTAGACTTCAGAAAATCCGTTTTTCGACAACTAATGACCGAGTTACAGCCAGTTGAAGTCGGCTGTAACCATCATTCACCAGCCTGATTCAGCACTTTATCACAAACTAACTCGCTTAAACCGTTTATATATTGAACATATGCGATCAAGAACAGATTTTTCCGATCATATATCATTATATATATCATACCCATGCAAACCCTAATCATAATCTCTAGTTTTTATCGATCAAAACGCAGCCTATGTTACATGATTTCCGAAAACATCAAACTTTCAAACTAGCATAATCAATCCGAAAACAACACAATCACTACATTTAAACACATATATCCGAATATGATCTTGTAACAATGATAAATCCTAACCTTTAATAACAAGATTAATGAGCCGAGACTTGGATAGGAATGGATTCGGCTTGAAGGTAGATCGCGACCGAGAAGAGAGGCTTGTTTGCGACCGAGAAGAGATGTAGAGGCTGATCGCAATCGAGATGATGAAGGAAAAGGCTGCCGTCGGCTGTTTTTCTCACTAGGGTTTTTGTGTTTTTGTTTTGTGAAGAAAAGCTCATGCATGTGTATGTATATATAGCGCAAGGGATGAAGGGTACAAGGGAAGGGTTTACGGTTTGGGTTGTTTGCTCGCGGCTGAAAGGTTTGGGTGGGGCGGTTTGGGTTTAAGACTTGATCCCCAAGTTTGGTTCCTTGAGTCGCAAGAAAAGAGGCCGGCTCGTGTCACGGTTCGGCTCGATTCGTTTATATATTTATTATATATATGTTTCATAACTAAAACAAATCACGTAATCGAACATCACATATTCACCAACTCACAAACGTTTATACACATAGCACGTAATTAGTTTGACAAGTCCACTAAATTATCGTAACTATTTCGAGCGTGCAAATTCAAGTCTCCGAATTAATAACCGTTAAGTAGTGCGTTTATGTTATCCGAAAAAACCGGGATGTCACATTATCCCCATGTTGAAAGAATTTTCGTCCCGAAAATTGAGTAAACGCGGTTTAGAATGCAGCGTACATGTTTAGAGTGCCACGCACAAAGAGTTAGTTCGTTAACGATGGTACGCGAAGTTACAAGAAGTTCCCAAGTGCCATGCACAAAGATTCCCAAGTGCCATGCACAAGGATTTAGTTAACAATGGTACGCGAAAGTATGAGAAATTTCCAGGTTGTCACATCATCCCCATGTTGAAAGAATTTTCGTCCCGAAAATTTAGTTGCTGGTATCGTTAGTTTGCTGCTCAGCTGCAAAGAGGTGTGGGTATTTGCTTTTCATTTGGTCCTCTCTTTCCCACGTGAACTCCGGTCCACGCTTAGAGTCCTAACGAACCTTAACGATCGGAATCTTGCTATGCCTTCGAGTCTTGATCTCACGATCCATGATCTCGATAGGTTGTTCCACAAAGTGCAGTTGTTCATCCACTTGGATCTCATCCAATGGAATGACTAGGGTTTCATCTGATAGAGACTTCTTTAGATTTGACACGTGAAAAACGTTGTGAACTCCACTGAGTTCGGCAGGAAGGTCTAATTGATAAGCTACGGGTCCAATACGTTTCAAGATCACAAACGGACCTACGTACCGTGGGTTTAGTTTGCCCCGTTTTCCGAAGCGGATTACACCCTTCCAGGGTGACACCTTCAGTAGGACGCGGTCGCCTACTTGAAATTCGAGCGGTTTGCGTCGTTGATCAGCGTAGCTTTTCTGTCGATCTCGTGCCGCCGCCATGCGGTTTCTGATTTGTACAATCTTTTCAGTAGCCTCAAGTATCAACTCAGGGCCTGTAAGTTGGCTGTCACCGACTTCTGCCCAACAGACCGGTGATCTACATTTACGACCGTATAATGCCTCAAACGGTGCTGCCGATATACTTGTATGGTAACTGTTGTTATACGAGAATTACACTAAAGGCAGGTGGATTTCCCAACTATTTCCAAAGTCTACTACGCATGCCCTAAGCATGTCTTCCAAGGTCTGTATGGTCCTTTCGCTTTGACCATCAGTCTGAGGGTGATAGGCTGTGCTCATATCTAAGCGTGTTCCCAACGCTTTCTGAAGTGACTGCCAAAAGTTGGACGTGAAGCGAGCATCTCTGTCTGAGATGTGGACGTTGGCACTCCGTGCCGAGAAACTACTTCCTTAATGTAGATGCGAGTCAACTTCTCCATCTTATCTGTTTCTTTAATAGCTAGGAAGTGTGCAGACTTAGTTAAACGATCCACAATCACCCAGATGGTATCGCAACCACCCAAAGTTCGCGGGAGTTTAGTGATGAAATCCATCGAGATCTGATCCTATTTCCACACTGGGATCTCAGGTTATTGAAGTAGCCCCGATGGCTTTTGATACTCTACCTTGACTTTTGCACAAGTCAAACACTTACTCACGTAGGTGGCTATATCAGCTTTCATTTTGGGCCACCAATACGCAGCTTTAAGGTCTTGATACATCTTATCCGAACCAGGATGGACAGAGTATCGGGATTTGTGAGCTTCATCCATGACTAGCTCTCTGAGGTTTCCGTAGAGAGGTACCCATATGCGATTCATGAAATACCGGGCTCCATTGGGTTTTACTTCCCAATCGCGTTCCATTTTTCCCACCGATTCGGCCTTGATGTTTTCTTCCTTAACTGCTTCTAACTGCGCGTCGCGTATCTGTTCGGGTAACCCCGAATGAATAGTGAGCTGTAGTGCTCGTACTCGACGAGGTATCAAGTGTTCCTTCCTACTTTGGGCATCAGCTACCACGTTAGCTTTACCCGGGTGATACCGAATGGCACACTCATAATCGTTTAAGAGTTCGACCCAGCGACGCTGTCGCATGTTCAACTCCTTCTGATCAAAGATGTGTTGAAGGCTCTTGTGGTCTGTAAAGATTGTGCACTTCGTTCCATAGAGGTAGTGTCTCCAAATCTTAAGTGCAAACACTACTGCTCCCAATTCCAGGTCATGCGTTGTGTAGTTTTTCTCGTGAACCTTCAGTTGTCGGGACGCATACGCGATGACCTTATCGCGTTGCATGAGTACGCATCCCAACCCATGAATGGAAGCATCACAATATACTACAAAGTCATCTGTCCCTTCCGGCAAGGACAGAATGGGTGCACTGCAAAGTTTCTGTTTTAGCAATTGAAATGCTGCTTCTTGCTTGTCACCCCACGCATACTTGATGCCTTTCTAGGTGAGGGTAGTAAGCGGTTGTGCGATCTTTGAAAATCCCTCGATGAAACGTCTGTAGTAACCAGCTAAACCCAAAAATTGGCGGATCTCCGTCGGTGTCCTGGGTGCTTCCCAGTTTTTGATAGCTTCAATCTTGGCAGGGTCGACGTGGATACCCTTTTCATTTACGATATGCCCGAGGAACTGAACTTCCCGAATCCAGAAATCGCACTTCGAAAGCTTGGCATATAGTTTCTCCTGTTGAAGTAATCCCAGCAGTAATCGTAGATGTTCAGCATGTTCTTCTTCACTTTTAGAGTAGATGAGTATGTCATCGATGAATACAATGACAAACTTGTCGAGGTATGGTTTACACACACGGTTCATGAGGTCCATGAACACCGCGGGTGCGTTGGTGAGACCGAAGGGCATGACCAAGAACTCATAATGGCCATACCTAGTACGAAATGCCGTCTTAGCGATATCCTCCTCCCTGACGCGTAGCTGATGGTAACCGGACCGTAGATCAATCTTGGAATAGTAGCTTGACCCTTGCAGTTGGTCGAAGAGATCGTCGATGCGAGGTAACGGGTATCGGTTCTTGACAGTAACCTTGTTGAGTTCCCTGTAGTCGATGCACATGCGGAAGGTCCCGTCCTTCTTCTTGACAAAAAGGATTGGAGCTCCCCATGGCGAAGCGCTTGGTCGGATAAATCCCTTTTCTAACAGCTCCTGAAGTTGGGTAGACAGCTCCTGCAGCTCGGCTGGAGCTAGGCGGTATGGAGCCTTGGCGATAGGAGTTGCATGGTTCGCCAATTCGATTTCAAACTCCAATTGTCGATGGGGTGGAAGACCAGGTAATTCCTCTGGGAATACATCGGAAAAATCCCGGACGACAGGGATGTTTTCTATACGTTTCTCGTCCTTAGGTTGTTCGGTAACCAGTGCGAGTAAAGCGAAGGAGTTCTTTCTCCGAATTTACTCCTGCGCTTGCATGTAAGAGATGATGTTTGTGACGGCGCCTGCCTTCTCGCCTTGCACCGTCAAGATTTCGTCGTTAGAGAGCGGAATACGGATAGATTTTTCGAAGCAGAGAACTTCAGCTCGGACGTCGGATAGCCAATCCATTCCGACTACCACGTCAAAACTACCCAGGGTAGTTGTCATCAGATCAATGGTAAAGGTGTGACCCGCGAGTTTGAGTTGACAGCCGGATACTATATGGGTCACATCTACGGATTTACCATCTGCTAGTTCTATGACATAAGGGGTCTCTAAGGGTTTAGGCGTGAGATTTAGGTTCTTCCTAAAAGACTCAGATATAAAGCTCCTATCCGCCCCCGTATCAAAAAGCACAGTAGCAAAATGTTCATTAAGGGGAAACTTACCGGTGACCACGTTCGAGTCGTTTCTGGCCTCTCCGCGGCCCAGCGTAAATGCGCGACCTTTGGCACCTCCTGTGCCACCATTTCCATTATTGTTGTTGTTATTGTTGTTGTTGTTATTGTGGTTGTGGTTGTTCCCACCATTGTTGTTGTTGTTACGCAGCTGTGGGCAGTCTCTTTTGAAGTGGGCAGTGCTACCACACTGATAGCATCCCCGGTTAATACCCTGCTGCTGACCATGGGGTTGATTTTGATTTTGTCGGGACATGATTTCCCCGCGACAATCCTTTGCCGCATGCCCCACTTTGCCACATCGTTGGCAGCGATTCCCGGCACAAGGGCCGTGATGATGGAGATTACAGCGATTGCACTGCGGCTTTCGACCTACATAGCCGCTTGCGTGGTGGTTGTTGTTGTTGTTGGCGGGCTGATTTTGGTGACCCCGGTGGCTGTTGTAATGGTTTAACCGTTTCTGGTTCCCCTGTTGTGGCTGGGATGACGAAGACTGTCGAACAGACGAGTCTTCAAACTTTCTTTTATTATCAGGGGCAACTTCAGTTGTATCCCGAGCTGGCAACTTCTTTTGTTCCACCGCCTTATCGGTGAGTTTGTGCGCCAATCTAATTGCTTGATGTTCAGTTGTAGGGTTGCTAGCCATCACCATACCCTGAATCTCCGGGACCAGACCCCCAAGGTAGAACTCGAGTCATTTTTCCACAGTGTTGGCCAGATCGGGACATAGAACTACAAAGTCGTGATGTTTTGCTGTGTATGCTTCGATTTCAGATCCCACCATCTTGTGGTTCCATAAGGCTTGCTCCATCTGTTGCACTCTGTCTCGTGGACAGTACTCCTCTTTGATTAGGGCCTTAAACTCGACCCAGGCCATTGCATTTGCAGCAATAAGTGTGCATTCCACCAAGTTAGTGCCCCATCTTCCAGTGTTGAGGCTGCATACTTGACCTTGTTGGCCTCCAGACAGTTGCACATTTCAAATACCGATTCAGATTTTTCGATCCAGCGGACAAGTCCTATGGGTCCTTCTGCCCCCGAGAATTTGCTTGGTTTCGCGTCGAGGAACATCTTGTAGGGGTTAAAACCCCCTCCTGCTGACAGAGGACAGGTAGTCAGCGAGGAATTCTACTAGTCCAACTATTAGATTTTCTCCTGAAAATTTAATAATGGTTACCTGCCGGTTGGTTCTGAACACCCGCTAGAGCTGCGTTCACGTGCTCTTGAATCATTGCAGCTAGTTCTTCGGGCGTCATGTTAAGGTTTCCGCGTCGTCCAGTTGCCATTTAGATCTTCGAAAAACAACATAAACACACCCCGATAAGTCTATATATCCAATATAGTTATCCTACTTCGTACTTAAATAATTCTCAAGTTATGTCAGCTCAAATATATTAAATAGTCAAAAGAAGTACTTGATTAAATAAAGTTTCAACGTCTTACAAAGTGCCAACCAAACATATGAATTCACTATAAAGTCTCAAGTTTAAACACAAGTGGGAAAATAAATAGACTGAAGGAAAGTAAATAAAATAAGCGAGATGTGTTAGTCGTCTACGTCTCCATCCCCCAAATCACTGTCGTTGCTGTCATCCTACGCGGCATTCCCGGCTTCTGCAGCTGGGTCCTCCTCCGGATCCTCCTCTGGATCCTCTTCTGGATCCTCCTCTGGATCCTCTTCAGGATCCTCCTCTGGATCTTCTTCCGGATCCTCCTCTACCGGCACTGGAGGGGCCGGTGCTGGTGCAGGTGCTTGATTTTGCTCTAGCTCCTGAATTCTCCAACTAGATTCCAGGACTCTGTCTTCGAGCCAGTCGGCTCTTATCTGCTCAGCACGCAGATCTCTGGCCAAGGTGTTACGAGCTATCTTACTCGTATGTTGCTCTTCCTCGAGCGAGTCGGTTTTACCTGTCAATTGTCGTATCATCCATCCCTGTGCTAGGATGGTTTCCTACATTCTTTCTAATTGTTCTTGTTGTTTCTGTATCATATTTCTAAGTAGGTCATTCCCTACTTCTACCGAGTTAACCGGTTCAACCGGCACAGCGATGATTGGGCGTGATGCGACTCCTCCCCCAGAGCGAGCCTTTTCCTCGCAGCTGAGCGTGTCTCCACGCCATAAGATGGTAAGGGTTCCACCATAGGTGCCTTTACTGGCGCCCTTGGGTGCGAAAGTTTGTCGGATGATGATGATGATGATGACATTGCCTGTTAGGTCGTGTAGTTAGTTACGAGTTGTTTTCATTTCTTATTATGAAGTCATAATCTACATAAACAGTTGTGGTACATCACATAATAAGATTTAATCAGTTCGGTGCCAAACTACGTCTAGTGTCATGTAATCAGCTATAGTTTAGGTCTACTTTTAATGCAACCCTGGTTCTCTATAGCTAGTGGCTCTGATACCAATCTGTCACACCCTCAATTTCCACTTGCGGAGTTTTACCACGAGGTGTGTGAGCAAACCAGAATCTGAAACACTAGTACGTCGAACGACTCTATATGATTTGATAATACGTTTTCCAAAAATCATTTGTTTAACCATTCGTCGTAGATTTTATATTGTCTTAGTTAGTTACCAATGTTTAGCGGAAGCATTAGTTTTTAAAGTTGAGCGGAAGCATAAAGTAAAGTAATGGAACGGGCGCCAACATAAACGCCAAAACCAAAGAAAAACCCAAAACAATGTTTGTAAATGAGACTCGATAAAAGATGTCTTGATCAATGCAAGTGAGTGCACCTAGAGCTCCTAGCGTCCTGAGAAACATGTAAAGAAACAAGTGTCAACATTAAAGATGAGTGAGTTCACAGGTTTTCATAAATTCGTTTGTTCGGTTATGAGTTTGTTTCCCCCGTTATCCCTAACCCGGGATAACGATTTAGCTCCATTATTCCCAACCCGGAATAATACTGATAGTTCCATTATTCCTTACCCAGAATAATACCGATAGTTCCATTATTCCTAACCCGGAATAATAACGTTGTTGGTTCCATTATCCCTAACCTGGGATAATATTGCTGATGGTTCCATTATTCCTAACCCTGAATAATATTGTTGTTTGTTCCATTATTCCTAACCCGGAATAATATTGTTGATTCGTTCCATTATTCCTAACCCGGAATAATATTGTTGATTCGTAATTAA